>CM034531.1:26257607-26569198 GCA_020002185.1 Paraescarpia echinospica | reverse complement strand
AGGTATCTCTTCAGTGGTATGTCCTTGTGTAGCGACATGAATTCTTATTGTAAGAAGTACTTGTGATGGACTGTCTTCAGTCTTTATACTTGTCAGACCTGTGCGAACATCAGGTGAATGTTATTGAATACTATTGTAAATTCAAATGTGTTACAACACCCATTAATACTCTACACATTAGCTTACATCCATTCATGGATATTCTCGCTTAACCAACTCTCGTCTCACTGTGAGAATGAGGAAGAGAGTCTGGCTCCAGACAGCCGTACAACTGCTCTTATCTGATGAATGCCATACTTCCCCCGAAAGTTAGCGTATTAATATATATATCAGTAAACATCCCTTGAAATAAATATGAAGTATTCATTTTGTAATGGCTCTGGCTGTTTTTAATGCCAATCTCATAAAACAAAGATACAGTGTATATCAGACATGGGGTCAAATACACTGAAATGTATTTAAATACAAATACTCTTGAGGGAGTCAAATACAAATACTTTGAAATGCAAAAGTATTTAAATACAAATACATAATTCTTATGATGTTATATACAACCATGATTATATATACTGCTTATTAACTGTAAAACTATACCATTGGAAACAAATCCTATGCTGCTAAAGTCCGTTATGGTATACAGGTTGGTCTTTGTGGCTTCATCATCGGTCACCAGAGAGATCCTAGCCAAGACAATGTACAATGTATATAGTTAAAGACAAGTACAATGTATATAGTTAAAGACGTAGCGTTTTGCTCATACAACATTTTAACTAAGCTTATAGCAAATTCAAAAGGGCACACGCTGCTCGCAAAAGATGCAGCACCAAGTTTGATGATGCTTTGGTGGAAGCAGATATCTGACTTGTACACAGCTTACACTTGGCTTTGAAGTTTCCTTCCACATTTTCAGGCACATTGAAAAACTTGAATACCATGGACTGAGGCTTGCTAGCCATGGTTTGTAGGTTCATAGGCAACTAACTTGCAGTTACAACGAACCTGGCTTTATGATGATGGTACCGCCTGACTTGAGAAGCCACTACCTTCACGTAACCCATAGACAGCAAGCAAATATTAGACACAATAGCTGGCCTTAGCAGCCACTGCCATGATGGTTAGGTACCAGGTAGGTAGTTTGGTTAGCTGGGGCTTGGAAACTATGATCAAAAGACAGACAGACCAGTGCAACAGTCTCCGTTTTGCTGATTGCACCACAGTGACAACTGACAAGTAAGGTGATGTTGGCTTCTCACACAGTGATCTCAATCACTTCTCACATAATGGCATTACCTTGCCATTATTTCTGAGCGGAAAAGTGGTGAATTGCCAAATGACATAGTAAAATTGCTCAACTCTTAAGAATTCAAACAAGAATAAGTTTAAGTTGTCATTTATTGATAAACACGTCCTATGTATTTGAAAAAGTATTTGAACATTTAAAATACTTTAGGAAAGTATTTAAATACAAATACTTTCATGTCAAATACAAATACTTAAAACAAGTATTTAAATACTTTCAAATACAAATGTATTTGACCCCATGTCTGGTGTATATATCAGAAAATTACCTGTTAGAAACCAAATTAACTTGTAAACATCCTATTCCATGGAATACTTGTTGTGACAAGTCATATAACTAAGTGTGCGGGTAATGTTGTTTCTAGTTCACCTCCATACCTTGTAAGATTTGGTGGTTGTCAGAACCCTTAAATGAGCTGATGTCCGCTGTCGTGCATCGGGGACCTTCTGATACTGTGTCAGAAGACTTCTGCTGATTCCCGGTAGAGAAGTATTGTTCTTCTTCAGACGTCATTGCAGAAATGATGACTCACTGGAAATAGAATAAATTTGTTAATTTAAAAGGTTCCCTCGGAAAAGTACTATAACTAACAAAAATTGTGAAATAGCCTTTCACATCTCACATGTATTTTAGTAAGGTCACTTGCATATTTTTTGGTAATTGTACTATGCATATTTTGCAAATTATGCCATTTGGGGCAAAACACCCCCATATGTAGAGCAAAGCACATCCCCTCATGTGTCATCTGTTGTCAGAACAAACCATAAGTCGGATTTGACACTTTTGAATTTATTTGGTCTTAGGTTGGATACTACAAATAGCCCAATCTTGGGCTAACGCAGGAGTCTGTGGTGTTTGTGCAAATGCGCTGTGGGTTGCTTAAATTATATAAAGGCAGTTAAGGTGATTGGGTGTGCTGAATGGAAGGTTCATGATGACTGTTTAAAAAGCAATGGGGCTTTCTATTTCAGTGATTTGTGTTGGGATCATGTTCCATATATACGGATTGCTACAGGGTAGAAGGAGAAAACAGCTAGGGGCATTTAGGGGCTACATAGTGGCCACAGTTTCTTGACTGTGTTAGAAGGCCAGGCGGGGGGGGGTGATCTAGATTTTATAAAATATCATGGCTTGTTTGATAATGCGTCGTTGTTAAAGAGTTGGCCATTAAAGGGAGGTCACTAGGTCTGCTGAGTTGGTTTGGCGTCTATGATCATTTTTAACAAATCTGACAGCAATGTTATATTTTTTAAGATGCTTAATTTGGATAGCAGTGTGTGGGTTCCATATGGGAGATGCGTACTTGAGTTTTGACCGGATTAGCATGTTATAAGCAATTTCTTTGCTTTTGGATTTGCATGGGCCAAGGGTTCTTTTAGTTATGCCTAGGACTTTTGATTTGGAAACTATGCTAGTGATGTGACTTGCCCAGGTTAAGTTTAAATCTAATTTTACTCCGATATACAGAAGGCTGGATACTGTAGCAAGTGGCATGCCGAAGAGTGAATACAAGTGTAGTCTGGATTTAGTTTTGTTTGTTATCTGGAGTCAGTGGACACATTTAGAAATGTTAAATCCCATTTACCATTTGTCAGACCATGTTTGGAATTGGATCAGGTCAGTTTGAAGAATGTCAAGGTTGGTTTCGGGGGTGATTTTACGATATATAATGCTGTCGTCTGCAAATATGCATATGGGAGATTGGATGTTTTTGTTTAGGTCATTTATATAGAGTAGGAAGAGGACTGGTCCTAGGACTGAGCCCTGTGGAACACCTGTTAACCTGTAACATCTGTTGGTCCGACAGAGTTCCATTTACTGAGACTCTCTGTTTAGTTTGACAGAAATTATTTGATCCAGTTTTGTGTATTTCCAGTTATTCTGTAGGAGGCTAGTTTGGATAGGAGGCGTCTGTGGGAGATTTTGTCAAAAGCTTTGGCAAAATCAAGCAGGATTGCATCTATTATTTATGTCTTGTTGTCCATACCAGTCATCCAGTCACGGACTGTCTCAATGAGTTGAGATTCACAAGACAGTCCCAACTGGAATCCGTGTTGAAAGTGGAGGATGATGTTGTGTTTGTTCTGGTGTTTCCACATATTACTTAGAATGATGTGTTCCATGACTTTACATAGTATGCATATTAGTAATATTGGTTTGTAGTTTACGGGGTCAGATTTGTGACATTTTTGTGAATTGGAGGTACTAGTGCTTGGAGCCAGTCGTTGGGGAGTTTGCATGTGTTGTATGACTGTTGGAAGATGTGAGCTATTTCCTCTGCAGTTTCTTTAAGAAGTCTGACTGGGAGTTCTTTTGGGCCAGTAACTGTGTTTTGGTTTACATTTTTCAGTTGTTTGATTACTCCAGCTATCCTGATTTCAAGACTGAGCATATTAGAGTAAGAGGAAGGTGCTTGTTGGGGGATAGGGTAGATTTCTTGGGTGAACACGGAACTAAATTGGTTGTTTAGCGCAATTGCATTGTCATGATCATTGATGATTGGTTGTTCGTTTACTTGCAGTGTGGGAATGCCAATGTTTTCTCGTTTGTTTGCTTTGATGAATGACCAGAATTGTTTAGGGTTTGTTTTTAAGCTGTCTCCAATGTTGTTGTTTACGTAATCTTTGTAAGACTTGGCTACAGCCTTAGTGGCTTGCGTTCTGAGTTCTTTAAACTTTTCCCAGTCGCTATTATGTTCAGTCAAATCTGTCCTACTTTATGGGTCTGAGACTTGGAGAACAACAAAGGCAACATCAAGAGGCTGCAGACCTTCACCAACAACTGCCCGAGAAGAATATTTCAGATTCATTGGCCAGATAAAATCCGAAATGTGGATCTGTGACAGAGGACCAGTCAACTTCCTATGGAAGAGGAAATCAGGAAAAGAAAAAGGGGATGGATCGGGCATACAGTCCGGAAACCAGACACAAACCTAGCCAAACAAGCGCTGTCCTGGAACCCGCAGGGAAAGAGGTCGACCACGAAACACCTGGCGCCAAGAACTTGAAGCAGACACCTGCAGGATGGGCTACACCTGGAACCAACTGGAGAAAATGGCCCAGGACAGGGGGCGCTGGCGAGCAGTTGTTGGCGGCCTATGCCCAGTAAGGGTGACAGGCATAAGTATGACTATGTTAGGGGGACTTTTTTGTGATCTGTGTAGGTTCGTCAAAGATTCATGGAGAGCTTCGAGATGGTCATTGGGGGGTCGATAATAGGATGTAATATATATGGATTTGTTTCGTGCAAAGTGGATTTTTGTCCATACTATTTCACAACTGGAGTTAAGGTTTTGAAGTGGTTTTGCAACGATGTCATTGTGAAAGGCTATACGTACTCCACCGCCATGGACAGTTCTGTCCTTTCTGATAGCATCATAGTTTGGTGGTAAAAATGAGTAGGTGGGATAGTTTTCATCTATTTTGGTTTCGACTAGGAATATGATGTAGGTATTGTTTGACTGGATTGTTTCCTTTAGTTAGGTTGTCTTTTCAAAGATCTTGTCGCTGTTGGTGTTTAGAATACCACTAATTGTGTTTCGTTTGGTTTTCTTGGGTCGTTCACTGGTTGATGCATTTCAGGGATTTGGTCTAAACACTGGATCTTGAGTTTTCGCTGTATTGGGATACATTATGGCTGTGGTTGGATTAGCTGTAGAAATGTTTGTGTCTGTGATGAAGGAATTTGAGAAGCTGACTCTCGCATTTGGGGCAAGTCCATGAGCATGATGAATTACTTAATCTTTTATATTCGTTGCCATTTACTTTACAGCAGTGGGTTTATCAGATGCCGCAATGAAAGAGCTTTCAGTTTCAAACAATACAATATTTGTCATTCTGTGACGATTTATTCGCTAAATGATTACTAGCCAATAGGCTCAGTTTTGATGTTGTAATAAATATAAACAATATTTATATGGATTTAAAACCATATAATATGTAGTAACAGCGCCAAAGAACATGGTGGGTGGCAAAATATACTAAATGTCTGTAGCAAGGGTGTAGCCACAAACTCGATGTACACAGGAGATGCAGTGGTGTGAAGGGCAGCCTGCAGGCAGTGAGTGCAACGTTTGTATGCAAGAGGTGTCGGGGAGAGGTACCACCTGCAGAGGCGACGGAAGAGGGCTTGGAGGTGGATGGAGAGACATACAACAGAGTAGACAACTTCTGCTACCTGGGCGACATGCTAAGTGCGAAGGGTGGGGTGGATGCAGCGGTAACAGCGAGAGTGAGGTGTGCCTGTCAGAAGTTCAGGGAGTTAACACCCTTCCTGACTTCCAAAGCGCCCCCCCCCTGAAGATGAAGGGCCAGGTGTACACAGCTTGTGTCAGAAGTTGCCTGTTGTATGGGTGTGAGACGTGGGCCATGAGGACCGATCATGACATGAGGATGGAAAGGGTTGAGATGAGGATGGTGAGATGGATGAGTGGCGCATCACTCAGCGACAAACAGCCCATTGCAGAGCTTAGAAGAATAGTAGGAGTGGAGGCGATTGGGGATGTGATCAGAAGAAGCAGGCTGAGGTGGAACGGGCATGTAGAACGAAATGATGATGAGGACTGGACAAAGTTAGTGGTGGAGGGGACAGCTCCCATCGGCAGACCAAGGAAGACCTGGCAGAACTCAGTGTCTGCAGACTTGAATCTGATGGATATCGACCATCATCCCGATGGTCGATACCGTGTCAAGCAGAAGAGGGCAATTGGAAGAAAAGCGAACCCAACAGAGTCTGGAAACACCGCCTCTAAACGACGATGATGATGATTAGGACTGTCACTAAAAGTAAGATGGCATGTGTTGTGACTTAAGTCTCTACTTAGAATAGTTACTAGTCTACAGCCATATGGCCCGTAGATGGGCATATAACCATACGGTCCTATAAATCTAACATTAATTAGTCAGTAGATAAGATAAATGTCTACATGAATGTGTTAACCGTGTGTCCAATAGTGCAAACTAAGCAGATGGAATCGTTTTTGACTTTGTCGCTAAAAATGTATGCTTTGGCACATGACTCTATAGTTGTAATCGATATGACTAAAAAGCGCACGACCACGTACGGCCAAAATGTATGTAGTGTTGGTAACCAACTGGGCTGTTGGTGGCATGTAGGACGTATGTGCGTGAAACTCACAAAATTTCACATTCGAGTAACAAAATTAGCAACTTTTACCATCGCTGATGGTAACTCGCCGGTTCCATTCGCCAGGTGACGCTACTGTGCCAAGACTAAATGCTCGTCTGGAAGATCGGATAAAATGCCTAAATTATGTAACTCGTGGGAGGCTGGGTGAAATACAGATTTTTAATAATGCACACACATAAACCACATATATATATACCATCAACGGCCAAACTATCTACAAACACATTATATTACATGGTCGTGTGTGGTCGTTCGTCAACTTCGTGGTCGTGCGCCTTTTAGTCAAACCAAAATCATAATTCCCATAAAACTAAAAGAATACACGGAGCGTGCGAAGTTGGATTTTACCTTTGCACGTCAATACTCAATAATGTATTCGAGAGTAATGGATATTAACACAACCTGTTTAAAGTAGTACAAAGTTGTATTTTCATTGTAGTGGCTTCGGAGCTATTTCATCACTGAAGAGTTTAACGTTATCTCTCGGGCCGCGATTTCCCACCGTGAATACATATTATCGCCCATGCCAAATACACGGAGACACGGTTCTACCATATATGGGCATCCACCATCTTAAATAAGTTTTCGAAAATGAGAGTGCGAGTAAATAAAGACATGTGCATCGATACAGATAGCCATTTACATGTTAATGTGCCTTATCTTATGTCAGTTACAAGCAAGTTTTGAGACATATACATTCGTAAGTACCTATACGATTATACAGTTTGCTGTTTATAGTATTAAGTTGATACAATTTTGTGCGATTTTGTTAAACGTTATTACAAAAAGTTGTTTTTGATTGGAAAGTTTACGACTATGGAATGATAAAAAACAATCAATGACAGGTGCCACTGCCGACAGTTGAAGGCTCACAGCACAAAACGCCAAAAAATTGTAATGTATACACATCACAGAGCGTTGTTATGTATTGGCAGCTTTACAGGAGTTGACTATTATAAATCGGTTCGTACAGTTTCGCCCGATAATGTTAAATATGTCGTAGGTTTACACCGACACATAGCGAATGTGCTACACCATCATTAGTTCACGCTAATATAAATGCGTGGTTTTGCATAACATTAATTTAATGTCTCGCAAACATCGTTATGCCTCATTTCCTGTGAATAAGACTTCAATCAAAATAGTGAACAATATTTCTGATCTTTCTATTTGGGTGCATACAATTATATGAACCAATTAGATTATCCACAAATGGTAGAACATATTTCTATTTTAAGACATTTAATGATAAGGCCATTAATTTGTATCAATTGTTTCACAAAAAAATTGTCCAGCAAAATATGCGGAAAAGAAAATGTAAAAATATTGGGTTGGTCATTTTTTTTAAATCGGCTGACGAACGTAAACAATATTTACAGATATATATTGTATTGTGTAGTGTACAGACATTGGGTCAAATACATTTGTATTTGAAAGTATTTAAATACTTTTTTAAAGTATTTGAATTTGACATGAAAGTATTTGTATTTAAAAACTTTCCTAAAGTATTTTAAATGTTCAAATACTTTCAAATACTTTTTCAAATACATAGGACGTGATTATCAATAAATGACAACTTAAAATTAGTCTTGTTTGAATTCTTAAGAGTTGAGCAATTTTACTATGTCATTTGGCAATTCACCACTTTTCCGCTCAGAAATAATGGCAAGGTAATGCCATTATGTGAGAAGTCATTGAGATCTCTGTGTGAGAAGCCAACATCACCTTACTTGTCAGTTGTCACTGTGATGCAATTAGCAAAAAGGAGACTCTGTTGCACTGATCTGTCTGTCTTTTGATCATAGTTTCCAAGCCCCAAGCTAACCAAACTACCTACCTGGTACCTAACCAATGTGGCAGTGGCTGCTAAGGCCAGCTATTGTGTCTAATATTTGCTTGCAGTCTGTGGGTTAAGAGAAGGTGGTGGCTTCTCAAGTCAGGTGGTACCATCATCATAAAGCCAGGTTCGTTGTAACTGCAAGTTAGTTGCCTATGAACCTACAAACCATGGCTAGCAATATTGTAATGTAGTCTGAAAGTATAAAGTATTTGAAAAGTATTTGAAATACTTTCCAATGTATTTGTATTTAAATACTTTTGCATTTCAAAGTATTTGTATTTGACTCCATCAAGAGTATTTGTATTTAAATACATTTCAATGTATTTGACCCCATGTCTGATAGTGTAGTGTCATTTATTCCAAATTCATCTCCTCCATTTGAAGTTACCAGACCAGGAGATGGCTTACTATTTTATTGAGAAGTAATAACATTATTCTTGAATAAACTTGTTCATCTAATAATAATATCACAAAAACATTTGCCATAATAAACAATCATCTAACATATATTTGCCCCATATAGCTCCTCTCATATACTAGTATATGATACGATATGAATTTATAGTTGACATGATAACGAACAATTTTGATTAAATTACTGCAAAGCTCACTTGCATCATCAGAATATTGTGACTTAACAAACATTCATACAGTCATAATATATGAAGCATGGCATACATTCAAAATGTAATCGAACCAGTCTATATTCAAGTAAGTTACTTCATATCATAAAATACTTGGCTTTAATCACTTGAATGAGCGACACCAAAGTCTTGTATCCTGTGTTTTGCTTTGTTCTCGTACCCACGTGCGTTTATTTACTCGCAACTCTGATCTAGGTCAAGATGGCGTCGGAACCGTGTCTCCATGTATAACGAAGTGGGCGATATAAGGGCGCTTTGGTGTAAACGCTACACGTACACAGTTCAGTCTGCATTACACATCTTCTAAGTTTAACTAAGCTTATACTATACCGTTTGCACAATTAAATTCTTATTGGCGCACCCATTATGGTTCCTATGGTGCGTGATTTACCAGAAGAACACTATCGAAGTTGAACAACAGATGGTTTACAGGTTCTCTTGAGAGTTGATTGTGGGGCCACACTAAAAGGCGGACCGCAAACGGGCGGATCGGCGGACCACATTCACAAGTATGCGCGCGATCTGTGTTCCTTCTTTACATGCGTTGTTGTTGTTTGTGCGTGCGTTCGTAAATATTGGAGTGTCTTTTATTATTGTATTATATTAACAATTCTAAACATAATACCTGAATGGTGTAACTTGCATTTAGAAAATCTTAATATAATAATAAATTAACAGTTTACTTACTATAAAAGAATACTCTGAATATCCCATCAGTTTATTTAAATCGTTTGATGTAACCACTCGTCCTACGGTACATGTTTTCATGGGACACTATCACCTGTTATTGAACGCTGGCCTTATTGAAACAATTATGATAGAGCCAGGTGAGGAATTTTGAGGCTCCAGCAGTCTTTTGATGTTGTTTGATCTATAGATACAATATTTTGTACAGGGGCAGGTATATTTCTTCTTCTTCTTCTAATACACGCCTAGCCTCAACATGCTGAGGATACAGGCGGTGCCGTGGCATGGCAGGCGAACAAGAATTTTTTTGTTTGTTTTTAGAGTGCAATATATAAGAACACAAATTATTATGTAAATAAACATAAATATGTGCAGAAGAACTTGTTAACGTCTAAAACATGGGGTACTGCAAAGTCTGGATGTTGCTTTTAAACGCATCCAGGCTGTTTTGATTTATACTATATTGAGGGAGAGAATTCCAAAGTCGAATGGTACTGGGGAAAAAAGAATACAAGTGGTAGTTGCATCTGGAGTGAGGGATAAGGTAAGATAAGGAATGTTGTTTTCTAGTGACTATATTTACAGGAATAAGGTATTGGTTTGCTGGTATACCCACTAGGCAATTTGCTTTCTTGTACATCATACATAGTTTTGCATCAGTTCTTCTGTCTGATAAGGATCTCCATCCTAATGTTTGGAGCATGTCTGTTACACTGGATATATTGTGGTGGCGATATAAGACATATCGGGCTGCACGGCGTTGAATCATTTCTAGTTTGTTTATTTGTGTAAGAGTATATGGATCCCAGACAGTACAGCTGTTCTCCACGATGGGTCTGACAAAGGTGAAGTAGGCCTGAGTTTTTATATGAATTGACGGAACTTTGAGATTTCTGCGGGGGAAGCCTAGTGATCTATTTGCTTTTAGACAAATGTTATTTATGTGGGCATTCCACCGGAGATCTGAGGTTATGGTTATACCAAGATATTTTACCTGTGAAACAGTTTCTAGTGTTTGACCATGAAGCATGTATTGATTGTTAATGACAGTTTTGTTTCTTGTTACAGGTATGACATGGCATTTTTGAAGATTGAATTCCATGTTCCAGGTTATGGCCCATTTTCCAAGTTTGTGAAGATCTTCCTGGAGCACAGCTGTATTTGTCTTAGGCTTAAGGGCTGTATACATTATGGTGTCATCAGCAAAAAGTCTAACTGTAGATGTAATATTGTCTGGGATGTCATTTATATAAAAGAGGAATAGACAAGGACCAAGTACAGAGCCTTGTGGTACTCCTGGTGTTACGGGTACCTCAGAGGAGGCCTCGCCCTCTACTATGACTCGTTGAGTTCTGTCTGTTAAAAATGATCGAATCCAGGAATTTGTTTTGCCTTGGATGCCATAGTGATGGAGTTTGTAAATCAGTTTTTTATGGCTGACCTTATCAAATGCTTTAGAGAAATCCATCGCTATGACATCCGTTTGCGTGCCAGACTGCATATGGGTAACTAAGTCATGTATGAACTGAATAAGCTGTGTCTCATAAGATACTTGGGTGCGAAAGGCATGTTGAAGATGATAAAGAATGTTGTGTGAATGTGCATGTTTCATTATACTACTAACCAAGACATGTTCCATTAGTTTTTATGCTATACATGTCAGGGAAATGGGCCTATAATTTGAAGCTATGTATTTTTGTCCATTCTTGAAAATAGGTGAGACATTTGCTTTTAGCCAGTCTGTGGGGACTTCTCTGTAGCATATGACTTCTGAAAGATTAAAGTTAGCGGTGGCGCAATTTCATCAGCCAATTCTTTTAGAATTCTTGGGTTGATGTTGTCTGGTCCTTGTGCTTTATACGGTTTAAGATTTTGTAGGAGGTTTAGTACACCAGCTTCTGTAATTTATATTTCTGGCATTTCTGGTAGTGTTGGATTGGGTAGTTTGGTTACTTGGGGAGATGGGTCGTCGGTAAAGACTGATTGAAACTGCTGATTTTTTATCTCTGCTTTGGCTTTAAGGTTTGAGTGTAGGATTCCATTTTGTTTGAGAGGTGATATTGCTGTGTGGTTTGTACGGCAGTGTTTCATGTATGTCCATAATCTCTTAGCATAACCTTGTTTTTGTTGACTATCTTCAGTAGAGGTGACAATTTCATTTACATAGTTCCAGTAGGCAGTTCTCAGTTGTTGCTGTATAGTTTGTTTTAGATGTTTGTATTTTGGAGTGTGCTTGTGACATTTGTACATTCTGTCCCTTTTTTGCATAAGTTTCTTTAGTGTTGGTGTAATCCAGGGGTATCCGTCCCTACTTCTAGCCATTCTGGATGGTATATACAACCCAGTACCTTTGACAATGCTATCCTGAAACATACACCACAACTTGTTTGCACTGTTTTGTTCATATCAATTTTGAAGATTTTTGCTTACATCTTTCATATGTTTTCTAAATTTGTCCCAGTCTGCCTTATTGAAAAGGGGAATATTTATAGGTTTCTGTTTGGGTTTCATTGGGTTTATGTCTAGCTCTGTGTAACAACAGTCATGATCTGAGATTCCTGGTAATATCTCTGTTCGGTTGACGTTGGTAGGGTTATTTGTGATCATTAAGTCTAGAGTGTTTTCTCCCCTTGTTGGCTTGTCTATAATCTGGATAAGAGCAAGGTCATCTAGAATGTTTCGAAATTTATCATGAAGTATTACGTTTTGGCAGTTTGGTTTTAACATTCCAATCTGCCAGTCCCATCCAGGAAAATTAAAATCTCCTGCAATGAATAAGTGTTGCTTTTGATTTACTCTGCCTAGAGATATTTCAAATTGTTCTATGCTGTGTTCGTCATTTACGTCAGGTCTGTAGTAGGCACATATGTGAAGTAATTTACAGCCAGCTATGCTAATCTTAGCCCAAATGATTTCGCAGTCTGTCTCTAATTCAAATTCCTCTTCACTAAACAGGTCAGAATGTATTGCAATGAATACCCCTCCTCCTCTCTGTTCTTCTGTTCTGTCCTTTCTATATACATTGAATTTATCTGGGAAATATTCAGAATCTAATATGCTATTGCTAAGCCAGGATTCAGTGCCAATAATTATGTCTGGTTTGGAGATATCAATGAGTGAAAGAAATTCTGCCTTCTTGTTTTTTAGTGATTGACAATTTAGGTTGATGATTCTCAATGGTTTTTTAGTATTAGGAGTATGATGGTAATTGTGCTGTTTCCTTTGATTCGAAGGAGATGATGTATGTAGTGGAGATCCTAACCCTGCTGGTGTTGTAGGGAGTTGAATGGAGTCATCATTTGACTGAGAGATATGTTGATATATATATTTTCAGAAAGTTCAATGTCGTCATAATTGAAAAGGGTACTACTGAAATTAGGCATTCCACAATTCCATGATGTGTTGGTGTTTTGCATCGTTTCATATATTGTGTCTCTGACATTTTCACATTGCGTGTGGAACCAAGTATTGCAGGAGTCGCAACAAATTGCTTTCTGTTTCCATGTTACTGTTTTTTGGCAAACACCACAAGGGTACTTGGGTGCTCTGGGCGATAATACGAACACTACGTCGGGAGTTGATGCAAACGGCCGTGCCAGACTCGATCGTTAGACGCACAACAATCATGTGTCTGGCCGTGTCGTTCACATTCATCGTTTGCATCGTTCCAAGTTAGGTGTTCTACGTCACCATACCCAACTGGCCAATGACCCTACATATTCAGTACGATATACTATGGTTCCTGATCCTCTTGCGATACGCCAATCACGCCGTCAACTTCCTCCTCTACAGTCTGACGGGATCTCACTTCCGGTGCGAGCTGGTCGCGTTGTTTCGTAGTGGCATCCAGCGCGGACGTGCGACGGCAGCTGTAGTTCGTAGAACGACGTCCCGTGTTTGGTTTGGCAGGCTTTGTTTCCGCCGAGACTTTGAAAACGATTTCGAAATGCATTAACGGAAATATTGATTGACATTATTTTGTTGATTTGCACGTCGCGCCCGGTCATCATCGTCTCGATTCCACACGACGCACCTGGTCACGCTCGTTTCGACAGCCCACATCGCATTCTGTCACGCTCGTCTCGATTGCGCACGTCACGCCCGGTCATGCTCGTCTTTATTGCGCACGTCGCATACGTCACGCTCGTCTCGATTGCGCATGTCGCACCCGGTTTCGCTCGTTTCGACTACGGTTGTCTCGACCAGTTGCGCTCGTCTCAGTTGCGTACCTCGATCTCTCACATAGTTTCACTGGTGTGCGCGCCCCCTTTACCACAGTGTACTGACAAAGTTACGAATGTAACTTTCATGTATGTTCCGTCCCGAACGGATACACAGCTAAGTTATGCGTAGCAGTTTACGAGCAATGTAATCAACTTCATTTTATAATATTTGCCAATTGTTTACTACGTATTATCATGCCATTGTTCTTTATCACCAAATCGGTGCATTACTTATAGGTATATTATAGGCAGCCAGACGTACAAACATAATTGTTTATTTATCCAATTGTACAATAAAATTATCACATAATAATAGTAATGATAATAATAATTACATTATGGTATAACGGTAAAAATGTGAAATTTCAAATGGGTGTTATATTGAATGTACAGGTTGAATATGGGAGACTCCTCGTAAGACTAAAAAGTATATATAATATATAAAGGTATATGGTCAATGAGTGTATTTAATGTTTATTTCAGCTTGTGTAAATTAATTATTTTACTGAAGAATAAGTATGTTCCGTTTGCGCACCAGAGTTCAACCAATATCTGTGTGTGTCTTATTATATATAATTATATGTAAACGTGATTGTTATGCGTAGTGATAAGTGCATTATTTGGTGTCATTTCTATATTGGTGATGTATATAGCACAATGACATGTTTATACTTGGCTACGTGTACATGTACAGCAATCGACAACAGGTAGCCTATGATGATGTAATTTTTAACATAATGATTATATCCTTGTAAGCTGTGTGGTAACGTTGTCCTTTAATAAGTCTGGTGTATAGTTGATGATATGTGGTAAATTATATCTCAGACTGTTTTTGTTTAGTGGAAGGGGGGGGGGCAGCCGTAACCACTTAAGCGTCGTCGCTCCTGTATCGGTTGTCTAACAGTTATTGACATGGACTAAAGTTGGGATAGAAGGGGAATTGTTCTGGCTATCTAATAAACTTGGCCTGAATCCTGTCGCATGTTTCGTTCCGGAGCTGTGAATGAAAAATAACGGTCGTGTCAAATTTTCCTTTTGCACGACCCCTCGATAACTATGTGTATACACGTTCTTGTATACTGACCAGTTCTGTAAATAAGCTGGTAACTGTTTATGTATGAATTCATACTAGAAGCGTAGTATATGTATTTTAGTAAGTCTTCAACCTTTAAAATAGAGAGTTTAAAAAAAATGGTTCCGTGTGTGCGTTGTACTTACTTACATATATTATTCTAGTAGGATTATGTTGTAGTTTTGTTATCCTTTCACACTGGTTGCCCCAGATCGTTAAACGGTAATTTAAATTTGGTAATATTAGTGTTTTATTAAGAAGAATTTTAACACGTAAGGGGAGGATATGTTTTAGCTTGTTTATAATTCCAATTGTCCTGGAGCATTTATTTGCTATTTTTTCAATATGTTTGTGCCAATATAAATGTGTGTCTAATGTTAAACCTAAATAGTTAAAGTGTTAAACTCTTTCAACGATTACACCATCTACTGTTAAGGTGGATACTGTTAGCTTTTTATTAGGCATATGAAAAATAATATATTTCGTTTTGTTGATGTTTAATGATAATTCATTTAATTTTAGCCATTCTGATATATTGTGAAGCACATTGCTAATCAAATATTCAGTTTCTGCATTGTTTGTATCACTTGTAAAGGACTCAAACGTAATTACTAGCGAAATATCATCCGCATAAGTAAATAATTTAAACACAGTAATGGCTTGTGAGAAATCGTTAATATATATATATATATATATATATATATATATATAGGTAACACGGGAAACGGTCCAAAAAGAAACACTTATCGAAAGAAGCCATTAGAAAAATTAAGTATAAACAATTAATGTGGAAGTCATATAGACCTACTGGTAATGACGAAGACTACAACATTGATAAAGAAGCACTAAACCGAGCTATAGCTGAAATTAGAAATTCAAAGAGAAGCTATGAACATAAATTAGCTTGTAATATAAAACATGACAGCAAGAGTTTTTATGCGTATGTTCGAAGCAAACAGAAAGTTCAGGATAAGGTCGGTCCTCTAGAAGATAGTGTTGGAAATATAATATCAGAAGGATTCTTAATGGTAGAAGACCTAAGTGAGTATTTTAGTTCAGTGTTTACCAGAGAAGATATTAGTTCACTGCCAGTACCAGAGGCGAAGTTCAAGGGGGCAGAATCAGACTATTTAAGACAGTTAATTGTAAGCCCAGAAATGGTAGCTAAGAAAAATTAGGGCTATGAAGGATAATAAATCACCTGGAGTGGATGGTATTCTACCCAAACTACTATTGGAATTTGTAGAACAAATTAGCATACCGCTTGCAACAGTTTTCAACTTGTCATTAGAAGAGGGAGTGGTTCCTTTAGAATGGAAAGAAGCAAACATTATACCGTTATTTAAAAAAGGTTCGAGAAACAAGTCAAATAATTATAGACCAGTTAGTTTAACATCGGTCATTTGTAAATTATTAGAAAGACTAATTAAAGATCACATGGTGGATTTTTTTGTTAAACATAACTTGATAAACCCATCTCAACATGGGTTTCTAAAAGCGTGGTCATGCTTAACAAATATGTTATGTTTTTTGGAAGATATCACTAAGTGGATAGATGATGGATCACCAGTAGATATCATCTACTTAGATTTTCAAAAAGCTTTCGACAAAGTGCCACATCAAAGATTACTGCTTAAACTAAAGGCCATGGCATAGGAAATGGTTTAATTAACTGGATAGAAAAATGTCTGATTGACAGAAGACAACGGGTAGTTGATGGGGAGGCTTCAAACTAGAAATCAGTTTTGAGTGGGGTACCACAGGGATCAGTACTGGGACCTATATTATTCTTAATATATATATAAACGATTTGGACGATGATATAGCTAGCAAGGTGTTGAAATTTGCAGACGATACAAAAGTGTTTAGAAGGATTAAAAGTGATGGAGGTAGACAGCATTTACAAGACGATCTTGACAGGTTGATCAAATGGTCTGAAAAGTGGCAAATGTTGTTCAATTTTGGGAAATGTAAATGCCTTCACACAGGACATGGGAACGAATATGTAGATTATACAATGGGGGGAACTGTACAAAGTACTACTGTAAAAGAAAAAGACTTAGGGCTGACAATTAGTGCTGACATGAAGGTTTCAGAGCAGTGTGGAATTGCAGCTTCAAAAGGAAATCAAATCCTTGGATTGATTAAGCGAAATATAGCATATAAAGAAAAAGAACTAATAATACCGCTGTACAAAACAATAGTTAGGCCTCGTTTAGAATATTGTATACAAGCGTGGAGGCCATACCGCAAGAAGGACATAGATATGCTAGAAAGAGTACACAGGAGAGCGACTAAAATGATACAAAAACTGAGGGATCTTAGTTATAAAAAACGCCTAAAAGAATGTGGTTTAACAACACTAGAGACCAGGAGATTGAGAGGAGATCAGACAGAAGTGTTTAAAATATTGAATGGTTATGAAAATATTGATATAATTTTTTTTTCAGTTAAGAAAGATAGAAAGACTAGAGGACATGAAGTTACATTAGTAAAGGAGCAGCGTAGATTAGACGTAAGAAAGTTCTCATTTTCACAAAGGGCTGTGAATGAATGGAACACATTATCTGATGAGTGTGTGGGTGCTAGTAGTGTGAATATGTTTAAAAATAAAATCGACACATACCTCAGAAGGGCTGGGTATATGTAAATAAAAGGGTTGGACTCTGGATAAGCCATAGGGCTTCCTTGTCCACCTGTCATCTAGAGTTCATTCTCTGGATGGCAATCTTGTTAAATCTTGTTAAATATATATATATATATATGTATATATTAACGAATGTATCACACAGTTAAACGGCGGTTCTACAAGGTTAAATTTGACGTACACTATTATTCATTATATACATTTATATATATATATAATGAATAATAGTGGACGTCAAATTTAACCTTGTAGAACCGCCGTTTAATTGAGTGATACATTTGTTTGTATATCATCGATTTGTACAAATTGTTTACGGTATAATACATAACTCTGTAATATTTATAACACTAAAGGGTCCAGGTTATAATATTTTAATCTTGTTAACAGGATTGTGTGGTCAAGGGTATCGAATGCTTTCGTTAAATCAAGAAATATATTGAGAGGTAGTTGATTGTTATCCAGTTATGTAGTAATAATCCTATCCACAATTTATAGAGCTGCAAATTCAGTTAAATGGTGTGGTCTGAAGCCATATTCGTTTTTTGACAGTAGTTTTGTATTTGGAAAATACATGAGTAATCGTTTATTCATAATTCTTTCAAGGACTTTTGAAGCAGAAGGGATATTGGTATCTTATTCGTGAATGATGTGGGATCATTTTTTTAAATATTGTAATTACTTTTGCTACTTAAAATTTGTCAGGAAATTATCCTGTATTCAATACTTGATTTGTTAATAATGTTAGAGGTTTAACAATTTCTGGTACATATTCCTCTTCTATTTATGTGAATTTGAATCTAGTTTTAGTGTTGTTTTGTGTTGTTGAAATTGAGAAAAAATGTATAATTGTACATGATATTCCTTCAACAAGGTTAAGGCCTATTTCTGTAAAGTACTTGTTAAATTCATTCGCTGTGTTGTGCTTGTTCGTAAATATCTTATTATTTTGCTTAAATATGTTGGTATCCCTGTGCTGTCTTACTATTTTGATATATTTTCAGTAATTGCTTTCCATGTGTTTGCTAGGTTGGATTTGTGTTTGTTGAATAGTTGTTCATAATACTAGTCTTTTTGTTTCACGAATGCTCTTTTTAAGTATTGTAGTCCATGAGCCAAGGCTGCAAATGTTGACGTTGATTCTTAAATTGAAGTACTAATTCCCACTATGATTTTCATATACACCAATATCTGTGGTGTCCGAAAACGGGTGATCGTCATTTCAGAAGCGTAGCTTATTACCTTTTTGGACGCCATCGGAAGTCAATCTATTCGAAACTCGTGTCCTACAGCCAAATCTACTGATTGGATCTTAAAGTTGTAATAAAAGTTGTTCGTAGTAAAATTCCGAGTACGGCAATACTCATATAATCTTTCTGTTATCATTATTAGGAAAAATGTAGGGGGGGATGTCAAGGAAAACGTAAAAAATGCATTTTTTCCATACTATTTTTAAAAGTTCAGTTTAGGTAATGTTTTAATGACATAGATGAGTCATGTGTTACTTTCTTATGAAACGATATGCAATTTGCTCCATTTCTATCATTTTAGATATATTATGTATTGCTTCTGTATTTTGTAGGCACATCAAAACATAAACGTACCCCCATCTTGAATCTGCAAACGGGAACAGTACCATACAGACTTCATTTCTCTCTTACGGCAAAACGGCTTGCCAGATTTGTAAATGCTGTGCGAATACGTAAACGTATATGTGTTACGCACTTATGATGTCAAACACAAAATAAATAAGTTATGAATACGATTTATTAACCTAATAACTATTTCAGAAACCATGTCATCCATTAGCCTATAAATGTTATGTATAAACGTCTGCCTTCGAATATATAAACTCAATAACATATGTAAATCAAGTTATATGATCGACAGTTACATATTGCTATGCATATAATCTGTTTCCAAACGTGTGGCCCTAGAACATGGCCCAATAATACCTTCTACTAATCTACTTAAAATCGAGTTTGCGGATGCGGGTATGTTAACATTTCTTCTTAGACGACTTAAACCTCGAGCACCAAACGCTCTGGGATTAATTTACGTCCCGTAGAATATGAAGAACTATATACATGTCAAAATACATATCAGGATTCTCACCTTTTATGGGCTAAAGTAGTTGTGCGGAACGTAAAACGTAATGCTGTGCAGAATACTTAACAATCGTTCGGGAAAATGGTCCCTGCGTGGTGGACTTGGCATCGTAAAGTAGACGCTGGCACAGTATGCTTATGTCTACCCTAGCATGGCAATACGAACATTATTTGACATTTCTACACTGTCACGAGTAGTGCCTATCGACAAACGTTAACTTCACAATTCTCTCCGACTTTCGTCATTTTGAACATACAACGAATAGACACATATCTGCAAGCGCGTATTGGTTTTATATTATCTAACATTTGGTAAATATTATTATCACTCTTGTAAACTAATAAAGCATCCCGTTATTTTAACCGCCCTTTGCTTTAGCATGTGCTTCCGTCTAGCTGTTACATTAGGTAACTAAGCGTAACTTCTTGTTAACTAAAATATATTCCAAAAGTCTTGTATGTAAATACTGAGAGAATGCCTAGAATTACTTTGAGGCAGATGTAATGATATTTTGAACTGACAACCTAATTATGTTACTGTTCTGCATTTTTAATGTTGTTAAAACAGAGAAGAAGCGATCAAACTAGCAACCCGAGAAGTTGCTTCCAGTGTACATCGTTGGGAAAAGAGAAGGCCCACCAACAATCACGTGATCACAGTGATGTCGGTGCGTTGATGATCCTCGTCAAATAAGCAGCAGAATTTGATTGACAGACTTCACGTTCAAACCTGGAAATTGGCAGGGATTTCCGTAAGTTGTCCGGGATGCGGCGGACGCAGATGGGGCGAGTTGACTCCATGTGATTTTTGACATTTGTGCAAATTTCTGTTGGTTGGGCTTCCCGCCAATGGTCACTACAGGTGGCTACGTTACCAGCAGCCAGCCGAGATCGTCACCGGATTGTGATGAATACCTGTTGTATTCTTGTTGTGTTCGCCATTTCACAGCTGGCTGCCTGCCTGTCCAAGCGCGACCGGTGGCAGTGCACCAACATCAGCTGGGGTAGTGATTACGTCAGTCACGCATGACCTCCGCCGTGGTGTGAATAAGGTGCGACTTTGTGGTAAATTGCTGAGACTTCTCAACTTCTCAACATGCCTAAGACAAATTCAAAGACAGAAAAAGATTGTTCAAGTGAGCGAAGTGACAATGTCGACCGCAGAGACAGCGACCGCTACGACTACATTGAAACCATTCTGACGAGGCAACAAGATACGATGGAACTGATGCTTCAGAAACAAAACATCATGATAGCGGATATAATAAACAAATTTGTGGAATGCATCAGCAAAATGGTGGACACAAAGCTGGAATCAATGTAAAATTTAATTTTTGCAATAGCGAATTATCATCAAAAACTAACCAAAAAAACTCTTTGCTGAAAAGAACCATTGAGACTTTCACCGACAAATTACAAACCGTAACAAAACAAAACGTTGATATGGAAACACAACTGGATGAAATCGAACAATACTCAAGACAAGACTCTTTGGTTATAAATGGATTGCCCGAGGTAACAGACGAGACAAATGAAAAAACTTTCGTAACTTTTGTCCAGAGCAAATTCCCAGATGTAACAATAAACGTATGCGACGTTAGCAAAGCCCATCGACTACCAACACCGACATCGACAACCGCGACAACCGTGACAACCGACACCAAGGAAGACCAATGGTCGTGAAATTTGCGACTTATAAAAAAAAGGTTAAATCTACTCTGGTCGAAAAAAACCTTAAAGACACCAACGTTTATATGAACGAACTGTTAACAAAAAAACGTGCTGAACTACATCGCTTCTGCATCAGCAACACCAAGGAGAGACAAACTGTGTGGACGAAAGATGGCAAAGTCTTTGTCATTAGGTATTTTCTTCTTGTGTGACTGCGCGAACAATGCACCACTGCATGTTACCTGGCTATCATCAGGCACTATGTTCTTGTATGGTTGTGCAAACAATGCATCAATGCCAGAGCGTTATCTGGCTATCATCATAGTATTTTAATTGAAACGATCTACGTCTAAATGGAAAGTCACTTGCATAATCTACTCTGTGCGATCTTTATATGTATGAATTTTTTTTTTTTTTTTTTTTACACATTTTTTTCTTTTTGAAATGTGCATTTACATATTTTTACTTCTCTCAATTATGATAACTTTAAAATGCACTAATGGGGAGCATGCGACATCTCCTTTAAATGTATTATTCAGACGCATGCGCATTAAATGCGTTTTATATATGATTTTGCCAAAATGTGTCTTTGTTAACAGTAAAATTAGTCTTGTCATGCTGTTTAATTTGATTAATTTGACAACCAATGTTTTATTTAAAATATGGTCAATACTGAACGTTTGTTAGGAAGTTACGGTGGTATATAAAATAATTCTTTAAATCATATTTTAAGAATAGATACAAATGATGAAGATGGTGAATTAAATCTAATTCACCAGTCACCATATTTTAATGATGACGACTTAATTAATCACATAAAACCAGAAGAACAAATTTACAATACTAAGTCTAAACTGTCAATGTCTAAACACAAAAATTGACGAAATTGTTATTAAGCTAGACATACTTAGAAACAATAATTGTAAAATCAACGCTCTTTGATTACAAGAAACGTGGCTTAAGGATGATTTTGACACCCCCTTATTACAAACTGATGGTTACAATTTAATATTACAAGGCAGAATATGTACTGTTCACGCTGGCCTAGCAATATATCTTGATAACAATTACAACTATAAATTGTTAGATATTTATACAAAGTCAAACATATAGGAAGGACAATTTATTGAAATAAAATAAAATACTCTCAAGAAAAAAAAAATCTTTGGAAATATATATCGACCTCCTAAAGATGTCATTGAGAATTAACAAACATTCATGGAAGAATTATTCCCTAAATTAGATAATCTGCAAAATTTAACTGGTGAAGTAATACTAGCCGGAGATTATAATATTGATCTACTGAAAATAAAATAAAAAACAGAATATGTGAATATTTGATATAATAACAGCACATGGTTTCTTTCCTAATATTACTTTACCAACACGTTTTTCAAATACCAACTGCACGCTTATTGATAATTTTCTATGCAAACTCTCAAAAGGTCTTTTTAAATCAACAGCCGGTATTTTAATCAGCAGCATTTCTGATCACTTTCCGTATTTCATATGCCTAGATTGCAATGCAACTATTACAAATGTCCCTAAATTTATCAGAATTAGACAACAAAATACTGACACCCTTGAACAGTTTAAATAGAATTGATGCGTTCAAATATTTTTATTAAACTACACAAGGATAGGGATACTAGACAATTACAACCTCCTTGATGCACATATTACTACTGCTATGGATAAATTCTTACCTACTAAAGTCATTAAATATAATAAACAAACACAAAAAGTCATGTTGGATTACACAAGGTATCATTAGATTAATAACATTTAGAGATAAATTGTATTCACAATTTAAACATACTCATATAGGTACAGCAGAATGAATATGTTTCGCTCAATACAAATTTGTATACATATAATAAAATTCTTAAAAGAAATATTAGATTAGCCTAACAAGCATATTATCAATCCAGTTTTGAAAGAAATAAGCACGATATTAAAACACGTTGTCTATGATTAAAGAAATTATAAAAAAAGACAGGGAAAGAAACAAAAACTGTAAATTTGATGGTGAAACAGAAACTGACAAAACTATTATTGCAAATAAATTTTATTAATTTTCCATCAACATTGGTTCTACACTGGCACCGCAATTAATCAATACTGGAGATAACTCTTACAAAGACAATTTAACAGAGAGACGTATACAGACTTTCAACTTTAAGTCAATAGACAATAGTACAGCGATTAGCATAATTGATAGCATACATCCAAATTCTAGCTGTGGTAAAGATGGTCTATCAACCAAATTACTAAAGCTATTTAAAAATGAAATAAGTGAAGCAGTCACTCTAATCATTAACCAATCAATACTGGCATATTTCCAGATAAATAAAAAATTGCTAACGTTATTCCACTTTAAAAAAATGGTGATTAGACAATCTTTGATAAGTATCGTCCAATTTCTATCTTACTAGCGATTTCCAATATATTTGAAAGATTTATATTTAATCAAATACACGAACATTTTAATTCCAATAACTTATACTATGAGAATCAATACGGGTTTAGGGAAAACCATTCTACGGAACTTGCCACTCTATAAATAATAGACAATGTTGTCCAACAACTTGACCAATCAGCAACTCCAATAAACATATACCTATACCTTTCTAAAGCCTTTGACATAATTTAACATAACATGTTATTACAAAAACTAAATTATTATGGAATACATGGCGCAGCACTAGATCTATGTAAAAACTACTTACACAATCTTAAGCAATAAGTTGAAATTGGCGATTTCAAGTCGGAAGAAGCAGCCATAAACACTAGTGTCCCACAAGGGTCTATTTCAGGACCCCTTCTATTTATAATATATATATTAATGACATAACATTTTCAAGTGATCATTTAAAATTCATAACGTATGCAGATGACACCACTCCCTTTAGTACATTGAATAAATTCCAATCTCCGGATGGCCAAGTCTAAAATCAAAACATAAATACAGAATTAGAAAATATATGCAGGTGGCTAAAGGCAAACAAACTTTCTCTTAACGTTAAAAAAACTAAATTAATAATATTTCACATACCCAAAAGGAAATCGAACTTCCTAAAATAGAAATAGATGGGACAAATATTGAATGTGTATATGATTTAAATTTTTTAGGTATCACCATAAACCAACACCTAAATTGGGACAGCCATATAAATAAAACAGCGAATGAAATCAATAAAATAATTGGAATTTTAAATAAACTTAAACATGTATTACCTAAGAATATATTATCTATAATGTATAATTCGCTCATTCTTCCCAAAATTAATTATGGCATATTGGTGTGGAGTCATCAAGCCCATCGCATTTTTAAACTTCAAAAGAAAGCAGTGCGAATAGTTAGTTCACGTAAATACAATTCTCACACAGATCCTAACTTCAAATAATGTAAATTTCTTAAGCTGGATGACATCTATATACTCCAACTGCTCAAATTGTATTACAAATTGATCAACAAGTTTGTACCAGAATACTTCAATCGTATTCCATACACGTACAACTTTGCAATTCACCATTACAACACACGCGGTAAAACAATTTATTTATTCCCAGAGTTGATCATCAATACGCAAAAAAGTACTTTAGACACAACATTACACAAAATGTTAACAATAGTCTAAATATCATCCTTGATAAAATTTATACACATAGTTAATATGGTTTTTCCATTTATACAAAAAATTACTTTATCAAGAATTATAAATCATGTTGTCATATTTCTAACTGTTACATATGTCATTCTTAAACTAGACATGACTTTGCATTTATTTAAACTAATTCATGTATATACTATGTATACACATACATGTATGCAAATATATACAGTTGATCACGTGACAATCACATAACTATGTTACATCAGTAGGGTGGCTCCCATGATAGCGGCATATAATTGTCTTAATGGAAGCCTCCCTGACCTTACAATTAATATTATATTGTTCTTTTTGTACTTATGATGATCAAAATAAATACTGTTTGTCTCTCTGTCTGACAATCTAACCAGCTAATTTATCTGGACCTCATGCATATGCATCATCAACAGCACAACGAAGTAACTACGTGTGGGTGTTGACTCGTTTGCTGCAACCGTCCGATCAGAAGATCAGCTCTTTGACGGCATTCAACATGAGACCACGTTGAGGTGGAAAATGTGGGCTACGTGCACAATGCAACCCTGTCCACTGTCCAAAATATGTTATGCAACACCTTGGACATAATGTCCTACTTCAGTTTGAAAACGTTGCACAGTTTTGCTCTGTTTGCAAAGGCCAGTAAATAGCATGGAAGCATCCCAACCAGTACCAGAGAATTATTCTCATGATGGGTAATGTCCACACCATATGCAACTTTATGTCCAGCATTGGGAAAATGTTTGGAGATGCGGGAAGAATCTGACGTTATTGGCGAGGGCAGTGTCAACAAGGTTTTGCTAGGCAAACAATACAACCGCAGCGTTCGTTTCCACAAGTGTCCTGGACAAAGAATGTCGCACGCAATTGCCACATGGCTACAGCAACTCAACCCCAGGCCGGAGGCTGAAGCATGTTTCCTCCTCCTGTTTGAGCATCATTGTTGACAATTTCTTCTGTAATATTCGTAAAAGGTGTTGCGTAACATTTCTTCGACAGTGGACATTTCTGTCGTATGTTGACAGTGGGCAAACCTCAACATTATGGTTCCAGCAAACTAGTCAACAACAGTAGATAGTAAGACCTGTTCAACCTCAAAAGCCTACTTATAAAAAACGTTTTAATGACCACTAAACGATTCGGGCACCCAGCTGAGTCAGCAATAATGCGAGACTAATCCTATGTATAAAAAAAGATCAAAGGCTTTGTGTTTGACACTAATGAGTTTGGGAAACCTACTTATAAAAAACGTGATTGATGAGCGATGTAATTTGATACTAATTGGATGATTGACAGTACACTACAGAGATGCCACCTAGCGGTGAGTGCAGAGAGTATTTTAGTCCTAGCGATCAACGCCGTACCTAGAGCGCGCTGACGTAAGCAATACGCTAACCACGCTAAAACCATGCAACGTTTAGTTTCGTACTTTTACCGTAGTCCTCAACGCTGACGTAAGCAATAATGCGTTTGTAGATTCGAGAGGCCACCTAGCGGTGAGATATAACCGGGGTAAAATGCCACCTAGCGGTGAGATATAACCGGGGCAAAACCCTGCATAATCGTTGGCGACGGTATAGCTCTCTTAGGAGAGTGTTCGCCTAGGGATCGAAAGGTTCCGGGTTTGAACCCTAGTCGCAACTTTTTAGTGTTGGTATATAAGCGGTGACGGTAGCGGGTGATCTGTAGTCGGTACGATGTCGTCGCCTATAAGGTTTGGTGGATCGCGGTCGTTCTTGTCGAATATGTATATGCGTCGACTGTCGGCGTTCGGTCGGGGCTTTCGATCCGTCGAGCACGCCTATCAGTATAGGAAAGCGATATTCTACGAGGACGTGGAATGCGCCGAAAAGATCAAAAGGTCGCAAAGCTCTTACGCAGTGAAACGACGCGGTTACGACATTCGACTAAAGAGAATGAGAAACAAATGGACCGACATTAGGGTGAAATGTATGAAGATGTTGTTGAGGAGGAAGTTTGACGGTTCGAGCGATTTGAAGGCTGCACTTTTGGCGACCGGGGACGCCGAATTGGTGGAATGGGTAGCGAGTAGGGAGGGTTTCTGGGGTAGCGGAATCGCGGGCGATCCGGGGAAGAACATGCTCGGTAAACTGTTGATGGAGTTGCGCGATGAGTATAAAGACGCGTAAAGAAGTGTTCGTCGTTCAGTCGTGAAAAATGATCGGACCGTCGTTGAAGCATCCTTTTACGTGTATAGTAGCCGGTCCTACGGGATGCGGTAAGACGACGTTCGTCGAGCGTTTGATACGTTACGACACTATGATCGATCCGCCGCCGGAGAAAATCCTGTGGTGTTACGGACAGTGGCAGAGCGGCTACACGTCTATGTCTTCGAAAATAGAGTTCGTAGACGGCCTGCCGGATCCGAAACGTTTAGACGGTAAAGCGAGAACGCTTCTAGTACTCGACGACCTTATGGAGGAGACCGATAGCCGGGTGACGGTACTATTTACTAAAAAAAGTCATCATTGTAATACGTCGGTCGTACAATTGCGACAGAACATGTTTCCGAAAGGGAAAGAAAACCGTACAATCAGCCTGAACGCTCAATACATAGTGCTATTCAAGAGTCCTCGAGACGCGGGTCAAGTAGGTCACCTAGCGAAACAGATGTACCCGGGAAAGGTCAACTACATGATAGAGGCTTTCAAAGACGCGACGTCGTCGGCGTACGGGTATCTATTCGTGGATCTGAAACAGGAAACGGAAGAGGACATGCGTCTGCGTACGTGCATATTTCCGGACGATCGCCTTCAGTACGTGTACGTACGGAAGGGTGGCGGCGGTGGTGGTGGTGGTGGCGTCGGCGGACTATAAGAAGAGAGAGACGACGGGGCGTACGTTTATTAGTCGCTATGAAGGCGCACGTGACGGGAGCGAAGAGACTTCCGAAGGTGGCGGGACCGACGAATCAAATAAAGAGACACATCGTCGCCCTGCAGCTGTTGGAGATACATAGGCGGAACATCGCTCTGCGAAAAGCCCTACTCGCCCACGCGGACACCGGTCTCATTTGTAGTCTGTGCGATTGCGCGTACAACATTCTGAAAGGGAACGTGAAGTTGTCGCCGAAACAGAAACGCGTATTGTCGAAATACCGGGATCACCTGCGTAAACTCGTCGACAAACACGTGACGCGTAAGCAGAAGCGTGTCATCTTGCAAAAGGGTGCGGGTGGTTTTCTGACGGCCCTGCTAGCGCCGTTAGCGAGTACCGTTATCTTGCCGCTGCTCAGACAGGTGTTCGGCGGCGGCGGCGGTAATTGATGCAGTACGCGAAGAAGATGGCGTTGGTCGATCCACGATTGGTGGAAAGCCTTCTGCCACGCGTCGATCAGTCGTCGAGCACGCCTCGATCACGTGTGCTGAGTAGCCTTGACAGCGGCATGAAGGACATTCTAGAACGTTCGGATTTATCGGAACGAGAAAAGGTAGCGTCGTACAATCAACTGCTGAGTCGGTACAATACTGTAGAGGCGGCTCGAGCGGCGCAACCGGTACGCGTGTCGGTGGTGAACAGCGGCGAGACACCCGCGGTACCGGCGGCGCCAGCAGCGGCGGTGGCGCCACCATCGTCGGAGGTGATAGAGCGCGAAATCGTAGCCAGTATGCCGAAAACGTTCAAAGAGAAGACGAGACTGCTGATCGAAAAAATGAAAGCCGATACGTTGTCTCGATGGAACAATCGCGGTGAATTCGTGTACGACGGTAAAGCGATCGCGGGGAGTAATATGGTCGATCTAGTAAACGATCTCATGCGAACGAGATCGAAGACGACGGCGCCCGTAGGATGGCGGGAGTTCGGATTGCACATGAAGGATATGAATATCCCTATGGAATTCGTAGGCAACCCGCGCTATCGTTCGTACGTGGAGCGACGACGGAAGCAGCTACTAGAAGAGAGGATGAAGATGCCGTCGACGTCTAGTTCATCAGCAGCGCCGACTGAGCGGAGACGTCGTACTCGGATGCGAGGCGAACCTAAACGCAGATCCGCTTCGTTGGGCGTCACGGCGTGGGATACGTTGTCGTGATGACGTCACGACGCGCGATCATCATCGTCGTCGTCGTCGGCTTCACCATCGCGCTTATCGCACTCTATATCATCGTATCATCGTCGTCGTCGTCGTCGTCGTCGTCATGGTGTCCGGGTGGAGTCGTCGTCCAAAACGAAAGCCTCGACAGCAACGAAACGACGACGTCGACGACGACGACGACGAGCTGAATAACGCGTACTTCGATCCGAAACGGGTGGGGAGTTACGGAGGCGTCGACGCGTTGCACCGGGCGTCGAAGCTCCGACGTCCGGCCGTCGAGAGGTGGCTAGCGTCGCAGGACGCCTATACCCTACACAAACCGGTTAGACGTCATTTCAAACGACGTCGCGTCATCGTGGGCGGTCGAAACCAGCAGTGGCAAGCCGATCTGGTCGACTTGACTAGACTGAAAACGCACAACGACGGTATAACATTCCTATTGACGGTGATCGATGTGTTTTCGAAGCGGGCGTGGTGCGTTCCGTTGAAGAATAAGTCCGGAGCGTCGCTCGTCGCGGCCTTCGAGCGCCTGCTGAACGACGACGACGAGACGCCGCACACGCTGCAGACCGATAAGGGGAGCGAGTTTTTGAACCGACCCCTGCAAACGTTGCTAAAGAGTCGCGGCGTTCATCATTTCGTGACGCATAACGAGGAGACCAAAGCGAGCGTCGTGGAACGGTTTAATCGAACTTTGAAGACGCGTATGTGGCGCTATTTTACGAAACACGAAACGCTGCGCTACGTAGAGGCGTTACCGGATTTCGTGCGATCGTACAACAACGCCTACCACCGAAGCATCGGTAGGACGCCGGCGAGTGTCGACGCGACGAATCAGGAGGCCGTATGGCAACGACTGTACGGGGGTGGTGGCGGCGACGTCGAACGACGACGAAAACCGAAACTACGCGTGGGAGATCGCGTACGTATCAGCAAGACGAGGGGTCATTTCAAAAAAGGATACATGGCTAACTGGAGCGAGGAGCTGTTCAACGTCGTAGAGGTGCACCCGTCCGAACCGCCCGTTTATCGCCTCAAGGACGACGCCGAGACGCCGATAGAGGGCACCTTCTACGAACCGGAACTACAACGCGTAGTCGTTCCGAAAGACAAACTATATCGCGTGGAGGCGGTTCTACGGCGTCGTCGGCGTCATGGCGGCGGTTTGGAGGCGTTCGTAAAATGGAGCGGATATCCGGCCTCATTCAACAGCTGGATCGACGCCGAGTCGCTCGTGGACCTATGATGAATCGTTGGACGCGTCACACCGGCTGCTGGCGACTGCACGAAGCGGGACTATACAACGGATCTTCGTTCTTACCGTATAAAGGTCCCTGCTGCATCGACAGCGCGCAGTGGCGCGACGATGTGTGACGACGACGAAACTACCTCGAGGCGCTGTTGAGCAGCTGTCTCGGTTACCTGCTCCCGAGTCCGTCTATGAGTGTCGGCGGCGGCGAACGTCGACGACAACGCGATGGCCGTCTCGTCTGATTTTTACCTGACGCTGCCGAGCAACGCGTCTATGAAACGTCACCCCGAAAATACGTTGACGCACTACGTCACGACGTTGCCGCGACATTTCGACCTGTCGGGGGAGTGGGAATGCGGCGCGGTGTCGGTACAGTATCCGCACACGTGGTACAACGTGAGAATGAAGGACACCTTCTTCTATCTGATTAGCGCGGCGGGCGAACCGGGTGTTTACACGCAGATAGGCGAAGACGGCACGACCGTGCTGATATATCGTCAGACGACGATTCCTCACGGTTTCTACAACAACGTTTATACGTTGTTGAACCGGATCAACGAGGCTCTAGAGAAATTACACACCAGGAAGGTCAAGGCCGTGCTAGAATACTGCGCCGTCTCTAACCGCTTTACGCTACGTATGTCGGCGGGTGTCGAATTTATCATACCTCATTCGAGCCGTCTGAGGCACGTGCTAGGTTTCCATAGCAACACGATCATGAGTTCGTCCGCGTACGGTCCCGCGCCGGGGACGAGGCCCGTCATCAGCACGTCGCCCGCCGCGTACACGTTCGAGTACGAAGGTCGCGATACGGTGACCATGTCGGCAGGCATCGAGAGTCTGTACGTGTACACGGATCTCGTGGAACCGCGCGTCGTCGGTGACGTGTTCGCGCCGCTCCTTCGAAACATCGCCGTCCGCGGTGAGAACGGTGACGTCGTTTCGGAATCGTTCGTTCGCGTGCAATACGTTAAGCTGATGCGGAATCAATTCGACGAGGTCGAAGTCGACATAAGAGACAATCACGGCCAACCGATACCATTCGAGCAGGGGAAGGTGGTGACGACGCTTCACTTCAGACGTTGTAAATGGAAATTGTTTTAACATGCCGCCGTCGTCGAAGAACCCGTACGTGGACTACTACGTTCGTCAGGTCGGCGGACAGCTGCCGGTCTTCGTCGGCGCTCGGGGTCAACGAGGTCACGGTCTGGGTAATCTCTTCGGGAGTCTGTTTCGAAGCGCCATGCCGCTTATCAAGAGGGGCGCGATGGCGTTGGGAAAACGAGCGCTCAACACCGGCATGCACGTGGCGCGCGACGTCGTCGCCGGCGGCAATCTGAAACAGTCGCTAAAAAGGCGCGCGAAGGAGGCCGGCGCCGATCTTCTCGACGGCCTATTGAATCCGCAGGCGGCGCCAAAGAAGAAGAGAAAGAAACAAACGCAGCAGCAGCGCCGTCCCCGCGGCGTCGGCGTAAAGAGAGCGCGCTTAGCGGCGACGGCCGTCAGTAGGCGGAAAAGGGCGCGTCGAACGGACATATTCGACGAGTAACGACGATGGAGCGCGCACTCGAGAACGGTCAGTGGACCGTCTACCAGCCGGGTTCGGGCTATACGGACCTTCGAGTGCGCTTCATAGTGGTGACGCCGCGCGGAGAACTGACGGCCGCGGTGGCGTCGGTCAACAATTTCCTGCATACGATATTCAGTCAACTCGACGCGTCGACCAACGGAAGATAAAAACGCACCGACGACACCGCGGCGGCAGCGGCATAAAGAGAGCACGCCTAGCGGCGACGGTCGTCAGTAGGCGGAAGACGTCGAACGGAAGACATGGCGTTCGTGAACGGCTCGACGTGCGAGGGCGTGAAGGCTGAACTGGAGCTGTTCAGCGGACCGGTGACGCAGACGAGCATCGAGAGTAGTCATTGGACCGTCTACCAGCCACTGACGACTCTCGACGTCGGCGCCCTTATCGAGTTCCTCGTGCCGGGTTCGGGCGAAGACTATACGGACCTGGCGAGCGTTCAACTGTACGTGCGCTTCAAAGTGACGCGGGGGGACGGTGCCGATCTGGCGGCGGCCGCCACGTTGGCGCCGGTCAACAATTTCCTGCATTCGATGATCAGTTAAATCGACGTGTCGCTGAACAACACCCTCGTGACGCCGTCGACCAATACGTACGCGTACCGGGCCTACCTCGAGACGTTGCTAAGTTACGGTAGCGACGCGAAACGTTCACATCTCACGGCGTCGTTGTGGTACAAAGACACCGCCGGACGGATGGACACGCTCGGCAACGCCAACGTCGGCTTCGAGGCGCGACGCCTCGCGACGGCCGATAGCAACGAGGTGGAGATGATGGGACGTCTACACGTCGACGCGTTTATGCTAAACAAACACCTACCGAACGGCGTCGACACGAAAATACGCATAGTTCGCGCGAAGGACGCCTTCGCGATCATGGGCGCGCAAGCCGTACCGGGGTGGCGCATCGTGCTGCAGGTGATTCGAATACACGTGCGAAAAGTGAAGTTGAACCCGGCCGTCCAGATGGGACATATCAAAGCGTGGGCGTTGGGAACGGCTAAGTTTCCGATGCGCCGCGTCGACTGCAAATCGTTCTCGATAACGGCGGGTACGCTATCGCACACGCACGAGAACCTGTACGTGGGCTCGATTCCGAAACGCCTCTTCCTGATGATGATCGATAACGTCGCCTACAACGGCGACTACACTAGAAATCCGTTCGACGCGCGTCACAACGACATAAACTTCCTGTCGCTCGTCGTCGACGGACGTCAGGTTTCGAGCAAGCCGCTGCAGCCGGACTTCCCGCACAACCGGTACGTGCGGAGCTACATGAATCTCTTCGAGGCGACCGGAAAGGCGTTCGAGGACGAGGGGAACGACGTATCGCGTACGGACTTCGGCGCCGGCTAAAGCATCTTCGGTTTCGACCTGACCCCCGACGGCAATCATTTCAACGTCGTGCGTCAGGGGAGCGTGGGCGTCGATATGCATTTCGGGACGGCGCTACCGCTTCCGGTGAACGTCGTCGTGTACGCGGAATTCGAGACGGTGATGGAGATCGACCGGAACCGGAACGTCGTGTACGACTGGTATTGGATACGTTTCAACTGATGCGTCGTCTGGAACTCGATACGTACGCTAAACGTATCGTTGTCGGCGTCGTGCCTAAAGACGCGCTACTTACCGCCGCCATCGGCGCCACCTACCCGACGGCCTTCGTGTGCAACACCGACGACGGCGGCGAACCGGGACAGCACTGGGTGGCCGTCTACGTCGGCGCCGACCGACGAGCCGAGTACTTCGATTCGTACGGTCTGCCGCCGCTGCACGCCGACTTCCGCGCCTTCCTGCGCCGCCACTGCGGCGACGCGTGAACGTACAACGACAAGCGCCTGCAGAGCGTCATCTCTAACGTGTGCGGACAGTATTGCGTCGCCTACCTTCTCCTCCGATGTCGCGGGATGCCGTTGACAACGTTCCAGAGCCTATTCGGCACCGATAGGGCGAACAATGACTGTCTCGTACACGATTTTATTAAAACCTGATTAATTATACCGCTTTTACGTGTATAGTAATATAAATAAAAACAAACAAATGATGTATACAATTGTTGGTGTTTATTATTACCCACACATACATACATACATACAGAAACTACCCCTAGGGGGGTGTTGGGGGTTAGGTTAGTAGTAGACGAGTTAGACGAGTGTTTACGAGTTAGACGAGTGTTTACGAGTTAGACGAGTGTTTACGAGTTAGACGAGTATCGGCGCCGTAGTGACGCCGTCGTCGAGCACGCAGCGTTTAGCGTAGAAGTAGCTCAACGCCGCGCGCTCTTGAACGTACGTCAACACGGACGAGTCTTTCACTTGGAAACCGCGGTTCCAGCCGACGCCGTTGCGACGGTCGCGCAGTACGGCGAGGAAGGTGTGCTCGTCGATGTCGGCGTTCTGTCGCTTGCTCAGTCCCTTCGTGCTGTACTTCTGACCGGCGACGCCGCCGAAGCAGTAGTAGGTTTTGCTGCACAGCGCCACGATTCCGTCGCCACGCCACTCTTCTTTGAAGAGACCCGGCGTTCGATGATCGAACAGGCGACGGCGCGCGCAGCAGGCCGCCGCGCCGTCCCACGCTAGTCCGGCGACGCGCCGTCGTACGTAGGCGTCTACGTGCGCGTCGCAGCATTCGGCCGGAAACCAGAACGAACGATTCCGGAAGTAGTGTTCGCGACGTTCTTCCGGTACGAGCGCGTCAACGTCACGTCCGGCTAGGGCTATGTACGCCGAGTCGGTGTCCATAGCACAGTACTGGAAGAGCGGACGGGGAATGTAGGCGTCGACGAAATCGTAATAAAATTCCAGCATTCTCAATTTTGCGTACTGCAATACGAAATAACCGATATCTATCGGCAGGCCGTAGACGATTTCACGCTTATTCAGCGCCACCTCGTACAGCGCGTTGTCGACGACGACGTCCAGTTGCCGGAAGCGCCGATTGTTGACGAGCATCGACGCGCCGACCGGCGTCGCGTATTTGATTTCCCGGTGCCGATCGACGGGCGTAATCGTTTTACCGTAGGAACTGTTCCCGAGAAGTTTAAAGGTATCGGCGATGATCGATTTGTCGGGATCGATATCACCCTCGCGGCGCGCCGTCGAAACCGCTTCGCCGAAGCGGCGAAAGCACGCTATCGGCGCGTACTCGACGATCTGGTAGACGCGCTCGACGACGAGCCCGTGCGCCAGATACCAGCGTAGGAGCGGCGTCGCGAGCACGATCGCCGCGCCGAAGTAGCTACCGACGAGCGTGCGTTGAGGTCGCGTGAGGAGATCATGCGACTCGGCGTAATCGCGCATGAACGGGCTGAGATCGTCGCGCACGATATCGACGTTCTTGAATACCGGCTGCATCTCGGCGAACTTGTCGCGCAGCGCTTCCGGTACGGCGATATCGCACTGCACGAGGCCGAACAGAGAGCCGTCGCGCACCGCCTCCAGTATCGTCGAGAGCGTAATGGCGGTCGGCGTGCCACTGGCACTCCCACATTTCGACGACTTCGTCGACGAAACGGCGCAGGTAGGCGGTCACGGAGATCGTCGCGGCGTACAGCGTCGTCATCGGTTGACCGTTGACGGCGTTCGTCGTCACGTTCGTCGGGCAGCCGTGAAAATAGTAGCCGTGAAATTGATACGCCGTTCGAGTGGCGGCGTACCAGCCGTCGACTCGGTGCTTTCCGATGCGCTTCTCGCGTCCGTTCAACTGGTGACGTATACGCGCGCCGGTTTCCGCCTCCACGCGCGTCAACCACTCCACGGCCATAAGACCGTAGCGGTGCACGCGTTCCGCTCGAAAGGCGTTCTCAGCGCGTCGGCGCGTGTACCAGCCCGTCGGCATATCCTGCATTATTGCCCATAGATAGAGGCCGTTTGCGTCGAAGCCTACTATCGATCGGCACGGCGCGTCGCCGCCACGAATCGACGTCACGTCGGCCTCATGGTGGCGCGCGAAGATGATCGACGGGCCGCCGACGATCTGCGCCTGCAGCAGACGGTGCAGATCTTCTTCGGCAGGTCGTTGAACAGGTACAACAACGTCAAACCCGGTACGCTGATGGCGTCCTTGAACATGTCGATACGTCGGCGCCGATAGAAGTCGAACTGGCGATCGACGTCCTCGAGAAACGGCGCCACGTCACGATTGTTATACCACACAAGAAAATCGCGCATCGACGTCATGCCCTCGTCGCGCCACGCCGTCGCGCAAATCTCGTACGCCTCCGCGGAGATTCCCTCGCGTTTCAGCTGGCTGTAGAAAGCTTCGCGCGACGGCAGGGCGGTTTCGTCCAGACGCGACAACGCGTCGATGTGCTCGTACGGGAAGTAGCCCTTCCTTGCCGAGCAACCGTACGCTTTCAGAAAGCGATCGTAGCTAACGCCGGGCGCGAGTTAATTCGTTATGTCCAGGAACTTCAACGTCGTCGTCGACAGGCACATGTAATTGTTCTGACGTTTAATGGTAAACGCCGACGACGTGTGCTGCGCGTCGTCGGTTATGAACAGGGGTGTCAAGTACTTTTTGACGACGTTCAGGTCGTACTTACCCGAATTGAATCCCAATACGGGCATTTGACGAAGGTACGTCCACAGCCGGTCGGCGAGTGTGGCGTACGGTGACGCGTCGTCGTCGTCGTCGTCGTTGCGTCGTCGCCGCCAGTCGGCGTCGAGCGCGTCGAGCCCCTCGAAGGTCGCGTCGTAGCGGGGACGTAGAATCGCGCACGCCGCCGCGCTCACCGCTTCCAGGTCGTCGATGAGGCGACGCGCGAGTTCCGACGAATCGCCGGTCGTCACGTAACAGCGCGCCGCTTCGTGACCGGGCACGTTCGACGCGACGCTCACGCTGAGCAGTTCGTGTCGCGCGATCCAGCGGCATTTGTCGCTATCCGTCGGCAGATCGTTATCGGCGAAATAGCACTCGAAATCGAACGTCGCGCGGTACGGGTAGTAGCGCAGGTCGTCGTCGCCGACGTCGATGCCTTCGTCGTCGAGCCGCTCGAATACGGACGCCGTCGGTCGGTAGACGCCGCCGGGGAACACGTGACGAACGCCGCCTTCGCACGTCGCTTCGTGACGTCGTAAATCGCGCGCGCTCCGCCACAGGACGCTGCCGCATTTCCCGCACTTGTACGTTTTCGTGTACGCGCGCCGATCGCTTATGTACGAGAAGTGCGACTCGTACAGGTTGACGTTCAGCGTCGTGGGGTGCGCTTCGCGCGATCGACGGACTAGTTCGGCGACGTCGTTCGTCAGTCGACGATAGACGACGACGTTGATGCCGAAAACCGTCTCCACGCGATCCATTTCGTTCAGGCGCACGCGGCCGCCGCCGTCGTTCGAGGTGCGCGCGGCGCGACAATACCGCGCGTACAGACGTTTAGCGTCTTTCGTTAAACGGTTCGTATGGCGGATACTTTCGCCTCGTCGGTGACCTTGCAGGTGAAGGCCGATGCATCGGAAGAGACACAGATGGTCGTCGTAGGGCGTACCTCGATCATCGTTCGTCAACGACATGATGGACTTGTTGAGGTGCACGTAGGCGGGAAGCGTCGTCACGCCAACGCAGCCGATAGGATGATTGATGATGACGTTCACGAAGTAGGTGGCGTTAGTTACGAGCTCGACGATCCATCCCGAGTCGGGACGCTGCGCGATGGCGTACTGCAGTACGTCGGTAGTGCGCACGGCGTCGAGGAATCGTTCGAATGAACGGCTATCGGTAACTAGGGCGGGTGTTTCGAGGAGGCGACCGCAACAGTTACACGAAGAATGAAAATATCGGTACCGACCCGACACCTTGTGGCGTAATACAAAACCATAGCTTACGTTAATTTTAAACGCGTTCTTTTGCGCGCGAAACATTTCCCTCAGACGCGGTTCGAGCACGCGCGTACTCGTACAGGCGGTCATACGATAGTTGTAACGCGACTGTATGACGCCGCGCGCCACCGACGTCTCTATGCTACGCCGGTGCTCGTCTACGACACGCTGTAGATCGTCGGGCGACGGCGCCCTAGCGGCCTCTTCCTCCACCACTGATTCACTACTACTAGGAGGTGGTGGCGACGAACACAGCAGCCTCAGATGTCGTAGCATAGCGTAACGCGTGGTGAATAGCGTGGCACATTTTGGACACTCTCGACGTTTTACGCATAGCGCTTCGTCGCCGCATTTTTTCGAACTCTTTACGTGTCGTTCTAACGTCGACTGCGTCGCGAAATAGCGCCCACATTTCGGACATTGCCATCTAGTAGGTGATGGTGGTGGCATTCTCTCTAATGATATTTTTTCGAGCGTCGCTATTTATAACGGCGACGGTGGCGGTGGTGGTGGTGGTAAGTACACCCTAGCGGGAAGACTAGCGGTGGTGACGGTTTTTCTAACCCTAGCGGTGGAATGCGGTGACGGTTTTTCTAACTGTAGCGGAAAGTAGCGGTGGAATGTGGTGGTTTTGTTTTTCTAACCCTAGCGGGAAGAGCGGTAATTATTCTAACTAGTTTTTCTAACTGTAGCGGAAACTAGCGGTGGAATGTGGTGGTTTTTCTAACTAGTGGTACGACTAGCAGAAATTTTTCTAACTAGGTAACTCGGAAACGGAAAGTACATTTTCAACGTTTTATTCGGTACTCTTACAACATTCAAACACAGCGTGAAGCCTTTGTTTCAATAGCAAGCAAATAATAATAAAATGTTCTCTATTCTACTAGTGTTCGTTCATTCCAGTCCGCTCCGGCGTTGCACGTACGTGTGCACGGCCGACTCGAGTTGCACGCGATTCATATAATCGCGCCAATTCGTTCCCAACAACCAGTTCGACACAAACTGCACCAAATACAATTCTCCTGCACGGCCCGTTTGCGGCTGCTGTTCACCGGAAGAAGTGGACACCGTAGTCTCGTGTAGAATATGCACTAGTCTCGTGAAACAGGGGATGAGCGATCGACGCAGGAACGTCTCCATGACGCTGTTGAAATAGCGCGTCACAATACAGCCCGCATTATCGAAACGTTGCATATATACCCGATTCGGCCGTCCCGCGCGATAGCCGGGCATGTGAACGTAGGGACAGCCTTCATTCGGCTCACATACCCCGCAATGATCCCGCGCCTTCTCCAGAATCATTTCGCCGAGACTCTCGGCGACGAGATCCATCGCCAGTCGTTCGTAACGCCCGACCAACTGACTCCGGCTCGGCACGACGAGTTGCCGTTGACACGTCCCCAGCTCCTCCGATACGCTCCAGTACGGCGAGCACGTCGGTCCCACCGTCCCCAAGCTGTCGTTATACGTCGGTGGAGGGGGTCGCGTTCGGTTCGAGCAGTCGCCCAGCGCCTCCTCGATTATCGCCTCCAATACGTGAGCGTCACGTACTCCTCCGCCACTACCCTACAGCACAAAGCAGTTCTACTCTTTACGAATCACCGTCAGCAACGCGTGTATGAATTCGCTCATACACTCACGCCTGGTGTGCTGCATCAGAGCGTCCTACAAACACATTATTATGATTAGTCCTCCTTCTTGTCCTCCTCATCCATCTTTACTGACCCCGGCACACCCCGTTCCAACAACGATCTTACGAACGTCTCAACCTCGTCGTACTGAGTGCGAATCCTTTCGTTGTTTGCAAGCATTTTTTGGAGTACACAGCGCACTTCCTAAAGCATATAAAAGCACAACTGTTAGTACATCAAACTACTACACAATAGGCTCGTTTAGTAGGCCAACCAAAATGCTCTTATATACTGCTCGGCCGCCTCGGCTAATAGTTCAAAGCTCTCCGCACTTAGTGCCAGACCACGACGATGTCTCATTCGTTGTCGTTCGTTGGCGTGCTTCAATAAATCTACCAGTAGCGGCCAATTTTCCTCCTCCTCCTCCTACAAACAACACAATACAACAACATTAGTCATCGTCGACGTATCTTTTTAGTGTGCGGACTGTATACGATGGGTCACCGTTCCAACTCGTCTTCCGCACACTAATCTCCACTTTAGTACCGGCTAACTCGAGCACGGTATCGCGGAGATCCTCCTCGTTCAATTCCGTCAAGTACTCGGCCGTGTACTCGACGAGATTAGACATTTGGCTATCGAACAACGTAAGCCAAAGCTCGTCTTCTTCCTCCTCGCCGTCCTTCACCATCACACGCAACGCGAAGAAATATTTCGGTACAAACACTTCACGCGTACTTCGATCCGAAACGGGTGGGGAGTTACGGAGGCGTCGACGCGTTGCACCGGGCGTCGAAGCTCCGACGTCCGGCCATCGAGAGGTGGCTAGCGTCGCAGGACGCCTATACCCTACACAAACCGGTTAGACGTCATTTCAAACGACGTCGCGTCATCGTGGGCGGTCGAAACCAGCAGTGGCAAGCCGATCTGGTCGACTTGACTAGACTGAAAACGCACAACGACGGTATAACATTCCTATTGACGGTGATCGATGTGTTTTCGAAGCGGGCGTGGTGCGTTCCGTTGAAGAATAAGTCCGGAGCGTCGCTCGTCGCGGCCTTCGAGCGCCTGCTGAACGACGACGAGACGCCGCACACGCTGCAGACCGATAAGGGGAGCGAGTTTTTGAACCGACCCCTGCAAACGTTGCTATAGAGTCGCGGCGTTCATCATTTCGTGACGCATAACGAGGAGACCAAAGCGAGCGTCGTGGAACGGTTTAATCGAACTTTGAAGACGCGTATGTGGCGCTATTTTACGAAACACGAAACGCTGCGCTACGTAGAGGCGTTACCGGATTTCTTGCGATCGTACAACAACGCCTACCACCGAAGCATCGGTAGGACGCCGGCGAGTGTCGACGCGACGAATCAGGAGGCCGTATGGCAACGACTGTACGGGGGTGGTGGCGGCGACGTCGAACGACGACGAAAACCGAAACTACGCGTGGGAGATCGCGTACGTATCAGCAAGACGAGGGGTCATTTCAAAAAAGGATACATGGCTAACTGGAGCGAGGAGCTGTTCAAAGTCGTAGAGGTGCACCCGTCCGAACCGCCCGTTTATCGCCTCAAGGACGACGCCGAGACGCCGATAGAGGGCACCTTCTACGAACCTGAACTACAACGCGTAGTCGTTCCGAAAGACAAACTATATCGCGTGGAGGCGGTTCTACGGCGTCGTCGGCGTCATGGCGGCGGTTTGGAGGCGTTCGTAAAATGGAGCGGTTATCCGGCCTCATTCAACAGCTGGATCGACGCCGAGTCGCTCGTGGACCTATGATGAATCGTTGGACGCGTCACACCGGCTGCTGGCGACTGCACGAAGCGGGACTATACAACGGATCTTCGTTCTTACCGTATAAAGGTCCCTGCTGCATCGACAGCGCGCAGTGGCGCGACGATGTGTGACGACGATGAAACTACCTCGAGGCGCTGTTGAGCAGCTGTCTCGGTTACCTGCTCCCGAGTCCGTCTATGAGTGTCGGCGGCGGCGAACGTCGACGACAACGCGATGGCCGTCTCGTCTGATTTTTACCTGACGCTGCCGAGCAACGCGTCTATGAAACGTCACCTCGAAAATACGTTGACGCACTACGTCACGACGTTGCCGCGACATTTCGACCTGTCGGGGGAGTGGGAATGCGGCGCGGTGTCGGTACAGTATCCGCACACGTGGTACAACGTGAGAATGAAGGACACCTTCTTCTATCTGATTAGCGCGGCGGGCGAACCGGGTGTTTACACGCAGATAGGCGAAGACGGCACGACCGTGCTGATATATCGTCAGACGACGATTCCTCACGGTTTCTACAACAACGTTTATACGTTGTTGAACCGGATCAACGAGGCTCTAGAGAAATTACACACCAGGAAGGTCAAGGCCGTGCTAGAATACTGCGCCGTCTCTAACCGCTTTACGCTACGTATGTCGGCGGGTGTCGAATTTATCATACCTCATTCGAGCCGTCTGAGGCACGTGCTAGGTTTCCATAGCAACACGATCATGAGTTCGTCCGCGTACGGTCCCGCGCCGGGGACGAGGCCCGTCATCAGCACGTCGCCCGCCGCGTACACGTTCGAGTACGAAGGTCGCGATACGGTGACCATGTCGGCAGGCATCGAGAGTCTGTACGTGTACACGGATCTCGTGGAACCGCGCGTCGTCGGTGACGTGTTCGCGCCGCTCCTTCGAAACATCGCCGTCCGCGGTGAGAACGGTGACGTCGTTTCGGAATCGTTCGTTCGCGTGCAATACGTTAAGCTGATGCGGAATCAATTCGACGAGGTCGAAGTCGATATAAGAGACGATCACGGCCAACCGATACCATTCGAGCAGGGGAAGGTGGTGACGACGCTTCACTTCAGACGTTGTAAATGGAAATTGTTTTAACATGCCGCCGTCGTCGAAGAACCCGTACGTGGACTACTACGTTCGTCAGGTCGGCGGACAGCTGCCGGTCTTCGTCGGCGCTCGGGGTCAACGAGGTCACGGTCTGGGTAATCTCTTCGGGAGTATGTTTCGAAGCGCCATGCCGCTTATCAAGAGGGGCGCGATGGCGTTGGGAAAACGAGCGCTCAACACCGGCATGCACGTGGCGCGCGACGTCGTCGCCGGCGGCAATCTGAAACAGTCGCTAAAAAGGCGCGCGAAGGAGGCCGGCGCCGATCTTCTCGACGGCCTATTGAATCCGCAGGCGGCGCCAAAGAAGAAGAGAAAGAAACAAACGCAGCAGCAGCGCCGTCCCCGCGGCGTCGGCGTAAAGAGAGCGCGCTTAGCGGCGACGGCCGTCAGTAGGCGGAAAAGGGCGCGTCGAACGGACATATTCGACGAGTAACGACGATGGAGCGCGCACTCGAGAACGGTCAGTGGACCGTCTACCAGCCGGGTTCGGGCTATACGGACCTTCGAGTGCGCTTCATAGTGGTGACGCCGCGCGGAGAACTGACGGCCGCGGTGGCGTCGGTCAACAATTTCCTGCATACGATATTCAGTCAACTCGACGCGTCGACCAACGGAAGAAAAAAACGCACCGACGACACCGCGGCGGCAGCGGCATAAAGAGAGCACGCCTAGCGGCGACGGTCGTCAGTAGGCGGAAGACGTCGAACGGAAGACATGGCGTTCGTGAACGGCTCGACGTGCGAGGGCGTGAAGGCTGAACTGGAGCTGTTCAGCGGACCGGTGACGCAGACGAGCATCGAGAGTAGTCATTGGACCGTCTACCAGCCGCTGACGACTCTCGACGTCGGCGCCCTTATCGAGTTCCTCGTGCCGGGTTCGGGCGAAGACTATACGGGCCTGGCGAGCGTTCAACTGTACGTGCGCTTCAAAGTGACGCGGGGGGAAGGTGCCGATCTGGCGGCGGCCGCCACGGTGGCGCCGGTCAACAATTTCCTGCATTCGATGATGAGTTAAATCGACGTGTCGCTGAACAACACCCTCGTGACGCCGTCGACCAATACGTACGCGTACCGGGCCTACCTCGAGACGTTGCTAAGTTACGGTAGCGACGCGAAACTTTCACATCTCACGACGTCGTTGTGGTACAAAGACACCGCCGGACGGATGGACACGCTCGGCTACGCCAACGTCGGCTTCGAGGCGCGACGCCTCGCGACGGCCGATAGCAACGAGGTGGAGATGATGGGACGTCTACACGTCGACGCGTTTATGCTAAACAAACACCTACCGAACGGCGTCGACACGAAAATACGCATAGTTCGCGCGAAGGACGCCTTCGCGATCATGGGCGCGCAAGCCGTACCGGGGTGGCGCATCGTGCTGCAGGTGATTCGAATACACGTGCGAAAAGTGAAGTTGAACCCGGCCGTCCAGATGGGACATATCAAAGCGTGGGCGTTGGGAACGGCTAAGTTTCCGATGCGCCGCGTCGACTGCAAATCGTTCTCGATAACGGCGGGTACGCTATCGCACACGCACGAGAACCTGTACGTGGGCTCGATTCCGAAACGCCTCTTCCTGATGATGATCGATAACGTCGCCTACAACGGCGACTACACTAGAAATCCGTTCGACGCGCGTCACAACGACATAAACTTCCTGTCGCTCGTCGTCGACGGACGTCAGGTTTCGAGCAAGCCGCTGCAGCCGGACTTCCCGCACAACCGGTACGTGCGGAGCTACATGAATCTCTTCGAGGCGACCGGAAAGGCGTTCGAGGACGAGGGGAACGACGTATCGCGTACGGACTTCGGCGCCGGCTAAAGCATCTTCGGTTTCGACCTGACCCCCGACGGCGATCATTTCAACGTCGTGCGTCAGGGGAGCGTGGGCGTCGATATGCATTTCGGGACGGCGCTACCGCTTCCGGTGAACGTCGTCGTGTACGCGGAATTCGAGACGGTGATGGAGATCGACCGGAACCGGAACGTCGTGTACAACTGGTATTGGATACGTTTCAACTGATGCGTCGTCTGGAACTCGATACGTACGCTAAACGTATCGTTGTCGGCGTCGTGCCTAAAGACGCGCTACTTACCGCCGCCATCGGCGCCACCTACCCGACGGCCTTCGTGTGCAACACCGACGACGGCGGCGAACCGGGACAGCACTGGGTGGCCGTCTACGTCGGCGCCGACCGACGAGCCGAGTACTTCGATTCGTACGGTCTGCCGCCGCTGCACGCCGACTTCCGCGCCTTCCTGCGCCGCCACTGCGGCGACGCGTGAACGTACAACGACAAGCGCCTGCAGAGCGTCATCTCTAACGTGTGCGGACAGTATTGCGTCGCCTACCTTCTCCTCCGATGTCGCGGGATGCCGTTGACAACGTTACAGAGCCTATTCGGCACCGATAGGGTGAACAATGACTGTCTCGTACACGATTTTATTAAAACCTGATTAATTATACCGCTTTTACGTGTATAGTAATATAAATAAAAACAAACAAATGATGTATACAATTGTTGGTGTTTATTATTACCCACACATACATACATACATACAGAAACTACCCCTAGGGGGTGTTGGGGGTTAGGTTAGTAGTAGACGAGTTAGACGAGTGTTTACGAGTTAGACGAGTGTTTACGAGTTAGACGAGTGTTTACGAGTTAGACGAGTGTTTACGAGTTAGACGAGTATCGGCGCCGTAGTGACGCCGTCGTCGAGCACGCAGCGTTTAGCGTAGAAGTAGCTCAACGCCGCGCGCTCTTGAACGTACGTCAACACGGACGAGTCTTTCACTTGGAAACCGCGGTTCCAGCCGACGCCGTTGCGACGGTCGCGCAGTACGGCGAGGAAGGTGTGCTCGTCGATGTCGGCGTTCTGTCGCTTGCTCAGTCCCTTCGTGCTGTACTTCTGACCGGCGACGCCGCCGAAGCAGTAGTAGGTTTTGCTGCACAGCGCCACGATTCCGTCGCCACGCCACTCTTCTTTGAAGAGACCCGGCGTTCGATGATCGAACAGGCGACGGCGCGCGCAGCAGGCCGCCGCGCCGTCCCACGCTAGTCCGGCGACGCGCCGTCGTACGTAGGCGTCTACGTGCGCGTCGTCTACGCTACGTGCGCGGCTAGGGCTATGTACGCCGAGTCGGTGTCCATAGCACAGTACTGGAAGAGCGGACGGGGAATGTAGGCGTCGACGAAATCGTAATAAAATTCCAGCATTCTCAATTTTGCGTACTGCAATACGAAATAACCGATATCTATCGGCAGGCCGTAGACGATTTTACGCTTATTCAGCGCCACCTCGTACAGCGCGTCGTCGACGACGACGTCCAGTTGCCGGAAGCGCCGATTGTTGACGAGCATCGACGCGCCGACCGGTGTCGCGTATTTGATTTCCCGGTGCCGATCGACGGGCGTAATCGTTTTACCGTAGGAACTGTTCCCGAGAAGTTTAAAGGTATCGGCGATGATCGATTTGTCGGGATCGATATCACCCTCGCGGCGCGCCGTCGAAACCGCGTCGCCGAAGCGGCGAAAGCACGCTATCGGCGCGTACTCGACGATCTGGTAGACGCGCTCGACGACGAGCCCGTGCGCCAGATACCAGCGTAGGAGCGGCGTCGCGAGCACGATCGCCGCGCCGAAGAAGTAGCTACCGACGAGCGTGCGTTGAGGTCGCGTGAGGAGATCATGTGACTCGGCGTAATCGCGCATGAACGGGCTGAGATCGTCGCGCACGATATCGACGTTCTTGAATACCGGCTGCATCTCGGCGAACTTGTCGCGCAGCGCTTCCGGTACGGCGATATCGCACTGCACGAGGCCGAACAGAGAGCCGTCGCGCACCGCCTCCAGTATCGTCGAGAGCGTAATGGCGGTCGGCGGCGGTTGCCATCGTGACGCGTCGGGCGGCGTCGGCACCGCCGGCGGTTGCACGGCGTGCCACTGGCACTCCCACATTTCGACGACTTCGTCGACGAAACGGCGCAGGTAGGCGGTCACGGCGATCGTCGCGGCGTACAGCGTCGTCATCGGTTGACCGTTGACGGCGTTCGTCGTCACGTTCGTCGGGCAGCCGTGAAAATAGTAGCCGTGAAATTGATACGCCGTTCGAGTGGCGGCGCACCAGCCGTCGACTCGGTGCTTTCCGATGCGCTTCTCGCGTCCGTTCAACTGGTGACGTATACGCGCGCCGGTTTCCGCCTCCACGCGCGTCAACCACTCCACGGCCATAAGACCGTAGCGGTGCACGCGTTCCGCTCGAAAGGCGTTCTCAGCGCGTCGGCGCGTGTACCAGCCCGTCGGCATATCCTGCATTATTGCCCATAGATAGAGGTCGTTTGCGTCGAAGCCTACTATCGATCGGCACGGCGCGTCGCCGCCACGAATCGACGTCACGTCGGCCTCGTGGTGGCGCTCGAAGATGATCGACGGGCCGCCGACGATCTGCGCCTGCAGCAGACGGTGCAGATCTTCTTCGGCAGGTCGTTGAACAGGTACAACAACGTCAACCCCGGTACGCTGATGGCGTCCTTGAACATGTCGATACGTCGGCGCCGATAGAAGTCGAACTGGCGATCGACGTCCTCGAGAAACGGCGCCACGTCACGATTGTTATACCACACAAGAAAATCGCGCATCGACGTCATGCCCTCGTCGCGCCACGCCGTCGCGCAAATCTCGTACGCCTCCGCGGAGATTCCCTCGCGTTTCAGCTGGCTGTAGAAAGCTTCGCGCGACGGCAGGGCGGTTTCGTCCAGACGCGACAACGCGTCGATGTGCTCGTACGGGAAGTAGCCCTTCCTTGCCGAGCAACCGTACGCTTTCAGAAAGCGATCGTAGCTAACGCCGGGCGCGAGGTAATTCGTTATGTCCAGGAACTTCAACGTCGTCGTCGACAGGCACATGTAATTGTTCTGACGTTTAATGGTAAACGCCGACGACGTGTGCTGCGCGTCGTCGGTTATGAGCAGGGGGGTCAAGTACTTTTTGACGACGTTCAGGTCGTACTTACCCGAATTGAATCCCAATACGGGCATTTGACGAAGGTACGTCCACAGCCGGTCGGCGAGTGTGGCGTACGGTGACGCGTCGTCGTCGTCGTCGTCGTTGCGTCGTCGCCGCCAGTCGGCGTCGAGCGCGTCGAGCCCCTCGAAGGTCGCGTCGTAGCGGGGACGTAGAATCGCGCACGCCGCCGCGCTCACCGCTTCCAGGTCGTCGATGAGGCGACGCGCGAGTTCCGACGAATCGCCGGTCGTCACGTAACAGCGCGCCGCTTCGTGACCGGGCACGTTCGACGCGACGCTCACGCTGAGCAGTTCGTGTCGCGCGATCCAGCGGCATTTGTCGCTATCCGTCGGCAGATCGTTATCGGCGAAATAGCACTCGAAATCGAACGTCGCGCGGTACGGGTAGTAGCGCAGGTCGTCGTCGCCGACGTCGATGCCTTCGTCGTCGAGCCGCTCGAATACGGACGCCGTCGGTCGGTAGACGCCGCCGGGGAACACGTGACGAACGCCGCCTTCGCACGTCGCTTCGTGACGTCGTATATCGCGCGCGCTCCGCCAGAGGACGCTGCCGCAATTCACGCACTTGTACGTTTTCGTGTACGCGCGCCGATCGCTTATGTACGAGAAGTGCGACTCGTACAGGTTGACGGTCAGCGTCGTGGGGTGCGCTTCGCGCGATCGACGGACTAGTTCGGCGACGTCGTTCGTCAGTCGACGATAGACGACGACGTTGATGCCGAAAACCGTCTCCACGCGATCCAATTCGTTCAGGCGCACGCGGCCGCCGCCGTCGTTCGAGGTGCGCGCGGCGCGACAATACCGCGCTTACAGACGTTTAGCGTCTTTCGTTAAACGGATCGTATGGCGGATACTTTCGCCTCGTCGGTGACCTTGCAGGTGAAGGCCGATGCATCGGAAGAGACACAGATGGTCGTCGTAGGGCGTACCTCGATCATCGTTCGTCAACGACATGATGGACTTGTTGAGGTGCACGTAGGCGGGAAGCGGCGTCACGCCAACGCAGCCGATAGGATGATTGATGATGACGTTCACGAAGTAGGTGGCGTTAGTTACGAGCTCGACGATCCATCCCGAGTCGGGACGCTGCGCGATGGCGTACTGCAGTACGTCGGTAGTGCGCACGGCGTCGAGGAATCGTTCGAATGAACGGCTATCGGTAACTAGGGCGGGTGTTTCGAGGAGGCGACCGCAACAGTTACACGAAGAATGAAAATATCGGTACCGACCCGACACCTTGTGGCGTAATACAAAACCATAGCTTACGTTAATTTTAAACGCGTTCTTTTGCGCGCGAAACATTTCCCTCAGACGCGGTTCGAGCACGCGCGTACTCGTACAGGCGGTCATACGATAGTTGTAACGCGACTGTATGACGCCGCGCGCCACCGACGTCTCTATGCTACGCCGGTGCTCGTCTACGACACGCTGTAGATCGTCGGGCGACGGCGCCCTAGCGGCCTCTTCCTCCACCACTGATTCACTACTACTAGGAGGTGGTGGCGACGAACACAGCAGCCTCAGATGTCGTAGCATAACGTAACGCGTGGTGAATAGCGTGGCACATTTTGGACACTCTCGACGTTTTACGCATAGCGCTTCGTCGCCGCATTTTTTCGAACTCTTTACGTGTCGTTCTAACGTCGACTGCGTCGCGAAATAGCGCCCACATTTCGGACATTGCCATCTAGTAGGTGATGGTGGTGGCATTCTCTCTAATGATATTTTTTCGAGCGTCGCTATTTATAACGGCGACGGTGGCGGTGGTGGTGGTGGTAAGTACACCCTAGCGGGAAGACTAGCGGTGGTGACGGTTTTTCTAACCCTAGCGGTGGAATGCGGTGACGGTTTTTCTAACTGTAGCGGAAAGTAGCGGTGGAATGTGGTGGTTTTGTTTTTCTAACCCTAGCGGGAAGAGCGGTAATTATTCTAACTAGTTTTTCTAACTGTAGCGGAAACTAGCGGTGGAATGTGGTGGTTTTTCTAACTAGTGGTACGACTAGCAGAAATTTTTCTAACTAGGTAACTCGGAAACGGAAAGTACATTTTCAACGTTTTATTCGGTACTCTTACAACATTCAAACACAGCGTGAAGCCTTTGTTTCAATAGCAAGCAAATAATAATAAAATGTTCTCTATTCTACTAGTGTTCGTTCATTCCAGTCCGCTCCGGCGTTGCACGTACGTGTGCACGGCCGACTCGAGTTGCACGCGATTCATATAATCGCGCCAATTCGTTCCCAACAACCAGTTCGACACAAACTGCACCAAATACAATTCTCCTGCACGGCCCGTTTGCGGCTGCTGTTCACCGGAAGAAGTGGACACCGTAGTCTCGTGTAGAATATGCACTAGTCTCGTGAAACAGGGGATGAGCGATCGACGCAGGAACGTCTCCATGACGCTGTTGAAATAGCGCGTCACAATACAGCCCGCATTATCGAAACGTTGCATATATACCCGATTCGGCCGTCCCGCGCGATAGCCGGGCATGTGAACGTAGGGACAGCCTTCATTCGGCTCACATACCCCGCAATGATCCCGCGCCTTCTCCAGAATCATTTCGCCGAGACTCTCGGCGACGAGATCCATCGCCAGTCGTTCGTAACGCCCGACCAACTGACTCCGGCTCGGCACGACGAGTTGCCGTTGACACGTCCCCAGCTCCTCCGATACGCTCCAGTACGGCGAGCACGTCGGTCCCACCGTCCCCAGGCTGTCGTTATACGTCGGTGGAGGGGGTCGCGTTCGGTTCGAGCAGTCGCCCAGCGCCTCCTCGATTATCGCCTCCAATACGTGAGCGTCACGTACTCCTCCGCCATTACCCTACAGCACAAAGCAGTTCTACTCTTTACGAATCACCGTCAGCAACGCGTGTAGGAAGTCGCTCATACACTCACGCCTGGTGTGCTGCATCAGAGCGTCCTACAAACACATTATTATGATCAGTCCTCCTTCTTGTCCTCCTCATCCATCTTTACTGACCCCGGCACACCCCGTTCCAACAACGATCTTACGAACGTCTCAACCTCGTCGTACTGAGTGCGAATCCTTTCGTTGTTTGCAAGCATTTTTTGGAGTACACAGCGCACTTCCTAAAGCATATAAAAGCACAACTGTTAGTACATCAAACTACTACACAATAGGCTCGCTTCGTAGGCCAACCAAAATGCTCTTATATACTGCTCGGCCGCCTCGGCTAATAGTTCAAAGCTCTCCGCACTTAGTGCCAGACCACGACGATGTCTCATTCGTTGTCGTTCGTTGGCGTGCTTCAATAAATCTACCAGTAGCGGCCAATTTTCCTCCTCCTCCTCCTACAAACAACACAATACAACAACATTAGTCATCGTCGACGTATCTTTTTAGTGTGCGGACTGTATACGATGGGTCACCGTTCCAACTCGTCTTCCGCACACTAATCTCCACTTTAGTACCGGCTAACTCGAGCACGGTATCGCGGAGATCCTCCTCGTTCAATTCCGTCAAGTACTCGGCCGTGTACTCGACGAGATTAGACATTTGGCTATCGAACAACGTAAGCCAAAGCTCGTCTTCTTCCTCCTCGCCGTCCTTCACCATCACACGCAACGCGAAGAAATATTTCGGTACAAACACTTCACCGTGCGTTCGACATATCAGGGTCCCGTCTTTGCTTGTCTGCAATTTCCGGCGACAACGGGAACATCCCAAATAGGTGGTGCCGGGCTCGCCTTTGTACGAGACGGCCTCGATCGTAACGGCCGACAAGAGTTTATAAACACCGTTGACAGCGCAATTCAGATGTATCAGACTCACCGCTATGGCGCGTGTCGACGCCGACGATTCACGCTCCATAGAACCGCTCTGCGACAACACCGGGGGCTGCTCGGCCGTGTCGTCGGGGTGTAGCTCCAAGCGCGCCTCTTCGGCGCTTCTCTTTCGGCCGACAGTCAACGGGGCCGCGATCAGCGTAACGGGGCGCTTAACGGGTGGTGACGCCCCCGTTGACAAGGCTGCAATCAGTGCCGAAGGTTGACTGCTGCTGCTGGCCGCTGCCGCCTTCATCGACTGCTTACGCGGTGCCTTCGACTTTTTTGGTTGTTGTTGTTGACTTTCATCCGCCATGTTGCGGAAGAACGTTTGCTGCTTGCTGCTCTGCTGTTGTAGAAATAATACACGGTTAGAAGTTCAGCGTCATACAATATAACATTTTTCTCACCCGTTTTATACCTTTTCCAAATAACACGCATGCGCACTTCACGCTAATACGTCATCTTACTCAATTATCAGCGTGCGTGCCTCTTTTCAGACATTTTGTTTTCGAAAAAATGTATCCGGTCACGTCAGTACATTCGCCGTTAAATCTCTCCTTACATCGATTTTCTCTAATATCGATGCACCTCACGTTTCCTGACTCCCCAGAGAATCTATACAACGTTTAATTTCGTGCTTTTAACGTTTCGTTTATTGTTTTTGAAATGTCATTGTCTACACTATAATGCGCATGCGCACTTCACACTCATATCCTTATCTTTTTAAATTATCGACGTGCATACTTCATCCAACCCAGGCATTTTGTTTTTGGAAAAAAGTTAGCGTTCATGTCAGTGCATTCATTGTCAAATGTGACTTTTACATCGAATTTCTCTAATATCTATGCATCTCGTGTTTCCTGATCCCCCAGCGATCTTATACAACGTTTTATTTCGCGCTTTTAACGTTTCATTTATCGTTTGTAAAAATCCATTGTTCTCCGTTCACATTCCAACTCGTTAAGTCACGCGCAACAGATGTCACACATGTGCGCTTAACGCATTCCGCCTACTCTTCCGAGGAATTTGTTTTAGGAAAAAAGTTAGCGTTCACGTCAGTGCATTCATTGTCAAATGTGACTTTTACCGCGAATTTCTCTAATATATATGCATCTCGTGTTTCCTGATCCCCCAGTGATCGTATATAACGTTTAATTTCGTACTTTTAACGTTTCGTTTAACGTTTGTAAAAATCCTTTGGTCTCCGTTCACATGTCAATCAAAATCAGCCGTAGTGTCATGCGCCGCCGCCGCTGTTTGACGACGCGCACATTTCATACACACTTTTACAAACACGAGCGCACGACGTCTCCACCACATCGCTCCAACATGGCCACGTCCACAACAAAACCACGGTAAGACAGCGTACATTAAACAGTGCTTACTATAGCATGCATGCATTTTATTTAAATGCACGTTTTTATTGTTGTAACATATTTAAACAGTGCTTACTATAGCATGTATTTTATTTTAAACATGCATGCATTTTATTTAAATGCACGTTTTTATTGTTGTAACATGCATGCATTTTATTTAAATGCATGTTGTTTTTACTAGTACGCATTATGTATTTTATCGTTTACATGCACGTTTTTATTGTTGTAATGTATTTTATTTAATGCATGTTTTTACTAGTACGCATTATGTATTTTACCGTTTAAACATGCATGCATTTTATTTATAAGTACATGCATGCATTTTATTTAAACAATGCATACTATGCATGTATTTTACCAAGACAGTATTTTATTTCAATTTACTACATACCGTTTAAACAATGCATACTACGCATGCATTTTATCTCACTCATTTGATTCATCCTTTGTTTATTTCATAGACCGATCCAACTGCCTACAAGGAGCACGTACACGCCACGTAGGCCGATCGATCTCCCCGACGCGTCGACGACGTCGACCCGGGCAACATGCGCGGTCGCGGCGTCCGTCCGCGCGCCTTCGCCACCTCCTACGCCCGCCCCCTCACCTGACAGCTACAACTCTGACGATGACATCGTCCCCGATATGGCTCGAGTGTTCCTCGTAAAACAGGCAAACGGACTATGGAGGACAATCACGCCTCCCGAACTATATCGGCGGGAAGGCTTCGGTCCCCCGCCGGAGATCACGCCTCGCTTCGGCTCCCCGCCGGAGACCAGCAGGCAGCAACCCGTCGGTCGCGGCCGAACACTCCAGTATTATTCCCAATAAAATATTCCAGTCACTACTCACGTTTTCACGCGTCTATTTTCAATGCATAAACACCCTACTGAATGTTAGTGTATTTATGCATTTGATTGTCATTGTAATCCCACGACTAGATGTATTTAAACGCATTGCTTTCGTTTTAATCCGTCCACCAGAACAACGTTGTTTACCGTTAGGCAGCTATGCTGTCATCCAGGGGTCAAAGACCACTAGAGCAGCCGGTGGCCTTATCGCTGCAGCAGTCGTCGTCGCTCTTGCTGTCAACATCACATACGGGGACATCTCAACGTTTATACAATGGTTTTAATATACAAAGGTTTTTAGCGTGGTTAGCGTATTGCTTACGTCAGCACAACTCCTACCCCAGCGTATTGCTTACGTCAGCACAACTCCTACCCCAGTTATAGGTGGTCCAGTACGAAACTTAACTTTAGCGTGGTTATAAAGTACGAAACTAAACTTATATACTTTAGCGTGGTTATAAAGTACGAAACTAAACTTATATACTTTATTATTAAACGCATTATTGCTTACGTCAGCGCGCTCTAGGTACGGCTTTGATCGCTAGGACTAAAATACTCTCTGCACTCACCGCTAGGTGGCATCTCTCTAGTGTACTGTCAATCATCCAATTAGTATCAAATTACATCGCTCATCAATCACGTTTTTTATAAGTAGGTTTCCCAAACTCATTAGTGTCAAACACAAAGCCTTTGATCTTTTTTTATACATAGGATTAGTCTCGCATTATTGCTGACTCAGCTGGGTGCCCGAATCGTTTAGTGGTCATTAAAACGTTTTTTATAAGTAGGCTTTTGAGGTTGAACAGGTCTTACTATCTACTAACAACACCCACACGTGGTTACTCCGATTTCCTGTTGGTGCTGCATCTGCAAGATGTCCAGATAAATCAGGTGGTTTGACTTAGGTGGGCCTTCTCTTTTCCCAAGGGTGTACACTGGATGCAATTTCTCGGATAGCTGGATATATCGAATCTTTTCTGTTTTAGCCACAGTAAAAGTTATCTGATGCTGCTTGCACTTCAACAACTTTGGTTGGAGAATGATGCAGTTGACTCGATGTGATGTTTTTCCCCAGTCAGCGATTCCTGTTGCCTGGTGATATTTTCTTATGCTAACACTGTTGGGAAAGAATGATGTACACCGGACGGAAGTAGAACATAATCACTATCACGTGATAATTTATCAATGCGCAGTGCTGTGTCAATTTCTTTCAAAGCCAAATAAGCGCACGCACTATGCCCGAGAGGTTTCAGGGTTTTGACTACCTCAATCTTACCTGTGAAAGGTTTGACAATTCACATAAGTAGGACGTGCTTAGATGTATTCACGGCACCAACAAACTATAAAACGCTGGGTAACTGACCGTGCCAATCTGATAATGCGAGCAGAACCGCCCTCACTTGCACCGAGTAAGAACCGAAGAAATGTATATAGAGATGGCAGAACAGTAACATCGTTACTTTTTCAGTTCGAAATACCATTATTACTTCCGCCTCAAAAATAATTCGAGGCATTCTCTATGCGTTTATATTCCAAGAAATATACAGTATTCTAGGGGTCAAAGTCATATTTGTTACTTTTGGGCTTCTACTACATTCACATCCGCTATTTGTAAAGATGGCGGTCGTCAATATAAATGTAAAGATATCGTAATAAGTACGTTACATAGAACCGTATAGTTTACGTTTTGAATAGCTTGGAGGATAGCGATTTCAAAAAGTATAACGTTTTATCTTCGTTATCATGTCTATATGCGCCATTTTAAAAGATGGCGCCCTTCAAAGCATATTATTCCTATATCTCAAGAACTACACAACATAGAGTCACAAAGTTTATATCAAAATGTATGTTTTTTAGATGCGATGATTTCAAATACATTACTTTTGATCTTCAGTAACTTTACAATAGATCCGCCATTTTGATATATCCGCCATTTTGAAAGATGGCTGCAGACAAAGCCTGTTATTCCCGTATAGTCCAGCGGATAGGTGAAAAGATTGTGCATAAAAGCACAGCTAAAACCAAGACACTTTGCTCATCTATTCTGTACACCAATTGAACCATTATAAAGATTGGTGGCATTCCAGATTTTGCTGCATTCAGAATTGGCGGCCATTTAAAAAAATGGCCCTCAAATTCATTTTCAAAAATTACGATAGTAGTAATTCAAAACATAGTGTAATACATGTATAAAATACTCGCCTGGACCATGCGATCTCGGAAACTGTCGCGGTCCATCTGAGACATCAGTGCAGGGTGAAGGGAGAACAGAGTTAAGTGGTGCTTGTTTCCGAAAGCAAACCGACTTCTTAGTGACTTGATTATGGAATCTAGGTATGGAATGAATATTGCCACCCGATAATACCACTCTACTGTCTTGCTCTGGTAGTTTGGTCGTTGAGTTAGACGTCCACACTGGCGAGGCATACGCAACTCAATTCCAAGTGTTTTTGCAATCTTGTCAGTTTGCACCATTTAACGTGTTCTTCAACTTCTCTTCTGTGAGTTTCCAATATGAGAAACAGCTGCTGAATGTAGTCGTGAACTTTGAGAACATCGAGTTGAACAGCTTGCAAAGCTTGTGTCACTGGCCCCAACATCCCTGAATATGTCGCCATGATGATCAGGCACACACAGAATGTCGACATTTCAGATGCGCACTGCAGCTGGTGTTCATCTTGGCTGGTATTGCTGCTGCATGCTGCAGATGGTGTGACGCAAGGAAGATTGTCATGAGAAGAGTTGACACTGATGTTGTCGTGCTAGCCGTCAGCTTCGCTCGCAGACTTGGCTGTGAAAGTCTTGTGGTAGCGATCGGCACAGGGAAATCATTCCGATACGTCGATGCAAGTGCTATTGCACACGAGCTTGGTCTTGACAAGTGCAAGACACTGCCTGTCTTCCATGCACTGACCGGGTGTGTTACAACATCGTGTTTCGTTGAAAGAAACAAACGCATGCTTGGATATCATGGAATGCTTTCAGTGCTGTAGCGCCTGCGCTGTGTGTTTGTGCAGACAGTCCTTCGACAGATATCCTGAGAGACGTTCTTCCAACCATCGATACGTTATTGTTCTGTACGACCGAGGCACTTTTGAGGTCTACGTGAATCGGGCCAGACAGATCCACTTCACACATAAAGGAAAGGAGATCGAAAAGATTCCACCAACGCAGGAAGCACTCATGCAACATCTGCTGTGAATGGGCTACCAGGCTTGCCTCATCTGTGGCCAGGCCCTGTTGAAAGCACCACACTTGCCCAGTCCAGTAGACTTCGGCTGGACTCGAAAGGAGAATGTGTCTGAATAGGAGGTGCAGTTGATGACAATGCCACCTGCAGGCACAGCTTGCCGTGAGATCATCAACTGTGGCTGCACGAAAGCTGCATAGGACGGTGTCCGTGTTTCAAAGCCAACCTGCGCTGCACAATGCTGTGCCAATGCGGCGGGTGTCAGTGAGATGTGTGATATGTTTTGAAATCGTTGCTGTAGATTTAACAAGATTTAACAATATTGCCATCCAGAGAATTAACTTTAGATGGCAGGTGGACAAGGAAGCCCTTTGGCTTATCAATAGTCCAACCCTTTTATTTACACATATCCAGCCCTTCTGAGGTATGTGTCGATTTTATTTTTAAACATATTCACGCTACTAGCACCCACACAATCTTCAGATAATCTGTTCTATGCATTCACAGTCCTTTGTGAAAATGAAAACTTTCTTACGTCTAATCTACACTGTTCCTTTACTAATGTAACTTTATGTCCTCTAGTCTTTCTATCTTCCTTAACTGAAAAAAACATATTTCTATCAATATTTTCATAACCATTCAATATTTTAAACACTTCTATCTGATCTGGAATGATTTAGAAGGAATACGCATTATAATATAACGCTTGAAGTGACATTGCCCGTTTTAGAGAATATCTAAGTAACACTTTTAAGTTCGTCGCATTCCAAGATATGTTTTGACACCAACTTCAAGGCTCAATGATATGTAAATATTAAGACACGGGAATAGCAAGCTTTGTCTGCCGCCATCAAAATGGCGGATATATTGTAACGTTAATGAAGGTCAAAAGTAATGTATTTGAAATCATCGCATCTAAACAAACATACATTTTGACATCAACTTTGTGGTTCTATGTTGTGTAGTTCTTGAGATATGGGAATACTATGCTATGAAGGGAGCCATCTTTAAAAATGGCGGATATAGGCTTGTCGACGAAGGTAAAACGTAATGTATTTGAAATCGCTATCCTCCAAACTATTCAAGTACGTAAACTGTACGGCCCTACGTAACGCACTTATTAAGATATCGTTACAGGTATATTGACGACCGCCATCTTTAAAAATGGCGGATGTGAATGTCGGAGAAGTCCAAATGTAACAAATATGAAATCTTTCATCCCTAACCCTACATCTAAACACAAACATTATTGCTCTATGTAAAGCAGTTATTAAGATACGGGGAAATTGAATTTGGCGGCCATTTTTTTAATGGCCGCCATTTTTGAACGCAGCAAACTCTGGAATGCCTCCAATCTTTAAAATGGTCCCCTTTTCATGTAGAATATATGAGCAAAGTGTCTTGCTTTAATCAAAAAGTGCACAATTCCGTCATTTTCCTGTACATATCCGCCCTACTACTCGCTAGCCGTCTAGTTGCGCCACTAATTGCGCGGCTGCACTTTTCGACCAGTATTTCAGCTGAATGGTTCCTTTTGCCATATATTCTTTTTTGTTAATAGCTTGTATATTTGAAGTTATTATACTAAAACAACTGTTTGTTTTTTATAAGGTAATAAATGCATGTCAAGCGTAAATATGATGACAGTTACATAAGATTTAATTCGTTAGTTTTAGTTGTATTATCATATACGATATTATTCAAAACGTTTTCTTGTAGGCCGCCTAAATAATCGTCAGATGTAATTTCGTAGTGTTGGCTTGTTTATATATTGAGCTGTAAAATATGCATTTGGCTCTTTATATGTCCCTTATTTGCAACGGTTGTCACAAAGTTGTAAAATTTTCCACAATTAGTGCTTCTGTGATCATGCGATAATGCTGTGCTCTCGTGGGTGTTATTCAAATCTGATGGTTTGTATGGTGCGCCACTTGAGATGTATATCGGTTTAAACTTGATGGTAGAAATTGTGCAACAACGGTTGTCAGTAAAGAGAGAGAGAGAAAAGTACATACACGTTCAGTATTATACATGTTATGAAATACATCGTCATACCTGTCTATATAACAGTAAGCAAGTACAAAAAGAATTAAAAAAAATGGAAAAATGCACTACAATGCACGGCTTGTTTTCCATTTGTCTTCCATATTATACATTATATGATAATGGGTACATGAACAATGTTGTGTTTTATATTTTATTCATTGTAATAGCGCTGTGTGTGTATGGAAATCTGCACATGCTGTACTAATGGGCACAATTTCTTAACATTGTCGATCCCAAACAAACAAAACGTCTTTACTGTACCCACTCTATCACATAACAAATAAATTTGGGCAATTCACGCCACATCAAGTTTACGATACTTCAATATTGGCCTGTTCAAGTGTTCGAGTGCTGTAATGTTTCCGCCATTTTCTGTTATATAGGTCCCTTAACACGGAACACGTGACAGGAAATGTCCAATCACGCAATTCCGGATCACGCCTACTACTGTCCCCCCCTATTTTTCCATTCTAGCTACATCGGAAACACCCATACTTTATCAATGAGCTAATCTTAGCTACAGTTAAATGCAAGTGAAACTAGACAAACAAATTGCATAAGATCCCCTTGGACCAACTACCAATAGGCAATGTGTGTCATTATTTATTATTCCTCAAATTATATTGTTTCAAAATAAAAGGACAGAAATATATTCTGACATATACACAAGGTGCAGAGTGCTGAATTACCTCAGTATTTCGTATCCTTTCGTTCACATCGCTAGCTTTATTGACGCTTATGACGTTTTCACAAAACACGGCGTGATGAGAGCATTCGGACTAGTAGGTGGCCATTGTATTCCCGTAGGCATAGAATGATCATTTATGGCGATATAAATCAATTATAATTATTTTTATTTTATTATTATTCTCTGCCGACAACGTCTTCATACAATAGTGGGCTACAAGCGACCCCAGTTCACTCCCATTAAGCAGCTAACCTACATATAGTCTAACCAGCCAGCCGAGGCTTGCCAGAAGGGCGCGGCCTGCAGACCATAGCTACCGGCGTGGCACGTAGCGAGTGATCAGTGACGCGGTGCACGCAGGTGTCTGGTTGTGAAGGACGTCGAAGACAAGGATCACTATTTTATACTCTATGCGCCCCTTCACTGATAACCAATGAAGAAATTAAAGTTCTGCGGTGATGCTCTGATGTCGGTCGCTAGGCTGGATCTGTAGAACTACTTTGACCGCGGAGCGATGGATCAACTCCAGGCGATGCATAAGGCAGTCACTGATAAAATAGAGCTTCGAGCTGCTGTAATCAATTATTGGCATCACGAGCGAGTGCACTAGAATCTTCCACGCCGCAGTTGTGAGGGCATCAGCTACACTGACCATGTCACCAACGAGACTGTGCGCCAGATGATTGAAGCACACACAGAGCCTTACGAAGAACTGCTGACAACAATGAGAAAAATGAAGCTCCAGTGGTACGGCCATGAACAAGATCGGGTGGCCTAGCCAAGACCGTTCTCTAGGGCACGGTGGAAGGAAAAAGAAGACCAGGAACACAAAAGAAGAAGTGAGCGGACAACATCCAAGAATGGATCGGGATGGACTTTGATACAACCCAAGCCCTTGCCCGAAACGGCTAGAGATGGAGGAGCTGTCCCGAAAGGCACAAGTGGTGCCCCCACGACCTTCGGTTTCGGGATTGAGATGAGATGAGAGTTGTGAGGCTGGCGCGTATATTGGCGATACGGAACAGGTGGAAATACGTGCCACGGCAAGCGTTTGATAAATAATTGGGCCGACAAGTCTGGCGGTCAAGACAAACGCCAATATCGCGTACAACCATCTTTACAGCAATCGAGGCACCACAAACGCTGATAAAAGTGTCGACAGTTTGCGCCCGTACACCGGAGGATCGAAATTTGATAGCCTCAGTTGTATCCTTGTTGAGCAGAAGTTTGTTGATGATTAGCCACTGTCTCAACTCGCGCGCATATTCAGCAATGCGTAGATGTGCGTGTGAACATATCGGCGATTGGTGGGCAGTACAGATTGAACAGCATGGGACCGAGAACATAACCCCTGCGTAACACCGTGCTGTGTTGTTCTTCGAGCAGATGTATTTTGTCTAATGTTTATGATTTTTGTTCGATCCACCAGGTATGATGTAAACCACTTGAGCACTGTGTGACTCAGTTCAATATTAAATATTCGCTGCATCAAAATGGTGTGATGGAGTGTATCGAAAGCAGGACTGAGATCTAACAGCATTAGTAGCACTCCGTGACGAGCATCAATTGCATGAGTTAAGTCTACGTGGATACGCACGAGCGAGCGCGGTCTACGTATTGTAGCTCAGGCGGTAAGCACTCTGAAACGGGTCATTGAAGTCATTCGCATCCATGGTAGGCAAGCCTGCAAAATGATGAAGCACATTATCTCCAGCCAAGTCATGTCACACCTCAAGAAGAACAACATCGTCTGTCCAGAGCAGCATGGCTTCCGACGCGGACGGTCCTGCAGAATAAGTAAGTTGACGAAAACATTCGATGCACTAGAGAGAGGACACCAGGAGGACACAATTGTCCTAGATTTCTCGAAAACTTTCGACAACGTTAGCCATCCCATGCTCGTCCACAAGCTACGTCGCTATGGCATTGGAGGTCGCCTCAATACGTGGATCGAAAGCTTTCTTCTGGGCAAGCGGCAGGCAGTGGTGGTGAAGGGAGAGAGATCTGACATCATGCCAGTGGACACAGGAATCCCTGAATGCTCAGTCCTTAGCCCAGTCTATTCCTAGTATGTTAACGACTTACCCAAAGGAATCAAATCCAAAGTCCGATTGGTCGATGATGACACCATGTGCTGCAATACTATTACGAAGAGAGAAGATCAAGAGAAGCTGCAAGAAGACCACGATTTTCCCACCACCTGGGAGAAACAGTGGTCCATGAGCTCCCACCTGCACTGCTGAAATGCTCTACGTTGAGTGTTACCCGCAAGAGGAATAAGATCACATCATCGTATGAGCTGTATGGACACACTTTGGAGAACGTCAGCACCATAAAATATCTCGGTGTCAACCTACAAGACAACCTGAAATGGGAATCCCTTATAAACATCACTACAAACAAAGCCAATAAGACCCTCGACTTTCTCCGGAGACAAGAACACAAATGAAACCGCATACATGGTCCTCGTTCGCCCGATTCTTGAATATGCAACCACCGTGTGGGACCCGTACACTGCAAATAATACCCAGACCGCAGAGAAAGTGCAGCGCAGAGCAGCAAGATGGGTCTCAAACCGACACCACCAAACATTCTGCGTTGACTCAATCCTCGATTCCTTGACTGGCCCACACTGCAACAGAGACGCACGTGCCACAACCAACAGACAGCAGGCTGAGTTCCAGGAAGAACAACACCTGCAGCTACAACATCCCCGATTGCAGGACACAGTACCGGCAGATGTTGTTTTTCCCGAGGACAATTCCGGAATGGAACAGTCTGTCATAGGAGGTAGTAACGGTCGAGTCCCTGGACTGCTTCAAATGCAGGCAAACCGCCTACCTATAAATACCACAACCCCTCCCTTTCCCTGACCCCCTTTCTTCTTCCTGCCCTTACCCTACTATACCACAACCTCTACCCTTTTCTCACATTCAAGAGATCTTAAAGCCGCGCTGGCCATCTTTGCAACCTCCATACGACATAATCATCAGTATACTGATGTTGGCCGTAAAAAGGAAGAAGAATTAATTTGCGACGTATCGACACAAAACTTAGTTGTGATATCGGACGATAGTTCGTGGGTGCGTTAACGTCGATACAGCGTTTCTTAAGTAATGGTGTTACTAAAGCATGTTTCATATTCTGAGGTATGACGCCTGACTGTAGAGATGCATTGACTATGTCCGTAAGCATTGATGCGAGCAGGTCGATGTTGTCCTTCATCATGCTTGTCGGCATTGGGTCTAAATCGCACGTCTTACTGGTAGATACCCGTACAAAACGTACGATATCATCCTTCGTATCGGGTGTGAATATCGTGAGTTGCGCATGTGCTTCAGCACTTGGCTTCGTTGTTCGAAGGCGTTCTGCTCAGCGTGCGATTCGGTGGTATGATGTATTTCAGCAAATTTATTGATGAAAAACTTATGAAATCGTTCAGACCGTAGAGAAAGTGCAGCGCAGAGCATCATCGCAAGCCAAGTGTGTGACTACGTACACTATCCGTAGCAGATCTCCTACGCATTGTATGGAAGTTAGCTGAATCAAACTCATAATTCACTTCGCCGTACCACCCGTAAGAACAGTGCGGACACTCGTCCTACTCGCGCCCAGTTTCCAGGAATCCCAATATAATTTCCCATTCGACCATTCTCACGAGCCGTTGATCAGTTTGTGTATTCAAATAATTACGTCTACTGGCCAAACTGTCCATGAAGATCACCCAGAAAAACCACTGGAATTTCACGGCAAGCGACACTATTGGCTGAGGTTATCTTCATAGTTTCGGCAAGCGATCTGCCAGGGGGCACTGAGACTGATGTAACCATCAGCGCACCCTGTCGTTACACAAAACATTTGTTTCATGTTATTGCCCGCATTTTTTATTTGCATGCTATAGTGACTCTATTTAGCGGCACCGAGTTTTCGTTGGTAGTCCTCTCGCAGAGTCGTGAAGATATGTCTGTGCACAGTGAGTTTATCCTTTCGCCATTGGCGTTCGGCGCAACGGAGGTTGCGTCTTGCGTCTGCCAGTTCTTCATTGTGCCACGGAGTTTTTTCGGTTGAACCGTGATGACTCGGTTGATAATTGTCGCGTGTTTGTTGATAACATTCGCGATTACTATGTTGTAAGTGTCACTTCATCCCAGAGAAGAAGAGGTAGTGTTTGAATGAACAGGTCTGCCAGGCGGTGAAGTGTAAATTTTGCGCCGTCCTAAGGCCTGGATACCTCGCTGTCTAAGAATTTACGTTTTAAAGTGAAAACACCTGAACGGGACACAACGGGGGTTGAGATGTAAAGATAACAACATCGTGTATTTGCAGAGTCACAGCACGCAGTTTTGGGACCGACATATTTGCAGTTCGACTCAGTAGTTATAAATGAGTATAAGCGGATTACGACTCCACGTAATAAAACCAATAGAGAATTAAATTGGACATGTGGTGGAATAAATGTTCACGCTCAGGCGGCGGCTCGAAACCATCGAGGGAGCGGTGTGAAATGTAAAGTTACGGCAAGTCGTCAACGTCAAGTGTCAATATCAACTCATGGTTTAGCAGTATTGTTATCAAGTTGGTGTTCGTGCCGCTATGAAGCACACTCCTGATTTAATTCGCAACAGTGCAGATAATCTGTGGCAACGTTTTACCTGTTTCGAGATGAACAATGGTGAATGACACTGCTTTATTTTCAACGACGTCGTCGGTTTTAGATGATGTTGTTACGTCTAATGAAAACAACACAGGTGAATTGGTTATCGAATTTACCGCCAACATATGGCGGTACGGCTGGCCGCCGTTATGTCTCATGGGACTCATCGGTAACACGCTCGTGCTGCTCGTGCTGAGGCGGGACGGACTCGTGCGGACGTCGGCCAACGTCTACTTGAGCGTCCTGGCCGTCGGTGACAGTCTGGTGCTGATGGCCACCTCATTGGCTGTGTACCCAGGTAATGGCTGGGGCTGGTGGTTACAAGGTACGAGTAAGTTGGCGTGTCTCACCATCTGGCCGGTACACCAAACACTTGTCAACGCGTCCATTTGGCTCATTGTCGCGTTCACTGTCGAGCGCTGCGTTGTCGTCCGCTTCCCGCTACTTAAGCTACGCCTGTGTACCCCGCGCAACGCCGGCTTATGCTGCGCGTCGCTGCTGGTGTTGGCTTTCGTCAAAAACATCGACCTCATCTTCACGTACGACCTTGTCACTTATACTTATTCCGGCAACGCCGTTTGTGGTGTACATTTGCGCTACCTAGATTATATTCACAAATACCGACCAATGGTTACGCTCTTCGCCTCCTGTGCGATCCCGGCATGTGTCGTGCTTGTTTGTAACTGGGCGATAATACGAACACTACGTCGGGAGTTGATGCAAACGGCCGTGCGAGATTCGATCGTTAGACGCACAACAGTCATGTGCCTGACCGTGTCGTTCGCTTTTATTGGCTGCGTTGTTCCCAGTTATGCGTTCTTGGTGATCATGCCCAACTGGCCAACGACCCTACAGATTCAGTTCGATGTATTACGGTCCCTGGTCTTCCTACGATACGCCAATCACGCTGTCAACTTCTACCTCTACAGTCTGACGGGTGCTCACTTCCGGTGCGAGTTAGTCGCCTTGTTTCGTAGTGGCATCCAGCGCGGACGTGCGACGGCGGCTGTTTTTCGTAGAATGACGTCCCGTGTTCGGTTTGGCAGAGTTACTTTCGGCCGGGACTTTGAAAACGATTTGGAAATGCATTAACGCGAAACATAATTTACATTAATTAGTTGATGTGCACGTAGCGCCTGGACACGCTTGTCTCGATTGTACACGATGCACCCGGTCACGCTCGTCTTGATTGCGCACGTCGCACCCGGTCACGCATGTCCCTATTTCGCACGTCGCATTCGGCCACGCCGGTCTCTATGCGTACGACGTGCCAGTTCACGCTCGTCTCGATTGCGCATTCGTCACGCTCGTCTCGATTGCGCACGTCTCGACCAGTTATGCTCGTCTCAGTTGCGTACCTCTCTCGCATGCTCTCACGGATGTGCGCGCCTCGCCTGGCGACGCTCTCGCTCGTACAGTTTACCACAGTGTACTGACAAAGTTACGGATTAACTTTCATGCATGTTAAGTCCCGAAATGATGCACTGCTATGTCATGTCTAGCAGTCTACGACCAATGTAATCACCTTCATTTTGGAATATTTGCAAATTGTTTACGACATATTATCATGCCATGGTATTTTTTTGTTTATTTATTCAATTGTACAATACATTTATGATATAATAATAATGATAATAATAATTACATTATGGTATAACAGTAACAATGTGAAATATCAAATGGGTGTCTCATTGAATGTATAAGTTGGATATGGGAGACTCCTATTAAAATATTAAGACTAAAAAGTTTCTATAGTCTATAAAGGTATATTGTCAATTAGTTTATTTAATGTGTATTTCAGCTTGAGTAAATTAATTATTTCATTGTAGAATAAGTATGTTCCTTTTGCGCAACATATTCCAACCAATGTCTGGGTGTGTTTATATGTATGTTTGTATGAAGTGTATATTTCACAGCATGCATAATACTAAACGTGTATGCACTATTCTCTCTCTTTACTGACAACTGTTGTACACTTTCTGCCATCATGTTTATACCTATATACGTCTCCAGTGGCGCACCATACAAACCTCCATATTTGATTGAACGTAGTGACTACCAATGCAAATAAGGAACACTTAAATCTGTGTGTGGTAGCGTTGTCTTTTATCATGTCTGGTGTATACTTGATGCTATGCGGTAAGTTATATATCAGACAATGTTTTGCAAATTCGTGTTGTGTCCTAAATGTGTGTATTTTGTTGCGTTGACGCGTGAGATAATTGTGCGTATACATGTTCTTGTATATTGACCAGTTCTGTAAATAAGCTGGTAACTATTCATGTATGAATTTATACTAGAAGCGTAGTATATGTACTTTAGTAAGTCTTCAAACTTTAAAATAGAGTGTTTTTAAAATAATGGTTCCGTGCGTGCGTTGTATTTGCTAACATGTATTATTCTAATAGCATTCTTTTGTAGTTTCGTTATCCTATTACACTGGTAGACCCAGTTAAACAGTTATTTAAATTTGGTAATATTACTGTGTTATTAAGAAGATTTTTAATACATCAGGGGAGGATATGTTTCGGCTTGTTTGTAATTCCAATTGTCCGAGAGCACTTATTTACTACTTTTTCAATATGTTTGTGCTATCTATAGATGTGTATCTAATGTTAGATCTAAATAGTGAAAAAGTTAGCTTAAGAAACCCTTAGCTTTTTATTCGGAATAAAAAAAATCATATAGTTCGTTTTGTTGGTGTCTAACGATAACCTATTTAATTTTAGCCATTCTGATATATTGTGATGCTCCATTAATCAAATATTCAGTTTCTGCATTGTTTGTATCATTTGTAAAGCACTCAAACGTACTTACTAGCGAATTATCATCCGCATATACAATTAATTTAAACACAGTTATGGCTTGTGAGAAATAATTAATATTATATAATGAATAATAGTGGGCCTTGTGGAACCACCGTGTCATTGCTTGATACATTTTGTTGTATGTCATCTATTTGTACAAATTGTTTAGGGTATAATAAATAACTATGTAATAATTATAACACTAATGGTTACAAGCTATAATATTTTAATCCTGTTAATAGGATTGTGTGGTCAAGGGTATCGAATGCTTTCGATAAATCAAGAAATATACTGAGGGTTAGTTGATTGTTATCCAGTTGTGTAGTGATCCTATCCACTATTTCTAGAGCTGCAAATTCAGTTGAATGGTGTGGTCTGAAGCCATGTTGGTTTTCTGACAGTAATTTTGTATTTACAAAATACATGAGTAATCGGTTATTCATAATCCTTTCAAGGAATTTTGAGATAACAGGAAGAAGGGATATTGGATGTGGGATCATTGTTTTAATATTGGAATATTGGAATTACTTTTGCTACTTTAAGTTTGTCAGGAAATTGTCCTGTATTCAATACTTGATTTAAGCATAATGTCAGAGGTCTAGCCATTTCTGATACAGATTCCTATTTTATTTCTGTGAATCTGAATCTAGTCTTAGTATTGTTTTTGAGAAATTGAGAAAAAAAGTGTATTTATACATTATATTTCTTCAGCAAGGTTAGGGGCTATTTCTGTAAAACAAACTTGTTAAATTCATTCGCTGTGTCATGCTTGTTCGTAAATATCTTATTATTTTGTTTAAAACATGTTGGTATCCGTGGGTTGTCTTCCCGTCTTTATATTATTTTATTAATTGCTTCCCATGTGTTTGCTATGTTGTATTTGTGTTTGTCGAATAGTTGTTCATAATGTTTTTTGTTTTGTTTCATGAATGCTGTTCTTGAGTATTGTGTTGTAAGTTTTTAAATTAATGTGACAAGTGGTATGTTCTGCCGAGTCTAGGTGTGACATCTTTTATTGCTTGTATATTTTGGTTTTGTATTTAATTGAACTTAGTAAGCCTCTCTTAATCCATGATGACGTTTATGTCTTTATTTATGAAATGTTTTACAATTTTAATTAGTATGTGTTTATTTGGACTCGTTTCTATTATTTCCCGTATAACATTACAGTTCACATTTGTGTCAGCGCTGGGGTTCTTTTCCATTTTGTTATAAATATCCGACGTACGAGTAGCATGTTTAACTTTTAAAATTTGTTGCATATTGAATCCTTTAAGATAAAATTGTTTTGGTGATCAGAGAACTGTTTTACGAGAATACCTGCTGTGATTTCTAAAATTGTTTTGTCAGTCTGCAAAATAAATTATCTGTTAACGTACCGTGTCTTTCTGAAAATCTATTTGGTAGTGTGATTTAGGGATACATGCTATGTGTTGTAAGGTCAGAGAAGTTACCAATCAGTTCATTTTCATTTAGCTTTAGCAGGTTTATGTTGCAATGACCGGCAATGATTAGATCGTGTCTAATTTGGTCTAGAGAAGATAGCATCGTTGAAAATTGTGTTATAAATTGTTGCAGGTTATCGTCTAGGGGCCTGTAATATTTCCTATTATCACTGGTTTGGTTATGCCACCGTCGCTTACTTTAATAATTAGTCCTTCCCAAAGTTCATAATAGTAGATATTTTATTAACTTTCGTATGTATATTTTGAATCTATGTATATTATTAATTCTCCAATTTTATTGCATCCTTCCCCTGTGTAATGCAATCATATCCGTCCAGCTGAATATGTGACAAGTCTTCATTGTTAGCTATAGAGCTGCTTTGCAGGCATATGGCACTAAGTTTAACATTTTCAGCTTGTTATTCCTCGACGAATGTCTCTAATTCGGTAAAGTTAGTATTAATAGCAAAAAGAATATACGGCAGGAGGAACCACTTCGCTGTTTTAGCGAAGTCGGCGAGCAGCAGTGACCTCTTGCGGCGTGCTAGGAGAACTAATCGCCGAGATGCGACAGCACCGTGATTTGCAACTAGCATTCATGTATATGCATTCTCTTCCTATATATATATATATATATATATATATCCCTTAACATATTAAGGTCCCTTAACACGGAATTCGTGACAAGAAATGTCCAATCACGCAATCCCGGACCGTGTTTACTAATGTCCCCCCTACGTTTGCATTCTAGCTACATCGGAAACACCCCTACTGTACCAATGAGCTAATCTTAGCTACAGTTGAATGCAAGTGAACCTAGACAAACAAATTACATAAGAACCCCTTGAACCAACTACCCATAGGCTATATGTGTCATTATTTACTTTTCCTCAGAATCTAAAGCTTCACAATAAAAGGACAGAGATATATTCTGACATATACACAAGTAGCAAAATGTTACAAGTGCACAATGCACACTGCATACACCTTGTGTTACCTCAGTATTTCGCATCCTTTGGTTCTCATTGGTAGCTTCATTGATGCCTATGACGTCTTTCAAAAACACGGCGTGGTGAGAGCATCCGGACTAGTAAGGGCCCAATGTATTCCCGAAGGTATGGAATGATAATTTATGGCAATTTAAATAAATAATAATAATAATTACAATTGTTAGTATTATTCTCTGTCGACAACGTCTTCATACACTAGCGGAGTAGACGACCCTAGTAGCCGAGGCTTGTAAGGGGTAGGACGTCGCGGTGGTTACTTGGAGCCATATGTGCGAGTTGAGTTGTTTGGGTGGATCAATGCTGCAAGTCACCCATCGAGGGTGCGGCTGCCTGACATGCAAGAGTGCTACCGTCTCACCCTCACCCAATCAATCCCGCCTGCTAATTATAGAGTGGCTGATAAATAATAATAATAATTAAATTGATGTATACACTAATATCCAGAGTACGACTCTGTTCAATAGTGTGTACACTGTACAGAGTCGCTAAAACAACACAACATACATCATGCCCGTAGCCAGCTTTTCACAATGGGGGGGGGTTCACATTTTACAAATACAGACGCCAGTGGGCGCCACAAGTTCATGAGGGGTTACATTTCTAATTGGAAGAACAATATCGGTGGACCATGTGGTTTCGTCTGATATTCTTTCATCTTATATATACAAACACCACATTAGCATTCCCAGCAGGCCTATAAAGAGGTCTTTTGGGGGTGCGTTTTCACACAAAGTGAGACTCATATGTGGTCTGTGGAGATTAGTTAGTTACCTTATTCAGCATACTAAAAATAAAAAGCCGCACTTTTCGTTCACCTTTTAACATAGTTCTGATGAGAAATAATGAATTATTTTATATAGCTTAATTTATGTGCTAATAATTGTTAAATCATCGTCACCATGATTATAACATTCATATTCATCAAATGCATTTGTGTTGCCCAAAATCATGACTTGAAGTGAGGTAATCCATTGTATTGCATATTCACTGGGAATGCATTATTCAGTGATCACAGCTGATCAGGGCTGTAGTACTGAAATGGTTAATTTATGTGCTCATAATTGTTAAATCATCGTCAACCAGTTCATTCACCAGTATTTTGTCTGCATCTGCAACCTCTGAGTGACTGCAATTAGGCCTCATAATTTTACGTTTCGTGTACAACTGGCTTCTTGTGTATTTGTTTTCCCATGCGTTTTCATAACAGGAGACCATGCGATAGTGTGAAGTCCTTCTGCATAGCTAATTGGATGGAATGGTCCATTCACGCACATTCATCTAGTGACTGCCCTTTTGACACATGACATTGGGGACAGACCCATCAGCCAGGCTCCCTACATTCAAAGATGATCACTTAATATATAACGGTTCTCACTTTATCATCTGCACAGAATGTAATGCTTGAACATTATAGAGCAGCTTTTAGGAGGGGTGTGAACGCTTTTGAGAAACATGGAATACAATTAATGATTCACATTTTAAAGATGCAATTTTGAGGAGGGGTTCACAATAATATATAATAATAATAACTTTATTTATACACTAAAATCCAAAGTAGAACTCTGTTCAGTAGTGTTGACAATAGTCGTTAGAAATTAAAAGAAGTAAATATAATAATAATAATACAAGTAAAACATACAAATACAAAACTGAACTAGAGAAATTAAATCAAAGATGACATTGATGTAAATTATATTATATATCATCCGTAGTAAAAAATAAGTACATATATAAATACATAACTATATAAAACAACTATTAGTAAATTGCGAGATAAATATATTATAAATATATATATATATATATTAGTTAATTAATAAATAACTACAGTAACACATTATTAGTTTCAATTTTGGAGAAAGGGGGTTCACAAAAAGGAGGATACACGTGAACCCCGTGAACCCCCTGTCTACGGGCTTAATACATAAGACGTAGTCATGTAGTCGTAGATTTACCTTAAAAATACTTTTAAAAATAGCATCGTTAAAAATAAAATATTATGGCTATAAGTGTTGTATATAAAATAAGTAAATGAGACTACGTATATACAAAAAGTGAGACTGGAATAGTAAAGTTGTAAACCAAATTAAAACTCGGTTAAAGTAAATTAGGCAATGGCATAGGAAAACAACTTAAAACAACATGTTACACATTTATACAATAAAGGCGAGATTGAAATAGTGTGTTTTGAGTCGAGCTTAGAAAACTTTCAGTGAGATGATCAGCAGCAGTTCCTCCTGCAACGCATTCCACAGAAGTGGTCCGGCTCGAGAAAAATATACCCGGCCATATCGCACCAGGTTGTATTGGTGCACAGTCAGAAGGCCGTAATTTATTCTTGGCACTAGCAATTTCCACGCCGTAGTTGTGAGGGCATCAGCTACACTGACCATGTCAGCAATGAGACTGTGCGCCAGATGATTGAAGCACACTCAGAGCCTTACGAGGAACTGCTGACAACAGTGAGAAAAAGGAAGCTCCAGTGGTACGGCCATCTAACAAGATCGGGTGGCCTAGCCAAGACCGTTCACCAGGGCACGGTGGAAGGAAAAAGAAGACCAGGAAGACAAAAGTAGAAGTGGACGAACAATATCCAAGAATGGGCCGGGATGGACTTTGCTACAATCCAAGCCCATGCCCCAAAACGCCAGAGATGGAGGGAGCTGTCCCGAAAGGCATCAGTGGTGCCCACATGACCTTCGCTTTCGGGATTGAGATGAGATGAGAGTTGTGAGGCTTGCGCATATTTTGGCGATGCGAAACAGGTGGAAGTACGCGCCATGGCAAGCGTTTGATATTCGGGCCGACATGTCTAGCTGGCGGTCAAGACACACGCCAATATGGCGTACAACCGTATTTCCAGGAATCGAAGCACCACAAACACTGATCACAGTGTCGACAGTTGGCATCCGTACACCGGAGAATCGAAATATTATAACCTCAGTTGTTTGTTGAGCAGAACTTTGTTGATGGTTAGCCACTGTCTCAACTCGTGCGCACATTCGTCAATGCGTGGAAGTGCGTGTGAACATATCGGCGATTGGTAGGCAGTGCAGTTTGAACAGCATGGGACCCAGAACAGACTCTCTGTGTAGCTCCGTGCTGTGCTGTTGTTCGAATAGATGTATTTTGTCTTATGTTTATGATTTTTTATCGACCAACCAGGTATGCTGTAAACCACTTGAGTACTGTATGATTGAGTCCAATATCAAAACGTCGCTTCAGCAATATGGTGTAATCGAGTGTGTCGAAAGCAGCACTGAGATCTAACAGCACTAGTAGCATTTCGCGCCGAGCATCAATTGCATGAGTCAAGTCTTCGTGGTTACGTGTGAGCGTTGTCTCAGTACTGTGGCTCAGGCTGTAAGCACTCTGAAACGGGTCATTGAAGTCATTTGCATCTATGTAACGGCATAAGCTGCAAGGTGTTGAAACACATCATCACCAGCCACATCATGTAGCACCTCAAGAAGAACACCGTCCTCTGTCCAGAGCAGCATGGCTGCCGACGCGGACGGTTCTGCGAAATAAGTATGTTGACGAAAACATCCGAAGAACAAGAGAGAGGACACACGGGGGACACCATTATCCTAGATTTCTCGAAAGCCTTCGACAACATCAGCCATCCCATGCTGGTCCACAAACTACGTCGTTATAGCATCGGAGGTCGCCTCAATGTGTGGATCGAGAGCTTTCTCGAGGACAGATGACAGGCAGTGGTGGTGGAGGGAGAGAGGTCCGACTCGGGCGTTCCTCAAGTCTCAGTCCTTGGCCACAGTGAATTCTTAGTATATATTAACGACCTACCCAAAAGCATCACATCCAAAGTCCGATTGTTCGCTTATGACACAATGTGCTGCAACACTATTAAGAATAGAGAAGATCAACAAAAGCTACAAATATACCTCAATTCTCTCACCATCTGGGAGAAACAGTGGTCCATGAGCTTCCACCTGCTGAAATGCTCTACGTTGAGTGTTACCCGCAAGAGGAATAAGATCACACCATCGCATGCGTTGCATGGACACACTTTGGAGAACGTCAGCACCATAAAATATCTCGGAGTCAACTTACAAGACGACCCGAAATGGGGATCCCATATAAACATCACTACAAACAAAGCCAATACGACCCTTGGCTTCCACCGGCGCAGCCTGAAGATCGGAAACAAGAAAACAAAAGAAACCACTTACAAGGTCCTCGTTCGCCCGATTCTGGAATATGCAGCCACCGTGAGGGACCCCCTACACTGGAAGTGATACCAAGACCGTAGATAAAATGCAGCGCAGAGCAGGAAGATAGGTATCAAACCGACACCACCAAACATCCTGTGTTGACTCCATCATCGACTCCCTTGACTGACCCACACTGCAAAGGAGACGTAAAAGAGCTCGGCTGGAGATGTTTTTTTAAATAAATTCTACCATGGCCTCATCTCCATAGATTCCACCTACCTGCCAGAACAAACAGACAGCAGAACCAGCTATAGGAAGAACAACACCTGCAGCATCCCCTATTGCAGGACACAGTACCGGCAGATGTCGTTCTTCCCGGGGACAAATCCGGAACAGTCTGCCTGAGAAGGTAATGACGGCTGAGTCCCTGGACTGTTTCAAGTCCAAGCTTGCCGCCTACATATAAATACCACACCATTACCCCTACCCTTCCCTACACCCTTTCTTCTGCCTATCACCCTAGGTGCACTACCCCTACTATACCACACCCTCTACCTACGTTCCCACATTCAAGAGATATTAAAACCGCGCTTGCCATCTTTGCAACCTCCATACGAAATAATCATCAGTATATTGATGTTGGCCATAAAAAGGAAGAAGAAGAAGAATTAATTTGCGACGTATCATTCCATAGTCTTCGACACCAAACTTATTTGTAATATCGGACGATAGTTCGTGAGTACGTTAACGTCGAGACAGCGTTTCTTAAGTAATGGTGTTACAAAAGCATGTTTCATATTCTGCGGTACAACGCTTGACTGCAGTCAGTAAGCTTTGGTGCGAGCAGGTCGATGTTGTCCTTCAGCATGCTTGTCGGCATTGGATCTGAATCGCACGTCTTAGTGGTATATAGCCGCACGATACTTCTGATATATACTCTCTCGCAGAGGGCGTGAATATCGTGAATAGCGCATGTGCTTCAGCACTTGGATTTCATCTTTCGAAGGCGTTCTACTCAGCGTGTGATTCGATATTACGATCTATTTCAGCAATTTCATTGGTGAAAAACTTGTGAAATCGCTCAGCAAGAGTTGATTCCATCATCGCAAGCCAGGTGTGTGACTACGTACACTGCCCGCGGCAGATCTCCTAGGCATTGAGCAATTTGTGTATTCAAATAATTACGTCTACTGGCTAAACAGTCCATGAAGATCGCCCAGAAGACCACTGGAATTTCACGGCAAGCGACATTATTGGCTGAGCTTATCTTCATAGTTTCGGCAAGCGATCTGCCAGGGGGCACTGAGACTGATGTAACCATCAGCGCACCCTGTCGCGCGAGGATGGCATGATGAGTCTCTAAGCGAGTCGGGTAGGTGAGTGGGTGCATGGAGGGCGTTCGTTACACAGAACATTTGCTTCACGTTATTGCCCGCATCTTTTATCAGCATGTAATAGTGACTCTATTTAGTAGCACTGAGATTTCGTTGGTTGTCCTCTCGCATAGTCGTGAAGATATGTCTATGTACAATTAGTTTTTTCTGGCGAACCGTGATGACTCGGTTGATAGTTGTCCGTGTTTGTTGATAACATTCGCGATTACGGTGTGGTAAGTGTCAATTCATCACAGAGAAGAATATATAGTGTTTGAATGAACAGGTCTGCCGGGGGTGAAGTGTAAATTGTGAGCAGTCCTAAGGCCTGGATACCTCGCTGTCTAAGAATTTACGTGTTAACGTGAAAACACCTCGTCGTCGATTCTAGATGACGTTGTTATTTCTAATGAAAACAACACGGGTGAATTGGTTATCCGTGAATTGGTTTACCGCCAGCATATGGCGTGATAGGACTCGTTGGTAACAACCTCGTGCTGAGGCGGCGACGGACTCGTGCGGCCGTCCGCCAACGTCTACTTGAGCGCCCTGGCCGTCGGTGACAGTCTGGTGTTATTGGTCGCCTCAATGGTAATATACCCAGGTTATGTCTGGGGCTGGTGGTTAAAGCATACGAGTAAGTTGGCGTGTCGCGCCACTTGGCCGGTTCACTGCCGAGCGCTGCGTCGCCGTCCGCTTCCGCTACTCAAGCTACGCCTGTGTACCCCTCGCAACGCCGGCTTATGCTACGTGTCGCTGCTGGTGTTGGCCTTCGTCAAAAACATCGACCTCTTCTTCATATACGACCTTGTCACTGATACATATTCCGGCGACGCCGTTTGCATTGTCCCGTTGCGCTACCTTGATTATAAGAACAACTACCGACCAATGATTACCCTCGTCGTCACTTGCGTGATCCCAACAGGGGTCAATAAAAAGTAGTTGTTTTATAGGCAACCATGTTAACATTTTGTCTGATTATAAGAAAACGTGCCTGCAAGATGTCTTAAACTTCTCACCTGCTATTGTCATCATCTCATTGACATGCTGATATATTTTAAAACAATAAAGAAAGTCCAATATATTTTAAACAAATTGCGTACTTCCAGCTCTCGTAAAATGCCTGTATGTATGACATCCGTCAATATTTACAAATGCCGGCAAGCATTACTCCGCAAACTGGTCACACAGGCAAATTGCTGCCAGATATCCTTCCGCTTTTTTAAATCATCTAGAAATCCACCATTTTATATTCAACACCTTCTACAATCACACAAGGAAATATGCCTACTCAAATGCATTTATGTCATAGCATGTGAATTTTGTAAACATAATTTCTCAAAATTACACTGCTCTTTTTTTCTTTCAAAAGAGCCACCCTACTTGACAGGGCACCGTGTGAATAAGCATTTCACTGTCGGACACTTTCTAATTTGGCATATCTGTACACTCCACACTCATTATTATATAGTACGTATGAACTCCTAACACAGTTTTCCAGAAAGTCCAATAAGTGCTTTATAAGAATATTCAATTCAGCCAGTTGTTATGATAAATTCCAATTTATATTGATTTTTTGGTATTGTACCCTATTTAACAGGTAAAAATATCAAAAAAATCACCTTAGGGTGTGAAATCATCAAAGGCCAGACGTCTGAAGCAGTTCAGTTGCATAATATTACGCAGCCTAATTAGCAGACTTCCAGAAGACAATAGCACTTGCCTGATTGGCCAGAAGGCAGCCAGTAGACAGTATCTCATAGCACCCCTGGTTATGGTGGCTCACACAAGTGGCTGTGCTCAGGTGTCATTAGGGTCACTGATAAGGTCTTCACAAGTGTTTAATTACCTGAAAAGTATACAAAACAATAAAGACTGTTGAATTATCATGCTGCAACACGATTGGTTTATTTTCATAAAAATTATATCCCCATCCCCTTAATTGTCACACACAAATAAATCTTCATTCACTATTATTTGGACTGACAGACTGATGAGAAGTCTATAATTTCCAATAACGGTTTGTCCCTTTCAACTGTAATTTTGCCTGGATTATTACACAATGCAGGAGACTACAAATGAGATTAGTAAAGTTAGTGATAAGAAGGCACCGCCTGTTGGTGGCAAGACGTGAAATCCGTGTGGTTTTGAGCAAGGTCATCGATACTTTAAAGCAACACTTGCTGAAACATCAGAAACTCAAACGGTGTGTGTGTGTATGTCACGGCTACATATGGACGACTATTCCAGAGTGGTACAGGAAACTGCGAATGGACTTTTAACAGTACCGGATGCCGATGGAGTATGTGGCGATGCCAACATTCTACGACCACGGCCAGATAGGTGCCTGGATTTAACAGTCAGCTATTTTCAAGCAGACAAAAAGATTCGGAGATGCGTCTGCTGAATGTGAAGAAAACTACTGATATGTGGAATGACTGCTACGCAAAGACAATATGTAATTGTGCACGTTTTGAAGTACACGAGGAACGACAGATCGGTCTGTGTTGGAAGCAATCACTCCGGTGTACACATTGTGATTATCATTCACGCATGTACAAACTATGCACTGAGGTGGACACTGGACGCTGTGATCTGCGGGCCGCAACGACTAACGTGGCACTTCACGTCGGTCTACATGATTCAACGACAGGGCCAACAAAGATCCGTCACATTCTAGCTGCGACGAATACGCCCCAAGTCAGTCGGAAGTAGTAGGTGAGCCGTTTTCAATACGTAACTCAGCAGGTGCATGTGCAGTTTTGTCTATTTTAGCTGACCTAAGGGCATTTTCCTGTGGTCATTTGCTGACCTAAGCGTTCCTAGCAGAGAGAGAAGTGGACCTAAGCGCCCCTAGCGGAGAGAAGTGGACCTAGCCGTCTCATCTAAGGTGAGAGACAATAAAATAATCCAACAACATATAATCAATGTAGAAACTTTTTTAATTTGACCTCTTTACTCATCATCATCCATACAACAATAGCCATCATCGACAATATCTCCGTTATGGATAAATCCCCAATTTTCATGGTCGCCCGTGTCCATAGGAGGTGGTGACGGTGGTGACGCGAAATCATACAATGGAGATGCCGGTTCAATACGTAGGCGTTTTTTTTATATCGCACAGGGTTTGGTAGAATTGACAACGATGCTCATCACGAAGCTCTTCTTCGCTGTAAGGTAAGTATTAAAACTTTGAAAACTATACCAATGAGACGTTAAATCTTACACACACACACACACACACACACACACACACACACACACACACACACACACACACACACACACACACACACACACACACACACACACACACACACACAGTGCTATAACCAGACACAGCTTTGCTAGGCAACCACAAGCTATTTTGAGTGCGTGGACGGTCAAAGAGAAGAGTCAGCAGTCAGAACTGCTCAGAACTAGTTCGTCTATGGATAGGAATTAAAACTGAATACATAAACAAAATCTTGAAAACAGTCAACTGTTTTTACTATACAGCATCTCGTTAGCAAGGTGTCTTGTGACCCATACTTCCCGTCTTTAACGAAGTGTCTTGTGACATGTAAGAGGAAGTCGCCGAGGAGAGAACTATTTTTACTATGTAACATCCTGTCTTTAACGAAGCGTATTGTATGAGGAAATCGCCGTCTATCTAGGTCGAGAGAGAGAGAATTTACCGAGGTAACAAAGCAAAAGCAATAATAATAATAATAATAAATAATAAATAATAATTTGAACACTTACGTGCACTCCAAGTCTTCTCCTTCTCCTTCTTCTTCTTCTCCTTCTTCTTCTTCTTCCTCCACTTCATCATCATATTCTTCTCGAGCAGCGCTAAAAAGATGATATATAGTCAACTGTTAGATGTGATAAATGAATAATTATGGGTAACTATATACTTTTCAAAGTTTTGATATATATATATATATATATATATAGGAGAACTAGCGGTTAAATATGAAGAACTTAAAAGATGATATATAGTCAACTGTTAGATGTCATAAATGAATAATTATGGGTAACTATATACTTTTCAAAGTTTTGATATATGTAGGAGAACTAGCGGTTAAATATGAAGAACTTCTAAAGAACCCTATGTAATTACCTGAATGAAGTAAATACATAGTCATAAAAAACACATGACATCAAGTAAATAATAATAATAATAGATACTCACATCTTCCTTTCTATTTCTTTCCATTCTTCTTTTATTTTACCCCAGGGTATATCTCCGCCTTCGACAGCCATCTTTCTTTTTGTTCTTGTTGTTATGAAATAAATTGAAAAGTTAACACACGAACTTTCAAGACAGCCAGTCAACTTCCCGCTTCATAATGAGGCGCCTAATTATACGTTTGTAAACGAGGTGGTGTCTTGTGACGTCCCGTCTCGGATTAGTCTTCCTGTTTTTAACGAGCCATCTCTTTACGGTTAAAGGATACGTCCTGTCTTTCTTTGTGTTCGCCAAACTAGTCCGTAAAATAGATGCCAACATCCTGGGCATCTTATTAAAGACAGGAAAATGCACCGTAAGATCCTGCAGGTGTCTTATCGTCTATCTAGTATCCTGTTGCAGTCACAAGACTGATGACTGGATATTTTTCTTTGTTTGCTCTGTAAAATAGTTGATTGACAGCTTTTTCTTTAACGCTCTGACTAACAGTCACAAGATAGTTGATTGACAGCTTTATCTTTAACGCCCTCCTGACTAACAGTCACAAGACTGCTAACCGAGGCACTTTCTGTGTATATAAACCCAGGGTAAAGTGTAGAAAACATAACCAACTCTTGCTCTCAACCGTCGATTTCTCTTCAAGCATTCTTCGTGACTCAGCAACAACATGGCGACCGCTAATGGAACCTCCGACAAAGCGATCGATCTGACAGGTCTCGAAACGGTAAGTGATGGTTGCTACGCGTTCGATAGACCTCTGAATATTGTAACATGCGCTCTGAATTCGAAATATGTATGTTACGCGTCTTGTCGTCAGTGTACCCGCAAAGTTTTGCTTGAAACGAAAGGTCATCACACCGTCATGGCATGTCCGGTCCACGGTCGACAGAAGAGCGCGCCTGTATATAAATACTGTATGGGTATATTGTTGGGTGATCGAAAAGGCGTTGAATTGTGGGTCACAGCTTTTGACGTCTTAACCCAGCGGGTCATAGGACTGTCGGCCAATGACTATATGACACTGAAAACAGACGAAGAGCGTTATGGTGTAGTGAGCGTCCTGTTCGGCAAAAAGGCTAGGGTGACTATCAGAAAGTCATCAAAAGGCTGTTACGTGAACTATTCCGTGACAGCACTGGAAGTGATTGAACAGTAACTGTGGCAAGGTGTCACCGGAAATAACCAGGTTGTAATTTCATATGTTGTAGTTTGAATACCTGTCCGAGTGTATGGACGACGAGACCTATCAGCATGTCAAATCATCGTCGCCCGAGGTATCTCAAACGTTGAAAAGACATCTGAGTTACTCGGATGTCAGCGATGATGAGGCAAGTGCAATTTTTTGTGGGTCGTGTAGATGGAGTAGTGATGACGACGACGACCATGTTGTTCACTGTAGTAGCGATTTACGGGAGAGTGTAGAGAAGATCAGTGCCATTCAAAAACGATCGGAGGAAATGATAGACGAAGATGTATTTATAGCGACTATCTCCAACGCCTGCGTGCTCTACGCGTCCATGTCACTGTGTCGTGAACACGAAGGCCTTTGTATGTCACTGTACACCCTGGATCAGAGCAAAATCCTGAATGCACTGAATGAGGCAGTGGACCAAATCGCATATGCATCGCATACACCGGAGTGGGGTGACTATACCATCCCACGAGTGAAAGAGACTCTACGTGAGCGAGGTATATCCTTGCTGAATGAAAGTAAGGAGGTGCCGGCGAGAGCTAGTCTCAAAAAACAAGAAGACGAGCTCACAGCGGAAATGAGGGACTTGTACCTGTTGTATTCAACTGCAGCCAACGCCTGTATTCGGCGTGTAACCAACAGACTGGACCGTACCTTCGAAGATCAAGACGTTGTACAGAGTGAGCAGTGACTTGATCTATGACACTTTGAGGTGGACAGTGAGACATATGCGATTTAAAGTGGACTTTCCGTCGTGTACACATGATACTATACCACGTGTCGAAGCCATCCTGCGCACTTGTGGTGTAGCACTGACGTCTGACCTTAGTTAACAAGGGCGTCTAACGAAACTGTCACTTACACTCATCATCATATAACCTTGTTCTTTTTTATTGTGTTTAATAGGATGACGGTGAATTAGGTCGTATACGTCGTGTTTATACGGATGACAACGACGACACCGATGATGATGATGACGTCGATACACAAAAGCACATTTCATGGGCACCGAAAAAAAAGATCTGTCATCGAAGGCGTGTCGAGGTGCCCTTGCGTCGTCGCCTTCTCGAAGTACTCCATGAGCGTCGTCAGCAGGGTCCTCATACGACGTCACCGACGACGACATTCGATATGACATGCGATAACGTCACCCTCGATGCATCTCCTGCTGACTTGTGTTTAGAGATGACCTGCGTTGACGACGACGACGACGACACATCATCACCGTCGTCAGAATACGAACAACTTCAGTCGAGTAAATCTATATTTGACCTGTCACCCCATGGACTATTAATATGGGCGACCTTTCTGAACTGCATGCCGTTAGGCTATAGAGAGCCTTTCGTTGCTCTGGTATCTCTACAGAACAATATAGCGCACTTGTCTAACGCGTTGTATTCGTCGACGCCGACTACTGTGAGGGAAGCGGTGCGACACTGCTGCTTTGACATTGCCCGAAATATAACTCGGGACGAACATATCGACGCAGTCGTATCTAGTATCCATAGAGAACATTATAGTCATGTTCAATTTGAAAATTAGTTGTGTAGAAGGGTTCTATGACAAAAGAGGAAATGCACCTCTACAATGTTGTTTGAGGTTAGTGGCGCCTCGTCATAGTAACCTAGTAGTAGTAGTAGTAGTAGAAGTAGTAGTAGTAGTAGTAGTAGTAGTAGTAGTTTTCGATTTTTGAATTTCATTACGCTTGTGTAATCTTTAGTGAGAAATAAAAGGTATATGTAATAGTCTTCTTGGGTGTCCGTTGTTCTTTCGTTTCAAAGAGTGACTTTGCTGGTATACGACGTGCGCGCACACACACACACACACACACTTACACACACACACACACACAGTTATCGATTTATACGTAGCCCACGTTATCATATAGTGACCCCTATATAGTCAATCTTTACACCACCACCACCACCATCACAACCACGTATGATTATATAGAAATAGACAAGCATCCTTCGTCCTTCAGTTGTAGGCGGACGCGACGTCATGAAGAAGCACGTTTGTCGTCACTGCGGTATCGTCAGCGATACATACGACGATTTGCAAAGTCACATCCAGCAAAGGCATTCATCCCTTCAGTCACCGTCGCGAGTGGCGCCATCTGCTGAATCCAAAAGAACCACCGATCGATGTCAGGTATGTTCAAAAGATTTCGCGAGACGATACACCTTGTTACGTCACATGAAGACGTCATGTGGTAAGGTACCCGTGGAGAAAAACCACCGCTGCGAGATTTGCGCACGTGAATTCGCGAGACGTGACAACTTGTTACAACATATCAAGGTATGTAGAAGACGAGATGAAGTCACGAGGAAGAGGAGGAAGCCACCCAAGCGAACAAGACGTGAAGAGCAACCTCGTGACGACGTCGTCGATCCCATACATCCTCCCTCGCAACTCCCCTTGCCCGATCATCTGTCTAGTGATCTGCGAGATGTCGTTCGAGACCACTGGTCGACCATCAGAAGCCACGTGATCAGAGGCCCCGTTCAATCCATTTTCAATTACAGGGCGACGACACCGGACACGACTCATCTAGAACCATCCTTGAAAATCATGTTTCAACAAAAGAAACACGCCTTTAAGATCAATCTTAGTTACGGTTTTGTCCTGAGGAACAAGATCACCAATAGACATCGGTATTATCATTCGTCGTGTAACTGTTGCGGACGTTACCTCGATGATCCGTGTCTGATTACCAACACCGAAGACTTTTCGCATTTCTAGAGCGTATCCGAGAAACAGACGTGTTGCGGTGGGCTATCAATCAACGTCCGAACAGTCAATGGGTATGCGAGGCGGTCACGAACGTCACCTTCTTCGGCAATCACATCGTACAGCATCCTATAGGATGCGCGGACATCACCCTTTCCAGGTACATCAAGAAGAACCGTGCCGTCATCGGACTGGAAAGAGAAGTCAACAACAACAAGAAGTACACCGACAATCTGTGTTTCTTCCGTTGTCTGTCTCTGCGTCGTCGATGTGACCCACGTTACCTGGAACCCACTGTGAAGGTACTCTACGAGAAGTACGACCACGAAGACGGAGTGTCTATGAAAGACTTTGAGGGAGTGACGATGGACGACCTCTATTGGATCGAGACCACCTTTGAGATCAACGTGTGCGTCTACACCCTCATCGAACTAAAGGATGTAGAAGACGGAAAGACGACTGCCGAGCTCGTACGTCGTTCATTGTGTCATTATTCCGACACCTTGTACGTCAATGTGTACGACACACACTTTTCCTATATACAAGACATCAATATGTACTGTCACTCTTATCGTTGCAGGAAATGCGCTGACTCGTTGTGGAAAGACGCGTACCAACTAGAGAGACACGAGCGCACGTGTAAGGGTGGCACGCGAAAGATCTATCCCGGTGGTGTCTACCGTCCGACGCCGACAGTCTTCCAGCGTTTGGACGACGAAAACATTCAAGTTCCCGAGTGCTTGCGCTACTACCCCTATCGTGCTACCTTCGACTTCGAGTCCTGGTTCGATACGTTCCACCTTCCGTCGGACAGCGACAAGGTTCATTGGGTGTCTCGTCACGTACCCTTGAGCGTGTCACTGGCGAGCAACGTGCCTGGATTCGAAGAAGCGCAATGTCTTATCACCGATGGTGATAGCGACAAGTTGGTGTCCGACATGATGTCCGTCCTTCAGTCTATGAGCAGTGCTGCCTACGAAGCCATGATAGACGATTACGAGAGGGTCCTTCAAGAACTCGCGGAAGCGATCGCGACCTGGGACGAACACGAGGCGGCAGCGGTGGAGGAAGCACCGGCAGACAACGAGTCTAAGCGACAACCGATCAATCCCTACAAGACACTCATGGGTCAATTGTACGGTTGGCTTCATCAGTTGCCCTTCATCGTATTCAACTCGAGCAGGTACGACCTGAACGTCATCAAACAGTTCCTGGAATCCTACTTCCTGTCCACATCGGAAGAAAGAGAGGAGGAGGAGGAGGATGAGGATGAGGAGGAGCGTCCTGGAGACTTTCACGTGATCAAACGCGGCAACACGTTTATATGTCTATCGACGGATAACCTGAAATTCGTCGATATGACTCATTATATCGCTCCGGGATTCTCGTACGATAAGTACCTGAAAGCGTATGGTTGCGAGGTTACGAAAGGTCACTTCCCGTACGAATACATGGACAGGTTGGAGAGACTCGACGACACCGCTCTGCCTTCCAAAGAGTCTTTTTTCAGTCGACTGAAGAACGAAGGTATTTCCGACGAGGACTATACCCGTTGTCAAGAGTTTCCGAGATTTTCTCGTCTGGTACAACAACAGAGATGTCGTACCGTTCTTGGAGGCCATCGACAAACAGTTTGCCTTATACCGACAACGCGGTCTCGACATGTTCAAACAAGCCATCAGTATACCCGGTTTGACCTTGGCCCACCTGTTCAACTATGTACCGGAGAAGACCTTCTTCACCCTCTTCAACGAGACGAACAAGGATGTCCATCAACTGGTCAGAGATAACATCGTCGGAGGACCTTCGCTCATCTTCACCAGACATCACGAGAAAGGGGTTACGAAGATACGTCGGAACGATTACGGTGATGCGGCTCGAACGTGTCAGTCCATCGTCGGATATGATGGGAATGCATTGTACTTGTGGTCTCTATCACAGGACATGCCGACGGGATGGTACTCGCGACGACGGGAAGAAAAGGAGTTCCGACCGGAAGCAGGACAGCCCAACGGACAGATGGCCGCCGAATGGTTGTCGTGGGAGTCCGAAAGCACGGGACGCGTCATACGTCACCAGTCCAACGGTCGAGAGAAGCGCATCGGTAAACTCCTGGTGGACGGTTGGTGCAGTGAAACAAAGAAGGCCTATCAGTTTCACGGATGCTTCTATCACGGATGTCCGTGCACCGGTCTTGAGGTCACAAGGTCAACGGGAAACCCATGACTCAACTCCTCGCCGAAACACGAAAGAACACGACCTACCTTCGTCACTTCGTCAGGGTCGTCGAGATGAGGGAATGCGAGTGGAAGGTCACGAGACGCAATGCGTTTGTGAAACTGTTTCTGGACGTCTCCTTTCGCCGCCGCCGCGTACCATGGAAGATGACGTCACAAGAGATCCTGACAGGGGTACGTAATGGCAGGGTTTTCGGTATGATTCAGTGCGACATTCGTGTACCGGAGGAATTGCGCGCGCACTTTGCCGAGATGCAGCCCATCTTCAAGAACATTCACATGACCCGCGATGACCTCGGACCGTACATGCGTCGATACGCCGAAGAACACGACATCATGAGAACCCCGCGTCGCATGCTCATCGGAAGTTATCGTGGAGATAAGATCTTGCTCGCGACACCTCTCTTGCGATGGTATCTGGAACACGGACTCGAGGTGACTCACTTCTATCAGGTCATTGAGTACACACCGATCGCCTGCTTCCGACGATTCGGTGAGGTGGTGTCCACTGCGCGTCGCGAAGGAGACGTCCACCCCGACAGGGCCATGATCGCAGACACCAACAAACTTATGGGGAATTCTTCCTATGGGAAATTTATAACCAACGTCGATAGGCACCGCGAAGTCAGGTACTGTACGGAGAAGAGGGCATCGATGGCGATCAACGATCGTCGCTTCCGTCAACTCGACGTCGTGACCGACGATGCGTACGAGATAGAGATGCACAAGCGCACCGTCAGATACACCCTGCCCACACACGTGGGATTCTTCGTGTTGCAGTGTGCGAAACTGCGCATGTTGGAGTTCTACTACGACTTCATGGTCAGGTACGTGGAACTTCCGCTGTTCGAGTACAGCGAAACCGATACGGACAGCGCCTATTTGGCTCTAGCAGGTGAGTCCGTCGATGACCTCGTGACCCCGGAACTACGCGAAGACTACTTTCGTCACCGCTCCGTATGGCTTCCGTCCGAATGTTGCGATGATCATCGGACCAAGTACGTGCTCTGTCGACTGGTCGGACGTCCTTGGAGCGGTACCTAGACGTGTTGCGAGGTGCGCAAGGCGTACGACAAGAGAACACCTGGACTCTTCAAGGTCGAATGGTCCGGCGACTGTTTCCTGGGACTGTGCAGCAAGACCTACTATTGTTCGGGTACGGTCAATAAATACATCACAAAGGGTCTGAACAAGCGACTCAACATCATCGACAAGCAATCGTTCCTGGACGTGCTCACCAATCGACGGAGCGGAAGCGGAAACAATCGTGGGTTCCGGGTGAATAAGTCGTCCGTGTTAACGTACATGCAGGAACGCGCGGCTTTGACCTACTTCTACGCCAAGCGCGTGGTCCACGAGGACGGAGTCACAACGGGACCGGTGGACGTGTGATGACGATTGCCGTGGTGTAAGTCTAAGCCGAAACACTACTGACACAAAGAGGAAATGCGCCCCTACGTTAGTTGGGGTTATAGGCGCCGCTTTGCTGTCATGTGGTTAGTAGGTACACAGTAGACCAAAAAAAAGTAACTTAGACAGATGTCACGCGATCGGTCGTTATAGACCATCATGTCACGGACGCGAGCGGTCGTAGGAGTATCGATAGTAGGAACGATCGGAGTGTACCTGTATGTCCTATACACCTTCTTGTTCGTTCCCCTTCGCTCTTCGTGCGGTGGAGGTATAGTCGTATCATCTAACGCCACAGAGAACGCGACCGCCTACTACTACTAGAAGACGCGGCAACGATCATGGATACACGATGGAAACATCCCTTCACCTGTATAGTCGCGGGTCCGACGGGATGCGGTAAGAGTACCTTCGTGACGCGTGTTCTACGTCACGCCGCAAAGATGATAGATCCGCCTCCACAGAAGACGACGTGGTATTATGGAGAGTGGCAGAACGCCTACGCGTCCATGGACAATGTCTCGGTGCCATTCGAGGAAGGCTTGCCGAAGGATGATTTCGATGCATCGACGCGAAACCTCGTGGTCATAGACGATCTGATGGCGGAAACGGATGAAAGGGTCACGACCTTTTTCACGAAAAAGAGTCATCATCAGAACACTTCCGTCCTTTATCTCGTGCAGAACCTTTTTCCGAAAAACAAGGAGAGTCGCACGATCAGTCTGAACGCACAATACATGGTGGTCTTCGAGAATCCTCGTGACGCGTCGCAGATAGGTCACTTGGCGCGACAGATATATCCGGGACGCCTGAAGTTTGTACAGGAAGCGTTCAAAGACGCCACGTCATTACCGTACGGTTATCTCCTGATCGATCAGAAACAGGACACACCCGAAGACATGCGTCTGCGTACGGCCATCTTTCCGGACGACGGTGTTCAGTACGTGTACCAGCCAAATGTATAAGACGACTGCGCATGGACATCGATTCTTCAGTCGCAGGATGTCGGAGCTCGTGAAGAGACATATACTGTGCATACAGGCTCTCAACAGATACAAGAGCACGAAATTGAGACGAGCCATCCTCATCAACGCCGACGCTGATCTCTTGTGCGCATTGGCCGAGTGCGCCTACAACATATTGAAGAAGAACATTCCCTTGACTCCCGTGCAGAGACAACGTTTGAATAAATACAAAACAAAACTGCGCAAGTTGGCAGAGAGAGGCGCGACAGCGGACAGGAGACGTCGTATTCTGCTGCAGGGTTTGGAAGGAAGAAACGTACCGGACAGGAGACGTCTTCGTCGTCGAGGTAATAATAACCAGGTCGGAGAGGGTCAGACCGGTGGTTTCCTGGGTGCTTTGCTGGCACCCTTGGCTAGTTCGGTCATTCTACCCTTGCTCAAAGAGGTGATACTCAAGTAGACGACAACAAGTATGGAACACGCACGGAAGATGGCCTTGGTAGATCCGCGACTGTTGGATAGTATTCGCGCACCACCGACGGATATCCTGGCACGGAAGGTACACGACCTCGACAACGAGATGAAAGTCATACTCGACAGACAGGATATCACCGACGGAGACAAGGTCATGATGTATAATCAATTGTTGCAACGCTACAACACGTTGTCCAATCGTCACGCGCGAGAACCGCTGCGCGTGACGAACGTGGAGACGCCACCACCAACACCACCACCACCACCACCACCACCACCACCATCATCGCCAGTTGACGCAGGGGCGGCAGCGGCGGTAGGTATAGAAGCGGAAGTCGTCAACAGCGTTCCAAAAGCCCTTCGAGGTAAAGCCACGCAACTGATGGATCGTCTCAAAGGAGGAGACGTCACGTGGAACGCACGCGGAGAGCTGATGTACAGAGGATCAGCGGTACGCGGAAGTAACATTGTTGATCTCGTAAACGATGTCCTACGCAAGCGCAAGACCGCCAGCAATCCGACGGGATGGCAGACGTTTGCGCGTCAACTCGGTGACTCGAACGTACCCATGGAGTTGGTGGGTAACCAGGACAGGAAACGACACATTCAGCAGTCGCAAAAGAAGAGCGCGGTAGCGGTAGCGGCTGCACGATCGCTCGGTAGAGCGCGACGAACCCTGCAGTGGACACCCCTCACGCGTCGTCAACGGATGGACTCGTCTTCTACCCCATTCCCCACATCACCGCAGGAAGAACGTAAGAAGAAGAAGAAGACATCATGGGAGAGTCTTTAAAGACGACGACGCATGATGACGTGGGGCACTCGTCTGTTTATCGGTATCGCTTACGCCACGCTTCACGTCGTGACCGGGATCACCGTCGACTATCTGATACGACTATGGCAGATCAGAGGAAAAAGCTCCAGGAAGTCTACTTCGATCCTGCTAAGGTAGGGAGTTCCGGGGGTCTCGCGTCTTTGTGACGAGTCGACTTCCGACCTATACAGCGTGTACCGAGAAAGATCGTCGAACAATGGCTATCGGAACAGAACGCCTACACTCTACACAAACCGGTCAGAGTTCATTTCAAGAAGAGACGCGTGCTCGTCGGAGGTCGGAATCAACAGTGGCAAGCCGATCTCGTCGACGTGTCCAGTCTGAAAAAAGAAAACGACGGTATGACGTTCCTACTCACTGTGATCGACGTCTTCTCGAAAGTCGCCCGATGCGTTCCTCTGAAGAACAAGTCGGCGACGGTGATGGCGAAGGCACTGGACGGACTCTTCACCGACGACGGCGTTCGGCCGCTGTTGTTGCAGACCGATAGAGGTCTGGAATTCTTTAACCGTACCGTTCGGAATGTATTGGACAAGCACGGTATCCAACACTTCGCCACGTACAACGAGGAGACCAAGGCGAGCGTCGTGGAACGCTTCAATCGCACACTAAAGACGCGGATGTGGCGATACCTGACACACAAGGAAATGTGGCGATACATCGATATCCTTCCGGATCTGGTGAGGACGTACAACGACACACCCCACCGCAGCATCGGGATGGCTCCGTCGCAGGTGGATGATACTAATCAGGAAGAGGTGTGGCAGACCTTGTACGGTGGTCATCACTGTAAGGGCGTGCCCAAGTACCACGTGGCGGATCGCGTACGTATCAGCAAGGTCAAGAGACGATTCGACAAAGGGTACATGCCGAATTGGACAGAGGAAATATTCACGATACGCGAGGTGCATCCATCCGATCCGCCCGTCTATCGACTGACGGACGATCTCGGAGAGATACTGGACGGCACCTTCTACGAACCTGAGTTGCAGAAGGTGACGGTTCCGATCGATAAACTGTACCGCGTGGAATCGATAGTGCAGAGACGCAAGGTAGGGAGGCGAAGTGAGGTGTTGGTGAAATAGTTTGGATACCCTTCGAAATTCAACAGCTGGATCGATGCCAAAGGTCTCGTTGGACTATAAAGACTAGTCACCTGTTCGACGAGATGTCATTCATCCACTCATGACGGACGAGACGACAACAGTTGTCGAAGAAGAAGAAGAAGAAGAAGAAGAAGAAGTTGACGCACCGCCGCCACAGAGGACTCCGTGGCACATCTTCGGCACCGCGTGTCCCAAAGAGGAGATCGTTTTTGTGTGTCAGGTTATCGTATTGTACAGTGTCATATTGATCAGTATCTATAACCTATCCGTCGGTCACGAGAACCCGACTCTGTGGACGGCCCTTTTGAGTAGTTCGTTGGGTTACCTGCTACCCAGTCCGACGTTGCGACAACAACAACAACAAGATGACCGCCAGCAGTGATTTCTACCTGACGCTACCTAGCAACGCTTCCATGCACACCCATCTCGACAACACTTTGACCCACTACATCACGATGCTACCGCAACGTGTCAACTTGTCGAAGGGTCAGTGGGAGTGTGGTCTGTCGGAGATAATCTATCCCCATAGTTGGTACAACGTGAGAGAGAGTGACACGTGGTTCGGTATAGGACTAAGAAATGACGATGAAGATGACGACCAGGAGGTCATTACGACGAAAACCAAGATCGAGGGCGGGTATTATCACGGAGCGAACAATATCGTCAAAGCGATAAACAAAGCTCTAGGACGTGTGCTACCGGATAATGTCGTGCGCCTGTACTACAGCATCATCACGCACAATATTACAGTGGTGATGACGTCGAACGCCATATTGACCGGTGATATGTTTAAGACCATTCTAGGCTTCGACGACACTATACTATTAGGAGATATGTCGAAGAACAGGAAGGAAACGTTGATCGAAGCCGAGTACGTGGTGGACATGACGCGGGGTTTCGAGTCGCTCTACGTCTACACGAGCGTTATCGAACCTCGAATCGTTGGCGACAGCCACGTTCCGCTGTTGCGTATAGTTCCGGTGAGAGGTAAACAAAGCGATACCGTGACGTTGACCTTCGAAAAGATAGAGTACATACCCGTCCTGTGCAAAGACTTCGACACGATCGAGATGGATATAAGGGACGATACCGGTCGGCACGTACCATTCGAACGCGGAAAACTGACGACGACACTTCATTTCTGACGACGACGGACGGCACTGTTCTAGACGATGAATTACAACGACTACTACGCTCGACAAGCGGGAGGCGCGCTTCCCTATTTTACAGGTGCCCGCTACCAACGAGGACACGGTCTAGGAAGTCTATTCGGAGGTCTACTGCGTACCATCATGCCCCTCGTCAAGAGAGGTGCCGTGGCGTTGGGAAAGAGAGCGGTGTCGACCGGCGCGCGCATAGCCAACGACGTCCTGTCGGGAGAGAACATCAAAACGTCCGCCAAACGTCGCGTTACGACCGCCGGTAGGGAGATGTTTAGTCAACTCATGTCCCCTGCTGGTGTACAAGCGAGTAAGCCGAGGAATATAAGACGCGCGTACCCTGCCAATCGAGTCAGTACAGCCGGAAGTCGGACGACGATCAAGACACGCCGCCGACGCCGCCGCCAACGCCCCTCTCTCCAAAGGACACGCGAGCCCGACATATTCGACGACGATGGCGTTCGTTCATAAACAATCGTGTGAGGGAGTCAAGAGCGAACTAGATCTCTTCACCGTGCCTCCGACTCAGACCAGTATCATCGATAGTCACGTGGTGGAACATCAACCCATGTCGTCACTCGACTCGGGTGGTCCGATAGAATTCTTTATACCCGGTTCCGGAGACGATTACACGGATGTCGCCGCCACGATGCTACACATTCAAGCGAAGATAACCAAAGCCGACGGAAGCGACCTCGATGTCGCCGATCCCGTCGGTCCAGTCAATAACTGGCTCCATTCTCTTTTCAGCCAGGTCGACGTCTACCTGAACGGAACGCTCGTCACCCCTTCGACCAACACGTACCCGTACCGCGCCTACATAGAGACGCTGCTGAGTTACGGCAACGACGCCAAGGAGTCGCAACTGACCAGTCAGTTGTGGTGCAAGGACACGAGTAATCGTATGGAATCCGTCGAAATAGACGCCGGAGATACGAGCAACGTGGGTTTCGTCACCAGACGCGCCAGTACGGTTGGGAGTCACGTGGTCGACATGATGGGTCGTATCCACGCGGACTTCTTCCTCCAGGATAAATTCCTCATCAACGGCGTCGACATGAAGGTACGTATGGTACGCAGCAAGGACGCCTTCGCGCTCATGGCCGGTGGAGGCAACACCGCCTACAAGGTAAAGATCGTCAACGCTGCGCTCTTCGTCAAGAAGGTCACCCTCAATCCGGCCGTGCAGATGGCTCACATCAAGACACTCGAAAAAACCACAGCCAAGTACCCGATGCGACCCGTCCACTGCAAGTTCTTCTCCATTCCCGCAGGTACCCGCTCGTACACGCACGAGAATCTCTTTCTTGGTGCTCTTCCAAAACGTCTCGTGGTGTGCTGCATCGATAACGACGCCTTCAACGGATCCTTCGAAAAAAAACCGTTCAACGCCAAAAACAACCACATGAACTTCTTCGCCGTGTACGCGGACGGACGACAGATACCCACCAAACCTTTCCAGCCCAGATTCGACTGCAACCTCTTCGTCAGGTCCTATCACAGCCTGTTCACCTCGACGGGTAAGGTGTGGCAGGACGAAGGAAACGGCTTGACTCTCAAGGACTTCCGTCACGGCTACACCTTCGTCGGCTTGGATCTCACTCCTGACGGATGCGACGACTGCTCCTTCCATCTAGTAGAAAAGAGCAACCTACGCGTGGAGCTTCATTTCTGTGAAGCACTGCCGACCACTGTGGACATCGTCGTCTACGCCGAGTTCGAGGGCGTCCTGGAGATCGATAAGAATCGCATCGTCATCTTCGATCATTGATGGAAACCCTGCAGATCGCCCGTCTACTCTTTCGGGATACACACACCAAGGACATCGTTCGTAAGGTCGTACCCAAAGACGTACTCCTCACCCAGACGATAGACGCTTACCCGGTCGCCTTCGTCTGCAACACGCACAACAGGACGAAACCGGGAGAACATTGGATAGCACTGTACGTGGACGATAATGGACAAGGCGAATACTTCTGTTCGTACGGCTTGCCGCCACGACACGTCGAATTCCGACGATTTATGGATAAACATTGTGTAGAATGGACTCATAATTCAAAGAGACTTCAGAGTCCCGTATCTAACGTTTGCGGACAATACTGTGTTGCTTATCTCATGTTTCGTTGTCGTGGACTTCCTATGAAGGAATTCGTGAAAGGTTTCGGCACTGATTTGGTAGCAAACGATAGTCGTGTGTTCGACTGGCTTAAACTATTGAAATAAGATACACATGCGTTTCATTATCATCGTCATCATATGATTCGAGCCTACGGCGCGGTGGTCACACACCCGTAAGCTCACGACCTCTGCCGCGGTGTTCAGTCACCCGTAAGTCGTAATATCATCACGAGTCACTGGCGCGGTGGTCACACACCCGTAAGCTCACCCGTAAGTCGTGTCATCACACTTGTTGCGGTTTTATACTCATTACGTTTGTATATTTAGTCAATAAAATTCGTGTGCACACGTATTCTTTGGTGTTTCGTTCGTTATTTCATACACGTGCATTCATACACATACACACGCGCACCCCTCCGTCACCGGAGGCACCACTCTAGATGACGGTTAGGTCCACTTCTTTCCGATAGGGGAAGGTCACGTCAACATAAACACGGAAGCACCCGTCAGTTTACGTATTACTATTCTCAGGTCACGTGACAGGAAGTGCTATACATTATAGGAAAACAGAAAACGGAAGTGTATGATGATAGAAAATTAGTTGTCTAGCAACACTGTGTCTGGTTATAGGCACTGTATTCCTTAGATGAGACGGCTAGGTCCACTTCTCTCTCTGCTAGGGACGCTTAGTTCAGCAAATGACGACAGAAAAAAAAACCCTTAGGTCAGCTAAAACAGACAAAACTGCACATGCACCTGCTGAGTTACGTATTAAAACGGCTCACCTACTACTGTCGGAGTTACAAAGAAATGCAAATAAAGTTGCAACTCTCATTGCCCAGGCAACAATGGATGACTTACATGAGAGAAGACGGAAAACTAAAGCAACTAACATCCTCCGTGGTCTGCCAGAAGACGCCCCCATTGGCATAAGCGTCAATGTTAGATACAACTCGACAAATTTGAAAAAACAGTTATAGTTGTGGTGGACAAAATGCGTCACAGGCTGTGGGAACTGCAGTCAGCTGGCAAACTGACAATCGAGAAATCATAGCGTTCCACCTCGACAACAAGCTCTGCAAATTAGGATCTACACTTCGCAATCAAGGCATCGATGTAACCTGTCCTGGGTATGCCGGTTGCACAGCCAGTGTGCAAGCAACAGAACCACTCTCTGAGTACAGAATTGGGAAAAAGATTGGTGACAGTCTTACACCAGACATTGTTACAATCAAATACATTGCTCTCGACGGAGATGCATTAGCATCTCGGGGTATACAAGATGCCATGCCAGCAGGTACACAGACAGAGAGACAATCGGATACGACACATCTGTCTCAAACGCAATTCCGTCACATCATGAAAGCGTCATTCTCCTCCATAATGTTTCCAGGAGAGACAGCTGCCGTGCGAACAGAAAACAGAAGAATGTTTGCGGAAGACGTGAAGATCAGGTGCCAGAAGATTTACACAAGCGTACATATGCTTCACGACAGCGACGCGACAGTCATAGCTAGTCGTATGCCGGACATCATTCAATCCACGTTAGACTGCTATTCTGGCACGTGAAAAAACTGTCGCAGACATGGAAATGTCTGCCGTTTTGGTCGCAAGAATTGGTGGAATACCTCACAGCATTTGAAGGCATGTGGCCTAAGGCGAGTAAATATGACTGACTGTGATCGAGCAACACTTCAAGAACTGATCGAGATGCGTCTTGGCAATCGCGCACTTCAAATGACACGACTCAAATTTACAACTAATATTAAAGAAGGAGCCAACAGAGCAACATCTGCTTCTCTCCCTAAAATTGCAAATTTGTCCCAAATGGATTGGGACGTATGTGTTCAGTCATCGACCGCTTAAACTACGGTGCTGGAATTTCAATGCTACGAAAGCTGGAAAACGTTCAGTGGCCAAAATTACGAAGTGTGGCAGAGTTGCACGTGGTGTCAATCGGAATCAGCAGGATGTGGTCTACCAACGAGGGTATTCCAGACAGAAATCAGTTCGCCTACACAAACGAAGAACCAAGTCAAAGAGAATGAGAGAGTATTTCGAGACAAAACGAAACAGACGCCAAGACGACATATACAGAAAGAGTCAGCTTGATCCCGAGCCAGAGAGTCGTACCAGCACGCTGTCGACAGATGTAACAGCAACGACAGTCAAAACAAATAGAAGAAGACGCAGACAGCGAAAGCCACCTGTAAATCGCATTAACGTCACGCCAATCGGCTGATCACCTTTACGCAAGCAGAGAGTACACAGCATTCTAACAATATGACATTATTGATGTAATATATATATATATATACATATATATATATATATATATGTATATATATATATATATATATATATATATATATAGAGAGAGAGAGAGAGAGAGAACATATAGAGAGAGTGTTTTATATATATATATATATATATATATATATATATATATATATTTATTATATAAATATATATATATATATATATATTTATATATAACACTCGCTCATATGTGAGGCCGAAACATCATATGCGCAGTGGCCGAACACTGTGACAGCAGAGGCAACATTAGGAACCATTTATACGGTAAGATTTAATGCTATTCCAAGATCACTATTCATAATAAGCATAGAGGCACGGTGTCTGTTAGAGCATAAAAATAAAAGAATGTAAAATATTTAACGCGTTTACATCAACAGTAGATAGTAAGACCTGTACGATCTCAAAACCCTACTTATAAAAAACGTTTTAATGACCACTAAACGATTCGAGCACCCAGCTGACGTCAGCAATAATGCGAGACTAGTCCTATGTATAAAAAAAGATCAAAGGTTTTTTGTTTGACACTAATGAGTTTGGGAAACCTACTTATAAAAAACGTGATTGATGAGCGATGTAATTTGATACTAATTGGATGATTGACAGTACACTAGAGAGATGCCACCTCGCGGTGAGTGCAGAGAGTATTTTAGTCCTAGCGATCAACGTCGTACCTAGAGCGCGCTGACGTAAGCAATAATGCGTTTAATAATAAAGTATATAAGTATAGTTTCGTACTTTATAACCAAGCTAAAGTATATAAGTTTAGTTTCGTACTTTATAACCACGCTATTTCGTACTTTTGATGGACCACCTATAACTGGGGTAGGAGTTGTGCTGACGTAAGAAATACGCTAACCACGCTAAAACCATTGTATATTAAAACCATTGTATAAACGTTGAGATGTCCCCGTATGTGATGTTGACAGCAAGAGCGACGACCGCTGCTGCTGCAGCGATAAGGCAACCGGCTGCTGCTGCTCTAGTGGTCTTTGACCCCTGGATGACAGCATAGCTGGCTAACGGTAAACAACGTTGTTCTGGTGGACGGATTAAAACGAAACCTAAATACATCTAGTCGTGGGATTACAATGACAATCAAATGCATAAATACACTAACATTCAGTAGGGTGTTTATGCATTGAAAATAGACGCGTGAAAACGTGAGTAGTGACTGAAATATTTTATTCGGAATAATAATTGAGTGTTCGGCCGCGACCGACGGGTTGCTGCCTGCTGGTCTCCGGCGGGGAGCCTTCCCGACGAGGCGTGATCTCCGGCGGGGAACCGAAGCCTTCCCGACGATATAGTTCGGGAGGCGTGATTGTTCTCCATAGTCCGTTTGGCTGTTTTACGAGGAACACCCGAGCCATATCGGGGACGATGTCATCGTCGTCGTCAGAGTTGTAGCTGTCAAGTGTGGGGGCGGGCGTAGGAGGTGGCGACGTGTGGATGTACGGTGGCACCGCGCATGTTGCCCGGGTCGACGTCGTCGACGCGTCGGGGAGATCGATCGGCCTACGTGGCGTGTACGTACTGCTTGTAGGCAGTTGGATCGGTCTATGAAATAAACAAAGGATGAATAAAATGAGTGAGAGTTATAAATAAAATGCATGCGTAGTATTCATTGTTTAAACGGTATGTAGTAAATTGAAATAAAATACTAGTAAGCACTGTCTTGGTAAAATACATGCATAGTATGTATTGTTTAAATAAAATGCATGCATGTATGCACGCACTTATAAATAAAATGCATGCATGTTTAAACGGTAAAATACATAATGCGTACTAGTAAAAACATGCATTTAAATAAAATGCATGCATGTTACAACAATAAAAACGTGCATTTAAATAAAATGCATGCATGTTTAAAATAAAATACTTGCTATAGTAAGCACTGTTTAAATAAAATTACAACAATAAAAACGTGCATTTAAATAAAATGCATGCATGTTATTGCGTATTGTAAGCACTGTTTAATGTACGCTGTCTTACCATGGTTTTGTTGTGGACGTGGCCATGTTAAATGGTGGAGCGATGTGGTGGAGACGTCGTGCGCTCGTGTTTGTAAAAGTGTTTATGAAATGTGCGCGTCGTCAAACAGCGGCGGCGGCGCATGACACTACGGCTTATCTTGATTGACATGTGAACGGAGAACAAAGGATTTTTACAAACGTTAAACGAAACGTTAAAAGTAAGAAATTAAACGTTATATACGATCACTTCGGGGTCAGGAAACACGAGATGCATATATATTAGAGAAATTCGCGGTAAAAGTCACATTTGACAATGAATGCACTGACGTGAACGCTAACTTTTTTCCTAAAACAAATTCCTCGGTAGACTAGGCGGAATGCGTTAAGCGCACATGTATGACATCTGTTGCGCGTGACTTAACGAGTTGGAATGTGAACGGAGAACAATGGATTTTTACAAACGATAAATGAAACGTTAAAAGCGCGAAATAAAACGTTCTATAAGATCGCTGGGGGGTCAGGAAACACGAGATGCATAGATATTAGAGAAATTCGATGTAAAAGTCACATTTGACAATGAATGCACTGACGTGAACGCTAACTTTTTTCCGAAAACAAAATACCTGGGTTGGATGAGGTATGCACGTCGATAATTGAAAAAGATAAGGATATGAGTGTGAAGTGCGCATGCGCGTTATAGTGTAGACAATGACATTTCAAAAACAATAAACGAAACGTTAAAAGCACGAAATTAAACGTTGTATATATTCTCTGTGTAGTCAGGAAACGCGAGGTGCATCGATATTAGAGAAAATCGATGTAAGGAGAGATTTAACGGCGAATGTACTGACGTGACCGGATACTTTTTTCGAAAAGAAAATGTCTGAAATGTACGAGGCACGCACGCTGATAATTGAGTAAGATGACGTATTAGCGTAAAGTGCGCATGCGTGTTATTTGGAAAAGGTATAAAACGTTTGAGAAAAAGCTCTATTGTATGACGCTGAACTTCTAACGTGTATTCTTTCTACAACAGCAGAGCAGCAAGCAGCAAACATTCTTCCGCAACATGGCGGATGAAAGTCAACAACAACCGAAAAAGCCGAAGACGCCGCGGAAGCAGTCGATGAAGGCGGCGCCAGCGGCAAGCAGCAGTCAACCTTCGGCACTGATTGCAGCCTTGTCAACGGGGGTGTCACCACCCGTTAAGCGGCCCGTTGCGCTCATCGCGGCCCCGTTGACGGTCGGCCGAAAACGGAGCGCCGAAGAGGCGCACTTGGAGCAGCAGCCCGACGAAACGGCCGAGCAGCCCCCGGCCCTGTCGCGGAGCGGTTCTATGGAGCGAGAATCGTCGGCGTCGACACGCGCCACAGCGGTGGGTCTGAGACATCTGAAGTGCGCTGTCAACGGTGTGTATAAACTCCTGTTGCCCGTTACAATCGAGGCCGTCTCGTACAAAGGCGAGCCCGGCACCACCTATTTGGGATGTTCCCGTTGTCGCCGGAAATTGCAGACAAACAAGGACGGGACCCTGATATGTCGAACGCACGGTGAAGTGTTTGTACCGAAATATTTCTTCGCGTTGCGTGTGATGGTGAAGGACGGCGAGGAGGAAGAAGACGAGCTTTGGCTTACGTTGTTCGATAGCCAAATGTCTAATCTCGTCGAGTACACGGCCGAGTACTTGACGGAATTGAACGAGGAGGATCTCCGCGATACCGTGCTCGAGTTAGCCGGTACTAAAGTGGAGATTAGTGTGCGGAAGACGAGTTGGAACGGTGACCCCTCGTATACAGTCCGCACACTAAAAAGATACGTCGACGATGAATAATGTTGTCTTGTGTTTTTTGTAGGAGGAGGAGGAAAATTGGCCGCTACTGATAGATTTATTGACGCACGCCAACGAACGACAACGAATGAGAGATCGTCGTGGTCTGGCACTAAGTGCGGAGAGCTTTGAAGTATTAGCCGAGGCGGCCGAGCAGTATATAAGAGCGTTTTGGTTGGCCTACGAAGCGAGCCTATTGTGTAGTAGTTTGATGTACTAACAGTTGTGCTTTTATATGCTTTAGGAAGTGCGCTGTGTGCTGGAAAAAATGCTTGCAAACAACGAAAAGATTTGCGCTCAGTACAACGTGGTTGCCTCGTTCGTAAGAACGTTGTTGGAACGGGTTGTGCAGGGGTCGGCGATAAAGAAGGATGAGGACAAGAAGGAGGACTAATCATAATATTGTGTTTGTAGGACGCTCTGATGCAACACACCAGACGTGAGTGTATGAGCGACTTCCTACACGCGTTGCTGACGGTGATTCGTAAAGAGTAGAACTGCTTTGTGCAGTAGGGTAGTGGCGGAGGAGTACGTGACGCTCACGTATTGGAGGCGATCATCGAGGAGGCGCTGGGCTGCTCGAACCGAACGCGCCCCCCTCCACCGACGTATAACGACAGCCTGGGGACGATGGGACCGACGTGCTCGCCGTACTGGAGCGTATCGGAGGAGCTGGGGACGTGTCAACGGCAACTGGTCGTGCCGAGCCGGAGTCAGTTGGTCGGGCTTTGCGAACGACTGGCGATGGATCTCGTCGCCGAGAGTCTCGGCGAAATGATTCTGGAGAAGGCGCGGGATCATTGCGGGGTATGTGAGCCGAATGAAGGCTGTCCCTACGTTCACATGCCCGGCTATCGCGCGGGACGGCCGAAGCGGGTATATATGCAACGTTTCGATAATGCGGGCTGTATTGTGACGCGCTATTTCAACAGCGTCATGGAGACGTTCCTGCGTCGATCGCTCATCCCCTGTTTCACGAGTCTAGTGCATATTCTACACGAGACTACGGTGTCGACTTCTTCCGGTGAACAGCAGCCGCAAACGGGCCGTGCAGGAGAATTGTATTTGGTGCAGTTTGTGTCGAACTGGTTGTTCGGAACAAATTGGCGCGATTATATGAATCGCGTGCAACTCGAGTCGGCCGTGCACACGTACGTGTAACGTCGGAGCGGACTGGAATGATGAACACTAGTAGAATAGAGAACATTTTATTATTTGCTTGCTATTGAAACAAAGGCTTCACGATTGAATGTTGTAAGAGTACCGAATAAAACGTTGAAAATGTACTTTCCGTTTCCGAGTTACCTAGTTAGAAAAATTACCGCTAGTCGTAAAAACAACCACTAGTACCGCTAGTCGTAAAATCCCGCTAGTTAGAAAAAATTACCGCACTCCTCAGTTAGAAAAAACCACCGCCAGTTACCACCACATTCCACCGCTAGTTAGAAAAATTACCGCTAGTCGTAAAAACAACCACTAGTACCGCTAGTTACCGCACTCCTCAGTTAGAAAAACCACCACATTCCACCGCTAGTTAGAAAAATTACCGCTACCTAGTTAGAAAAACCGCCACCACCGCTAGTAAGAAAAATCTTCCCGCTAGGGTGTACTTACCACCACCACCACCACCACCACCGTCACCGTCGCCGTTATAAATAGCGACGCTCGAAAAAATATCATTAGAGAGAATGCCACCACCATCACCTACTAGATGGCAATATCCGAAATGTGGGCTCTATTTCACGACGCAGTCGACGTTAGAACGACACGTAAAGAGTTCGAAAAGTTGCGGCGACGAAGCGCTATGCGTAAAACGTCGAGAGTGTCCAAAATGTGGCACGCTATTCACCACGCGTTAAGCTATGCTACGACATCTGAGGCTGCAGTGTGGCCGTTCGCCGCCACCACCTAGTAATGAATCAGTGGTGGAGGAAGCCGCTAGGGCGCCGTCGCCCGACGATCTACAGCGTGTCGTAGACGAGCACCGGCGTAGCATAGAGACGTCGGTGGCGCGCGGCGTCATACAGTCGCGTTACAACTATCGTATGACCGCCTGTACGAGTACGCGCGTATTCGAACCGCGTCTGAGGGAAATGTTTCGCGCGCAAAAGAACGTGTTAAAATTAACGTCAGCTATGGTTTTGTATTACGCCACAAGGTGTCGGGTCGGTACCGATATTTTCATTCTTCGTGTAACTGTTGCGGTCGCCTCCTCGAAACACCCGCCCTAGTTACCGATAGCCGTTCATTCGAACGATTCCTCGACGCCGTGCGCACTACCGACGTACTGCAGTACGCCATCGCGCAGCGTCCCGACTCGGGATGGATCGTCGAGCTCGTAACTAACGCCATCTACTTCGTGAACGTCATCATCAATCATCCTATCGGCTGCGTAGGCGTGACGACACTTCCCGCCTACGTGCGCCTCAACAGGTCCATCGTGTCGTTGATGAACGATCATCGAGGCACGCCCTACGACGACCATCTGTGTCTCTTCCGATGCATCGTCCTTCACCTGCAAGGTCACCGACGAGGCGAAAGTATTCGCCAAACGAATCGTTTAACGAAAGACGCTAAACGTCTGCACGCGCGGTATTGTCGCGCCGCGCGCACCTTGAACGACGGCGGCGGCGTGCGCGTGAATGAATTGGATCGCGTGGAGACGGTTTTCGGCATCAACGTCGTCGTCTATCGTCGACTGACGAACGACGTCGCCGAACTAGTCCGTCGATCGCGCGAAGCGCACCCCACGACGCTGAACGTCAACCTGTACGAGTCGCACTTCTCGTACATAAGCGATCCGCGCGCGTACACGAAAACGTACAAGTGCGGGAAATGCGGCAGCGTCCTCTGGCGGAGCGCGCGCGATTTACGACGTCACGAAGCGACGTGCGAAGGCGGCGTTCGTCACGTGTTCCCCGGCGGCGTCTACCGACCGACGGCGTCCGTATTCGAGCGGCTCGACGACGAAGGCATCGACGTCGGCGACGACGACCTGCGCTACTACCCGTACCGAGCGACGTTCGATTTCGAGTGCTATTTCGCCGATAACGATCTGCCAACGGATAGCGACAAATGCCGCTGGATCGCGCGACACGAACTGCTCAGCGTGAGCGTCGCGTCGAACGTGCCCGGACACGAAGCGGCGCGCTGTTACGTCACGACCAGCGATTCGTCGGAACTCGCGCGTCGCCTTATCGACGACCTGGAAGCGGTGAGCGCGGCGGCGTGCGCGATTCTACGTCCCCGCTACGACGCGACCTTCGAAGCGCTCGACGCGCTCGACGCCGACTGGCGGCGACGACGATGCGACGACTACGTACACCGTACGCCACTCTCGCCGACCGGCTGTGGACGTACCTTCGTCAAATGCCCGTATTGGGATTGACCCCCCTGCTCATAACCGACGACGCGCAGCACACGTCGTCGGCGTTTACCATTAAAGGTCAGAACAATTACATGTGCCTGTCGACGACGACGTTGAAATTCCTGGACATAACGAATTACCTCGCGCCCGGCGTTAGCTACGATCGCTTTCTGAAAGCGTACGGTTGCTCGGCAACGAAGGGCTACTTTCCGTACGAGCACATCGACGCGTTGACGCGTCTGGACGAAACCGCCCTGCCGTCGCGCGAAGCTTTCTACAGCCAGCTGAAACGCGAGGGAATCTGCGCGGAGGCGTACGAGACTTGCGCGACGGCGTGGCGCGACGAGGGCATGACGTCGATGCGCGATTTTCTTGTGTAGTATAACAATCGTGACGTGGCGCCGTTTCTCGAGGCCGTCGATCACCAGTTCGCCATCTATCGGCGCCGACGTATCGACATGTTCAAGGACGCCATCAGCGTACCGGGGTTGACGTTGTTGTACCTGTTCAACGATCTGCCGAAGTCGATCCATTTCTCTCTCTTCAACGAACCGAACAAAGATCTGCACCGTCTGCTGCAGGCGCAGATCGTCGGCGACCCGTCGATCATCTTCGCGCGCCACCACGAAGACGACGTGATGTAGTTTCGTGGCGACGGCGGCGTGCCGATCGATAGTAGGCTTCGACGCAAACGGCCTCTATCTATGGGCGATAATACAGGAGATGCCGACGGGCTGGTACACGCGCCGACGCGCTGAGAACGCCTTTCGAGCGGAACGCGTGCACCGCTACGGCCGTATGGCCGTGGAGTGGTTGACACGCGTGGAGGCGGAAACCGGAGCGCGTACACGTCACCAGTTGAACGGACGCGAGAAGCGCATCGGATAGCACCGAGTCGACGGCTGGTGCGCCGCCACGCGAACGGCGTATCAATTTCACGGCTGCTATTTTCATGGCTGCCCGACGTGTCAGGCGCACGTGACGACGAACGCCGTCAACGGTCAACCGATGACGACGCTGTACGCCGCGACGATCGCCGAGTCCGCCTACCTGCGCCGTTTCGTCGACGAAGTCGTCGAAATGTGGGAGTGCCAGTGGCACGCCGTGCAACCGCCGGCGGTGCCGACGCCACCCGACGCGTCACGATGGCAACCGCCGCCGACCACCATTACGCTCTCGACGATACTGGAGGCGGTGCGCGACTGCTCTCTGTTCGGCCTCGTGCAGTGCGATATCGCCGTACCGGAAGCGCTGCGCGACAAGTTCGCCGAGATGCAGCCGGTATTCAAGAACGTCGATATCGTGCGCGACGATCTCAGCCCGTTCATGCGCGACTACGCCGAGTCGCACGATCTCCTCACGCGACCTCAACGCACGCTCGTCGGTAGCTACTTCGGCGCGGCGATCGTGCTCGCGACGCCGCTCCTACGCTGGTGTCTGGCGCACGGGCTCGTCGTCGAGCGCGTCTACCAGATCGTCGAGTACGCGCCGATAGCGTGCTTTCGCCGCTTCGGCGACGCGGTTTCGACGGCGCGCCGCGAGGGCGATATTGATCCCGACAAATCGATCATCGCCGATACCTTTAAACTTCTCGGGAACAGTTCCTACGGGAAAACGATTACGCGCGTCGATCGGCACCGGGAAATCAAGTACGCGACGCCGGTCGGCGCGTCGATGCTCTTCAACAATCGGCGCTTCCGGCAACTGGACGTCGTCGTCGACGACGCGCTGTACGAGGTGGCGCTGAATAAGCGTAAAATCGTCTACGGCCTGCCGATACATATCGGCTATTTCGTATTGCAGTACGCAAAATTGAGAATGCTGGAATTTTATTACGATTTCGTCGACGCCTACATTCCCCGTCCGCTCTTCCAGTACTGCGCTATGGACACCGACTCGGCGTACATAGCCCTAGCCGGACGTGACGTCGACGCGCTCGTACCGGAAGAACGTCGCGAACACTACTTCCGGAATCGTTCGCTCTGGTTTCCGGCCGAATGCTGCGACGCGCACGTGGACGCCTACGTACGACGGCGCGTCGCCGGACTAGCGTGGGACGCCGCGGCGGCCTGCTGCGCGCGCCGACGCCTGTTCGATCGTCGAACGCCGGGCCTCTTCAAAGAAGAGTGGCGCGGCGACGGAATCGTGGCGCTGTGCAGCAAAACCTACTACTGCTTCGACGGCGTCGCCGGTCCGAAGTACAGCACGAAGGGACTGAGCAAGCGACAGAACGCCGACATCGACGAGCACACCTTCCTCGCCGTACTGCGCGACCGTCGCAACGGCGTCGGCTGGAACCGCGGTTTCCAAGTGAAAGACTCGTCCGTGTTGACGTACGTTCAAGAGCGCGCGGCGTTGAGCTATTTCTACGCTAAACGCCGCGTGCTCGACGACGGCGTCACTACGGCGCCGATAATCGTCTAACTCGTAAACACTCGTCTAACTCGTTACTCGTCTAACTCGTAAACTCGTCTAACTCGTCTACTACTAACCTAACCCACACCACCCCCTAGGGGTAGTTTCTGTATGTATGTATGTGTGGGTAATAATAAACCCCAACAATTGTGTACATAATATGTTTGTTTTTATTTCTACTACTATACAAGCGACGAAACTAAATATGAGGTTTTAATAAATCGTATACGAGAGAGTCATTTTTCACCCTATTGGTGTCGAATAGGCTCTGGAACGTCGTCAACGGCATCCCGCGACATCGGAGGAGAAGGTAGGCGACGCAATATTGTCCGCACACGTTACAGATGACGCTCTGCAGTCGCTTGTCGTTGTACGTCCACGCGTCGCCGCAGTGACGGCGCAGGAAGGCGCGGAAGTCGGCGTGCAGCGGCGGCAGACCGTACGAATCGAAGTACTCGCCTCGTCGGTCGGCGCCTTCGTAGACGGCCACCCAGTGCTGTCCCGGTTCGCCGCCGTCGTCGGTGTTGCACTCGAAGGCCGTCGGGTAGGTGGCGGCGACGACGGCGATAAGTAGCGCGTCTCTAGGCACGACGCCGACGACGATACGTTTAGCGTACGTATCGAGTTCCAGACGACGCACCAGTTGAAACGTATCCATAGTTACTACCAGTCGAACACGACGTTCCGGTTCCGGTCGATCTCCATCACCGTCTCGAATTCCGCGTACACGACGACGTTCACCGGAAGCGGTAGCGGCGTCCCGAAATGCATTTCGACGCCCACGCTCCCCTGACGCACGACGTTGAAATGGTCGCCGTCGCAGCAGTCGGGGGTCAGGTCGAAATCGAAGATGCTGTAGCCGGCGCCGAAGTCCATGCGCGATACGTTATTCCCCTCGTCCTCGAACGCCTTCCCGGTCGCCTCGAAGAGATTTATGTAGCTCCGCACGTACCGGTTGTGCGGGAAGTCCGGCTGCAGCGGCTTGCTCGGCACCTGACGTACGTCGACGACGAGCGTCAGGAAGTTTATGTCGTTGTGACGCGCGTCGAACGGATTTCTAGTGTTGTCGCCGTTATAGGCGACGTTATCGATCATCATCAGGAAGAGGCGTTTCGGAATCGCTCACATGTATAGGTTCTCGTGCGTGTGCGATAGCGTACCCGCCGTTATCGAGAACGATTTGCAGTCGACGCGGCGCATCGGAAACTTAGCCGTTCCCAACCCCCACGCTTTGATATGTCCCATCTGGACGGCCGGGATCAACTTCACTTTTCGCACGTGCAGTCGAATCGCCTGCAGCACGACGCGCCACCCCGGTACGGCTTGCGCGGCCATGATCGAGAAGGCGTCCTTCGAGCGCACTATGCGCACATTCGTGTCGACGCCGTTCGGTAGGTGTCTGTTTAGCATAAACGCGTCGATGTGCAGGCGTCCCATCATCTCCACCTCGTTGCTATCGGACGTCGCTAGACGTCGCGCCTCGAAACCGACGTTGGTGTTGCCGAGCGTGTCCATCCGTCCGGCGGTGTCTTTGTACCACAACGAACCTGTGAGATGCGAACGTTTCGTGTCGCTACCGTAACTTAGCAACGTCTCGAGGTAGGCCCAGTACGCGTACGTAATGGTCGACGGCGTCACGAGGGTGTTGTTCAGCGACACGTCGATTTGACTGATCATCGAATGCAGGAAATTGTTGACCGGCGCCACCGTGGCGGCCGCCGCCAGATCGGTACCGTCAGACCGCGTCACTTTGAAGCGCACGTACAGTTGAACGCTCGCCAGGTCCGTATAGTCTTCGCCCGAACCCGGCACGAGGAACTCGATAGGGCCGCCGGCGTCGAGAGACGTCAGCGGCTGGTAGACGGTCCAATGACTACTCTCGATGCGTCACCGGTCCGCTGACCAGCTCCAGTTCGGCCTTCACGCCCTCGCACGTCGAGCCGTTCACGAACGCCATCGTCGTTGTCGTCCGTTCGACGTCTTCCGCCTACTGACGACCGTCGCCGCTAGGCGCGTCCTCTTTATGCCGCCGCCGCCGCGTCGTCGGTGCGTTTTTTTCTTCCGTAGGCGCTGTACGTATTGGTCGACGCGTCGAGTTGACTGAATATCGTATGCAGGAAATTGTTGACCGGCGCCACCGCGGCGGCGGCCGTCTGATCTCCTCCGCGCGGCGTCACCAGTATGAAGCGCACGTACACTCGAAGGTGGTCCTTATAGCCCGAACCCGGCTGGTAGACGGTCCACTCGAGCGCGCGCTCCATCGTCGTTACTCGTCGAATATGTCCGTTCGACGCGCTCTTTTCCGCCTACTGACGGCCGTCGCCGCTAAGCGCGCTCTCTTTACGCCGACGCCGCGGGGACGACGCTGCTGCTGCTGCTTTTGTTTCTTTCTCTTCTTCTTTGGCGGCGCTGTCTGCGGATTCAATAGGCCGTCGAGAAGATCGGCACCGGCCTCCTTCGCGCGCCTTTTTAGCGACTGTTTCAGATTGCCGCCGGCGACGACGTCGCGAGCCACGTGCATGCCGGTGTTGAGCGCTCGTTTTCCCAACGCCATCGCGCCCCTCTTGATAAGCGGCATGGCGCTTCGAAACAGACTCCCGAAGAGATTACCCAGACCGTGACCTCGTTGACCCCGAGCGCCGACGAAGACCGGCATCTGTCCGCCGACCTGACGAACGTAGTAGTCCACGTACGGGTTCTTCGACGACGGCGGCATGTTAAAACAATTTCGATTTACAGTGTCTGAAGTGAAGCGTCGTCACCACCTTCCCCTGCTCGAATGGTATCGGTTGGCCGTGATCGTCTCTTATATCGACTTCGACCTCGTCGAATTGATTCCGCATCAGCTTAACGTATTGCACGCGAACGAACAATTCCGAAACGACGTCACCGTTCTCACCGCGGACGGCGATGTTTCGAAGGAGCAGCGCGAACACGTCACCGACGACGCGCGGTTCCACGAGATCCCTGTATACGTACAGACTCTCGATGCCCGCCGACATGGTCACCGTATTGCGACCTTCGTACTCGAACGTGTACGCGGCGGGCGACGTGCTGATGACGGGCCTCGTCGCCGGCGCGGGACCGTACGCGGACGAACTCATGATCGTGTTGCTATGGAAACCTAGCACGTGCCTCAGGCGGCTCGAATGAGGTATGATAAATTCGACACCCGCCGACATACGTAGCGTAAATCGGTTAGAGACGGCGCAGTATTCTAGCACGGCCTCGACCTTCCTGGTGTGTAATTTCTCTAGCGCCTCGTTGATCCTGTTCAACAACGTACAAACGTTGTTGTAGAAACCGTAAGGAATCGTCGTCTGACGATATATCAGCACGGTCGTGTCGTCTTCGCCTATCTGCGTGTAAACACCCCGTTCGCCCGTCGCTCAAGTCAGATAGAAGTAGGCGTCCTTCTCTCTCACGTTGTACCACGTGTGCGGATACAGTACCGACACCGCGCCGCATTCCCACTCCCCCGACAGGTCGAAACGTCGCGGCAACGTCGTGACGTAGTGCGTCAACGTATTTTCGGGGTGACATTTCATAGACGCGTTGCTCGGCAGCGTCAGGTAAAAGTCAGACGAGACCGCCATCGCGTTGTCGACGTTCGCTGCCGACACTCATAGACGGACTCGGGAGCAGGTAACCGAGACAGCTGCTCAACAGCGCCGTCCACATGTTGGAGTCACCTTGACATTTCGTGAGATTGTATATACTAACGGCGATGACGAAGTACAGGACGACGACCTGACAGAGGGACACGATTTCGGCCTTAGGGCATTCGTTGCCGCAGATTCGCCATGGAACGGGTTCGGCAGTGGTTGTAGCGTCGATGGAGTCGTCGACGACGGATGATTCGTCGGCGTTCGTTCCTTGATCGCCACTCGAGGTAGTTTCGTCGTCGTCGCGTATCGTCGTGCCACTGCGCGCTGTCGATGCAGCAGGGACCTTTATACGGTAAGAACGAAGATCCGTTGCATAGTCCCGCCTCGTGCAGTCGCCAGCAGCCGGTGTGACGCGTCCAACGATTCATCATAGGTCCACGAGCGACTCGGCGTCGATCCAGCTGTTGAATGAGGCCGGATATCCGCTCCATTTTATGAGCGCCTCCGAACCGCCGCCACGACGCCGACGACGCCGTAGAACCGCCTCCACGCGATATAGTTTGTCTTTCGGAACGACTACGCGTTGTAGTTCCGGTTCGTAGAAGGCGCCCTCTATCGGCGTGTCGGCATCGTCCATGAGGCGATAAAAGGGCGGTTCGGACGGATGCACCTCTACGACGGTGAACAGCTCCTCGCTCTAGTTAACCATGTATCCTTTTTTGAAATGACCCCTCCTCTTGCTGATACGTACGCGATCTCCCACGCGTAGTTTCGGTTTTCTTCGTCGATCGCCGCCACCACCCCCGTACAGTCGTTGCCATACGGCCTCCTGATTCGTCGCGTCGACACTCGCCGGCGTCCTACCGATGCTTCGGTGGTAGGCGTTGTTGTACGATCGCTCAAAATCCGGAAACGCCTCTACGTAGCGCAGCGTTTCGTGTTTCGTAAAATAGCGCCACATGCGCGTCTTCAAAGTTCGATTAAACCGTTCCACGACGCTCACTTTGGTGTCCTCGTTATGCGTCACGAAATGATAAACGCCGCGACTCTTTAGCGACGTTTGCAGGGGACGGTTCAAAAACTCGCTCCCCTTATCGGTCTGCAACGTGTGCGGCGTCTCGTCGTCGTCGTTCAGCAGGCGCTCGAAGGCCGCGACGAGCGACGCGCCGGACTTATTCTTCAACGGAACGCACCACGCCCGCTTCGAAAACACATCGATCACCGTCAATAGGATTGTTATACCGTCGTTGTGCGTTTTCAGTCTAGTCAAGTCGACCAGATCGGCTTGCCACTGCTGGTTTCGACCGCCCTCGATGACGCGACGTCGTTTGAAATGACGTCTAACCGGTTTGTGTAGGGTATAGGCGTCCTGCGACGCTAGCCACCTCTCGACGGCCGGACGTCGGAGCTTCGACGCCCGGTGCAACTCCCCACCCGTTTCCGATCGAAGTACGCGTTATTCAGCTAGTCGTCGTCGTCGTCGACGTCGACGTTTCGTTGCTGTCGAGGCTTTTGTTTTGGACGACGACGACTCCACCCGGACACCATGACGACGACGACGACGACGACGACGATGATACGATGATATAGAGTGTGATAATCGCGATGGTGAAGCCGACGACGACGACGATGATGATCGCGCGTCGTGACGTCATCACGACAACGTATCCCACGCCGTGACGCCCAACGAAGAGGATCTGCGTTTAGGTTCGCCTCGCATCCGAGTACGACGTCTCCGATCAGTCGGCTCTGCTGATGAACTAGACGTCGACGGCATCGTCATCCTCTCTTCTAGTAGCTGCTTCCGTCGACGCTCCGCATACGAACGATAGCGCGGGTTGCCTACGAATTCCATAGGGATATTCATATCCTTCATGTGCAATCCGAACTCCCGCCATCCTACGGGCGCCGTCGTCTTCGATCTCGTTCGCATGAGATCGTTTACTAGATCGACCATATTACTCCCCGCGATCGCTTTACCGTCGTACACGAATTCACCGCGATCGTTCCATAGAGACAACGGATCGGCTTTCATTTTTTCGATCAGCAGTCTCGTCTTCTCTTTCAACGTTTTCGGCATACTGGCTACGATTTCGCGCTCTATCACCTCCGACGATGGTGGCGCCAACGCCGCTGCCGCCGCTGCTGGCGCCACCGGTACCGCGGGTGTCTCGCCGCTATTCACCACCGACACGCGTACCGGTTGCGCCGCTCGAGCCGCCTCTATCGTATTGTACCGACTCAGCAGTTGATTGTACGACGCTACCTTTTCTCGTTCCGATCAATCCGAACGTTCTAGAATGTCCTTCATGTCGCTGTCAAGGCTACTCAGCACACGTGATCGAGGCGTGCTCGACGACTAATCGACGCGTGGCAGAAGGCTTTCCTCCAATCGTGGATCGACCAACGCCATCTTCTTCGCGTACTGCATCAATTACCGGCGCCGCCGAACACCTGTCTGAGCAGCGGCAAGATAACGGTACTCGCTAACGGCGCTAGCAGGGCCGTCAGAAAACCACCCGCACCCTTTTGCAAGATTACACGCTTCTGCTTACGCGTGACGTGTTTGTCGACGAGTTTACGCAGGTGATCCCCGTATTTCGACAATACGCGTTTCTGTTTCGGCGACAACTTCACGTTCCCTTTCAGAATGTTGTACGCGCAATCGCACAGACTACAAATGAGACCGGTGTCCGCGTGGGCGAGTAGGGCTTTTCGCAGAGCGATGTTCCGCCTATGTCTCTCCAACAGCTGCAGGGCGACGATGTGTCTCTTTATTTGATTCGTCGGTCCCGCCACCTTCGGCCGTCTCTTCGCTCCCGTCACGCGCGCCTTCATAGCGACTAATAAACGGACGCGTCGTCGTCCCTCTCTTCTTATAGTCCGCCGACGCCACCGCCACCACCGCCGCCACCCTTCCGTACGTACACGTACTGAAGGCGATCGTCCGGAAATATGAACGTACGCAGACGCATGTCCTCTTCCGTTTCCTGTTTCAGATCCACGAATAGATAGCCGTACGCCGACGACGTCGCGTCTTTGAAAGCCTCTATCATGTAACTTGCCAAAACAAAGTTGACCTTTCCCGGGTACATCTGTTTCGCTAGGTGACCTATTTGACCCGCGTCACGAGGGCTCTTGAATAGCACTACGTATTGAGCGTTCAGGCTGATTGTACGGTTTTCTTTCCCTTTCGGAAACATGTTCTGTCGCAATTGTACGACCGACGTATTACAATGATGACTTTTTTTAGTAAATAGTACCGTCACCTGGCTATCGGTCTCCTCCATGAGGTCGTCGAGTACTAGAAGCGTTCTCGCTTTACCGTCTAAACATTTCGGATCCGGCAGGCCGTCTACGAACTCTATTTTCGAAGACATAGACGCGTAGCCGCTCTGCCACTGTCCGTAACACCACAGGATTTTCTCCGGCGGCGGATCGATCATAGTGTCGTAACGTATCAAACGCTCGACGAACGTCGTCTTACCGCATCCCGTAGGACCGGCTACTATACACGTAAAAGGATGCTTCAACGACGGTCCGTTCATTTTTCACGACTGAACGACGAACACTTTTTTACTCGTCTTTATACTCATCGCGCAACTCCATCAACAGTTTACCGAGCATGTTCTTCCCCACATCGCCCGCGATTCCGCTACCCCAGAAACCCTCCTTACTCGCTATCCATTCCAACAATTCGGCGTCCCCGGTCGCCAACAGTGCAGCCTTCAAATCGCTCGATCCGTCAAACTTCCTCCTCAACAACATCCTCATACATTTCACCCTAACGTCGGTCCATTTGTTTCTCATTCTCTTTAGTCGAATGTCGTAACTGCGTCGTTTCGCTGCATAAGAGCTTCGCGAACTTTTGATTATTTCGGCACATTCCACGTCCTCGTAGAATATCGCTTTCCTATACTGATAGGCGTGCTCGACGGATCGAAAGCCCCGACCGAACGCCGACAGTCGACGCATATACATATTCGACAAGAACGACCGCGATCCACCAAACCTTATAGGCGACGACATCGTACCGACTACCGATCACCCGCTACCGTCACCGCTTATATACCAACACTAAAAAGTTGCGACTAGGGTTAAAACCCGGAAACTTTCGATCCCTAGGCGAACACTCTCCTAAGAGAACTATACCGTCGCCAACGATTATGCAGGGTTTTACCCCGGTTATATCTCACCGCTAGGTGGCATACACTACAAACGCATTATTGCTTACGTCAGCACGTTGAGGGACATCTCAACGTTTATACAATGGTTTTAATATACAATGGTTTTAGCGTGGTTAGCGTATTGCTTACGTCAGCACAACTCCTACCCTAGTTATAGGTGGTCCATCAAAAGTACGAAATAGCGTGGTTATAAAGTACGAAACTAAACTTATATACTTTAGCGTGGTTATAAAGTACGAAACTAAACTTATATACTTTATTATTAAACGCATTATTGCTTACGTCAGCGCGCTCTAGGTACGGCGTTGATCGCTAGGACTAAAATACCCTCTGCACTCACCGCTAGGTGGCATCTCTCTAGTGTACTGTCAATCATCCAATTAGTATCAAATTACATCGCTCATCAATCACGTTTTTTATAAGTAGGTTTCTCAATCTCATTAGTGTCAAACAAAAAACCTTTGATCTTTTTTTATACATAGGACTAGTCTCGCATTATTGCTGACGTCAGCTGGGTGCTCGAATCGTTTAGTGGTCATTAAAAGTTTTTTATAAGTAGGGTTTTGAGATCGTACAGGTCTTACTATCTACTATCAACGGTTATAACACGTAACTAGCAAAAACGTGAAAAATAGGTAAAACTGAAACCACTTTAGCGAATTTGTGTGTGATAATTTCTTACTGTTGAAATGTGTTAACCACCTAATGTGAGTAATCAAGAGTGTTTTTACATTCTAAGGTGCATTAATTGTAGTAACTAGTTATATATTGTATGTGTATGAGCATTTTTCATTGTTCAGAAAAATTGAATTAAGCTATTGTTGACATCCTACAATCCTACCGATTACGTCAGTCTCAATACCCCTGGTAGATAGCCTTGAGGAAATCTTAAGATAAGCTCAGCCAATATTATCGATTGCCATAAAATTCCAATGGTCTTCTGGGTGGTCTTCGTGGAATGTTTGGGCAGTAGACGTAATTACTTGAACACACAATGCGGCTCAGCGGCTCGTGAGAATGGTCGAATTGGTAATTATATTGGGATTATTGGAAATGGGGTGCGGGTCGGACGTGTGTCTTCACTGTTCTCACGGGTGGTACGGATACGTCAGTTATGAGTTTGAGTCACCTAACTTCCATACAATGCGTAGGAGATCTGTCAGGGTTTGTGTAGGTAGTCACCACACCTGGCTTGCGAGGATGATAGTTGGAGATTATGCAAAATTTTGAAAGTACCAAGTCAGCGAAACGAAAGCCGACGGGAAAGCCAAACAAACTTACAAAACCAGTCTTAGAAACTGGCGGGGCAAAGTGACAAGTGTAGGTATGCCTTGCACTTACCAGTCAGACCAGTACAGGTCAGTTGTTGGTGTCATAGCTTTGGAAATGTATTACATTCATACGCCAGCCTGATGTGTCCTAGACTTAGGGCTAGGATAGTCCCCAACATTTCATTTTAATAATTACATTAATTTAATACAATATATTATATGTAATTATGCTTTTGCCAGTCTTGCCCTTGCCTTGGCACCTATTTTTGCTTTCAAAGTTATGTTTAATTGAATGGTTCATCAAATGTTCTTCAAATCGGGGCTAACTTTTTCTTTCTGCCCTAACAATGTCATTATAACATGAAGGCTACAACCATCAAAATTCTCTACATATTTGTCACACATGTCAGTGCCACATTAAACATTATTATTCTAAAAAGAAATAAAAACGTATATTGTTTGAATTGATATTATGTTACATTCTGCTGTATATTTTCATTTCGACCAAGAAAAAAATAATGAGTGTTCAATAAATTAATAATTCCACGTTATACGCTGTGTAACTAGCCTCCTTCGAAAATGTATATTTTGGCGAAGTTTTCGGTATGCCTATGAGTGACATCACAGTTGACATATACTCGCATCAGGCTGACCCTTTACAAGGATAGCTTTTGGGTGCAAACGAGCGTCAGAATGAGTTATTGTGCGATATTCCGATGTAATATAAACACTAGTCATCACAGAGGAACAAGCAGTTATATCACGGTTCCACGTGAATCCAAACTTAGAAGTGCGTTGAACACATAAAACATTTCCAAACACAAATATTATTAAAAAGTCACTGTTTTATTAGGGATGATTAAATTTGAGAAAAATCTAAACTGCAAGTCATTTCAGGGTTTGATCACCAGAAGTTTTAATTGATTTGTACAAATCGTCAAGTAAGTTATCTGTTTTGGGTAGTAAGTATACTACTTGTGTTTATGTTAATTTCAGAGGCCCACAACTTGTACCTCAATAACTGTTTAAATAATAAATAGTGAACTGTTGTCTATGGCAGCACTTTAAAAGGCTAATTATATGGTCATTCTAATGGTGTTACAATACAATTTTGTTAATGGTTTCTAAACTAAGTCAAGGTGTTTGTGGTTGGTTATCATGTGACGTATTTAGCCAATCGGGCTACTCCATTCAAAATCAACCAATGGTCAAACAGTTGATGCCTCTGAAGCGGCCATATTTAAGTATTTCTGTAAAAAGCTAGGTACGCGTCTGTAATGTCTTATTATGTGAATGGGGTAAGTGCTCAAAACCACACGTTATTTTTACCTTTTATCAATTACCTCCGTAATGAGAAGTTCATAAGAGTGATATCTGAAATATGCTCAATACGAAGTCATATTAATACAGATTTACTCAATGTTATGCCACCATTTACTCAATGATAACTGTTATAGTACATACAAAGATATTTATTGTTATGGTTGAGGTGAACATGATTGTTGCTGAATCCTACTGATATTAGTGATAACTCTCTACACCCTATAGGGTGCAGATTTGAACCCTAATTTATTAGAGAGTACGGCTGCACAATGGTGTTGATGATTTTGATTTTTTTTCGTACTAACACCTGAACGGGACAGAAAGAGGGTCGACATCTAAAGACAACAACGTTGTGTATTTCATAGTCACAGCACGTAGTTTTTGGAACTATATATTTGCAGTTCGATTCAATAGTTATAAGAGACGAAAAGCGGATTACGGCTCCAAGTAATAAAAACACTACATCATTAAATTGGACATGTGGTGGAATAAATGTTCACGCTCAGGCGGCGGATCGAAACCATCGAGGGAGCAGTGTGAAATGTAAAATTACGACAAGTCCTCAACGTCAAGTGTCAATGTCAACACAGGGCTTAGCAGTGTTGTTATAAAGCTGGTGTTCGTGCCGCTATAAAACACACTCCTGATTTTGTTCGTAACATAGTAGATAATCTGTGGCAACGTTTTATTAGTTTCGAGGTAGACAATGATGAATGACCCTTCTTTATTTTCAACGACGTCGTCGGTTCTAGATGATGTTGTTTCTTCTACTGAAAACAACACGACTGAAATGGTTCTCGAGTTTACCGCCAACATATGGCGGTACGGCTGGCCGCCGCTATGCGTGATAGGACTGGTCGGTAACACGCTCGTGCTGCTCGTGCTGAGGCGGGACGGACTCGTGCGGACGTCTGCCAACGTGTACTTGAGCGCCCTGGCCATCGTTGACAGTCTGGTGCTGATGGTCGCCTCAGTGGCAAAGTACCCAGGTTATGTATGGGGCTGGTGGTTCGACGGTACGAGTAAGTTGGCGTGTCGCACCATCTGGCCGATACACCATACACTTGTAAACGCGTCCATTTGGCTCGTTGTCGCGTTCACTGCCGAGCGCTGTGTTGTCGTCCGCTTCCCGCGACACAAGCTACGCCTGTGTACCCCGCGCAACGCTCGCTTATGCTGCGCGTCGCTGATGGTGTTGGCCTTCATCAAAAACATCGACCACTTGTTCATATACGACCTTGTCACAGATACCTATTCCGGCGACGCCGTTTGTAATGTCCCTTTGCGCTACCTTGATTACGTGAACAATTACCGACCAGTGATTATCCTCGTCTCCTCCTGCGTGGTCCCGACAGGTGTCGTGCTTGTCTGTAACTGGGCGATAATACGAACACTACGTCGGGAGTTGATGCAAACGGCCGTGCGAGACTCGATTGTTAGACACACAACAATCATGTGTCTGGCTGTGTCGTTCGCATTCATCGTTTGCGTCGTTCCAAGTTATGTGTTCAATGTCATCATACCCAACTGGCCAATTACCCCACAGATTCAAATCGATCTATTAGGTTTCCTGGTCTTCTTGCGATACGCCAATCACGCCGTCAATTTCGTTCTCTACAGTCTGACGGGTGCTCACTTCCGGTGCGAGCTGGAAGCGTTGATTCGTAGTGGCATCAAGCGCGGAATTGCGACGGCTGCTGTAGTTCGTAGAGTGACGTCCCGTGTTTGGTTTGACAGGCTTGGTTCCCGCCAGGACTTTGAAAATGATTTGGAAGTGCATTAACGCGAATATTGATTGACATTATTGTGTTGATATGCACGTCACGCCATGTGTTGGTCGTCTCGGTTGCGCACGTCGCATTCGGTGAAGCCCGTTTCGATTGCGCACGTCTAGTTCGGTCACGCTCGTATCGATTGAGCACGTCGCACCCGGTTTCGCGCGTCTCGACTGCGCTTAACTCGACCAGTTTCGCTCACATCAGTTGCGTACCCCTCTCGCATGCTCTCACGGATGTCTCGCTTGTAAACTTTATGAAAGTGTACTGACAAAGTTATGGATTAACTTCCATGCATGTTCTGTCCCGAACGGATACACAGCTAAGTCATGCTTATCAGTCTACGACTAATGTCAATGTCAATCAACTTCATTTTGGAATATTTGTAAATTGTTTACTAAATATTATCATGCCACTGTATTTTGTTACCAAATCGATGCATACAGACAGAGTTGTGTATTTATCCAATTGTACAAAACAATTATGACATAACAGTAATGATAATAATAATGTACATTATGGTGTAACAGTAACAATATGAAATACCAAATGTGTGTCATATTGAATGTACAACATATAATATGGGAGACACCTATCAAGATTAATAAAAGTAGCTCTTATTGGAGCCACCCTGGTATATGGTCTATGAGTTCATTTAACCTCTATTTCTGCTTGTGTAAATTAATTATTTTATTGTATAATAAGTATGTTCCGTTTGCGCACGAGAGTTCAACCAATGTCTGGCAGTCTCTATGTGTATATTTATATATAAAAGTGATTGTTATGCGTAGTGATAATTGCATTCTTTTGTGTCATTGTATATTGGTGATGTACATAGCATAGTGAGATGTTTATTCTTGGCTACGTGTACATATATAGCAGTCGATAACAGAGAATACGCTTAGGTAGCCTTTTATGGTGTAATCTTCAACATAACGAATATACCCTTGTAAGCTGTGTGTGGTAGCCTTTATCATTTCTGGTGTATATTTGATGATATGCGGTAAATTATATCTTAGACGATGTTTAGCAAATTCGTGTTTTGTCCTAAATGTGTTTATTTTTTCGTCGACGAGTCAGATAATTGTGTGTATACATGTTCTTGTATATTGACCAGTTCTGTAAATAAGCTGGTAACTGTTTATGTATAAATTTTTAGTAAAAGCTAAGTATATGTATTTTTAGTAAGTCCTTTAAAATAGAGAGTTTTTAACATAATGTTTCTGTGTGTGCGTTGTATTTTTTACATATATTATTATAATGGCTTTCTTTTGCAGTTTCGTTATCCTATTACACTTTTTATAATTGGGTGGAAATTGGATGATTTGACTAAGAATGATGACCTAACAGACACTTGTTATCATGGAACATTCTCATATTCTGCTGTGTGCACGAGATGAGGATGGTTGTTACTGTTATGTCACCATTTACTCAATGATGACTGTTATAGCACATGAACAGATGTGTAGTCATTGTTATGGTTGAGATGAACATGATTGTTGCTGAATCCTACTGACATTAGTGATAACTCTCTACACACTATAGGATGCAGATTTGAAACCTAATGGACAAGAGAGAACGGCACCACAATGGTGATGATGATGATGATTTGGATTTTTGCTGAACAGGAGAGAATGAGAGTCGAGATCTAAAGACAACAATGTTGCGTATTTGCATTGTCACAATATGTAGTTTTTGGAACGACATGTGTGCAGTTCGACTCAAAAGTTGTAAGTTACGAAAATTGGAATACGACTCCACACATTAAAATTAATAAAGAATTAAATTGGACATGTGGTGGAATAAATGTTCACTCTCAGGCGGCTGCTCGAAACCATCGAGGGAGCGGTGTGAAATGTAAATTTACGGCAAGTCCTCAACGTCAAGTGTCAATGTCAACACAATGTTGTCATGAAGCTGGTGTTCGTGCCGCTATAAAAGACATACCTAATTATGCTCGTAACAGAGTATATAATCTGTGGAACGTTTTATTAGTTTCGAGGTGGACAATGGTGATTGACACTGCTTTATTTAGACGACGTCGTCTCTTCTAGATGACGTTGTTAAGTCTAATGAAAAAAACCAGGTGTGAATTGTTTACCGAGTTGACCGCCAACATATGGCGGTACGGCTGGCCACCGCTATGCATGATGGGACTCGTCGGTAACACGCTCGTGCTGCTCGTGCTGAGGCGGGACGGAATTGTGCGGACGTTGACCAACGTCTACTTGAGCGCCCTGGCCGTCGGTGACATTCTGGTACTGATGGACATCTCAGTAGCAGTGTACCCAGGTTATGTCTGGAGCTGGTGGTTCGACAGTACGAGTACGATGGCGTGTCGCACCATCTGGCCGGTACTCCATACACTCGCAAACGCATCCATTGGGCTCATTGTCGCGTTCACTGCCGAGCGCTGCGTCGTCGTCCGTTTCCCGCTACTCAAGCTACGCCTGTGCACCCCGCGCAACGCCGGCTTATGCTGCGCGTTACTGCTGGTGTTGGCCTTCGTCAAGAACGTCAACCTCTTCTTCGCATACGATCTTGTCACTGAAACTGATTCGGACGACGTCATTTGCAAAATCCGCTACTCGGATTATATGAACAACTACCGATCAATTATTACTCTCGTTGGCTCCTGCGTGATCCCGACAGGTGTCGTGCTTGTCTGTAACTGGGCGATAATACGAACACTACATCGGGAGTTGATGCAAACGGACGTGCGAGACGCGATCGTTAGACGCACAACAGTCATGTTTCTGGCAGTGTCATTCGCATTCACCATTTGCGTCGTTCCAAGATACGTGTTCTAAGTCATCATACCCAACTGGCCAATTACCCTACATATTCAATACAATATATGTTATGGTCCCTGGGCCTCCTCCGATACGCCAATCACGCCGTCAATTTCTTCCTCTACAGTCTGACCGATGCTCACTTCCAGCGCGAGTTGGTCGCGTTGTTTCTTAGTGGCATCCAACTCGGACGTGCGACGGCGGCCGTAGTTCGTAGAATGACGACCCGTGTTTGGTTTGGCATGCTTGCTTTCCGCCGGGACTTTGAAAACGATTTGGAAAATACATTAACGCGAATATCAATTGACATTATTTTGTTACTTAAGATACACCTGTTTACCCTGTGTAACGCCGGTTTATGCTGCGCGTCGCTGCAGTTGTTGGCCATCTTCAAAAACATCGATCTCTTCTTCATATACGACCTCTTCACCGATACTTATTCCGGCGACACCGTTTGCGGTGCACCGTTGCGCTACCTAGATTATGTGAACAACTACCCACCAATGATTTCCCTCGTCACCTCCTGCGTGATCCCGAGGTGTCGTGCTTGGGCCGGTTACATGAAGCGTACTTAAAGTTACGCAATTAATTAGCGTCAAGTGTTTGCGTAAACTCCCATGCTCGCTTATGTTAAAAAGTCACAATCATCTTAACGTTAAGAACGTTCTTAGCCGCTTCATGAAACCGTCCAAACACGCTCGTGCTGCACGTGCTGAGTAGAGACGGACTCATGCGGACGTCGGTCAACGTGTACTTGAGCTCCCTTGCCATCGGCACCAGACTGTCGCCGACGGCAAGGGAACTCAAGTACACGTTGGCCGACAGTCTGGTGCTGATTGTCGTCTCAGTGGTGATGTACCCAGCGTATGTCTGGGGCTTGTGGTTCGACGGTACGAGTAAGCTGGCGTGTCGCACCATCTGGCCGGTACACAATACACTTGCAAACGCGTCCATTTGGCTCGTTGTCGCCTTCACTGCAGAGCGTTGCGTCGTCGTCCGCTTCCCGCTCCTCAAGCTACGCCTGTGTACCCCGCGCAACGCCGGCTTATTATGTTGCTGCTGGTGTTGGCCTTCTTAAAAACATCGAGCAATTCTTCATACACGACCTGGTCACTGATACATCTTCCGGCGACGCTGTTTGCGAAGTACCGTTGCATTACTTAGATTATTTTAACAACTACCGACCAGTGATTAAACTCGTCGCCTCCTGCGTGATCAGGAGTAACACATAACTGCCCTAATTGATTTGATTCATCCCCTCACATTTAGTAACTGGTAATGGCAGTGAACTTATATCTTCAGTGGTAAACACTGAGCCAACCTACTCATTCAGGGCATAACACGTCGCTTCGAAATTTCATGAACTGCGCCATTGTTGGCAAAATATAACATAATTGATTGTCTGTGTACGTTGTAGAATTCACATATAGTTTTATACAAATCCGACAGATGGCGCCTGTATGCATGGGATACGTGATTAGATAGAGAGAATTGTCGTCATATGCTCCATGCCAATCTCAGTTATTCTTACGATGTAAACAAAATACGTTTATAATTAATTGGAGTCAGGTTCCACTCACGTGCACAATGGCCAGCATGTCTGGCTGATACTTTTTGGTTTGATCGTTACAAGAATATATGCGTATTTTTTGATAACATAGCATGGGTAGGCTATGTATTAGTTCCCTGCCAGGGCCTACAGTCCATACCCGGCCCAGTCCCGCAAAAAACGTCTCAAGCCAGAACCGGCCGAGGCCCGCAAATGGTTGTTCCAGGTTGTCCCATACCCGGCTAGGCCCACAGGTTTCTGGCCCAGCCCCCCGGGCCAAAAGCGAGTAAGCCCTCAGCGCGCAAGCCCGCGGCTTGCAAAACACCAACTTAAAAAGTATTTTTTTAGTTTAACAAGCCCGGCCTGCGCGCAGAAGTGAATTTACACAGGGTCTAGTAATTTACGAGTGCTGATTGGCTGATATACTTTCACGTGTTTTCTAACTTGCGCGTGTCGCAGTGTCGCAGTGATAAGAGCGTCGGACTCTCAATCGAGAGAACCCGGGTTTGAATACTCTGCTGCCGTGTCGAACCTTGGGCATATTTGTTCACTGTAATTTGCTCAAATTCACTTAGCTACATAAATGAGCAGCTGAGTAGCTGGTTGTAGGCAGTGGTGGATACTTGTGTGTTGAATAATTTTCACGCAATAATTGCTGCTTGTGTGAAAGCTTCACAGAGAAGCATAGAAAACGCTTTTACCAGTCCTAATGACTAGATACTGCGCTATATACAATAACTTATATTTTTACCTCCAGGAGGAACGCCAATAAACGCCATACTTCTATAGAATTTTCTTTTATGATTTTGTCCAATATATCCCCTGTATATCAGCCTAGGGATCAAAATAAAGGGGATACGTTTTGGGTATCATTTTGTTGAGATGGGTAAATATTTCTAAAATGTGCAATATGTTCGATTGATTTATAGGGAGCGATTCCAAAGCGAGGATACAGCTACATAAAACGCTGGTAATAGTGAACTCACTCTTAGTGAACACATTGTTTTGTAAACAGGTTGCTCATTGCAATATCCAAACTCTCCATTAAACATGTGATGACTCCATTTAATTATGTCTTTTGTCTCAGCTACGGGTAATACCATAGAATATGACTACGTTGTCTAGCAACACTCGTTTCTTGCAATACGTACATCATGTCGTGTTGCATAGCAACCTGTTTACTAAATTAAAACTCTTAGAATACAAAACCGATCGATCAGACTTTTGAATAATTTCAAAGCCACATTGTAAAATATAAATAAGAACAACTCACAAAATGTTTATTACTTGTTAATTTGACAGTATCACCGCGGTATGTCGCCAGGCGTTGAATCAGTCACGTAGCTGTACCAACTTCCTTGCTCGGTGAAGACACGGATTTTGAAATTATTCTGACCTTGTCGACCGTTTGTTTCCTTCTAAGGATTTTGTTGTTTTTTGTATTCATATTACTATGAAATTAATATAATATGGTCATTGTGTACTTCCCTAGGCAACGGCACGTCCTTGGAATATATGGGTAGTCCCGTTGATGTTTTGATGTTGATGAGTGGGCTTGGGTGGGTCTATATCCGGTCCATTATATATGTATATACCACATATAAATAATAAGTCAATGACACAATTTCATCATTGTTCTTCTTGTGACCAACACGTGAACTCTGAGGAAATATACAGAAAATACGCCTTAATAGTAGACAGTTGACCATGTTAGCACCCATGCAGTGCATTGACACTTTAACCATTGCTATATACACAGAAACAAAGTCAGAGGACTACAGCCTACATGTTCCAAAGTTTGGCTTTTATTTCCCAATTCTTTCCTTGGCAATGTATAATTATTAATATTCCACAGGATAATAAGTAATGAATTAATCAACTTTTTGCAATAAAGTTTGGTGGAATTGTTCTCTGCAAAGTGTAAGATCACATAATTGAAGCTGACATGCTATCTATGCTAGTTCCGATGCATATCAAAACTATGGCTTTGTCAGTCTCAACACTGAATACGCAGTGTTATTATATTTACTACTAAAGTTGTCAACATATGGATGGATACGTCAATTGAACAAACTACAATGTAGATATATACAACATATGTACATATTATCAATTTAAAAAGTACAAATGGAAAGGGAGAAAGTTGAAAAACGTTGCTTATTAGACTCTCTCTCAACATAGACGTTATATATGTTGCGCTACTGCGCCGCAATAACATCAAAAAATGCAGTAGGGGCTAGGTGATGAAAGTGAAAAACAAGGTCTGAAGATAAACCTTTCGAAGACAAATGTGATGCTAGAAAACGACACCAAAAGAAAACGACACACAAAAACCAGGACAAGGAGATTCAAAGAAGAATCACGGCCGGCTGGACAAGGGTTACTCTTCAAGGGTTACTTTGGAACCTGCTTGAAGTGACAAGTCTACAATTGGTGCATACTACTGGCGATGACATGCTGCGCGGAAACATGGACACTCACCAAACAGGCAAAGAACAAGCTAGCAGCCGCACAAACAAAGCTGGAAAGAAGTATGTTAAACATCACATATCGGGAGAGAAGAACACACATCTGGATAAGAGAGAAGAGAAAGGTCGTAGACGTAGTAGACAGAAGTGGCCTGGACAGAGCACATCAGAAGGGTACGAGATAACTGATGGAGACCTTACGAAGGGAAACGATCTAGAGGAAGTCCGGAGAGGCTGTGGAGCGACGAACAATATGTGTACAGGAAGGGCACCATCTGGCAGAGGATAGCGCAAGACAGGCATATCTAGAAACGACACGCTGAGGCCTTCGCCCAACCACGGTACATTAAACACAATAAGAAATTAGGGTTCAACTGGGATGCTGCTGGGATACCGAAAGTATTTGGACACCATATGCACGCTTTAGTGCAAATATTGCACCCTGCAGGTTGCATTTAAGGTGCATAGATTTTAGGGTGCATATTTGCGCCCCATTAATCACGCGACATGATAATTTAGGGTGCAACGTGGGAGCAATAAAGGTGCAATTAGGGTGCTAAGAAGAAGGGTGCACATTAGCACCCCAAAGGGTGCACATCAAAGCCAATTTGAAGCACATAAAAAGGGTGCCGTTTTGCATTTGGTTGTCCTTTTTAACAAATAGAAATAATATCCCAAATCGATCAATGAGTGGCGGATAGGCATCTCTACCGGACATTTACTTTCAATTGTTTGCATTCAAAACGAGGCCGACTGCTATTTTCTGTGTGATTTGTATCTTGGTTAAATAAAATATCGTAACTAAAATTTAAAGCTTGTTAAAATACTTAAACATACCCGGCATTTAATGTTGTGTCCCATAGTGAGGTTCTGGGTATATAAAGGAACGTGTCCGATTGATTCGTTTGTCAAGCAATTAATCGGTTACGTTAATGTACGGGCATCTCCTACACATTGGCGATGGCTAAATTGTTCACGTCGCCGTTGTTGTGTTACATATTGTTTTTAAGTATATTAAATAATTAGTACTTTTTCGCAACCGTTATTTCGACTTTCGTATTATAATTATTTGGCAAACTAATGTTGGACAGTGGTGTCCCGTGGTTAGTTTTTTCTAGTAATTGACAAGTAACGAAGTGCAATTTCTACAAATTACTTTTATATATAATGAAATTGTTTTATTTAAGATAACGCTTCTTTTTACTTTGTTACTTTCATTTACTTCGCGATATATTTTCGTTACATTTTTTTTGAACTATGTCGTCTGGTAGCGCTCGGCCCCTCAAAGTTATTTCATAAACATATTTAATCACCAGGAAGATCCCGTCGCACGGCCAAAATAATGTATTCCAATTAATTTAAACAATTCCAATTGTGGGCCACTTCGCGATAGTGTTTGCCTACAAACCTTTCTTCGGGAAGTAAGCGCAACATGAAATCACTTCCAAAATGTATAGACTCCTATACAAATCTGTTAATTTTAGAACTTTGTTACTATGGGAAGTTCTTGTTGTATGTCAGTTTATTGGACCCAATATGCCTACATTCTCTCTCTCTCTCTCTCTCTCTCTCTCTCTCTCTCTCTCTCTCTCTCTCTCTCTCTCTTTCTCTATCTCTGTCTTGTCTCTATATATATATATGCTCATCACGGAGAAGAGAGAGAGAGAGAGAGAGAGAGAGAGAGAGAGAGAGAGAGAGAGTATATATGCATTGACACTTTAACCACTGCTATATCAAGTGTCAATATATATACCACTCACTCATATTTGAAGCATCATGGGCGCATTGGCCGCACACTGTGACAGCGGAGCCAACACTAGCAACCATTTATATGTTAACATTGAATGCTAATCCATGATCACTATTCATAATAAACATTGAGGTACGGTGTCTGTCAGAGCATAACAATAAAGTAATTAAAATCAAATCAAAAATGTTTTTTTTCTTTCTTTCTAAGGTGCATTAATTGTTGTAACTAGTCATACATTGTGTGTATGAGCCTGTTACATTGTTCAGAATGATCGAGTTTAGCTATTGTTGGCATCCTACAATCCTACCGATTACGTCAGTCTCAATACCCCTTTTCTTGGTAGATCGCCTTGCGGAAATCTGAAGATAAGCTCAGCCAATAATGTCGCTTGCCATAAAATTCCAGTGGTCTTCGTGGACTGTTTGGGCAATAGACATAATTACTTGAATACACAATACGGCTCAGCGGCTCATGAGAATGGTCGAATTGGTAATTTATTGGGATTCCTGGAAATGGGGTGCGGGTCGGACGTGTGTCTGCACTGTTCTCATGGGTGGTACGGAGAAGTCAGTTATGAGTTTGAGTCACCTAACTTCCATGCAATGCGTAGGAGATCTGTCAGGGTTTGTGTAGGTAGTCACCACACCTGGCTTGCGAGGATGATTGTTGGAGATTATGCCAAATTTTGAAAGTACCAAGTCAGCGAAGCGAAAGCCGAAGGGGAAGCGAAAGCCGACGGGGAAGCCAAACAAACTTACAAAACCAGTCTTAGAAACTGGCGGGGCAAAGTGACAAGTGTAGGTATGCCCTGCATTTACCAGTAAGACCAGTATAGGTAGGTTGTTGGTGTCATAGCTTTGTCAACGTCTGTGAGACTACGCATTGGCTACAAAACATGTGCATTGTGTTGACTGTTTAACAATTGACAGTGTTGACTGTTGTGTTACATTCATACGCCGGCCTGACCTGTCCTAGTCTTAGGGCTAGGCTAGTCCCCAACATTTCATTTTAATAATTAAATTAATTTAATACAATATATTATATGTAATTATGCTTTTGCCAGACTTGCCCTCGCCTTGACATCTAGTTTTGCTTTCAAAGTTATGTTTAATTGAATGGTTCATCAAGTGTTCTTCAAATCGGGGCGAACTTTTTGTTTCTGCCCTAACAATGCCATTATAACATGAAGGCTAGAACCATCAAACTTCTAAAAATATGTGTCACACATGGCAGTGTCACATTAAACATTAACAATCTTAAAAGAAATAAAAACCTGTATCGCTTGAATTGATATTTGTTACATTTTGCTGTATATTTTCATTTCCACCAAGAAAAAAATAATAAGAGTTCAACAAATTATAATTCCATATTATACGCTGTGCAACTGGCCTCCTTCGAAAATGCACATTTTGGCGAAGTTTTCGGTATGCCTATAAGTGACGTCACAGTTGACATATACTCGCATCAGGTTGACCCTTTCCAATGATAGCTTATGAGTGAAAACGAGAGTCAGAATGAGTTACTGTGCGATATTCCGATGTAATACAAACACTAATCATCATAGAGGAACAAGCAGTTATATCACGGTTAAATACGAATCCAAACTTAGATGTACATTGATCACATAAAACATTTCCAAACACAAACATTATTAAAATATCACTGCTATACTAGGATGATTAAATTTTAGAAAAACAATAACTGGCAAGTCATTTTAGGGTTTGATCACCAGAAGTTTTAGTTGATTTGTACATCTCCTCAAATAAGGTATCTGTTTTTGGTAGTAAGTATACTACTTGTGTTTATGTTAATTTCAGAGGCCCACAACTTGTACCTCAATAAATGTTTTAATAATAAATAGTGAACTCTTGTCTATGGCAGATCTTTACAAGGCTAATATATGGTCAATCTAATGGAGTTACAATATAATCATGTTAATGGCTTATAAACTCAGTCAAGGTGTTTGTGGTTGGTTATTATGTGACTTATTTATGCAATAGGGTTATTCCATTCAAAATCAACCGATGGTCAAACAGTTGATCCTCTGAATATACGTAAATTTTAATTAATGACTAAGTGGCCATATTTAAGTATTTCTACGAAAACCTAGGCATGTGTCTGTAATGCATTATTATGTGAATGGGGTAAGTGCTCAAAACTACACGTTATTTTTACCTTTTATCAATTACCTCCGTAATGAGAAATTTATAAGACTGATATCTGAAATATGCTCAATACGAATTCATATTAATACAGATTATGGACACAGCATTTACTCAATGTTATGCCACCATTTACTCAATGATAACTGTTATAGTACATACAAATATATTTATTGTATTGTTGAGGTGAACATGATTGTTCCTGATATTAGTGATAACTCTCTACACCCTATAGGGTGCAGATTTGAACCCTAATTTATCAGAGAGTACGGCTGCACAATGGTGATGATGATTAGGATTTTTGCTTCGGACTAAAACCTGAACGGGTCACAAAGAGGGTCGACATCTAAAGACAAAACGTTGTGTATTTCATGGTCATGGTACGTAGTTTTTGGAACGATATATTTGCAGTTCGACTCAATAGTTTTAAGTGACGAAAAGCGGATTACGACGTACTAAAAACACTACATAATTAAATTGGACATGTGGTGGAATAAATGTTCACGCTCAGGCGGCTGATCGAAACCATCGAGGGAGTGGTGTGAAATGTAAAATTACGACAAGTCCTCAACGTCAAGAGTCAATGTCAACACCGGGCTTAGCAGTGTTGTTATAAAGCTGGTGTTCCTGCCGCTATAAAACACACTCCTGATTTTGTTCGTAACATAGTAGATAATCTGTGACAACGTTTTATTATTTTTTGAGGTAGACAATGGTGACTGACACTGCTTTATTTTCAACGACGTCGTCGGTTCTAGATGACGTTGTTCCTTCTACTGAAAACAACACAAGTGAAATGGTTCTCGAGTTTACCGCCAACATATGGCGGTACGGCTGGCCGCCGCTATGCGTGATGGGACTCGTCGGTAACACGCTCGTGCTGCTCGTGCTGAGGCGGGACGGACTAGTGCGGACGTCTGCCAACGTCTACTTGAGCGTCCTGGCCATCGTTGACAGTCTGGTGCTGATGGTCGCCTCAGTGGCAAAGTACCCAGGTTATGTCTGGGGCTGGCGGTTCGACGGTACGAGTGCGTTGGCGTGTCGCACCATCTGGCCGATACACCATACACTTGTAAACGCGTCCATTTGGCTCGTTGTCGCGTTCACTGCCGAGCGCTGTGTTGTCGTCCGCTTCCCGCTACACAAGCTACGCATGTGTACCCCGCGCAACGCTCGCTTATGCTGCGCGTCGCTGCTAGTGTTGGCCTTCATCAAAAACATCGACCAGTTGTTCGTATACGACCTTGTCACAGGTAACTATTCCGGCGGCGCCGTTTGCAAAGTCACGTTGCGCTACCTTGATTACGTGAACAATTACCGACCAGTGATTATCCTCGTCTCCTCCTGTGTAGTCCCGACAAGTGTGGTGCTTGTCTGTAACTGGGCGATAATACGAACACTACGTCGGGATTTGATGCAAACTGCCGTGCGAGACTCGATCGTTAGAACAGTCATGTGTCTGGCCGTGTCGTTCGCATTCATCGGTTGCGTCGTTCCAAGCTATGTGTTCTATGTCATCATGCCCAACTGGCCAATGACCCTACGGATTCAATACGATATATTACTGTCCCTGGTCTTCCTGCGATACGCCAATCACGCCGTCAATTTCTTTCTCTACAGTGTGACGGGTGCTCACTTCCGGTGCGAGTTGGTTGCGTTGTTTCGAAGTGGCATCCAGCGCGGATGTGCGACGGCGGCTGTAGTTCGTAGAGTGACGTCCCGTGTTTGGTTTGGCAGACTTGGTTTCCGTCGGGACTTTGAAAACGATTTGGAAATGCATTAACGAGAATAATAATTGACATTATTTTGTTGATTTGCACGTCACGCCCGGTCACGCTCGTCTCGATTGGGCACGACGCACCCGGTGACGCTTGTGTGGATTGCGCTCGTCGCATTCGGTCACGCTCTTCTCGATGGTGCACGTCACATCCGGTCACCCTCGTCTCTGTTGCCCTCGTCGCATTCCGTCAAGCCCGTCTCGATTGCGCACGTCGCGCCCGGTCACGCTCGTCTAGATTGTTCAAGTCGCATTCGTCACGCTCGTCTCGATTGCGCACGTCGCACCTAGTTTTGCTCGTCTCGACTGCGCTTGTCTCGACCATTTTTGCTCACCCCAGTTGCGTACCCCTCTCGCATGCTCTCACTGGTGTGCGCGCCTCGCTTGGCGACGCTCTCGCTTGTAAACTTTATAACAGCGTACTGACAATGTTATGGATTAATTTGCATGCATGTTCCGTCATACAGACAGATTTGTGTATTTATCCAATTGTACAATACAATTATGATATAATAATGATAATAATTATTACAGTAACAATTTGAAATTTCAAATGAGTGTTGTATTGAATGTACAACTTGAATAAGGGACACTCCTATCAAGACTAAATAAAGTCGCTCTCATTGGAGCCCCCCTGGTATATGGTCTATGAAGACTAAATAAAGTCGCTCTCATTGGAGCCACCCTGGTATATGGTCTATGAAGACTAAATAAAGTCGCTCTCATTGGAGCCACCTTGGTATATGGTCTATGAAGACTAAATAAAGTCGCTCTCTTTGGAGCCACCCTGGTATATGGTCTATGAAGACTAAATAAAGTCGCTCTCATTGGAGCCACCCTGGTATATGGTCTATGAAGACTAAATAAAGTCGCTCTCATTGGAGCCAACCTGGTATATGGTCTATAAGTTTATTTAACGTCTATTTCAGCTTTTGTAAATTAATAATTTTACTGTAGAATAAGTATGTTCCATTTGCGCACGAGAGTTCAACCAATGTCTGGCTGTCCCTATGTGTATATTTATATATATAAAAGTGATTGTTATGCGTAGTGATCATTGCGTTATTTTGTGTCATTTATATATTGGTGATGTATATAGCATAGTGATATGTTTATTCTTGGCTACGTGTACATATGTAGCAGTCGATAACAGAGCATACGCTTAGGAAGTCTTTTATGATGTAATCTTTAGTATAACGAATCTATCCTTGTAATCTGTGTATGTAATGTTGTCGTTTATCATGCCTGGTGTATAGTTGATGATATTCGGGAAATTATATCTCAGATAAGGTTTTGCAAATTCGTGTTTTGTTCTAAATGTGTGTATTTTTGGCGTCGACGCGTCAGATAATTTTGTGTATGCATCTTCGAGTATATTGACCAGTTCTGTAGATAAGCTGGTAACTGCATATGTATGAATTTACAGTAGAAGCGTAATTTATGCATTTTATTAAGTCTTCAACCTTTAAAATAGAGTTTTTAAAATAATGGTTCCGTGTGTGCGTTGTATTTACTTACATATATTATTCTAATAAGATTTGTTTGGTAGTTTCGTTATCCTATAACAGTTTGCCCCAGATAGTTAAACAGAAATTACATTTTTAAATATTAGTGTGTTATTAAGTATAATTTATTATGTCAGGTGAGGATATGCTTCAGCTTGTTCATAATTCCAGTTGTCCTAGAGCACTTATTGGCTACTTTTGAAATATATTTGTGCCTGTTTAGATGTGTGTGTAATGTTAGACGTAAAAAGTTAAAGCTTTAGACTCTTTCAATGTTTACACCATTTATTGCTAAGGTGGGAGTAGTAATACAGGTCCCTTAGCGGGGACCGAATGATTATGAGTAGGGGAAGGGGAGATCAAGTACCCGGATGTAGGCCAAGTGGCGCCCCTGGCGGATAGTTTGTGAACTAAAATAGCGCCCCTGGCGGATTTTATTCGGAACAAAAAAATACAAAGCAGCACCCCCTAGCGGAACTACATAACGGTGGTGCCACCTTACGGACAAAGGTTTGCACTAAATGTAGGAGTACTGCCTAATTTGGTGCGTCTTATTTATGAAAATTAGCGCCCCCTGACGGATAGGTTACGAACTGAAAGAGAAGTACAAATAACTCCCCCTGACGGATTTCAGTGAACCAAATATCGATACTGCCTAAGTTCGTGTCTCTTGTTTCTTTTTTCTCTTTTTACTATAAAAATAGGTCAAAGACGTCATTAAATAGGTCAGTGACGTCGTTAAATAGGCCATTGCGCATGCGCAATGGTGTCTTTTCTTATATGTTATAGGTTGTCGACCATTTGTTTAGGTGTAGGCCTCTCCTAGCCTATACATTTACAACTTTAACATAGGTCCAAACCTGACGAATAGATAGAGAATTATGGCATATCTGATCACCATACAGATCTACGACCTTCACCTCACCCTGTTTGTAAATTTGTGCCTATCAATGTATCTTATTACTTGCATATTGCATACCTATGTATGTTATTAATGGGAGATGTGAAGTGATTCCTGAACATGTAACATTCTTTCAGACATCTTTATAAACAAAATCGAGGTCTCGCAATACTTTAACATTCATCAGTGCTATAGTTTTTAAACAATGCTACATATTTACATAGGACATTTGCACTTACCACAGTTGATTTCCCGGATGTAAGCTGGTATGAACTTGTATTCCCTGTCCAAGTTTCATCATAGGACATTTGCACTTACCGCAGTTGATTACTCGGACGTAAGCTGGTATGAACTTGTATTCCCTGACCAAGTCTCACGTACTCTTGTTTTTGTCAAGTGCTTACTCCTGGTGGATATAATATCATAATCATTTGGTTAGTCATCCTTTGTAAGAACTTTATTAGAAAATTCAATCACGACCTTCAGAGTAAAATCATCGTTCACTACACTACAGGCATATCATGCTATAAGCAAAGTGGTATGAACCGGTAACCAAGCCCAAAGCTCTATGTGTTGGAAAAACATCTGTGTATTTGTCCTGTATTAAAACATAGGGAATTATAAAACAGTTACTTAGGTTAAACAGGTAGTGCTTTGGTTAGCCATTGTTTTGATCTCTCGTCACAAAAGAGTATTAGCTATAATCTCATAGGTTAGAAATTTCGTGTTCGTTCGGCACGCCCACGTGCCCTTTATGTTCTGTCGAGCTGTTATAAAAGGCCTGCGTCTGATTTTTGTGGTCATTATATCTTACATTTTGGAAGATGAACAACATGACTAGTGATAACGTCCGACAAGAGAGTTTGCTACCGAAGGCGCAAACTCGATCTCTCGACCCCGACAATCAACCCGGACCAACAACCAGCGACCAGTGCAACGACCAGTCCGACGACCAGTTCGATGACCAAAACAATTTCGTCTCTGTCACCAGCTCCGTCAACCAATCCAACCATCAACCCGACGTCTTCACCTCCGACGAATCGTCGGAAGCTTTTGCCTCGTTATGCCTGCTGTATGTGTGGCAGTACCTTCCGTTGTAAAGGGAGTTGGAACATTCATGTGAAGCAGGGCTACTGCCAAACGAAGCAAGATAAGCAGCGGCAGCGTAAAGAACAACTTGAAGAGCTAATAGTAAGTTTCAATTTCTCATAGTATGCAAATGCTATTCAGGTCTTGTTCTAAGTCAAAACCTGCTACAAAGAGCATAATATTATATTTCTCTTATACATATCAGTTGACCATTCATTATTAAACTCATTCCTTCACTGTTTCAGCGGCAAGAAAAGGAGCGTATCGCTACATTTATCGATACTTCTCCCTTGTTGCGGCAAATATCGACCCTCCAAGCGACTGTCTCCACTGCTGAACATACCCAAGCAGTGCAAGGAAAAACGACGACAGTCTTTACATAGTAGAGTTGAACTTACTTCAGATGGTTGTCTGTTTGCAAACTGGTTTGAACTGGTATTCGCTGTGCAAGTCTGATCTACTATACAGTCCGTGGATGTGTACTTTCTACTCTACAGTCCGTCCTCGTTCGGCACGACCACGTGACTTTTCGGCACATTCACTAACTATATAAGCGCGGTGTTTGCCAATAGGACCGTCATTCGTATTACGACGACATCACGCCTAACATCAGTATGTTGAACATACCCTATTACCAACCTTCCGATGCGGCAGACTCGAGCGATGAGGACGAGCCAACGAACCGACCCATCATGCCGGTGACCAACCGTCATTCCGTTCCGACGGAACCAGAGGGCGAGGACGTCTGGTACACTAGGCTCTGCGATGTGCCAACTTCAGCTCCTAACGATGTCACGCTGAACTCTCAAAACGACACTATCCATGTGTAGTATCAAGTGTTGGTTACAAGACTCCGTTTCGAAACAGTGGCGAAACACTATGAAACAAATGGTTCTGACACTAATGGAGGATGAGGTTGATTAAAGACTGGTTGACTGTCTGGAACAATACCGCAACCAAGTATCCGAACCGACTTTGTTGGACCCACAAGGGCTCCTCGCCGTATGGCAGGCAAGACTGAAGTAGTGAGGTGTGGATTGTCTTGTACACGATTAAACTTTGCAAGACTCTGTATCAATGTCTAGTCTCTGGTTCTTGTAGTTATGGAGTGTGACATGTAAATACGTTTGTGTTGTTCACGAATAAACTGTGCAAACCATATCTTGTGTCTTTTTCATAGTGTAATGCAATGCATACGTTGGGAACCTTACTCATTGTCTTAAGCCCTCACGCATTCACTCACTCACTCACTCACTCACTCACTCACTCACTCACTCACACAAGCCCTCATTATAAAATCCGCAATCAGTCATTCCGCCGTATATATATATATATATTTAATTCTGGGAACAAAGATGTTTCTTTATTACGAAAATATAAAGAAACGTTTTCAAATCCGCCACGTGACCTGTTGCGTAGCAAAAGCTCACTCAAGTGGTGAGAACAAAAACATAAGGAAAAGTTTTCGAAGTGAACAACATATTCACCATGAGAAGATGGATTAGCCGTGTCCTAAGAAAGAAAGACGACAGCGTCTCTAAAGTAACACTAAGATGGACACCTAAAATCGAGGACGGCCCCCAAAACATGGATGAAGACTGCGGAAAAAGAACACAAACAACAACATCTAAACTGGAGCCAGCCTGCAAAGAGAACCCAGCGGGCCAACCTGACGTTGTAACGACATTGTTTCGACGTCAGGTACCGACGTCAAAACAATGTCGAAAACACATTGGATTTGAAAGTTGTGTCAACGTTGGGTGTCGACGTTGTCCCGACGTCAGGTGCCGACGTCGAAAACACATTGGATTTGAAAGTTGTACCACCGTTGGGTACCAACGTCGTTCCGACGTCAGGTGGCGGCGTCGAAACAACCTTGAAAACAAGTTGGGTTTGAAAGTTGTATCAACGGCGGGTTTTGACGTCGTTCCAGATTGTATCAACGGCTAGTTCTGTGAGCATTTTTCTTGCAATGTACTTTGTGCCATGTTTCAATCGAGTATGCTTAATTGGGCTCACTGTGGAGCTTACGATGAACATTCCTAAGTTGAAAAGGAGATACCCACCTTAAAAGTTGATAAAATACTGTTTCCACCATTTTCTGATAGCTTTCTATATTAGTCGTCAATAACGGTCTCATTTGTTACCATTACATATACATACCTCTAAAAAATTATTTATGGGCATATATATATATATTGCTTCTACAAGAGGACTATAAGTAAGTCGTTACCACAACTAAATGTACTTCGAGAGATGATTTTGGGGGCAATCCAACACCCCAGACGAAACAACCAGGCATTTTTTTAATATCGGGGGGGGGGGTGGTCCCTTCAATCGGTGGGGTGAAACATGTTGCAGTTGTTTATCAAAATAAAAACTTTCAGCCTATGGTGTCCGGGAAATCTACCAGATATTGTTCTCGTGTAAGTTCCTGTTCAAAGGGTACCCAACCTTGGCAAAGAGAATTTCCATTGATTACAGTTGCAACGAAAACTTAACATTTAAGACTGTCACTTGTGTTTTAGGCTATTTGTTCTTCAAAATGTGGGACGTTTATTGGTATATCATATATTCTACAGGTACACGTTACAAGTTTGGAATGCTGACATTTTCTAATAATTTTCTACACGAAAACAATCGATCCATGAAATTTACTCTGACTTGACCTTGCGATTGATTTGTTGTAAGTTAGAGCACTGAGTGTCGTCATAATCCGTACATTTGATGGATGATTTTCCACCACGTAGAGCATGCGTAATAATAATAAATAACTTCTTACGCGCCAATATCCTCAGACAATCCGAGCTCATTGGCGCACCAAAACCAAAGGATTAAGCATTCTCGTACTCGTGTGCTAGGCGAAAGTCGTCAACAAATGGATGGATGGATGTGCTAGGAAGCTAGGGAGGATAGGCGATATTGAAAAGATAGTTTTTGAGGTGACGACGAAATGTAACAATATTTTCTGCTGATTTAACATTAACGGAAAGCGAATTCCATATAGTTGGCGCGGCAACTGAAAAAGCTCGAGTTCCAGCCTTTGTCTTAACTCTAGGAACAGATAGCAACTTCGAACTAGACGACCGAAATTGTCTGGCTTGTCTAGCTGGTGTGAGCGTACAGTTACACATCAGTGACTGACATTGACTGGACGTTATGAATGACTTTCCACAGAGCATTCCTCTACCCGCGATTAGTCCGCATAGTAATTTGTAATAGGAAGTCTGCTGTGCTGAAAGTGGGAAATCGTTGAACACCAAAGGGTATTTAATACCACACCCGGCCCCGGCAATATTACCAATAGTTTGTTTTGAAACTGGATGTTTTGTTTACCTGTTGAACATGTTGCGGATTGAAAAGTTCAGATTGCGAACATTTTTACGGGCTTACTAAACAAAATTTTGCGAGTAGTATGCCTTCAAAATACTGTAATAAATCAATAACATTATATTAATTATTAAATACAAATCTAGGAACAGATTGCCTCCTTTATGAGAATGAGAGTGTAAACCGAAACTTCCAAACTTGTATAAACAGAAAGAACGGATCTTGTCTCCTTACGCTCACATTTATCAACCTCAGTCCCTCCCCCGTATTCACAAGCAATCGTACGCTTATGAGTATGTCTGTTGGGGCCACCCACAGACAGACACGGAAGAACAACAATGCACACTCTTGATACCAGGCTTGTTAATAAAACATTTAAATGCCATCCTCCAGGAACGCATTCAAATGCAAATGTTTTGGTTACACATTTGCAATTGCATTTTAATTAATTTCAAATGTGTTGGCTTGATATTGACGTTTTGTTTTATTTGGAAAAATACATTACCAACACATTACCAATTTATTTAATACATACAGTAATACATGATTATTGTAAGTGATCACTACATAGCACCTTTCTCCAATTGCATGTTGTGAACTTGTGAAAGTGAATCTAACAATAATAAACATTCAAAGAATTACGATTTTACTAACACGCCTAGTCGACACACGCCTGAAACAAGACAATATAATACCGCTTTATGAAGTAGTCGTTCCAAGTTGAGAAAACTAAACGTGACGTTCTATTTTTGGGTCATTCTTGAAGAACGTCAGGCATAGAGTGCGGGGTCTATAGACAAGCTTGACGAAGCGCTGGCATGAGTCTGTGGGCATCTGCGTCGGACTCTCTGGGTCAGCGTTATATAAGGATTTTTAGAATGATCGTTCTTAGCGTTGTCGATATCAGATAGATAGCATTAAGTGTTCATCAATTTGTTGTACATTTCAACACCATTCCAACGAAAAAAACTAACAAAGTGCTATTTTTTATAACATTGTATATTTGTATTTTATGTGTACACAATGAATCAATACAACCACGCAATATATATAATGATAATTATAGAATATGTATATGAATATATCATTTTTATTTCATTGTTCGACCGGATCGGAACAATGTTCTTCCAGAAGGGAACAACAGTCCACATGCTCACGAAATGTAATGCGTTGCATCTGACATATATCTTCACGAGTCTAACAGTAAATGGATGTTGTGAAACGTGCCACATGCAGAACTAGGTAAACGTTTCACATCTGTATAAAACCGTTCACGTTTACATCAGGAATTGTAGTCTGTTTGAATATATTCATGAGTTTTAGACTTACAAGATGATGGCAGCGACCTTCCACAGGCAGCGACCAGTTATTCAGCTTATGTTTTGTTTATCAAACTATTTAAACTGGTAACAACCTTGGCTCTGCTGCTAACCAGGAAGTGTACATACTGCATATTCTTTGTTATTCATTTATGTTATGTATCATTCTATTCCGAAATACAGCATTCAACAACTGTCCAGATTCTAACCTTTATGACTCTGTTCATGAAACTTACTCTCGGTGGACGTCATGAACAATTGTCCACACGTACAACAAGGGTACGGCTTAATCCATGCATGAATCTTTTCATGACTTTTATGCTGATGCGACGAGGTGAACAACTGTCCACACGTAGAGCAAGTGTATGTTTTGTTTGTTATAAGTGATCTCATCTGTGAGTGAATCTTTTCATGAGATTTCAGATAACTGGACAATACGAACGATTTTCCACACGTACAACACGTGTGTAGTTTTATACCTCTGTGAATCTTTTCATGAATCTTACGGTAACTAACCGTCATGAACGATTTTCCACAAATAGAACATGCGTATGGTTTTATCCCTGTGTGAATCATTTCATGAGACTTACAAGAAGTGGAGGACGTGAATAATTTTCCACAGGTAGAACACATATATGGTTTGAAACCTGTGTGAATCCGTTCATGCAACTTACACTTTTGGGAACATATGAATGACTTTCCACAGGTAGAACACATATATGGTTTTACACCTGTGTGAATCATTTCATGAGCCTTACGGGAAGTGGACGTTGTGAAAGATTTTCCACACGTAGAACAACTGAGTGCCTTGGCTCTCTTCACAACGCATTTCTTTTCATGAACGTCACGGTAACGCAATGTTTTGAATAATTTTCCACATTTAGAACAGGGATGTTGCTTCACACCACAATGCAACTTTTCATGACGGCAACGGCAACCGGGCATCGTGAATAATTTCCCACATGTAGAACAAGGGTATGATTTTACACCTGTGTGAATCCTTTCGTGAACCTTACGGGAAGAGGATCTCGTGAATGGTTTCCCACATATAGAACACGCGTGTGACTTAACACCTGTGTGAAGCTTTACACCTGTGTGAAGGCGTTCATGAGCCTTGAGGGAAGAAGACAAACTGAACGCCTTGCCACATGTAGAACATGTGTACGCCTTTAAACCTGTTTGAATCTGTTTCACTTTCAAGACCTCTATCAGCAAACCTCCCGCACACATTACCCACTTTCTCGGCTCTCCACTGCTCTCATTACATTCATCAGACTCAACCTTCTCTGACTTCTGTTCGATGTGTGGCTCCGTCGGTCTTTTGTCCTTCTGGTGACACGTCTTTTGCGATGGCTGCAATACTTCCTGTGAATCCTTTTCTGCTGTGTGATTTTCAGTCTTTCCTCTTGTCACACCTATGTGAAGATCAGAACAGAAAAGATGATGTATTAACGATATAAGGTATCTCTTCAGTGGTATGTCCTTGTGTAGCGACATGAATTCTTATTGTAAGAAGTACTTGTGATGGACTGTCTTCAGTCTTTATACTGGTCAGACCTGTGCGAACATCAGGTGAATGTTATTGAACACTATTGTAAATTCAAATGTGTTACAACACCCATTAATACTCTACACATCAGCTTACATCCATTCATGGATATCCTCGCTTAGCCAACTCTCGTCTCACTGTGAGAGTGAGGAAAAAAGTCTGGCCCCAGATAGCCATACAACTGTTACCACCAGATGACATGACTGCATTTCGGTGATCCAACTTGCGTTTACATGTTTATAAGTCTTACATAAAATAAAAGGTACCCAAAAATAAAGCTATCCGAGAAAGGTGATTAATATTGGATTTGAAACGGACACATAAATATCATGTTTTGGAAATAAGTTTTAGTACAACTTTTGTCAAAATTTTCGGAGGTAAGAACTGCTCTTATTTGATGAATGCCATACTTCCCCCAAAGTTAGCGTATTAATATATAGACCAGTAAACATCCCTTGAAATAAATATCAAGTTTTTATTTTGTAATAGCTCTGGCTGTTTTATGCCAATCTGAAAAAAACACAGGTACAGTGTGTATATAACAAAATTACCTGTTAGAATCCAACGTACTTTGTAAACATCTTATTCCATGGAAAACCTGTTGTAACAAGTCATCTAACTATGTGTTCGGGTAATGTTATTTCTAGTTCACCTCCATACCTTGTAATATTTGTTGGTTGTCAGAATCCTTAAATGAGCTGTTGTCCGCTGGAGTGCATCGGGGACCTTCTGGTGCTGTGTCTGAAGACTCCTGCCGATTCTCTGTAGAGAAGTATTGTTCTTCTTCAGGCGTCATTGCAGAAGTGATGACTCACTGGAATTAGAACACATTTGTTAATTTAAATGGTTCCTTCGGAAAAGTACTATAACAAACCCAAATAGTAAAATAGCCTTTTACATATCACATGTATTTTTATAAGGTGACTTGCATATTTTTTTGTAATTATAGTATGCACATTTTGCAAATTATGCCATTTGGGGCAAAGCCCCTATGTAGAGCAAAGCACATCCCCTCAGTAGATGTGTCATCTGCTGTCAGAACAGACCATAAGTCGGATTTGACATTTTTGAGTTTATTTGGTGTTAGGTCTGGTACTCCAAACAGCCCAATCTTGGGCTAATGCAGGAGTATGTGGTGTTTGTGCAAATGCGCTGTGGGTTGCTTAAATTAATAAATTATATAAAGGCAGTTAAGGTGATTGGGTGTGCTGAATGGAAGGTTCATGATGGCTGTTTGAAAAGCAATGGGGCTTTCTATTTCAGTGATTTGTGTTGGGATCATGTTCCATATATACGGATTGCTCAAGGGTAGAAGGAGAAAACAGCTAGGGGCACTTAGGGGCTACATAGTGGCCACAGTTTCTTGACTGTGTTAGAAGGCCGGGTGGGGGGGTGATCTAGATTTTATAAAATGCCATGGCTTGTTTGATAATGCGTCGTTGTTAAAGAGTTGGCCATCCAAAGGAGGTCACTAGGTCTGCTGAGTTGGTTTGGCGTCTATGATCATTTTTAACAAATCTGGCAGTTATATATTTTCAAGGTGCTTAATTTGGTTGGCAGTGTGTGAGTTCCATATGGGAGATGCATACTCGAGTTATGACCGCAAACTATGTTAGTGATGTGACTTGCCCAGGTTAATTTTGAATCTAATTTTACTCCGATATACAGAAGGCTGGATACTGTAGCGAGTGGCATGCCGATGAGTGAATATGAGTGTAGTCTGGGTTTAGTTTTGTTTGTTATTTGGAGGTGGTCAGTGGACACATTTACAAATGTTAATTCCCATTTGCCATTTGTCAGACCATGTTTAGAGTTGGATCAGGTCAGTTTGAAGAATGTCATGGTTGGTTTCGGAAGTGATTTTACAATATATAATGCTGTCATCTGCAAAGAGGCATATGGGAGATTGGATGTTTTTGTTTATGTCCTCTATATAGAGTAGGAAGAGGACTGGTCCTGTGGCACACCAGATGTAACATCTGTTGTGTCCGACAGAATTCTATTTACTGAAACTCTCTATTTACAGTTTGACAGAAATTATTTGATCCAGTTTTGTGCGTTTCCAGTTATTCTGTAGGAAGCTAGTCTGGATAGGAGGCGTTTGTGGGGGACTTTGTCAAAAGCTTTGGCAAAATCAAGCAGGACTGCATCTATTTGTGTCTTGTTGTCCATAGCAGTCATCCAGTCATGGACTGCCTCAATGAGTTGAGATTCACAAGACAGTCCCAACTGGAATCCGAGCTGAAAGTGGAAGATGATGAGTTTGGTCAGGTGTTTCCACCTATTACTTAGAATTATGTGTTCCATGACTTTACAGAGGATGCATATTAGTGATATTGGTCTGTAGTTTACGGGGTCAGATTTGTGGCATTTTTGTGTATTGGAGTTACTTGTGCTTAGAGCCAGTCGTCGGAGAGTTTGCATGTGTTGTATAACTGTTGGAAGATGGGTGTGATAATTTGAGTTATTTCCTCTGCAGTTTCTTTAAGAACTCTGGCTGGGAGTTCTTTAAGCCGGTAACTTTGTTTTGATTGATGATTACTCCAGCTATCACAATTTCAAGATTGGGCATATTAGGGTAAGAGGAAGGTGCTTGTTAGGGGATAGGGTAGATTTCTTGGGTGAAAACAGATCTAAATTGGTTGTTCAGTGCATTTGCTTTGTCATGATCATTGATGATTTGTTGTTCGTTTACTTGCAGTGTGGGAATGCCAACGTTTTCTCTTTTGTTTGCATTGATGAATGACCAGAATTGTTTAGGGTTTGTTTTCAAGCTGTCTCCAATGTTGTTGTTTACGTAATCTTTGTAAGACTTGGGTGCAGCCTTAGTGGCTTGCCTTCCGAGTTCTTTAAACTTTTCCCAGTCGTATGAAGTCCAGTTTGTTTTGTTTTTTTGTGGCTTTTGTTGCGTTTTTGTTGCATTCTAATTATTTTCCGTGTTATCCATGGTCGTTCGTAAACTTCGTGGTCGTGCGCCTTTTAGTCAAACCCACTATAAGAAGGGCGATATAAGGGCGCTTTGGTGTAAACAATGCACGTACACAGTTTAGCCTGCATTATACTTCTTCTAAGTTTAACTAAGCTTATACTATTCCGTTTGCACAATTAAATTCTTATTGGCACGCCCATTATGGTTCCTATGGTGTGTGATTTACCAGAAGAACAGTTGAACAACAGAAAATTCCGGATATGGTCTTGATTGTGGTTGAATGTGGGGGCACACTAAAAGGCGGACCGCGAACGGGCGGACCGGACGAATCACATTCACAAGTACGCGCGCGATCTGTGTTCCTTCTTTATATGCGTTGTTTTTGTTTACGCGTGCATTCGTAAATATTGGAGAGTCTTTTATTATTGTTTTATATTAACAATCCTAAACATAATACCTGACTGGTGAAACTTGCATGTAGAAAATCTTAACATAATAATACATTAACAGTTATAACAGATTATACTCTGAATATCTCATGCAGAGTCAGTTTATTTAAATCGTTTGATGTAACCACTCGTCTAACGGTACATGTTTTCACGGGAAACTATCACCTGTTATTGAACTCTGGCTTTATTGAAACAATTACGATAGGGCCAGGTGAGGAATGCTGAGGCTGTGTGTGTGTGTGTGTGTGTGTGTGTGTGTGTGTGTGTGTGTGTGTGTGTGTGTGTGTGTGTGTGTGTGTGTGTGTGTGTGTGTGTGTGTGTGTGTGTGAGTTAGTGGGTGTGTGTGTAGTTCACGTTATTTGAATTTTCTTGTTAACTGAGATCGTGGACAGTTTCTCTGTGATTAGCTGCCCAGACACATTCACAACTTTGTTTTGTAGGCCTAATTAATGTCGGTGTTTCTGATACTTTATTAAATTCACTCTTATTGTGTAATTATATAATCAATACTCAATTTAAATTAACTTAATGTAAATTATAACATATATATGGCATACAGTTATATTAATAATTTTTATATAAATCTTAGCTGGTAAATGACTGCATACTTTTTATGTATGAATGGCTCTGGGTAACAGCAAAAGAAATTTATGTCATGATGATGTATACAATCTAGTTGAGCTTGGATACCATTTAAGTTATTTTGTTAGGAATGTGAAATTTTTTCTTGATTTTCTTGATTTTCTTGATTTTCTTGATTTTCTTGATTTTCTATGCTTGCATCTAAAGATGTATTACGATAATTTCCAAAACATCTCCAACTGAAGTCAACCAAACCAATTTCTTTAAAAGGTAAGTTCTTATATAGCGCAGTATCCAGTCCTGCTCAAGGCGCTTTACACTTTACTCCCTGGCAGACCTATTCAATCGAACACCATCTCGACTTGTCTAGGATGCATACAGCCACGCTGCAATTAATGCGCGAAGACTATTCGTACACAAATATCCACCAATGCCTATAGCCAGGTACTCATTCATACAGTTGAGTGAACTGGAGCAACGTATAGTGAACGAACTTGCCCAAGGTTCGACACCGCCGCATAGAATGCGAACCCGGGTTTTCTCGGTTGAGAGTCCGAAGCTCTAGCCACTGCACCACGGCGCTACACTTTATTCCATGACACAACATTCAACATAGGTGATTTTTATGTGTCTACCCTCACTGTGAAACACATCCTTTTCACAAATGAACCTTGTATACCAGTGGTTTTAGGACAAGAACAAATGTTGGCAATACACAACTGAATTTGAAACGCATGCTGCCCCACAGGACACAAACACCACAATGGTTAAGGCCTGGGTAGCTTTTTTAAAAGATAAGGGTGGTCGAATCTATGTTTTGGACATTTTATATACAAGTCAACTTTCTCCCTCGCTGCAAATACAGTTAGCTTGTATATATGGGTGTGACATAAAGGAACTTCAAGTTTTTGTGCCGTTCATTCAACAACAAGATCCGGGAACAGTAGACTGTGACATATTTGCCGTAGCCAATATTGTTGAATTTTGTACAAGTGGTTATAAAGAACTGGAAAATCAATCACTGTCATGGAACTTTGACATGGTAAACCGTAGTAAACATTTAGTGGCATGTCTCAATTAAAACAGTTTATACATTTTCCAAAAATATCTCTATCTCACGAAATAAAAATTGATATGGACATAATATTATTTTCAATACAGCTTCTACGCCATTATGGCCTTCCAGAAGTGTTTGGTAACATGGTGGCTTGCGAAAGATGTAGCAAGTGGTACCATCAAAGTTGTTCTAAATCTCCCTATAATGTAAATGCTCCATGGATTTGCTGCTTGTGTCAAAGCAAAAGACCAAGAAAGCACCTTCAAAATTTCAATAAGAAAGCCATACATGTTATTATCACTTATTATCTTAGTACTTTCTCACTTTACACCTCTGTAAAATCGTCACATATATCACTTTGTTTTATGAAATAGTCCATACGTCATATTTTATTATGTCTTGTGTGTTTATATTAGTCACTTAAACTAATTGGTGTGTTGAATTTGACAAAATTGTCCCAGTTAGCAGATGCTATTTTTGTGGTCAGTCTATTATAGTGCTATAGATAATCATGTATTGTTTTTTTTTATTTGTGTTCGGTATTACGGTAATATTAAGAAAAGACTGTCCACTGATGTAATTAACTTTCTTGGGGTGTTATCAGAATAGTTGTCACTGATTCATGCATAAATTCATAGCAGATGTTTATTATGTTATTTGACATGTTGTTTGTAGTTAATTGTACACATCATCAGAGCAATCGTGAAAATAAATACAAACAAACAACAAATCCAAGAATTTTTATATTATTAATTGTAGTGTTGTGTTCAGTTTGTAAAATCATTAATGTCTTCTCATATTTCCATGCATAGTATTAATGAAAGACATCTCAATGTTTATAAAGGAACGCACAAGAGCGCACCCGAAGGAAACACGCACGTATATGGACTTAAAACCAGAATATCATATAATATGCAGTAATGGGGCCAAAGTACTTAGTGGGTAGCAAAATACACTAAATGATTAGGACTGTCACTAAAAGTAAGATGGCATGTGTTGTGACTTAAGCCTCTACTTAACACTTATAAAGAGAATAGTTACTAGTTTACAGCCATACGGCCCATAGTCATAGACGGTCCTATTTAAGTCTAACATTAATTAATAATCAGTAGTAATTCCCATAAAATAATTCTAACGACGTGGGCGATATAACTATAAGAGCGCTTTGGTGTAAACGATACACGTTCACCGTTTAGCCTGCATTACACATCTTCTAAGTTTAACTAAGCTTATACTATACCGTTTGCACAATTAAATTCTTAATGACTGGTTCCTATGGTCAGTATGGTGTGTGATTTACCAGAAAAACAGTTGAACGACAGAATTCCGGAAATGGTTTACATGATCTCTTGGCAGTTGGTTGTTCGACAAAAGATGGCGCCACGTTGAGGTTCCAAAAGTCGACAGAACAAGTATGTTTGTTTCATCCCTGGTTGTAATCAAAGTTGTGATATCCACACATCCAGCTTTTATTGATATTCGAAGCTGCAATTGCGGATGACGCTTATCCGATATTCTGAACATTTTTCTACGAGAAATCGATACACACTCCCAGGGAGGGAATCAGTGTGGATGCCATCTCCTATAATCGGTACAGCCTAAATCTGTGGATATCTAGTTCACAAATAAAAAAAGCCTCTTGTGGAATCTATTTATTGAAATTATCTCCCTTTTAGATACTTCATTTCTCTGGGATGACACTAATCTCCGAGGTCTTTAAATGTACAACTATTTCCCCGAACGTTATATTACATAAATACATTAAATTATGAACTAGTCTACAATACGTATATATAATCCTATAAACTGCGGAACGCGCTGCACTTGCTCTATTGACTGAATACAAGTCTTGATGTGGGGTGTCCAGGCACACGTAGCATACTCACGCGTTGGTCAGACGAGTACCTCGTATGCTGTTTTCCTCGGTGGAGCCGCATGCAGTGTTTTTCTAGTAAGCCACGTGTCTTTTTGGCTTTGTTCTGGACTTCGTTAATATGTGGCTGCCAGGATAACGCGTCTCCTGGTGTTGTATCTGAGGATTACAGCTGATTCCCTGTGGAGATGCATTGCTCTACTTCAACCATCATTGCAGAAGTGACGACTCACTGGAAATAGAACAACTGTATTAATTTAAATGGCTCCATAACAAAAGTACTTTAACTAAACAAAAATGTGAAATACCTTTTCACATGACACACATATTTTTTTGCACTTTTGACAACAACATTAAATGTCAGCAATAATGTGACTTACGTACTTTTTTGCAATTATACTTATATTTTGTAAACTGTGTTATGTGATGCAACACCCTCTTTGTACATTACCATGAAAGGGTTTTTTCATAATCAATTTAGTATTTTGCACTGCATTTATATGTCAATTGACTAATAAACACACGGGTCTTTCCATTATTTTTTCATATCTATGCAATACAACTAACTAAATAGGGGATGCAGATCAATGTTGGGAACTTCAGTGACAGAGCGACTATAATTTTTACGCTGTTTCCAATGTCCACTGACATTGGCTGGGATCGGTATCACGACTTAATATTTGCCACAAAGAGTAATCATTACGAAGACGACTGCTGTTATAACAATTATGCTTCTATTTACACAGATTTAGAGGTGAAAATAAACGATAAGTCGCAACAACAAAACATAATTGCATATGTTTACCATGCAAAATGTGTCGGATAATAGTCTAAGCACACACACACACACACACACACACACACACACACACACACACACACACACACACACACACACACACACACACACACACACACACACACACACACACATACATATATATATATATATATGTATGTATATTAGTGAAAGTAAGTTATAGTGTGCCATCTTATTATTATCTGTTTATAATTAAATAGAAAATGACTTGGTTTTTAGGAAATGCATAGTGAAGTTGGTGATACTTGTACACTAAGCTCATAAAAGTAAAAAATTTGAATGATGTGCACGTCTCAAAAAATGGCTTCGCACTTCTTGTACGTCAGCATAATTTTGGCTGCCATTGAAACGGTTGTTTCTAGTTGTTTCCCGCGCGCAGCAACGTTCTATTAACTGACTAGTCTGTATACACTGTGGGTACAATGTTATGGTCTTATGAGGTCTCATTCTACTAGTCAGCCTTTTTCAGAACCTTATCGCAAAACCGACCTTTCTATGCTGGCACTGAGGGTGGTGGTTTAACTAGAATGTGAAGTCAATCCTATTGTATGAAGCCGAGACGTGGAGGACAACCGACACCACCATCAACGCAGTGCAGACCTTCATCAACAACTGCCTAAGAAGAATCCTCGCGATCCATTGGCCAGACACGATCAGCAACATTGATTTGTGAAGAAGGACACACCAACTGCCTGCCGAGGATGAGATCAGAAGAAGAAGATGTGGATGGATTGACCATACGCTCCGGAAACCAGCGTCAACTATCACCAGACAAGTTTTAACATGGAATCCCCAAGGCATGAGAAAAAGAGGCCGGCCGATTAACACTTGGCGAAGGGACCTCCAGGCAGACGCTAAGCAGATGGGCTACACCTGGAAACAACTGGAGAGAAGTACACAGGACAGCGGACTCTGGATAGCTGTTGTCGACGGCCTATGTCCCAGGAGGGACGATGGGCATAAGTAAGTAACTTAGGGTGGTCTCTGCCAGGGAACTTGTCGTCCTCAGTGGTTCTTTTACGTCCCAAATTGAGACGGGACCGATATTAACGTGATCTCAGAGTCACGAGCCGAGGGATACACAGTCCCCAAAGTTGTGAGGCAGATTTTTACACCAAATAACATATCTGCCCGGTCAGGAATTTGAACTCAGAGCGCTGCAGATGTGCTAACCACTACACCATGGCGCTTCTTGTTAATAGGCAATAGACTAAATGTCGATGTTCTGAAAAAATTCATCAATATTATCGTTTGTGCCATAGAGGAAACCAAGTAGACGGAATCGTCTTTGTTGCTAAAAAGATGCGCTTTGCCCAACACTTCTCTATATGACTATGGTCGTAATTCCCGCGGGCGACATAACTAAGGCGCTTTGGTGTAAAAGATACACGTTTACGCCGGTTTAGCCTGCATTACACCTCTTCTAAGTTATATTATGTTGTTTGCACATTTATTATGTCGTGGTTCCTGTTGTGTGTGATTTAACCGAAGAACACGCTATCGAAAGTTGAGCGACAAAATTCCGAACGTGGTCCGCAGGCTCACTGTGATCTAGCTCGCCATTGTTTAATAGTTCAGGTTGGCTGAAGGGCATATGTAACTTCTCTGCCGACAACATCTTCATGCACTGTTGGGATAGACGTCCCCATTTCACTGCCCTAAGGCAGCTAACCTGCGCATAGTTTAGCCAGCCAGCCGAGGCTTGTCATGGGATGGGACGTCGTGGTGACTACTTGGAGCCATACGTGCGAGTTGAGTGGTGCGGAGAGATCAATGCTGCAAGCCACCCATCGAGGATGCGGCTGCCTGACATGCAAGGGTGCTACAATCTTGCCATCACCCAATAAATTCCGCCCGGTAATTACATCGTGGTTAATTCATCCCAGGGAAGAAGAGATTGTGTTTGAATGAACAGGTCTGCCAATGGTGAAGTGTAAACTTTGAACAGACCTAAGGCCTGGATACCCTGCTGTCTAAGAATTTACGTTTTAACGTGAAAACATGAACGGGACAGATCGAGGGTTAGTACAGTGGGAAGGTATGCCCCCCATGCACCCAGTGGATTTCAAAATGAAACTTACTTTTTGCAACCATGAAGGTGTCTAGTAAATATATTTGGATGTTCACATTTCGAAATAATGTCCGAAGGGGTCCGTTTGGCGGCCATCTTGGATTTTGTCACGCGCGACTGGTAAAATCAAGGATACCCATAACTTTTGAACCATTCATCGTACAAAGACAAATGAACCCGCTTTTTCGTATAACTGTGGCATGAGAAATTGCTTGAGATGGTTATTTTGACGATTCAAACATATGTATTGCTTCAAAATGCACATAAAACCATATTTTCATGCCTGAAATCGAGTCAAATACTAATTTAAGGATAGGTGATTGCGCATAAGCACTGACTCTACATTATATGCCACTACTAGGCAGAAAATGGGCTATTTATGAGTCCAAGAAGAAAGGGAACTAAACGAAATCTACCCACTACGATCAGTATCTACGTCTACTCAAGAACTGTCTACCCGAAACTTACCCTCGACACTACACATTAATCATCATCATCGCCAAGAAGCAGCTCATCACAGTCAAATTGCTGATCGTCTTCCTCTTCTCCCTCCTTCTCCTCACCAGATTTCTCAAGCAAGTCAACGAGTGAGGGAGGCACGATGGGTCCACACGACCACAGTGGCTCCAGTACACCCTCCTCAGTGTCCACCCATCCCCGTCCATCATCGTAGGGCTTGGGTCGCCAGAAGCGAGGCTGGTTGGCTCGCTTGTACTTGGATAGTCGGTAGTTGACCCGGTCAACATGGAGGATTAGCAGGGATGGAGGAGATCCAGGTCAACCTTGGACTTGCTTTTTCAGGGGCGCCACATTGCCTTTGCCCTTGAAGGAGCTGGTGCAGTCCTCGCCTGAGAACACGTAGAACCCGACCAGCGTGCTCCAAAGACTTGGCCAGCTCCGTCACGTTGACTATCTGGCGGTGCTTGCCCATGCCGGTGTCGGGATAGATGGTGAGGCTGATGGAGTGCGAGTGGTGGAGCAGGATGTAACTATCAGGATTTCTCACTACATCCGACTTGTACCCTTGCTTGGTGGCATATTGGAGGTAGAGAACGACCCGGGTGTCCATCTCCTCCTTCCCCTCAGATGGAAATTTCCAGAGAAATACAAGTCGCATGTAGTCACCTCAGGGCAGTTCCACATTGTTATGAATTATATGGGTATGGTGACTGGGCACAAGTCCAGGGGCTCGGACTACGCCGCTGAGATTATCCTCGAGGCTGGCCTCGGCACCAGCGGCTGTCCGAACAGTGTCCTCAGTGGGAAGGCGTATGCTAATGCGTTATTCTGTCTGAAGACTGTCTGTGAGGCGATGGAGCAGCTACTGATGGAGAAGTTTGAACAGGAGGAAAACGTCCATGTAGACAACCAAGTGGCTCTCCTCAACCTGGTCAAGTTCTGCAGCCGAGAGAACATCGACCTCGCTCTCCAGGACCCCTCAACTCTCACCACGTCAACAAGTACGTGAAGTTTGATGACAAGGTTCGTGCCGGTCACCTGGGCAAGACCCCTACCTTCTGGTTCGGCTTCATTGAACACACCCGCCTCATCCTCATCTATTCTGTGAAGACCAACAACCTCAAGCTCTACCAAAAGTGCAATGGGAAGATGACTAACATATTCTTCACATTTGATGGCCCGAACTACTCCAGGTACTTGGCTCCTCACCAACATCGACCTGTCTCACTCTGGCGCGAAGGAACTTCTTGAGAGAGGCGGCATCGCAGTGCCACGGTCATTAATTCCCGGTGCACTCAGCGCAGTCGACAAAACCATGGAGGAGACATTCATGAAATTCGCCAAGTCGGCAGGTCTAATATGGCTGTTGTCATTGTTCGCTGCTTATCAGCGTTGGTACCACACCACGCTTCAAGGGCAAAGGCAATGTGGCGCCCTTTGAAAAACTCCAGAAGAACCCTAAGTATCACAACGTTTTCTAAAAAAAATTTGATGACTGGACGGTGAAGCCGGAAGTGATGGCAGATTTGGAGACCTTCACCTGCCTCGTGTACGGTCAGGCTCGCGAGGCATCAGTGGATACTGTGCGAGGCAAGATGATCATAAAGATGGTGGGAGAACACGAAAAGCTCACCACCAAGTCCAAGGATGACATGGCTCTCCTCCCACCCTGCTAATTCTCCATGTTGGCCGGGTCAACTACCGACTAGCCAACTACAAGCTGGCCAACCAGCTTCGCTTCTGGCGACACAACCCCTACGATGATGGACAGGGATGGGTGAAGACTGAGGAGGGTGTACTTGAGCCATTGTGGTCGTGTGGACCCATCTTGCCTCCCCCACTCATTGACTTGCTTGAGAAAGCTGGTGAGGAGGAGGAGGGAGAAGAGGAAGATGATCAGCAGTTTGACTGTGATGAGCTGCTTCTAGGCGATGATGATGATTAGTGTGTAGTGTCGAGGGTAAGTTTCGGGTAGATAGTTTTTGAGTAGACGCAGATACTGATCGTAGTGGGTAGATTTCGTGTAATTTCCTTTCTTCTTGGACTCATAATTAGCCCATTTTTTTCTGCCTAGTAATGGCATATAATGTTGAGTCAGTGCTTATGCGCAATCACCTATCCTTAACTTAGTATTTGACTCGATTTCAGGCATGAAAATATGTTATTACGTGAATTTTGAAGCAATAAATATGTTTGAATCGTCAAAATATCCATCTCAAGCGATTCCTCATGCCACAGTTATACGAAAAAGTGGGTTCATTTGTCTTTGTACGATGAATGGTTCAAAAGTTATGGATATCCTTGATTTTACCAATCGCGCATGACAATATCCAAGATGGCCGCCAAACGGACTCCTTCGGACATTATTTCGAAATGTGAAGATCCAAATATGTTTACTATACACCTTCAGGGTTGCAAAAAAGTAAGTTTCATTTAGAAATCCACTGGGTGCATGGGGGCATATCTTCCAACTGTACTAGGTCGAGATCTAAAGACAACAACGCTGCGTATTTGCATAGTGCATCAATGCTCACGTTCAGGCGGCGGCACGAAACCATCGAGGGAGCGTTCAGTTACCTAACTCTTTGAGATGCCTTCGCGGTTGTGCGCGCCTCGAGTAGCCACGCTCTCGCTTTAGTACAGTGTAGCCACAAAGTTACGGACATAGCCCAGAACGGAAGTACCCTTGAACGGACGTAACCCCGAACGGATGTAACTTCGTTTGACCGTAAACCCGAACGGATATAATTCTGAACGGTCGTAAAGGATGTTATTCCGAACGGATGTACCATCGAACAGACATAATCGTGGACGGACGTAACACTGAACGGACGATACCCTGAACGGACGTACCCCAAACGGATGTAAATCCAAATGGACGTAACACCGAATGGATAAAACCCAGAACGGACATCATCCTGAACGGACGTAACCCTGAACGGATGTAATGCCGAACGGACGTAACACCGAACGAACATAATCCTGAAGGGACGTAACCCTGAACGGATGTAACGCCGAACGGATGTAACTCCGACCGGACGTAACCCCGAACGTACGTAACCCAGAACGGACGTAATCCGGAACGGTCGTAACCTGAACGGACGTAACCTGAACGGATTTAACTCCAAACGGACATAACCCCGATTGGACGTAACCCTGATCGCATGTAACCCCAAACGCACGTAACCATGAACGGACGTAACCCCGAACGGACGTAACACCGAACGGATGTAATGTCGAACGGATGCCTAACAACATCATCTTCTTGATTTTGAATATTTGCAAACTATTTACTACATACCATCATGCGTGTGTAACTCTTCACCAAATCGGTGCATTACATGTATATATATTATACAATACTAGCAAAAATGTCCGTCACTTCGCGGGATGCCTTGGTAGATGACAGTCGTGATAGTAATATTTACCAAATGCCCGGTACTTTTGCTTTCTCGAGTGCTTTTGAGGCTGTTCTTGACATAGCGGTCCAAATCTGTGTCCAACATTTTGACATTCTTTAAACAGTGTCGGACTTATGGGACAAATACGCATGCTGTATAGTCATTAAAGTTGGTCACATAACATCTGACTTCGTGCATTGATGCAGACTCATGTTTGACTGTGACTGGGACACGCATGGTTTTCATGAGCGAAGGACGCTGTGCGATTTGTGCAGTGTGATTGACAAGAAATATACAATCGAGAGAACAGAGCACAGACCACCTGATGTTGGCTTCTGAGTCTAACTTTCGTTGGTGCTCTCCCCGAGTCTCCCGTGTAGGGAAAGGTGGTTCTTAGTTATTGTGCCTGTCAGCGTATTCTCACACAGGACAAATCTCTGAACAAAATAGTCAAATTGCGCTTGACTAATTTGTTCTGCCGTTTTCAGTGTCTGAACAAAGATGAGTCAGTCACTATTTTTGTGTCAGGTGTCACAAGATCTTCACCATTGCCAGCGATTTGGTTGCCGATGTCACGTACAGTTCCAGTCAACTCACACACATCTCAATGAATAGGTTGCCATATCATGTACAGTTCCTTTTCAACTCACACACACTTCAACATACACGTTACCATATCATATACAGTTCTACTCAGCTAACACACATCTCACCGAATACGTTGTCCATGTCATGCATGATTACAGTTAGTTCACACGCATCTCAGCGAATACATTTTCCATGTCACGTACAGTTCCAGTCAGTTCACACACAGTTTTCACGAATTCTGCCTGCACAGGCGCCGACTGCTCGAGGTGTTTTTTATCGTGCGTGTCATCGTATTCATACAAATTGTTGTTTATTCTTGCTATTTCTGACCCTGAAACCATCCACACAAGAAGCGCAAGTGGATTTTCGATCAATCCCACGACCCCTCCATCTCCCTGGATATTTTACCATGTTCTTTGCTTAATGTGACCAATGGCCTCTGGTGTGCCAATTGGTGATGAACTGCTGAAAAACAAATATTTATAAGAATATATATTTACGTATTTTTAAATGCTATTCTTTACTAGAGGATCTTTCTGCTACCTCAGCATTGAGTGGTGAACCATTCTCCTCCAGAGGGCGCCACTTTGGGAACAAGTTTTTTTAAAGAATAACATAATATTGTAACGTTGACAATTTCTGTCTTTGGTATGTTGCGTTCTGTGGGCGGGTGTAACCGAGTTAGCAATAACACATATATACGACTAGAACTACACATTTAACTATTAAAACGTTAACAAGGTGTGAATATCTTACGGAGTAGACATGGCCCAATCGAGGAGACCTACAGGTGGCGCCACTCCTCACTCTGGTGACACGTTGCAGACAAGAGGTGGGGTAACTACCATGCTGATATGTGCATGTTTCATGCGAAACAAAAGGAAATTTTTTGGGTTATGCGCCTAAACCAAACGAACCATGTGCAACTACAATCAAATTTTTTATTTAGTTTATTAGGGGAAAATTGTTGAACACACAGCTTCAAAATGTCATGAACTGCGCCATTGTTGGCAAAATATAACGTAAGGCGCCTGATTGAATCTCAGTGTTCTTTGTAGAATTCACATATATTTTTCTACAAGTCCGACAGATGGCGCCTGTATACAAGGGATACGTGTTTAGATAGAAAGGATTGTCGTCATATGCTTCATGCGAATCCCAGTTGTTCTTATGATGTAAACAAAACAAGTTTATAACTAACTGGATACTGGTTCCAATCACATGTACGATGGCCAGCACATACATCGCAAGACAGCCAGATCTGCAAACGACATGCTGAGGCCTTCGCCCAACCCCGGGACATTAACCACACTAAGAAATTAAGGTTCAGCTGGGATGCTGCTGGGATGCAGAAATTATTTGCAAACTATATGCACTCTTTAATGATAATATTGCACCCTACGGGGTGCATTTAGGGTGCATAGATTTTAGGGTGCACCCCATTAATCACGTGATATGAGAATTTAGGGTGCAGCGTGGGAGCAATAAAGGTGCAAATAGGGTGCAAAATAGAAATTCACACATTAGCATCCCAAGGGGTGCACAACAAAGGTAATTTGAAGCACACAGAAAGGATGCCGGTTTGCATTTGGTTGTCCTTTTCAACAAATAGAAATAATATCCCAAATCCATCTTGGAGTTGCGGATAGGCATCTCTACTGGACATTTATTTTAAAATCAGAAAGAAATAATAAAAAGCAGTTCAGGAGAAATTTCCACAAAGGAAGATATAAGGAAATGAGGAAATATTTAGCAAAGATAGACTGGAATAATACACTGAAGAATATGATAGCAAAGGAATGCTGGAATATCTTAAAGAATGAAATAGAGTGCATCGTAGATAAATTTGTTCCCTTCAAAAAACAAGGGAAACGGACCAGAAAGAAATACTTATCGAAAGAAGCCATTAGAAAAATTAAGTATAAACAAATGATGTGGAAGTCACATAGACGTACTGGAAATGACGAAGACTACAACATTTATAAAGAAGCACTAAACCAAGCTACAGCTGAAATTAGAAATTCAAAGAGAAGCTATGAACATAAATTAGCTTGTAATATAAAACATGACAGCAAGAGTTTTTATGCGTATGTTCGAAGCAAACAGAAAGTTCAGGATAAGGTCGGTCCTCTAGAAGATAGTGCTGGAAATATAATATCAAAAGGATTCTTAATGGCAGAAGACCTAAATGAGTATTTTAGTTCAGTGTTTACCAGAGAAGACACTAGTTCACTGCCAGTACAAGAGGCTAAGTTCAAGGGGGCAGAATCAGACTATTTAAGACTAATTGTAACCCCAGAAATGGTAGCTAAGAAAATTAGGGCTATGAAGGAAAATAAATCACCTGGAGTGGATGGTATTCCACCCAAACTACTAGTGGAAATTGTAGAACAAATTAGCATACCGCTTGCAACAGTTTTCAACTTGTCATTAGAAGAGGGAGTGGTTCCTTTAGAATGGAAAGAAGCAAACATTATACCGTTATTTAAAAAAGGTTCGAGAAACAAGTCAAATAATTATAGACCAGTTAGTTTAACATCGGTGATTTGTAAATTATTAGAAAGACTAATTAAAGATCACATGGTGGATTTTCTTGTTAAACATAACTTGATAAACCCATCTCAACATGGGTTTCTAAAAGCGAGGTCATGCTTAACAAATACGTTATGTTTTTTGGAAGATATCACTAAGTGGGTAGATGATGGATCACCAGTAGATATCATCTACTTAGATTTTCAAAAAGCTTTCGACAAAGTGCCACATCAGAGATTACTGCTTAAACTAAAAGCCCATGGCATAGGAAATGGTATAATTAACTGGATAGAAAAATGGCTGATTGACAGAAGACAACGGGTAGTTGTTGATGGGGAGGCTTCAAACTGGAAATCTATTTTGAGTGGGGTTCCACAGGGATCAGTCCTGGGACCTATATTATTCTTAATATATGTAAACGATTTGGACGATGATATAGCTAGCAAGGTGTTGAAATTTGCAAATGATACAAAAGTTTTTAGAAGGATTAAAATTGATGGGGATAGACAGCATTTACAAGATGATCTTGACAGGTTGATCAAATGGTCTGAAAAGTGGCAAATGTTGTTCAATTTTGGGAAATGTAAATGCCTTTGGGAAATGTAAATGCCTTCACACAGGACATGGGAACGAATATGTAGAATATACAATGGGGGGAACTGTACTAAGTACTACTGTAAAAGAAAAAGACTTAGGGCTGACAATTAGTGCTGACATGAAGGTTTCAGAGCAGTGTGGAATTGCAGCTTCAAAGGGAAATCAAATCCTTGGATTGATTAGGCGAAATATAGCATATAAAGAAAAAGAACTAATAATACCGCTGTACAAAACAATAGTTAGGCCTCATTTAGAATATTGTATACAAGCGTGGAGGCCATACCGCAAGAAGGACATAGATATGCTAGAAAGAGAACAGAGGAGAGCGACTAAAATGATACCAAAACTGAGGGATCTTAGTTATGAAAAACGCCTAAAAGAATGTGGTTTAACAACACTAGAGACCAGGAGATTGAGAGGAGATCAGATAGAAGTGTTTACAATATTGAATGGTTATGAAAAGATTGATAGAAATATGTTTTTTTCAGTTAAGAAAGATAGAAAGACTAGAGGACATGACGTTACATTAGTAAAGGAGCAGTGTAGATTAGACGTGAGAAAGTTCTCATTTTCACCAAGGACTGTGAATGAATGGAACAGGTTATCTGATGATTGTGTGGGTGCTAGTAGTGTGAATATGTTTAAAAATAAAATCGACACATACCTCAGAAGGGCTGGATATATGTAGATAAAAGGGTTGGACTCTCGATAAGCCAAAGGGCTTCCTTGTCCACCTGCCATCTAGAATTAATTCTCTGGATGGCAATCTTGTTAAATCTTGTTAAATCTTGTTAAATTGTGTGCATTCAAAACGAGGCCGACTGCTATTTTCTGTGTGATGGGTATCTTGGTAAATAAAATATCGTAAATAGAATTGAAAGCTTATTAAAATAGTTAAACATACCAGGCATATAATGTTGTGTTCCGTAGTGAAGTTCTGGATATATAAAGGAACGTGTCCGATTGGTTCGTTTGTTAGGCAATTAGTCGGTTACGTCAAGGTATGGGCATCGCTTTCACATTGGCGATGGCTAAACTGTTCACGTCATCGTTGTTGTGTTTAGCATTCTTTTCAAGTATATTAAATAACAAGTTCTTATTTGCAATCGTTATTTCGACTTTCATATTATAATTACTTGGCAAACTATTGTTGGGCAATGGTGTCGTGTAATGTGGTAAATCTACTTCATTTCTCCATTTGATTAGTTTTTCCTATTAATTGACAAGTACGAAGTGGAATTTCCACAAACTACTTTCATGTGTAATGAAATGGTTTTTATCTAAGATATCGCTCCTTTTTACTTTGATACTTTCATTTGAGGGGTTTGCTTATCCATTTCCGGACGTTGCAGCTTTGATGGATTGTATATAGACAGCTCTTTCGTTTGCCAGTCTCCCCATTCGCCAGACGTCTGCTCCCATCCATTCCTCTATGTCCTTCTCCCATTGTCTCCTATGTTTTCCTCTGCTTCTGCTGCCTTCCACTTTTTCTACCATTATTAGTATCTCTAGATGCCGTTTCACATGGCCGAAATAACTTAGTTTCTGTTTCTTCACAAAGTTCAATAAAGTCCCGGGTATAACACCAAGCTCATCTGCGATGGATTCGTTAGTTCTACGTTCAGTCTACGAAACTCGTAATATCTTTCTATAACACCTGTTTATAAATGCATTTATACGTTTAGTAATGTTCTTATTAAGAGTCCAGGTTTCGCATCCATACGTAGCCGTTGGAAATATGCAGACTCGGATAATTCGTAGTTTCATATCTTTTTTGATGTTTTCCACAGCTTTTTCATCTCCGTCAACTTTTTACTCGCCATTGCCAACCTCCGCTTGATCTCTTTCGTCCCATCTCCATCCGCTTCTATCAGTGACCCCAGATTTTCAAAACATTCCACTCGTTCTATTTCCTCGCCATCTACTGTGCCTTCTGGTGGTTCTCGACATCCCTTCACATCCATAATCTTAGTCTTCTTTACTTTTAGTTTCAATACATTCATTCACTTCGCGATATATTTTCGTTACATTTTTTTGTCTGAACTACGTCGCCTGGTAGCGCTTCGCCCGTCAAAAATATTTCATAAACATATTTAATCACCAGGAAGATTCCGTCGCAGGGCCAAAATAATTTAATCCAATTAATTTAAATGACTCCAATCATGGCCCACTTCGCGATCTTATTTGCATACAAACCTTTCTTCGGGAAGTAAGCACAGCACGAATTCACTTCCAAAATTTATAGACTTATAAAAATCTATAAATTTCAGAACTTTGTTACTATGGGAAGTTCTTGTTGTAAGTCAATTTATTGGACCCAATATGCCTATTTCCTTTCTCTCTCTCTCTCTCTCTCTCTCTCTCTCTCTCTCTCTCTCTCTCTCTCTCTCTCTCTCCCTCTAAAATATTGACATTTGTAATTATAGTGTTTTATTGAGAAATATTTATCTTGTATATATAAACCCCCTAAATAATTTTCTATCTTATTTTACTTACATTTTGTGTATTTATATAATGCTGTCTAAGTAATTTGTGGATATCATATCTATCATAATTACACATTATTACAAACCATCTATTGAGGCCTTGTAAAATAAATTATATAAAACATGAGCTAGTGCTTATCTGTGTTCAATCATAATTTACCTTTTGTAAAAGAAGTAATAGTTTTAGCCGAAACGCCACTTTTCATTTATGCTACAAAGTGCATAATAATAAATATGAGCGAGAGCTATATATATATATATATATATATGTGTGTGAATATATATATATATATACATATATATATATATATATATATATGTATATCCGTGCGTAATCATACTTTCCTTTGTCATGGAAATAGTCCATAATAAAATAGCTTAGGCCAAAACATTGCTTTGAATTCTTGCTACAAATGTGAGCCATGAAACGTAGCCAAATATTGCGAATTTCTGTGAATGGGCCAAAAAGACCTGTGGGCTAAAGCGAAAGAGAATTGAGGCCAAACAAATCTGAGGCCGAAACATCATGGGCGCACTAGCCGCACACTGTGACAGCAGAGTCAACACTAGCAACAAGTTATACGGTACGATTGAATGTTATTCCATGATCACTATTCATAATAAGCATAGATCTATGGGGTCTGTTAAGCAATAAAATAAAAGAATGTGAAATTTATCGCGTTGATCTCAACGGTTCATCATCTCGTCTCATCTCAATCCCGAAACAATTGGTCGTGCGGGCACCATTGATGCCGTACGGTAAGCTCCCTCCATCTGTGGCGGTTTCGGACAACGGCTTGGGTTGTAACAAAGTCCATCCCGGTCCATTCTTGGTTGTTGTCCGTCCACTTCTTCTTTTGTGTTCCTGGTCTTCTTTTTCCTTCCAGCGTGCCCTGGTGAACGGTCATGGCTAGGCCACCCGATCTTGTTAGATGGCCGTACCACTGGAGCTTCCTTTTCTCACTGTTGTCAGCAGTTCCTCGTAAGGCCCTGTGTGTGCTTCAATTATCTGGCGCACAGTCTCGTTGGTGACATGGTCAGTGTAGCTGATGCCCAAGATCTTTCGGAAGCACCACATTTCAGTAGCTCAACGGTTATAACGGGTAAATGGAATAAACGTGAATAGTCGTTACGACAGAAGCCACTTTTGCGATTTCTTTTGTTATAATTTCGTACAGTTGAAATGTGCTAACCGCCTAATGTGAGTACTCAAACGTGTTTTCTATTCTAAGGTGCATTGGTTGTTGTAACTAGTCGTACATCGCATGTGAATGGCATCCTACAGTCCTACTGATTACATCAGTCTCAGTACCCATTCCCTTGGCAGATCGCCTTCCGAAACTCTGAATATAAGCTCAGCCAATAATATCGCTTGCCTTAAAATTCCGGTGGTCTTCGTGGACTGTTTGGGCAGTAGACATGAATACCGCTCAGCGGCTCGTGATAATGGTCGAATGGGTAATTATACTCAGATTCCTGGAAATGGGACGCGAGTCGGACGTGTATCTGCACTGTTCTCACGGGTGGTACAGCGAAGTCAGTTATGTCTTATGAGTTTGAACTTTGATTCACCTAACTTCCATACAGTGCGTAGGAGATCTATCAGGGGTAGTGTAGGTAGTCAACACCCCTGTCTTGCGTCCAAGTTGATCATTGTTGTTACAATTTTTTGAAAGTCAGCGGAGCGAAAGCCGACGGCGAAGCCTAACAAACTTACAAAATCAGTCTTTGAAAACGGTACAATATATTATGGTTCCTGGCCCTCCTACGTTACGCCAATCACGCCGTCAACGTGTTCCTCTACAGTCTGACGGGTGCTCATTTCCGGCGCGAGTTGGTCGCGTTGTTTCGTAGTGGCATCCAGTTCGGTCGTGCGACGGTGGCTGGAGCTCGTACAATGACGTGCCGTGTTTGGTTTGGCAGGCTTGGTTTCCGTCGGGACTTTGGAAATGATTTGGAAATGCATTAACGCGAATATTGATTGACATCATTTTGTTGATTTGCATGTCGCGCTCTGTCACGCTCGTCTCGAATGCACACGACGCACCTGGTCACGCTCGTCTCGATAGCGCACGTCGTATTCGGTTACGCTCGTCTCGATTTCGCACGTCGCATTCGTCACGCTCGTCTCGATTGCACACGTCGCACCCGGTTTCGCTCGTCTTGTCTGCACTTGTCTCGACCAGTTGCGCTCGTCTCAGTTACGTACCTCTGTCACATGCTCTCACTGGTGTGCGCGCATCCACATTTTACCACAGTGTACTAACAACGTTACGGTTGTAACTTTCATGCATGTTCCGTCCCGAACGGATACACAGCTAATTCATGCCTAACAGTCTACAACCAATATAATCAATTTCATTTTAGAATATTTGCAATTTTTTTATTATATATTATCATGCCACTGTAATTTTTTTTACCAAATAGGTGCATTACATATATGTATATTATAGCAGACATACATACAGACAGAGTTGTTTATTAATCCAATTGTACAATAAAAGTATTACATAATAATAATAATGATAATAATAATTTACATTTTGGTATAACAGCAACAATGTGAAATTTCAAATGGGTGTCATATTGAATATTCAACTTGAATATTAAGACAAAAATAGTATATATAGTCTATACAGGTATATGGTCAATGAGTTTATTTAACGTCTATTTCAGCTTGTGTAAATTAATGATTTTACTGTAGAATACGTATGTTCCGTTTGCGCACAAGAGTTCAACCAATGTCTGAGTGTGTCTAGGTGTATATATAGATGAAAATGTGATTGCTATGCGAAGTGATTAGTGCATTCTTCAGTGTAATTTGTATGTTGGTGATGTATATAGAATAATGACATATTAATTCTTGGCTACGTGTACATATATAGTAGTCGATAACAGAGCGTACGCTTAGGTAGCCTTTAATGATGTAATCTTTAGCATACTGAATATATCCTTGTAAGCTGTGTGTGGTAGCGTTGTCATTCATCATGTCTGGTGTATTTTTCATGATATGCGGTAAATTATATCACAGACAATGTTTTGCAAATTCGTGTTGTGTCCTATATGCGTGTATTTTGTCGCGTTGACGCGTGAGATAATTGTGTATATACCTGTTCTTGTATATTAAACAGTTCTATATATAAAAGCTGATAACTACTATTTTTAGTAAGTCTCCAACCTTTAAAATAAACAGTTTAAAAAATAATGGTTCCGTGTGTGCGTTGTATTTACTTACATATATTATTCTAATAGCATTCTTTTGTAGTTTCGTCATCCTATTACACTGGTAGCCCCAGATCGTTAAACAGTAATTTAAATGCGTTAATATAAATGTGTTATTAATAACATTTGAATACGTTAGGGAACGATATCCTTTCAGTTTTTTTTTAATTCCAATAGTCCTAGAGCACTTATTGGCTACTTCTTCAATATGTTTGTGCCAGTTTAGATGTGTGTCTAATGCTAGACCTAAAAAGTTAAAGTGCTAGACTCTTTCAATGTTTCCACCATCTAATCTTAAAGTGGGTACTCTTAGCTTTTTATTCGGCATATGACAAATTATATATTCGTTTTGTTGATGTTTAATGATAGTGTATTTAATTTTAGCCATAAATATTCCGATATATTGTGAAGCTCACTGTTAATCAAATGTTCAGTTTCTGCATTGTTTGTTTCACTTGTAAATGACTCAAACGTACTTACTGGCGAAGTATCATCGGCAGACGTAATTAATGTAAACACAGTAATGGCTTGTGATAAATCAATAATATACTGTATACATAATGAGTAATAGTGGGCTTCAAAAGTAACCTTGTGGAACCACCGTGTTAATTGTGGTTCCACATTGTGGTTGTTTCCCACCGATTTGTACAAATTGTTCATGGTATAATAAATAACTCTGTAATAATTATAAGGCTAAAGTTTCCAGGCTATATTTTAATCTTGTTAATGGGATTGTGTGGTCAAGGTTATCGAATGTTTTCGATAAATCAGCAAATATACTGAGGGGTAGTTGATTGTTATCCAATTGTGTAGTGATCCTATCCACTATTTCTGGAGCTGAAAATTTAGTTGAATGGTGTGGTCTGAAGCTATACTGTAACTTTTTATTTATAAAATATATGAGTAATCGGTTATTTATAATTATTTCAAGAACTTTTGATATAACAAGCAGAAGGAATGTTGGTCTGCAAATCATTAATAATGTGGGATCTTTTTGTTATATTGGAATTACGTTTGCTACTTAAATTTGTAAGGAAATTGTCCTATATTTAATATTTGATTGATTAAAAATGTCAGAGTTTTACAAATTTCTGGTACAGATTCCTCTTTTATCTCTAGTCTTAGTCTTGTTTTTGAAAAATTGAGAATTTTTATGTGTACATGATATTCCTTCATCAATTTTAGGGCCTATTTCTGTAAAATACTTCTTAAATTCATTCGCTGTGTTATGCTTGTTAGTAAATATATGACTATAAAATTTGCTTAAAACATGTTGGTATCCTTGTGCAGTCTTACTGTCTTGATATATTTGCATTAATTGCTTCCCATGCGTTTGCTACTTTGGATTTGTGTTGATCGAATAATTGTTTATAATATAATCTTTATGTTTCACGAATGCTCTTCTTGAGTATTGTGTTGTAAGTTTTATATTAATGTGACAAGTGGCATGTTCTGCAGAGTCTGGGAGTGACATCTTCAATTGCTTGTATATTTTCTGTCTATATTTAATTGACCTTAATAAGCATCTCGTAATCGAGGCTGACTTTTTGTGTCAATAACTATGCTTTTTTACAACTTTAATTGGTATGTGTTTATTGTGTACTCGTTTCTATTTTTTGTCGTATAACATTACAATTCAAATTTATTTGTATCAGCGCTGGTGCTTATACCCATTTTGTTATAAATATCCGATGTTTGAATACCATGTTTAACTTTTAATAAGGTTTCATTAGTTTCCATGTGTTTCTCAGTTGTTATTTTGTATTTGATCGTTTGTTGTATGTTGCATCCGTTAAGATAAAATACGGTTGGTGATCAGATATTCGAGAATACCTGCTGTTTTTTTTTAGTTTGCAAAATAAATTATCTATTAAAGTACCGTGTCTTTCTGAAAGTCTAGTTGGTAGTGTGATTTGGGAATATATGCTGTGTGGTGTAAGAAGGTCAAAGACGTAACCAATCAGTTCATTTTCATTTAGCTTCAGCATGTTTATGTTGTAATCACCGGCAATGAATAAATCGTGTCTTATTTGGTCTAGAGAAGATAGCATCGTTGAAAATGATGTTATGAGTTATTGCGGGTTATCTTTTCCCTGTTCCTAATATTTCCTGTTATCAATGATTTCGTCATGCAACCCTCGCTTTAATAATTAATCCTTCCCAAAGTTGATAATAATTTATATTTTGAATAACTTTGTATGTATATTTTGAATCTACGTACATTATTAATCCTCCTTTTTGTTGCATGTTTTCCCTTGTGTAATGCAATTTTATTCGTCCAGCTCAATATGTGAAAAGTCATCATTGTTAGCTAGACAGCTGCTGTGCACGCATATGACACTAAGTTTATCGTTCTCAGATTTCCATTCCTCGACGAATGTCTCTAATTCGGTAAATTTAGTATTAATAACAAAACGAATAGTTCGCTGTTTTAGTGAAGCCGGAGCGGCCTCCGAAGGCGAGATAGGAGAACGAATCGTCGAGATGCGAGAGCACCGCTTGGTGTAGCGCACCGAATTGTTCAAACTCTAGAAAACAATGTTCGGAGAAGGTTTTTTGTTTTCCAAAATATGCCGAAAGGTACGTATAATTGAGCATGGTTGTGTTTTAATTCGCTGTTGACATTCGCGATATTTTTTATAACTGATTAATTAAATCGAAGAATTCATTTGCTCAACGCACCCATCCTACGCCTACGCATGTACCCCCTACGTACAAGTAGGTATACATAGTCGTTTTAGTCGAGAATTATTTTATGTTCACGTATATGCAGCATTTGGCTGAGGAAGAGTGTGTAACAAGTATTGTTTGTAATGTACGTGCAATATTTAGGGTTTTTGTAATAAACAAAAGTATGGATAATTGTCTGTGTACTCCGAGTCCGACTAGTGTTACGAGGATATCAACAGGCAGTGCTGCTATTTCAAACGGACGAGAATCCGTTACAACTATGATTAAGACGATTTGCAACTAGCAGCAATTTCATGTATATACAATTTATTCCTATATATCCCTAACCGTAAATGATTGTTCTCCGTTTGAAACAGCGGTATCGCTGTCGATGACTTCCAATTGTGGTGAAAGAACGAACAGACAGAAACATATCCCACACTTTAGCTCACCACCAGAGTTCTAAATAATGAGTCATTGGTATATATATATATATATATATATATATATATATAATGAGTCATTGGTATATATATATATATATATATATATATAAATACCAATGACTCATTATTTAGAACTCTGGTGGTATATATATATATATATATATATATATATACCAATGACTCATTATTATATATATATATATATACCAATGACTCATTATTTAGAACTCTGGTGGTGAGCTAAAGTGTGGGATATGTTTCTGTCTGTTCGTTCTTTCACCACAATTGGAAGTCATCGACAGCGATACCGCTGTTTCAAACGGACAACAATCATTTACGGTTAGGGATATCAAATAATCCAAAAATTTATTTCTATGTACATATGCCGAAAATGGGTGCAACTTGGCAGACGAGCGGATATTCTTAGCAAGCCATCAGAGAATGTGTTGCATTTATTAATCAACAGTTTCCTTCATGCTGTCTTGAGGAATAATAATAACACATCAAGAGGGAGAAACGGGAAAGTACTGAAGTTCTCACACGTGTGGGGACTTCAGTTCAGTGTTCACACGCGCAGGACAGCGGCGTGCAGCGGGCATAGATCTGCGCCCAATGTATTTGGACAATACAAATATGCACGTGCCAGTTTTGAAGATTGCTTAATGGTTTACACAAAATATATAATTGTTTAAAAAAACAATATATATTTTTGAACGCACATAGGTAATTATATGACCGCTCTTTTAGTGAAACCGGCTTGCAACAGTATTGAGAAGTTATCGCCGATGCGTACTTCTCCTAGCTAGCGCGCGCCACTAATGGCGCGGCTTCAATTTTCGACCAGCATTCAGGCTGAGTGGTTCCTCATGCCGTATATTCTTTTTGTTAATAGCTTGTATATTTGAAGTTATATTAAAGCAACTGTTTTGTTTTTCCATAAAGGAATATATGCACTTGAATCGTAGATATAATGACAGCAGTATGCGATTTAATTCGTTGGTTTGAGTTGTATTATCATATAGGATATTATTCAAAACGTGGTCTGAAACCATATTGGTTTGCTGACAGTAGTTTGTATTTGTAAAATACATGGATAATCGGTTATTCATAATTCTTTCAAGGACTTTTGAGATAGCAGGCGGAAGGGATATTGTTCTGTAATTCGTGAATGATGTGGGATCATTCTTTTTTATTATTGGAACCACTTTTGCTAATTTAAGTTTGTGAGGAAATTGTGCTGTATTCGATATTTGATACTGCTACAGATTCCTGTGAATCTGAATCTAGTCTTGTTTTTGAGAAATTGAGAACAAATATTGTATGTGTACATGATATTCCTTCAGCAAGATTAGGGCCTATTAATATAAAATGCTTGTTAAATTCATTCGCTGTGTTATGCTTGTTCGTAAATATATCATTATTTTGCTTAAACATGATGGTATCCGTGTGCTGTCTTCCTGTCTTGATACATTTTCATTAATTGCTTCCAATGTGTTCGCTGTGTTTTGGATTTGTGTTTGTTGAATAGATGTTCATAACATAATGTTTTTGCTTCACGAATGCTCTTCTTAAGTAATGTGTTGTAAGTTTTTAGATTAATGTGGCAAGTGGTACGTTCTGCAGAGTCTAGGTGTGACATCTTCTATTGCTTGTATATTTGATCTCTGTATTTAATTGATCATAGTAGACCTCTCGTAATCCAGGCTGACGTTTTATGTCTTTAGTTATGAAATCTTACAACTTTAGTTAGTATGTGTTTAATTTTACACGTTTCTATTATTTGCCGTATAACAGTACAATTCAAATTTGTATCAGCGCTGGGGCTCTTATCCGTTTTGCTGTGAATACCCGACGTATGAATAGCATGTTTATTATTGAATAAGGCTTTATTAGTTTAGATTGTTTAGGTTGTTTTTATTTGATCGTTTCTTGCATATTGCATCCATTGAGACAAAATAGGGTTGGTGATCAGATGACAGTTGCATCATATTTAATTCGTTAATTTCAGTATCATATACGATATTATTCAAAACGTTTTCCTGTAGGCCGCTTAAATAGTCGTCTGATGTAATTTCGTAGTGGTAGCTTGTTTATTTATATTGAGCAGTAAAATATGCATATGACGATTTAAATGTCCAATATTTGTATTAGTTCTTGCTATGTTGTAAAATGTGCCATAACGATTAGTGTCTCTGTGTTCATGCGATAACGTTATGATCTCGTGGGTGCAATACAAATCTGGTGGTTTGTATGGTGCGCCACTGGAGATGTATATCGGTTTAAAGTTGATGGTAGAAATTGTGCAACAACGGTTGTCAGTAAAGAGAAAGAAAAGTGCATACACGTTTATTATTATACATATTATGAAATATATCGTCATACCTGTCTGTATAATAGTAAGCAAATAAAAAAAATAAAAAAAATAAAAATATGCAGTAGAATGCATGGCTTGTCTTCCATTTGTCTTCCATATTATACATTATATGATAATTGGTACATGAAATATGTTGTATTCTTTATTGTTTTCATGGTAATATTGCAGTGTGTATATGTAAATATGCACATGCTGTTCCCATGGGAAATAATTCCTTAACATTGTCGATCCTAAACAAACAAAACGTCGTAGCTGTGCCCACTCTATCACAGAAGAAATACATTGATGCAATTCACGCCACACCGAGTTTACTATACTTCAATATTGGCCCAGTTCGAGTGTTCGAGTGCTGTAACGTATCCGTCACTTTCTTTTATATAGCTGTCTTAATACGGAACACGTGACTAGAAATGTCCAATCACGCAATCCCGTTATCCGTACGTTTCCATACTGGCTGCATCGGTAACACCCCTACTTTATGCAATAAGCTAATCTTAGCTACAGCTGAAGGCAAATGAACTTAAACAAACAAATTATATAAGACTCCCTTGGACCAACTACCTATAGGCAATATGTGTCATTATTTACTATTCCTCAGATTCTAAAACTTCAAAATAAAAGCACAGAAATATATTCTGACATATAAACAAATATCAAAATGCTACAGGTGCACAATGCACGCTGCATACACCTTGTGTTACCTCAGTATTTCGCATCCTTTGGTTCTCATTGAAAGCATCGTTGACGCCTATAACGTCAATTACAAAACACAGCGTGGTGACAGCATCCGGACTAGGAATTAGGGGGCCAATATATTCCCGTAGGCATGGAATGATCATTTATTGCAATATCAATAAATAATAACAATTATTATTAGTCTCTGCCGATGACATCTTCATACACTAGTGGAGATGACGAACCTAGTTCACTGCCCTAAAGCAGCTAACCCGCGCAAGCCACCCCTCGAGGGTGCGGCTGCCTGACAAGCAAGGCTACCATCTCGCCCACACCCAAACAATCCCGCCCGGTAATTACAGCGTGGCTAATAAATAATAATAATAATAACATTTATTTATACACTGATATCCAGAGTACTACTCTATTCAATAGTGTGTACACTGTACAGAGTCGCTAAAATAAAACAACATATATACATAAGACGTAGTCATATAGTCGTAGATTTACCTTAAAAATACTTTTAAAATAGCATCCTTAAAAATAAAACATTATGGCTATAAGTGTTGTTTATAAAATAAATAAATCTGACTACATATTTATAAAGAGTGAGAAAAGAATAGTAAAGTTGTAAATCAATTTAAAACTCAGTTAAAGTAAATTATGCAATGACATAGGAAAATGGCCTTAAAAGAACATGTTACACATTTACACAATAAAAGTGAGTTTACAATAGTGTGTTTTAGCCGTGCTTTGAAAGCGTCCAGTGAGGTGATCAACAAACAACATATAAACACATAAGACGTAATGATGTAATCGTAGATTTATTTACAAATACTTTTAAAAATAGCATCGTTAAAAACAATATATTATGGCTATATGTGTTGTATATAAAATAAATAAATCAGACTACTTATTTATAAAAAAAGTGAGTCTAGAATAGTAAAGTTGTAAACCAAATTAAAACTCAGTTAAAGTAAATTAAATTATAACAAAATCAATGACATAGGAAAATGGCCTTAAAACAACATGTTACACATTTACATAATAAAGGCGAGTTTACAATAGTGTGTTTTGAAAGCGTCCAGTGAGGTGATCAGCCGCACTTCCTCTAGCAACGCATTCCACAAAAGTGGTCCGGCTCGACAAAAAGATCGCCGGCCATATCGCACCAGGTTGTATTGTGGCACAGTCAGAAGTGCGCGGCTTACAGATCGTAGCGACCGGCGTGGCACGTAGCGAGTCATCAGTGACGCAAGGTACGCGGGTGTCTGGTTGTGAAGGACGTTGAAGACAAGGATCACTATTTTATGCTCTATGCGCCACTTCACCGGTAAACAGTGAAGAAATTTAAGTCATGCGGTGATGCTCTGATGTCGGTCGCTGCGCTGGATCTGTAGAACTACTCTGACCGCGGAGCGCTGGATCATCTCCAAGCGATGCATCAGGCGTTCATACCATTGAGCACCGCGTTGCCGTAGTCTATTCTTGGCGTCACGATCGAGTGCACTATAGTCTTACACACGCCGTAGTTGTGAGGCTTGCGCGTGTTTTGGTTATGCGGAACAGGTAGATCTACGCGCCACGGCAAGCGTTTCATACTTGGGCCGACATGTCTGGCTGGCTGTCAAGACACCACCAATATCGCGTGGAGCCATCTTTATACGAATCGAAACGCTACAAACACTGATAACATGGTCGATAGTTGGTCCCCGTACACCTTTAGGATCGCAATATGATAGCCTAAGTTTTATCCTTGTTGAGCAGACGTTTGTTGATTAGTAAGCCACTGCCTCAACTCGCGCGCACATTCGCAATGCGTAGAAGTGCGTGTGAAGATATCGGTGATTGGTAGGCAATACAGATTGAACAGCATAGGACCAAGAGCAGACCACTGTGGAACACCGTGATGTGTTGTTCTTCGAGCAGATGTATTTTGTGTTATGTTTACGACATTTGTTCGATCCACCAGGTATGATGTATACCACTTGAGCAATGTGTGACTCAGTTGCTGCAGCAAAATGGTGTGATCGAGTGTGTCGAAATGAGGACTGAGATCTAACAGCACTATTAGCACTCTGAGCCTAGCATCAATTGCTTGAGTCAAGTCTTCGTGGATACGCATGAGCGCTGGCTCAGGAGGTAAGCACTTTGAGACGAGTCATTGAAGTAATTCGCATCCACGTAACGGCACAGCCTGCAAGATGATGGAGCACATCATCACCAGCCACATCTTGTAGCCCCTCAAGAAGAACAACGTCCTCTGTCCAGAGCAGCAAGGCTTCCGACGCGGACAGTCCTGCGAAACGCAGCTCCTGGGGTGTGTTGACGAAACGTCCAAAGAATAAGACAGAGCACATCATTGTCCTAGATTTCTCGAAAGCCTTCGACAACGTCAACCATCCCATGCTGGTCCACAAGCTACGTCTCTATCGCATTGGAGATCGCCTTAGTGCGTCGATCGAGAGCTTTCTCGAGGGTAGACGGCAGGTAGTGGTGGTGGAGGGAGAGATATTCTGACTTCACGACAGTGGACTCGGGAATCCCTCAAGGCTCTGTCCTTTGCCCCAGTCTATTCCTACTATATTCACCGATGACACCATGTGCTGTAACACAATTAAGATGAGAGAAGATCAACAAAAACTGCAAGAAGACCACCGGAGAGAAACAGTGGTCCATGAGTTTCCACCTGCTGAAATGCTCTACGTTGAGTGCTACCCGCAAGAGGAATAAGATCACCCCGTCGTATGAGTTGCATGAACACATTTTGGAGAACGTCATTTCGGTGTTAACCTACAAGAAGACCTGAAAGTGGTATCCCATATCAACATCATTATAAAAAAATGCAAGTAAGACCCTAGACTTTCTTCGGCGCAACCACCTGAAGATCGGAAACAAGAAAACAAAACAAACCACATACAAGGTCCTCGTTCGCCCGATTCTGGAATAAGCAGCCACCGTGTGGGACTCCTACACTGCAAGTGATACCCAAACCGTGGAGAAAGTGCAGCGCAGAGCAGACATATGGATATCAAATCGACACCACCAAACATCCTGTGTTGACTCCATCATCGACTCCCTTGACTGAAACAGAGACGCAAAAATGTTCGGCTGGAGATGTTTTATAAATTCCTTCTTGGCCTCATCTCCATAAATTCCACCTACCTGCCAGAACCAACAAAGAGCAAGCAGAACTCCAAGAAGAACAACATCGACAGTTACAGCATCCCCTATTGCAAGACACAGTACCGGCAGATGTCGTTCTTCCCGAGGACAATTCCGGATTTGAACAGCCTGTCCCAGGAGGTAGTGACGGCCCAGTCCCTGGACTGCTTCAAGTCCAGGCTTGCCGCCTACCTATAAATACCACACCCCTACCACTCCTCTTCTCTAACCCCCTATCTTCTGCCAATCATCATACCTGCCTTACTCCAACTACACCACACCCTCTACCCCACTTTCCCACATTCAAGAAATCTTGAAAACCACGCTGGCCATCTTCGCAACCTTCATACGACACAGTCAACACTATTTTGATGTTGGCCGTAAAAAGGAAGAAGAAGAATAATTAATTTGCGACGTATCGTTCCATACTCTTCGACACAAAACATATTTATGATATCGAACGATAGTTCATGAGTGCGTTAACGTTGAGAGAGCGTTTCTTAAGTAATGGTGTTACTAAAGCATGTTTCATATTCTGCGGTACGACGCCTGACTGTAGAGATGCATTGACTGTGTCAGTAAGCATTGGTGCGAGCAGGTCGATATTGTCCTTCAGCATGTTTGTCGGCATTGGACCTAAATCGAACGTCTTAGTGGTAGACAGCCGTACCATACGTATGATATCCCCCCTCGTAGCGGGCGTGAGTAACATGAATTGCGCATGTGCTTCAGCACTTGGCTTTCGTCGTTCGAAGGCGTTCTGCTCAGCGTGTGATTCGATGGTACGATGTATTTCAGCAACTTTATTGGTGAAAAAATTGTGAAATCGAATCCATCATCGCAAGCCATGTGTCTGACTACTACCCATAGCAGATCTCCTACGCATTGTATGGAAGTTTGCTGAATCTAACTCATAATTCACTTCGCCGTACCACCCGTGAGAACAGTGCTGACATTCGTCCGACTCGCGCCCAATTTCCAGGAATCCCAATATAATTATCCATTCGACCATTCTCACGAGCTACTGAGCAGTATTGTGTATTCAAATAATTACGTCTTCTGCCCAAACAGTCCATGAAGACCACCCAGAAAGAAGACCACTGTAAATTTACGGCAAGCGATATTATTGGCTGAGCTTATCTTCAGAGTTTCGCCAAGCGATCTGCCAGGAGGAACGGAGACTGATGACGTGCGAGGATGTAGATCGCCCAAGTAGGGCCTAGAACATTTGTTTCATATGATGGGTGGCATATTTTATCAGTATGCAATAGTGAATCGAATTAGCGGCACTGAGTTTTCGACGATAATCCTCTCGCAGATCAGTCTGTGTACAGTGCGTTTATCCTTTCGCCATTGGCATTCGGCACGGCGGCGGTTACGTTTTGCTTTTGCCAGTTCTTCAGTGTGCCACGGAGTTTTCGGGCGAACCGTGATGGCTCGGTTGATACTTTGACAGTTTCTTGATAGTTTTCGCAATTACGGTGTTATGAGTGTCAATTCACCCCAGAGAAGATATAGTGTTTGAATTGACATAAGTAAGGAACACAAGCAATATGTTGCTTTATTCCATTTGTTACGTAATATATTTACATGTTTCATATTACTACTACATATGTGCTGTACTGAACATTAAGTATCTGTAATAAAGAATGAACAGGTCTGCCAAGTGGGGAAGAGTAAAATGTCAGCAGTCTTAAAGCCTGCGTACCCCGCAATCAACGAATCTACGTTTTAACGTGAAAACACGTGAACGGGCCAGAAGGGAGTGTCGAGATCTAAAGACAACAACGTTGTTTATTTATATAGTCACAAAACGTAGTTTTGGAACGACATATTTGCAGTTCGACTCAATAGTTGTATGTGACGAAAAGCGGATTACGACCCCACATAGGTATAATAAAAACAGTCGCGAATAAAATAGGACATGAGTTGGAATAAATATTCATGCTCAGGCGGCGGCTCGACACCATCGAGGGAGCGGTGTGAAATGTAAAGTTACGGCAAGTCCTCAACGTCAAGTCTGAATGTCAATACAGGGCTCAGCAGTGCTGTTATCAAGCTGGTGTTCGTGCAGCTATAAAACATACTCCCGATTTTGTTTGTAATAATGTAGATAATCTGTGGCAACGTTTTACTAGTTTCGAGGAGGACAATGGTGAATGACACTGCTTTATTTCCGATGACGGCGTCGGTTCTAGATGACGTTGTTACGTCTAATGAAAACAACACGGGTGAATTGGTTATCGAGTTTAGCGCCAACATATGGCGGTACGGCTGGCCGCCGCTATGCGTGATGGGACTCATTGGTAATACGCTCGTGCTGCTCGTGCTGAGGAGGGACGGACTCGTGCGGACGTCGGCCAACGTCTACTTGAGCACCTTGGCCGTCGGTGACAGTTTCGTACTGATGGCCGCCTCAGTGGCAGTGTACCCAGAGTATGTCTGGGGCTGGTGGTTCGACAGTACGAGTAAGTTGTCATGTTGCACCATCCGGGCGGTACACTATACCCTTATAGACGCGTCCATTTGGCTCGTTGTCGCGTTCACTGCCGAGCGCTGCGTCGTCGTCCGCTTCCCGCTACTCAAGCTACGCCTGTGTACCCCGCGCAACGCCAGCTTATGCTGCGCGTCATTGCTGGTGTTGGCCTTCGTCAAAAACATCGACCTTTTATTCATATACGACCATGTCACTGATACTTATTCCGGCGACGCCGTTTGCAATGCATCGTTGCGTTACCTGGATTATATGAACAACTACCGACCAATGATTACCCTCGTCTCCTCCTGCATGATCCCGACAGGTGTCGTGCTTATCTGTAATTTGGCGATAATACGAACACTACGTCGGGAGTTGATGCAAACGGTCGTGCGAGACTCGATCGTTAGACGCACAACAGTCATGTGTCTGGCCGTGTCGTTCGCATTCATTTTTTGCGTCGTTCCCAGTTATGTGTTCTATGTCATCATACCCAACTGGCCAATGACCCTACAGATTCAGTACAATATATTATCGTCCCTGAGCCTCCTGCGATACGCCAATCACGCCGTCAACTTCTTCCTCTACAGTGTGACCGGTGCCCACTTCCGGTGCGATATGGTCGCGTTGTTTAGTAGTGGCATCCAGCGCGGACGAGCGACGGCGGCTGTAGTTCGTGGAATGACGTCCCGTGTTTGGTTTCACAGGCTTGGTTTCAGCCGGGACTTTGAAAATGATTTGGAAATGTATTAACGCGAATATTGATTTATATTATGTTGTTGATGTGCACGTCACGCCCGGTCACGCTCATCTCGATTGCACACGGCGAACTCGGTCACGCTCCTCCAGATTGGGCACATTGCAATCGGTTAAGCTCGTCTCGATTGAGCACGTGGCACCCGGTCACGCTCGTCTCGGTTGCGCACGCCGCATTCGATCAAGCCCGTGTCGATTGCGCACGTCACGGGTGTGCGCGCCTAATAAATAGTAAAGTACAATTAAAATGTGGACAGGAAAATGTATAATTTATATGCTTTAGCTTGTGTATTCTGTTTGCAGATGTAGCAGTTATTGGTGTCACATTCCGTGTCATATTTACTTATGATGTATATTTTGCAGTAACTTACGAAGCTTTGATATGAATGGGTGTTAATTTTTTCCATGGCAATTTGTGGAAGAAAGTTTTCTTGAAGCAGATGTGGTATAGTATGTCTGATACAAAGGCGGCAGTATATTGTATTAGTTTGTTTAATTTGTATATCACAGGTATAGTTTTGTGGGAAATTATTTATTGTATTGATAAAGTGTTGAGGTGCCTTTGTGTGTCTTGCTGGTCTAAGGATATTTTCATTAGTAGAGAACATGTCTTGGAAATATTCTGGGACGGTTTTATTTTTATATCTGTAGAAAAATTGCATGCATGATAGTTTATAAAGGTCATCTGTTTTTAATAGTTTTAGTTCTTTAAATAATGGTGTACTGTGTGAATTATATTTACTGTTTGATATAGATCTAATTGTTTGTTTTTGAAGTTTGTTTATTCGTTTGTTTATTTTGCCACCCCATGCTAATATACCATAGCTTAGGTGTGACATAAATAGTGAAGAATATATTATCTTTAGGATATATATTGGTATGTAGTGTTTTCATTTAGTGAGAATTCCACATATCCTTAAACATTTGTTAGCTATATAGTTTTGATGAGGAGACCATGTTAAGTTTGAATGCATTATGACTTGTGAAATCGCTCAGCAAGAGCTGAATCCATCCTCGCAAGTCAGGTGTGTGACTACGTACATTACCCATGGCAGATCTCCTATGCATTGTATTGAAATTAGCTGAATCAAACTCATAATTGACTTCGCCATGCTACCCGTGAGAACAGTGCAGACACTGGTCCTACTCATAGGCGTCGTATCCACCCGGACTCGACATTACCAGCATCTACCCGGCATTCTACCCGTCATCCGTGGCCCGGATGGCAGGGGCCTACGTACGATTAAAACTCGAGACTGTATACAGTCGTCGAAATTGTCTTTACATCATTTAACCCGTGTGCAACTGTAAATACAATGTCCTTAGCATAGTTTGGTATTGAACAAGTTTAGATCCTTCAGCTAATTTCTACCCAGATTGTTCTATTTCAGAAACGTTCATCATACGTATGATATCCCCCCTCGTAGCGGACGTGGGTAACGTGAATTGCAGTTGGCTTTCGTCGTTCGAAGGCGTTCTGCTCAGCGTGTGATTCGATGGTACGATGTATTTCAGCAAAACTCCAAGAAATTTAAATTGTGTCACCCGTCTGACCGGTATGTTATTTATTTTAACACTAGGTATTTCGTGGTTCTTTTTAGTTTTCTCTGTTTAGAGTGAAAAATCATAAAAAAAAATTTTGCAGCATCCAGTTACAGCTTATTTACTGCTAGCCAGTTTGTTATTTTAGTCAATTCTGAGTTTGTATTGTTGGATGTAGCCAAGTCGTTTGTTTGTTGATCTGTAAAAGTAACAGTTCTGGAAGGAAATTAAGAACCATACGAACAGTAAAGTTATAATACCAACGAACAGTGATGGTATACATGGTGATGTCGATATTGGGTCAATATGGAAGCACCACTACGAAAATATAGCTAACGATGTGAAGGATAGCCGCTGTGACAATGTTCACTTTGATTCCATCAATGACAATAATGGGATTATGTTTATGCAGTTGAAATGATGGGTATTATTAATTAATTATCAAGCAGTAAGTCACCAGGTCTAAATGTTATTACTGCAGAACACATCAAGTTCGCCGACGCTCAAATTGTGGTGCTATTATCTACCCTTGTGACCTCTATTGTGGTGCATGGTTATGTTCCGAAATCAGTCTCAGAGTCTGTAATTGTACCGGTTATTAAAGATAAAAATACACGGGTAAATGACAAAAGTAAATACAGGCCAATATGCCTTTCTAACATATATTCCAAGATAATATATACTGTGATATTCAACAGAATGGAAACATACTTGCAAACTACGCCTCATCAGTTTGGATTTAAGCCAAAACACTGACCGTAGTTGTGTGTGTTTACATTAAAGGAATAATTAAGATTTTACACTAAACATGGTTCAGCTATGCATGTTGCGTTTCTGGATGCGTCAAAAGCAAGGGACTACAAGTTTTACTTGACATATATTACTCTTATGGGTGGGAGTACGACTTTCAATATAATGCTGATAAATCCCTGATCATGTACTTTGATTCCAGAAATTCAAATATTGCCAGGGAAATTATTTTAGGAGGAAATAAGTTAAACTTCGCCACCTCTTGTAAATACATTGGCCATGTCATTTGTAACGATTTTAAGCAGACATTCAAGCCAACGTGAGACTTTTTTTATGCCAAAAGTAACATGTTAATTGTCAGCAATTTATTGTTGCCTATAACAATTCATGTAGAATATTGAACAATCTGTCTATGAGATGTAGCGCTAGCCACATGTTTGCTACAACTAATGTAAAATCAATGTGTTATCAGAACAGCTATTTTAGCTTAATCACGGGGATTAACACGTCTGTTAATACAATTATTCAGAGTATTGTTACTAGCGACATATACAGTACGTCGCAGTTGCGGCATAAGAGGATCAAGACTTTATATAATTTTTTTAATATCCTGTTTTATTAACATATTTATTTTTAATCTTTATTCATTTATGTTTCCATTTCTGTATGGATGTTTTCATCGATGTATTTTTTTCCAATATGGACACAATGCTTGTCCGGATAACAAAACTATTATTATTATTATAGCGAAGTATCATCCGCATACGAAATTAATTTAAACACAGTAATGGCTTGTAAGAAATCATTAATATATATGTGTGTAATGCGCCTTGAGCAGTCCCAAGGACTGGATACTGCGATATATAAGAACGTACCGTTACCTTTTACCTTTATATATAATGTATAATAGTGGACCTCAAATTTAACCTTGTAGAACCGCCGTTTAATTGAGTAATACATTTGGTTGTATGTCATCGATTTGTATAAATTTTTCACGGTATAATACATAACTCTGTAATAATTATAACGCTAAACGTTCCAGGCTATAATATTTTAATTTTGTTAATATGATTGTGTGGTCAAGTGTATCGAAGGTTTTCGATAAATCAAGAAATCTACAGAGGGGTAAATGATTGTTATCCAATTGTGTAATAATGATCCTATCCATTATTTATAGAGCTGTAAACTCAGTTGAATGGTGTGGTCTGAAGTCATATTGGTTTTCTGGCAGTAGTTTGTATTTGTAAAATACATGAGTAATTGGTTATTCACAATTCTTTCAAGGAATTTTGAGATAATAGGCAGAAGGGATATTGGTCTGCAATTCTTGAATAACGTGGGATCATTTTTTATATTGGAATTACTTTTGCTACTTTAAGTTTGTCAGGAAATTGTCCTTTATTCAAGACTTTATTTATTAATAATGTCAGAGGTTTAACAATTACTGGTACAGATTCCTCTTTTATTTCTGTGAATCTGAATTTTCTTTTAGCCTTGTTTTTGAGAAATTGAGAAAACAAATGTATATGCACATGATTTTCCTTCAGAAAGGCTTGGACCTATTTCTATAAAGTACTTGTTAAATTCATTCGCTGTGTCATGCTTTTTCGTAAATATCTTATCAGCTTGCTTATAACATGTTGGTATCCGGGTGCTGTCTTCCTGTATTGATATATATATATATATATATATATATATATGTGTGTGTGTGTGAGTGTGTGTGTGTGTGTGTGTGTGTGTGTGTGTGTGTGTGTGTGTGTGTGTGTGTGTGTGTGTGTGTGTGTGTGTGTGTGTGTGTGTGTGTGTGTGTGTGTGTGTGTGTGTGTGTGTGTGTGTGTGTGTGTGTGTGTGTGTGTGTGTGTGTGTGTGTGTGTGTGTGTGTGTGTGTTGCTTCTCATGTGTTTGCTACGTTGGATTTGTGTTTATAGAATAGTTGTTCATAATATAATCTTTTTGCTTCACGAATGCTCTTCTTAAGTATTGTGTTGTAAATGTTTAGATCAATGTAACAAGTGGTACATTCTGCAGAGTCTGGGTGTAACATCTTCATTTGTTTATATATTTCATCTCTCTATTTAATTGATCTTAGTAGGCATCTCGTAATCAAGGCTGATTTTTTATGTCTTTATTTATGAAATCTTACAACTTTAGTTGGTATGTGTTTATTTTTACTCGTTTCTATTGTTTGCCGTATAAACATCACAATTCAAATTTGTATCAATGCTGGGGTTCTTAACCATTTTACTATAAATACCCAACGTGTGAAACGCATGTTTATCTATTATTAAGGCTTTATTATTTTTCATGTGATTTAAGTTTTTATTTTATTTGATCGTTTATTACATATTGCGTCCATTAAGATAAAATAGGGTTGGTAATCCGATATTTCTTTTACGAGAATACCTGCTGTGCATTATAAAATAGTTTTTGTTAGATTGCAAAATAAACTAGTATGTATTAACGTTCCGTGGTTTTCTTAAAATGTAGTTGGTTGTGTGATTTTGGGTATATATGCTAGGTGGTGTAAGAAAGTCAAAGAAGTTACCAATCAGATCATTTTCATTTAACTTAAGCAGGTTGATGTTGCAAACACCGTCATTGATTAGATCGTATCTTATTTGGTCTAGAGAAGACAGCATCGTTAAAGACATTGGTCGGTAATTCGTGAATGATGTGGGATCATTTTTTATATTAGAATTACTTTTGCTACTTTAGGTTTGTCAGGAAATTGTCCTGTATTCGAACCTTGATTTATTAATAATGTCAGAGGTTTATCAATTTCTGGTACAGATTCCTCTTTTACTTGTGTGTATCTGAATCTACTCTTAGCCTTGTTTTTGAGAAATTAAGACGAAAACAATATATTTGTACGTGATATTCCTTCAGCAAGGTTAGGGCCTATTTCTGTAAAGTACTTGTTAAATTCACTCGTTGTGTCATGCTTGTTCGTAAATATATTATTATTTTGCCTAAAAATTTTGGTATCCATGTGTTGTCTTACTGTATTGATATATGTATATATATATATATATATATATGTATATTTATATATATATATATGTATGTGGGTGCGTGTGTGAGTGTGTGTGTGTGTGTCATTAATTGCTTCCCATGTGTTTGCTACGTTGGATTATTTGCTCTATTTAATTGATCTTAGTAGGCCTCTCGTAATCCAGGGTGACCTTTTATGTCTTTATTTATGAAATCTTTCAACTTTAGTTGGTATGTGTTTATTCTACTCGGTTCTATTGTTTGCCGTATAAACATCACAATTCAAATTTGTATCAATGCTGGGGCTCTTATCCATTTTGCTATAAATACCCAACGTGTGAAACATATGTTTATCTTTTATTAAGGCTTTATTAGTTTCCATGTGATTTTAGTTGATGGTGATCCGATATTTCTTTTACGAAGATATATGCTGTGTATCCTAAAATTGTTTCTGTTAGATTGCAAAATAAATTATTATGTATTAACGTACCGCCTCTTTCTGAAAATGTCCATGGTTGTGTGATTTTTGGTACATATGCTATGTGGTCTAAGAAGTTTCCAATCAGTTCCTTTTCATTTAGCTTTTGCAGGTTTATGTTGTAATCACCGGCAACGATTAAATCGTGCTTTATTTGGTCTAGAAAAGGCAGCATTGTTGAAAATTATGTTACACATTGTTGCAGGTTATCGTTTAGATTTCGCGGGGGCCTGTAATATTTCCTATTATTACTAGTTTGGTCATGCCACCATCGCTTACTTTAATAATTACTCCTTCCCAAAGTTCATAATCATTTATATTTTTAATAACTTATTATGTATATTTTTAATCTACGTATATTATTAATCCTTCCTTTTTATTGCATGTCGTCCCCTATGCAATACAATTAAATCCGTCCAGCTGAATATTTGAAAAGTCATCATTGTTAGGTATACAGCTGCTTTGCAGGCATATGACACTAAGTTTAACATTTTATGTTTTTTATTCCTCGACGAATGTCTCTAATTTATTATTAATAGCAAGACGAATTTACGGCAAATTAAAACTCAGTTAACGTAAATTCAATTATTAGTAAATCAGACGCGGCCTGCAGAACGTAGCGACCGGGGTGGCACGTAGCGAGTGACCAGTGACGCAAGGTACGCGGGTGTCAGGTTGTGAAGGACGTTAAAGACAATGATCATTATTTCATACTCCATGCGCCACTTCACTGAAGTGTAGAACTTTAATTCATGCGGTGATGCTCTGATGTCGGTCGTTGCGCTGGATCTCTAGAACTACTCTGACCGCGGAGCGCTGGATCATCTCCAGGCGATGCATCAGGCGGTCACCGATACCAAAGAGCACCGCATTGCCGTAGTCTATTCTTGGCGTCACTAGAGTCTTACACGCCGTATTTGTGAGGCTGACGCGTGTTTTGGCGATGCAGAACAGGTGGAAGTGCGCGCCACGGCACGCGTTTGATATTTCGGCGGACATGTTTAACTGGCTGTCAAGACAAACGCGAATATTGCGTACAACCATCTTTACAGGAATCGAAGCGCCACAAACACTGATAACAGTGTCGAACGTTGGCGCCCGTACACCGGATGATCGAAATATGATAGCTTCAGTTTTATCCTTGTTGCGCAGATATTTGTGGATGGTTAACCGCTGCCTTAACTCGCGCGCACATTGGTCAATGCGCAGAAGTGCGTGTTAAGATATCGGCGATTAGTAGGCAGTACAGATTGAACAGAACGGGACCGAGAACAGACTCAGATGTATTTTGTCTTATCTTTACGGCATTTATTCGACTCACCAGGTATGAAGTATACCACTTCAGCACTGCGTGACTCAGTCCAACATCAAATAGTCGCTGCAGCAAAATGGTGTGATCGATTGTGTCGAATGCAGCACTGAGATCAAACAGCACTAGCAGCACTCCGCTCCGAGCATCAGTTGCTTGAGCCAAGTCTTCGTGGATACGCACGAGCGCGGTCTCACTAATGTGGCTCAGGCGGGAAGCACCCTGAAACGGGTCATTGAACTCATTCGCATCCATGCAGCGGCGTAATTCATTTGAGTCGTATGGTTCCATAGTCTTCGACACAAAATTTATTCGTGAGTACGTTAACGTCGAGATAACGTTTCTTAAGTAATGTTGTTACCAAAGCATGTTTCATTTTCTGCGGTACGACGGCTGACTGTTGAGATGCAATGACTATGTCAGTAAGCATTGGTGCAAGCAGGTAGATCCTTCAGCATGCTTGTCGGCATTTGATCTAAATAGCACGTCTTAGTAGTGGACAGCCGTACGATACGTATGATATATTTCACTATATATAAGTGTTAGTACCGCTATAAATTACTCTCCCGATTTTGTTCGTAACAGTATAGATACACTGTGTGGCAAGCTTTAATTAGTTTCGTAATTCACAATGGCGAACGACACTGCTTTATTGTCGACGACGTCGTCGGTTCTAGAAGAAGTGGTTACGTGTAACGAAAACAACACTGGTGAATTGTTTACCGAGCTTACCGCCAACGTATGGGGTATAGCTGGCCGCCGCTATATATGATGGGACTTGTCGGTAACACGTTCGTGCTGCTCGTGCTGAGGCGGGACAGTTTCGTGCGGACCTCGGCCAACGTGTACTTGAGCGCGATGGCCGTCGGTGACAGTCTGGTGTTCATACTCGCCTCAATGGCAATACACCCAGGTTATGTCTGGGGCAGATGGTTAAACCATATTAGTAAGTTGGCGTATCGCACCTTCTTGCCGGTACTCCATACACTTGTGAACGCGTCCATTTGACTCGTTGTCACGTTCACTGCCGAGCGCTGCGTCGTCGTCCGTTTACCGCTACTCAAGCTACGCCTGTGTACCCCGCGCAACGCCGGCTTATGCTGCGTGTCGCTGCTGGTGTTAGCCTTCGTCAAAAACACTGACCTCTTCTTCGTATGCGACCTTGTAATTGATAAAGATTCCGGCGACGTCATTTGCAATGTCCCGTTGCGCTACCTTGATTTTATGAACAAATTCCGTCTAAAGTTTACCCTCGTTGCCTCCTGCGTGATCCTGACAATTATCGTGCTTGTCTGTAACTGCGCGATAATACGAACACTATGACAGGGGTTGATGCAAACTGCCGTGCGAGACTCGATCGTTAGCCGCACAACAGTCATGTGCCTGGGAGTGTCGTTATGCTTAGACTACACGGCAAGAGGTACCACTCAGCCTAAATACTGGTAGAAAAGTTAAGCCGCGCAATGCTGTTGCATGCCGGTTTCACTAAATAATATATAATTATCATATAATTATGTATGTGCGTTCAAAACCATACAATGTTTTTGTTATAAATTTTCATTGTTAATATATAGATCTGTGCCGAAAGATATTATTGATTATCTGATATCCCAAACCGTAATTGTGTCGTTCCAAGTTATGTGTTCTTCGATATCATGCCCAATTGGCCAACGACCCTACAGATTCATTACAATATAATTATTATGGTCCCTGGTCCTCCTTCGATACGCCAACCACGTAGTCAACTTCTTCTTATACAGTCTGACGTGTACTCATTTCTGTTGCGAGTTGGTCGCATTATATCTTAGTGGCATCCATCACGGAAGTGCAACGGCGGCTGTAGTTCTTAGAATGACGTCCCGTGTTTGTTTTGGCAGGCTAGGTTTTCGCCGGGACTTTGAAAACTATTTGGATATGCATTAATGCGTATATTGATTTACATTATTTTGTCGATGTGCACTTAGCACCGGCCACGCTCGTCTCGGTTGCGCAAGTCGCACTCGGTCACGCTCGTCTCGATTGCGCACATCGCACTCGGTCACGCTCGTCGCGACTGCGCACGTCGCAGTCGGTCACGCTCGTCTCGATTGCGCACTTCGCACCCGGTCACGCTCGTCAGAATCAGAATCAGAATCAATTTATTTGACCTATACATACGATACATATACAACGAATAACGTAAGTAATAGAGAAGGTCGGGAGACTCCCATTAAGATATATAATATCGTTAGCACAGGAGCCACCCTATAAATATAAACAACAACACAATTTACATGATACAAATCAGAATATCATATGACTTGTTTTTATAGTTGATAATTACTCAATGTATCAACATGCATACATAATACAAGAATTGATTATATGTACTCGTGTACATTGACGTATATATGGATACTTTGGTATACATTTCAATACGTATTACGAATTACAAATAAAGCAATTATAGATACGACAACTGGATTCATAATTTAAAATATAAACGTTTGTTGTGTATGTTGAAAAACTATATAGACTGTGGGTGTAAATTTTATTAAAGATAATATTTGGTGTATTGTTAACTGTCTCTAGTATGTTGTGTCAAATGCATTTTTGTTCACAAATTCATGTTTGAATCTGGACATATACAGATTATTTCTTTAACTTGTGCAGTGCTGGTGAATATCATAAATGTGTGTGCTTGGAAAAACATTGAAGTAGTAAGGTGAAAGATTGTTAATTAATTTATAGTAAAATTTAAATTGTTGCATTTTATAAATGTCATCCGACTTTAGCAACTGAAGTCTTTTTAAAATAGGACTTGTGTGAGCGTTGTATTTACTTAAGGATATTATTCGTATTGCTTTTTTTGTAATTTGAAAATTCGATGTGCGTGGTGACCCCATGAAAGTAAGCCATAATTAATATCAGGGAGAATAAGAGCATTGTACATAATATATAATGTATTAGGTGATAACAAGTGTTTAAGTTTATTTAGTATGCCTATTGTTTTATATATTTTATTTGCTATTTTGTTTGTATGACTCTGCCAGCTTAAATGGTTATTTATTGTGATGCCTAAAAATTTGAAATAATTTACTTATTCAATGTATGCTCAATCTATTTGTAATACAGGGTATTCTACTTTCTTTTGAGGCATATAAAAAATCATGAATTTAGTCTGTTTTGCATTTAATGACAGTTTATTAGCTTCCAACCAATTGCTAATTTTTGTTAGTTCTTTGGTAATATTTTCACTTCGCATTTGGCCTTTTGCATCGTTAAATGTATTTAGTGTACTAGTAAGGGTGGCGTCGTCAGTATACGTTATGAATTTGAAAAGGTCACTAGAAAGTGCTATGTCAGTCATATATATAATAAATAACAGTGGCCCTAAAATTGAACCTTGAGGGACACCAGTATTGATAACTATTTCATTAGACTTAATATTTTTAATTTCTACGTACTGCTTACGATTTTGTAAATAACTCTTACAAAGGTCCAGAGCCTTGTCATTTAATCCATAGTAATTTAACTTCTGTACCAATATATTGTGATTAATTGTGTCAAATGCTTTTGATAAATCAAGGTATATGTTTAATGGAGTAACCGATTTATCAAGTTCTTGTATAATTCTGTGTATGATTTCGAGTGTAGCAAGCTCTGTAGAATGTTTCTTTCTAAACCCATATTGGCTATTGTAGTGTAACGTTTTACAATGGAAATAATCGTGGATTTGATCAAACATAACCCTTTCAAAAATTTTGAAATCACTGGCAAGATAGAAATAGGACGATAATTGTCAGAAACATCACCTTTTTTGAAAAGGGGTAAGACTTTTGCAATTTTAATTTGTCTGGAAATATACCGTGATAGTAATATTTACCAAATACCCGGTACTTATGCTTTCTCGGGTGCTTTTGAGGCTGTTCTTGACATAGCGGTCCAAACCTATGTCCAACAGCGTCGGACTCATGACACAAATACGCACGCTGTATAGTCATTGAAGTTGGTCATACAAGATCTGACATCGTGCATTGTTGCAGACTCATGTTTGAATGTGACTGGAACATGCATGGTTTTCATGGGCGAAGAACACTGTGAGATTAGTGCAATGTGATTGACAAGAAATATACAATCGAGAGAACAGAGCACAGATCACCGATGTTGGCTTCTGATTATAACCTTCGTTGGTGCTCTCCCCGAGTCTCCCGTATAGGGAAAGGTTGTTCTTAGTTATTGTGCCTGTCAGCGTATTCTCACACAGGACAAATCTCTTCTGCACAGAATAGTCACATTGCGCTTGACAAATTTCTTCTGCCGTTTTCAGGGTCTAAAATACTGACCTATCAGTCACTTATTTTGTGTCATGTGTCACAAGATTTTCACCGTTGTCAACGATTTGGTTGCCGTTGTCACGTACAGTTCCAGGCAACTCACACACATCTCAATAAATAGGTTGCCACATCATGTACAGTTCCTTTTCAAATCACACACACACGTCAACATATACGTTACCCATGTCATGTACAATTTCAGGCAGCTCAGACATTTATTAATGAATAGGTTACCCATGTCACGTACAGTTTTTCTTAACTCACACGCATCTCAACATATACGTTGTCCATGTCACGTTCAGTTCTACTCAGCTAACACACATCTCACCGAATACGTTTTTCATGCCACGCATGATTACAGTTAGTTCACACTCATCTCAGCCAATAGATTGCCAATGTCATGTAAAGTTCCAGTCAGTTCACACACAGTTTTCCTGAATGTTGCCTGCACATATGTTGACTGTATGTTCGATGTGTTTTTTCATCCTGCGTGTCATCGTAGTTATACAAATCGTTGTTCAGTCTTGCCATTTCAGGTCCTGAAACCATCCACATAAGAAGCGCAAGTGGATTTTCGGTCAATCCCACGACCCCTTTAACTCCCCGGAGATTTTACCATGTTCTTCGCTTCCTGTAACCACTGGTCTCTGATGTGCCAATTGGCGACGAACTGCTGAAAAATAAGTATTTATAATAATATATACTTTCGTATTTTTAAATGTTATTCTTTACTGGAGGTCTTTCCCCTACCTCAGCATTGAGTGGTGAACCACTCTCCTCCAGAGGGCGCCACCTTCGGAACAAGTTTTTTTAAAGATTAACATAATATTGTAACGTTGACATGTTCCACAATTTGGCTTTTACTTCTTAATGTTTTCCTTGGTAATGTACAATTACTAATATTCCGCAGGATAATAACTATTGAATATATCAACTTTCTGGACTAAAAGTTGGTGCAATTGTTCTCTGCAATGTGTAAGATGACATAATTGAAGCAGACATGCTGTTGATGCAAGTTCTGATGCACATCAAGACTAATGGCTTTGCCAGTCTCAACATTGAATACACAGTATTATTATATTTACTGTGCACCCTGCAATGATAATATTGCACCCTACGGGGTGCATTTAGGGTGCATAGATTTTAGGTTGGAAATTTGCACCCCATTAATCACGTGACATGACAATTGATGGTGCAGCGTGGGAGCAATAAAGGTGCAATTAGGGTGCAAAGCAGAAAGGTTCACATTAGCACCCCGAGGAGTGCACAACAACGCCAATTTGAAGCACACAAAAAGGTTGCCTTTTTGTATTTCGTTGTCCTTTTCAACAAACAAAAATAATATCCCAAATCGATCAATGAGTAGCGGATAGGCATCTCTTCAGGATATTTACTTATCCAAAACGAGGCCGACGTCTATTTTCTTTGTGATGGGTATCTTGGTAAATAAAATATCGTAAATAGAATTGAAAGCTTGTTAAAATAGTAAACATACACGGCATATAATGTTGTGTTCCGTAGAGAAGTTATGGGTATATAAAGGAACGTGTCCGATTGGTTCGTTTGTCAGGCAATTAGTCGGTTACGTCAAGGTATGGGCATCGCTTCACATTGGCGATGGCTAAACTGTTCACGTCATCGTTGTTGTGTTTAATATTGTTTTCAAGTATTATTAAATAATAAGTACTTATTCGCAACCATTATTTCGACTTTCGTATTATAATCATTTGGCAAACTATTGTTGGGCAATGGTGTTATGTAATGTGGTAAAACTACTTAATTTCTCCACTTGATTAGTTTTTTCTAGTAATTGACAAGTAACGAAGTGAAATTTCTACAAAATAATTTTATTTGTAATGAAATTATTTTTATGTAAGATATCGCTTTTTTACCTTTTTATTTTCATTTACTTCACGAAATATTTTCGTTACATTTTTGTCTGAACTACGTCGCCTGGTAGCGCTCCGCCCGTCAAAGGTATTTCATGAACATATTTAATCACCAGGAAGATCCCGTCGCAGGGCCAAACTAATTTAAGCCAATTAATTTAAATAACTCCAATCGTGGGCCACTTCGCGATCGTGTGAGCATACAAACCTTTCTTTGGGAAGTAAGCGCATCATGAATTCTCTTCCAAAATTCATAGACTTATGAAAATCTAAACATTTAACATATGATATCCGTGGGCAATCATACTTTCCTTTGTCATGGAAATATTCCATAAAAATAGCTTAGGCCAAAACATTGCTTTGAATTCTTGCTAGAAATGTGAGCCATGAAACGTAGCCAAATTTTGCGAATTTCTGTGAATGGGCCGAAAAGACAGTGAGCTAAAGCAAAAAAGAACTGAGGCCAAACAAATCTGAGGCCGAAACATTATGGGCGCACTAGCCGCACGCTGTGACAGCAGAGCCAACACTAGCAACAACGAGACGATTTAATGTTATTCCATAATCACTATTTCATAATAAGCATAGCGCTATGGGGTCTGTTGCATCATTAAAATAAAAGAATGCGAAATTTATTGCGTTGATCTCATCGGTTCATCATCTCATCTCAATCCCGAAACCGAAGGTTGTGGGGGCACCATTAATGCCGTTCGGGACAGCTCCCTCCATCAGTGGCGGTTTCGGACAAGGGCTTGGGTTGTTGAAATGTCCATCCCGGTCCATTCTTGAATGTTGTCCGCCCAGTTCTTCTTTTGTGTTCCTGGTCTTCTTTTTCGTTCCGCTGTGCTCTGGAGAACGGTCTTGGCTAGGCCACCCGATCTTGTTACACGGCCGTACCACTGGAGGTTCCTTTTTTTCACTGTTGTCAGCAGTTCCTCGCAAAGCTCTGTGTGTACTTCAATCATCAGGCGCACAGTCTCGTTCGTGACATGGTCAGTGTAGCTGATGCCCAAGATCTTTCGGAAGCACCTCATTTCTATAGCTCACCGGTTATAACGGGTAAATGGAATAAACGTGAATAGTCGTTACGATAAAAGCCACTTTTGCGATTTATCTTGTGATAATTTCGTACCGTTGAAATGTGCTAACCGCATAATGTGTGTATTCAAACGTGTATTCCATTCTAAGGTGCATTAGTTGTTGTAACTAGTCGTACATAGTATTTGAATGAGCATTTGTCAATGGTCAGAATAATCGAGTTTAGTTATTGATGGCATCCTACTGTCCAACTGATTACATCGGTCTCAGTAACCCTTGCCTTGGCAGATCGCCTTCCGAAAGTCTGAAGATAAGCTCAGCCAATAATATCGATTGCGGTAAAATTCCAGTAGTCTTCTGGGTGGTCTTCGTTGACTATTTGGTCAGCAGACGTAAATATTTGAATACACAGTACCGCTCAGCGGCTCGGGGGAATGTTCGAATGGGTAATTACACTTGGATTCCTGGAAGTAGGGCGCGAGTCGGACGTGTATCTGCACTGTTCTCACGGGTGGTACATCCTCGCGCGCCAGGGGTCACTGCTGCTGATTACGTCAGTGTCAGCCAGTAGTACACTCTGGCTGATCGCTTTGCGAAACTCTGAATTTAAGCTCAGCCTATGAAAACGCTCACTGGGTCAGTGGATGTCGGCAGGTCAGGTGGTCATAATAAAACTAATTGCAACCAACCGTGGCTCGTGTTACATGCAATGTTTAGGAAGTAGAAGCAATTATACGAATACACAATACCGCTCAGCTGCTCGTGCTGATGGGCGAACGGGTCATTATATATTGGGATACCCAGAAGTAGTTTATATGTCTTCAAATTGGGGCGGATATTTGCGCTGTTCTCACGGGTGATGCAGTCGCGACTGGCGAAGTCAGTTACTAGTTTGACTCAGTTAACTTCCGCACTTCGCGTAGGGGATCTGCCAGGGTTAGTTTTCCATACAATGCGTAGGAGATCTGCCAGGGGGAATGTAAGTAGTCACCACCCCTGTCTTGCGTCCAAGTTGATCATTGTTGGAGATTATGCCAATTTCTGAAAGTGCTAAGTCAGCGAAGCGAAAGCCGATGGCGAAGACACACAAATTTACAAAATCAGCCTTTGAAACTGGCGGGGCAAAGTGACAAGTGTAGGTAAGCCCTGCACTTACCAGTCAGACCAGCATAGGTAGGTTGTTGGTGTCATAGCTTTGTCAACGTCTGTGAGACAATGCATTGGCTACGAAACATATATTGTGTTGACTGTTGTTGTTGACAGTGCTGACTGTTGTGCTACAACCATACGCCGGCCTGACCCGTCCTAGACCTAGGGCTAGGCTAGTCTCTAAAACTTACTTTTAACGACCAAATTAATTTAATACAATATATTATATGTAATTATGCTCTTGGCAATCTTCCCCTTTCCTTGGCATCTAATTTTGCTTTTAAAGTTATGTTTAACTGAATGGTTCATCAAATGTTCTTCAAATCGGGGAGATTTTTTTTTCTGCCCTAACATGATAACATAGAAGCTAGAATCACCAAACTTCTCCACATATTTGTCAGACATGTCAGTGTCACATTAAATATAAATATTCTTAATATCTTTCATAAAACCTCGGCGTTACACAAATGTATCTTAAATTTTCGTTAGTTTTGATAGTTATTTCAATAAGCAAACTTTTGTCACGCATTGTAGCTACATTTTAAAATGTATTAAATTCGTTTTTGTTACAGCTTGTGAAAGAACCACAAGCTGGATACATCATGGCCAACATTCAACACGTGAACTTCAGGTCTACACTATTAAAACCCAGCAGAGAAAATCGTCCACCTAGCAGAAAGTGTCATTTCTGGCAAAACTATTCTCTCAAATCAAAAGACATCGTAGATGATTATTCTGATCGGAAAAAACTTTGTAAAACCTCATTTTATTATAATTTGTATCGTTCATTCTAAAAACTGCATGACCATGGATCACTGAGCCATTATAACTAATTTAAGTCAATTAGTTATACTAGAAACATCTTTATTTTTAATGCAGACTCTCAAAATGAAATACCATGATATTAAAGAATTCATGTATATACATTTACTTTTTAATTTTTTTAATTGGTTAAATAATTTGTTCAACGTTTTCTTGGTTATCCTCTTTCACTTGGGTCTTCCCCCTCCCATTGCCATCAATTTGCATCGTTGAGTACAGGATCGTTTGAACATGAATATGACTGGAACAAGAGACACTGGTGTAATTCCTTGATTATAATGTCCTGATAATGATGACATATATATAAATTTGGTAAATTAATGCCTTTAGCCAGATTCGGTCCTACATTTACAAAGAAATTATTGAATCCATCAGCAACATCTGTCTTATTTGTAATTTGGGTAACTTGAGTGTTGTCTTTTTTTAATAATTTCATTTAAAACTTTCCAAGTACCTTTTACATTGTTTTTTCTTTCTCCAGCAGTCTATTATAAAACACTTTCTCACTAAATCTGAGAATAGAAGTAAGTTTATTTTTATATTTCTTTATACCTACATTCAGCTTCTTTAGTCCTAAGCTTTTGTGTTTGTATACATTTTTTTGCAAGCATTTTGCAAGTCCCTGGTTACCCAAGGTTTGTTCTTTGTCATAGCTGTGTTAGCACACATTTTCTTAATAGGGCAATTTTTATCATACACTTGTGTCAATGTATTTACAAATATATCGTAAGCCACATCAGCATGTGTTTCATTTAATACACTGTCCCAGTTTATTAATGAAAGATAATTTCTTTGCAGCTGTCAGTAAATTTTCTTACTTATCTAAACGTCTTACTAGTAGAAGTTGTTGTTAAATTTGCATAGCGACATATACAAAATACAGGTAGATGATCACTTATGTAATTTATCATTAACCCACTAGTGATATCAATGTTCAATTAATTTTTAAAGATGTTTTCAAATAAAGTTGCACTGCATTCAGTAAATTCTGCTTGGATTGTCAATTAGTGGATACATACCTAAACTGAACAGCATGTCCACAACACGTTTTGTACAATTGTTATTACTGTATTTTAACTGATCTATATTAAAATCCCCACATAGGTATATTAATTTTTTAGTATTCTTAATTCTTTTGATCATCAATTCAAGTTGATTAGTGAACATCTCTACATTAGTTCCTGGTGCTCTATATACACTACTAAAAATTATATTGTGTTTCTTGTTTATACTCAATTCTACCGTGACACATTCTAAAACGTCATCAATCACTATAGACATAGTATCTATAACCTTAAATGGATTAAAATCTTTTAAATAGATAGCTACTCCACCACATTTCTTATTTTTTTTAGTTATGTGTATAACTCTATATCCTGCCAGTAACTCGAGCAGAAATGGAACCCGTTTATCTCCGCGGACATTCACCTGGATGGTACTGTGATTTGCAAATACAGTTGTACAGCACAATTTCTGCAGTTTTGGCAGCAACTTTTACCCCTTTCTATATATATATATATATATATAAATGTATATATATATATATATATGTATATATATATATGTATATATATATATATATATACACACCCTACATGGGAAGAACAGCGTCTGCTTTATATAAATCCAACAACAAATTGCAGGGCTTGATCGCCAAAACATCCAAACATCCATCAATAACATCTATGACAAAGGCTTTTCAATGCCTTTTCCATACTCCTTTTTACTACCTAAAATAGATAATTTACTTGAGGATTTTTACAAGTGTATTAAAACTTCTGGCGCTCAAATCCTCGACTGACTTATCAATTATTATTTTTCTCAAATGTAATCACCAGTAGTAAAACAATGACATTAAAAAAAATTCGGTTTCGAAATGTTTTATATGATCAATATACTTCAATGTACACAGTACTCAGTTCTAAATGGTGGGACCCATGGAAGAAACGTGCACGTCGTGTGTCCTGCCAGCTATCATCACGATAGCAGCAATTCTACCACCTCACACCAAACAACATCAACTCAATCGGCTACAATGCTTAGAGACCACGTCAACAGCCTGCGTGATACACATGGGCCCTATTCAGGGCCGGAAGGACTATCAGCAGCAAAACAACAACTTATTGCTGACCTACGTAACAACAACAAGTGTGCTATTGTGTGTTTACAAGAGACTCACCGGGGGTCTGACAACATACGACCTCGTATACCCAATATGGACATGGCCATTGAGAGGCCTCATGAACAATGTGGCAGGGCCGTATTCGTTAAGAGTGGCACAATTGTCAACGCTACGTCCTTATCAACAAACAATAACATTAAAAATTTGACAGTACACCTAAATGGAATCTCCGTAACATCGATCTACAAACCACCAGGTGAACAGTTTTCCGTTGATCAACTACCAACCCCTGCAGGAAACCAACCACGGGTGATCATCGGAGACTTCAACAGTCATAGTGCACAGTGGGGTTACAAAACGACGAACACTGACGGTGAACTGGTAGAAAATTGGGCAGGGACTCACTGATCAGTCTAATTCACGACCCTAAACTTCCCAGCTCTTTCAACAGTAGCCGATGGCGGAGAGGTTACAACCCAGATATCATCTTTGTTACCAGCCGGATGGCTGGATGCTGCAACAAGGTTGTGATGGACCCAGTCCCACACTCCAAACATCGACACATTGGTCTACAAATTAATGCAGTAGTCACCCCAGAAACCGTGCATTCCGCCGAAGGTTCAACGTCAAAAAAGCAAACTGGCAAGGTTATGCGCAACAACTAGATGCAGCCACTAAAACGCCGACTGCAGAAATCTACAGCCAGTTCTTAAATGCCGTACGAAGGGTCGCAAAGAAGAACATTCCCCGTGAATGTAGGAGAAACTACGTCCCCGGTCTGACAATCGAGTCGGCTGAAATATATGAGCAATACAAGCATACACATGAAACGACCCCTTCGGCGAGGACATCATCGAGGCAGGAGAAGAGTTGATGAATATCTTCTCCGAGGAACGCTGTAAATCATGGCAGACCATGATTGAATCAACAGATATGACACACAACAGCAAGAAGGCCTGGGCAACGATACGAAATCTCAGCAATGGCCCTCGAAAGACAAAGCAACACTACAACACAACAGCAAACCAAGTAGCTCACCAAGTAGCTTACAAGACCGTTCAATGCAGCATAAGTAGATGCTGGCATCAATGCATTGAAGAAAGGCAATGCAACACAGTTCGGACCGAAGACCAAGGTTGCTGCGCTTTTTCAACAACTGCGTCACCAATAACAAAATTCCCAAGCTTTGGCGCCAGGCAAAGGTAGTGGCAATCCTGAAACCAGGAAAGACCCATCTGAGGCAAAGAGCTTTAAACCCATCTCCTTGCTGTGCCTCACTTACAAACTTTTCGAACGACTGATTCTGAACAGAACAGAACATTTTAACGTGAAAATCATTCCGTCCATGAAATTCGTACACAGGTGCTAAATCTGACAGAACATATTGAAGATGGTTTTCAAAAAAGGTCTAGTCACAGGAGCTGTCTTCGTACACCTATCGGCAGCGTACGACAGCGTAAATCGCCGGCGTCTCCGTATCAAAGTGCTAGATATGACTGTTGAACTCCACCTGACTGACCTAATACGCAATATGCTTGAAAAACGGCGATTTTGCGTGGTATTAGATGAAAAAAAAGCAGGTGACGAAGGCTAAGAAACGTTCTTCTCCAGGGAAGTTTACTGGCACTAATGCTGTTCAACATATATACAAAGGACAAATTAATTCATCGCGACAATCGGAGCTTTATCTATGCAGTCGACCTATATGTATAACATCCCAGGACAAAAACTTTCACAACATCGAAATGACACTCACATCAGCGCTGGGAAACATGACAACATACCACACATTGAACCAACTACGCGTAAACCCATCCGAGATCCAGGTGTGTGCCGTCCATCTGAGAAACGGAGATGCAAAACGTCAACTAAATGTTACATGGAATGACATCAAACTTGCGAACATAGCAACACCAGTGTATATTGGCATCCTCCTAGACAGAAAACTATCGTACAAAACGGACATCTGTAAAATGAAACAGAAGGTATATACACGGAACAACATCAGCCGCAAACTTGCACATTCGAAATGGGGAAATAGAGTACCGACCCGAAGATCTAGTAGCCTACCTCTCTGCTATTCCACCGCCGAGTACGCATGTGCTGTATGGGCGAGATCAACACACGCAAAGAAGCTCAACCCGGCCCTACATGACTGCTGCCGAATCATAACGGGTTGCCTGAAACCAATCAACACTGAGGGCATACACCTGCTGGCTGGCATAGCCTCTCCGGACATCAGGTGGACTGTTGCTAGCAACACAGAAAGAACAAGACACGAAACTGACATAAAACATCAACTACACAAACGCGTGCCTGCTACGCGCCGATTGAAGTCACGGAAAGGCTTCATGAACAACACGACACCGCTCAACTCATCGCCCAGCAGCACCATACTAGACATGTCGGAAACGCGACTGCAAGAAACACCAGCAGTCGTAAAAATAGGATTACGACCTGCTGAATCCCTACCAGCAGGGTCTGACCAACCTTGGCTCTGCTGTCGATCACTTAACCGCCTGCGCACCGGGGTCGGTCGCGCAAAAACAACCATGAAGAAATGGGGCTACATTGATGAGAAGCAGTCAACAGAATGTGACTGCGGAGAAGAACAGACAATGCCCCACCTACTCTGCTGCCGACTGCTGGATGAGCCGCGTACACAAGAAGAAGACCGGGCCGTCGTCACGGACCGGGCTAAGACTTACGATAAGATATGGAAACACATCGTGTGAAGGAAACGACAAAAAGAAGTTCTAAGTGGTAATATATGACCATGCGATTACATTAATTTCTTGTTCCTCAATCAATGTTTTTAAAATAAATAGTTAACTGTTTTCTTCTTTATAATGCTAATTATATGGTGATTCTAATGGTGTTACAATAGTATTCTGTTAATGGCTGACATATTCAGTCAAGGTGATTGTGGTTGGCTATTAAGTGACTCATTAGGGCTATTTCATATGAAATCAACCAGTGGTCAAACAGTTGGAGCGCCAGAATTTGCGTACATTTTAACGAATGATTAAGTGGCCATATTTAAGTATTTCTGCAAAAAGCTAGGCGTTTACATGTAAATTGTGTTTGTAATGCCTTATTATGTGAATGGGGTAAGTGCTCAAACCAACACATTATTTTTACCTTTTCTGCAGTTGCCCCTGTTATGAGAAGTTTACAAGAGCGATACATGAAATGTGCTTAACATGAAGTCATAATAATACAGATTGTGAGCACAAAATTAAAACATTGTAGGAAGAATGACAGTGTTCTAATGGACGCAAGCATATTGATGTTATAAATTAAATTGTTTGGGGCAGCCAGAGTTTCATTCTTGCAATACAGTGCAATGTCTAAATTGCAACAATCTAGATCTAGTGTCATACTGCATTTCAGCTGCAAAACAAAAAGAATGTGGGAAAATCCTATAATCAACGTATTTGCAATGTGCATTGTGCAAAGACCTTTATTATATAAACAACATATTACAATTCTAGGATGGTTTTCACTGTCAAATTATATATATATTACAAACACGACTAAAAAACATCTTCACATATTGTGTAGGTAACAACTTTAGGATTATTTACAGTGAAAAACTGTGATCGTGGATTTTGCACAATAATGAAACACAGACTGCTGAAATAATTTTTGCAAATAACAAACCTTTTTCTCATATTTTTTTGTATCACAGTTGAATGTGAATGTTTGCATGTTCAGCAAATTATATATATACATATATTAACGTCCTTAACGTTATATATATATATATATAAATATATATATATAACGTTATATATATATATACATTTTTTTATCACACTTGAATGTGAATGTTTGCATATTCAGCAAATTATATATATATATACATATATATATATATATATATGTATATATATATATATATTAACGTCCTTAACGTTATATATATATATATATATATATAACGTTAACGACATTACATAAACAATTTGGTACCAAATGCTTAGTTTTTTGCAGAAGTACTCAATAATAGCCACTTATTAACATATAACTAAATTCTCAGAAAATCTTGTTATAATTAGATGGAAATTGGATGATTTGACTTAGAATGATGACCTAATAGATTTTTTTATCATGGAACATACTCATATTCTGTTGTGTGTATGAGAAGAAGGTGATTCTTACTGCTTTGCCACTATTTACTCAGCGATAACTGTTATAGTACATGCACGTATGTGTATTCATTGTAATGAATTTGGATGTTTGCTTCGGCCTAACACCTGAACGGGACACAAAGAGGGTCGAGATCTAAAGACAACAACGTTGCGTATTTGCAGTTCGACTCAATAGTTATAAGCGACAAAAAGCGGATTACGACTCCTCGTAATAAAAGAATAGAGAATTAAATTGGACATGTGGTGGAATAAATGTTCACGCTAAGGCGGCGGTTCGAAACCATCGAGGGAGCGGTGTGAAGTAAAAAGTCACGGCAAGTCCTCAACGTCAAGTGTCTATGTCAACACATGGCTTAGCAGTGTTGTTATAAAATTGGTGTTCGGTCCGCAGTAAAACACACTCCTGTTTAGTTCGTAACAGTGTAGATAATCTGTTGCAACGTTTTACTCGTTTCGAGGTGGACAATGGTGAATGATACTGTTTTATTTTCGACGACGTCGTCGGTTCTACATGACGTTGTTCCGTGTAATAGAAACAACACGGATAAATTGGTTATCGAGTTTACCGCCAACATATGGCGGTATGTCTGGCCTCCGCTATGCGTGATGGGACTCGTCGGTAACACGCTCGTGCTGCTCGTGCTGAGGCTGGACGGACTCTTGCGGACGTCAGCCAACGTGTACATGAGCGCCCTGGCCGTCGGTGACAGTCTGGTGCTGGTGGCCGTCTCAGTGGCATTGTACCCAAATTATGTCTGGGGCTGGTGGTTCGACGGTACTAGTAAGTTGGCGTGTCGCACCATCGGGCCGGTACACCATATCCTTGTAAACGCGTCCATCTGGCTTATTGTCGCGTTCACTGCCGAGCGCTGCGTCGTCGTCCGCTTCCCGCAACTCAAGCTACGCCTGTGTACCCCGCGCAACGCCGGCTTATGCTGCGTGTCGCTGCTGGTGTTGGCCATCATAAAAAACATTGACCTCGTATTCATATACGACCTTGTCACTGTTCCATATTCCGGCGACGCTGTATGCGATGTACCGTTGCGCTACCTATATTATATTAGCAACTACCGTCCAATGATTACCGTCGTCGCCTCCTGCGTGATCCCGACAGGTGTCGTACTTGTGTGTAACTGGGCGACAATACGAACACTACATCGGGAGTTGATGCAAACGGCCGTGCGAGACGCGATCGTTAGACGCACAACAGTCATGTGTCTGGCCGTGTCATTCGCATTCGTCGTTTGTACCGTTCCAAGTTATGTGTTCTATGCCATTATTCCCAACTGGCCAATGACCCTACAGATGCAGTACAATATATTAAGATCCCTGCTCCTCCTGCGATACGCCAATCACGCCGTCAACTTTTTCCTTTACAATCTGACGGGTGCTCACTTCCGGTGCAAGTTGGTCGCGTTGTTTCGTAGTGGCATCCAGCGCGGACGTGCGATGGCGGCTGCAGTTCGTAGAATGTCGTGCCGTGTTTGGTTTGGCAGGCTTGGTTTCCGCCAGGACTTTGAAAACGATTTGGAAATGCATTAACGCGAATATTGATTGACATTATTTTGAGCACGTCGCACCAGTCATGCTCGTCTCGATTGCGCTTGTCTTGAACAGGTGCGCTCGTCTCAGCTGCATACCTCACTCTCTCACTGGTGTGCGCGCCTCCAAACTTTACCACGGTGTACTGACAACGTTACGGAAATTTCTTTCATGCATGTTACGTTCCGAACGGATACACAATTAAGTAATTCCTAGCAGTCTACGACCAGTGTAATCAACTTCATTTTAGAATATTTGTAAATTGTTTACTACATTTTATCATGTCACTGTATTTTTACACCAAATCGGTGCATTACATATAGTTATATTACAGACAGACAAACATATACACATAATTGTTTATTTATTCAATTGCACATTAAAATTATAACATAATAATAATAATAATGATAATAATATTTACATTATGCTATAACAGTAACAATGTGAAATATTTCAAATGGTTGTCATATTGAATGTACAACTTCCCATTAAGACTAATAAAAGTCGCTCTCATTTGAGCCACCCTGGTATATGGTCAATGAGTTTATTTAACGTATATTTCATCTTGTGTAATTTATTATTTTATTGTAGAATAAGTATGTTCCGTTTGCGCACCATAGTTCAACCAATATCTGGGTGTGTCTATATGTATAATTATATGTAAAAGTGATTGTTATGCGTAGTGATAAGTGCAATCTTTTGTGTCATTTGTATATTGGTGAGGTATATACTGGTTTGATAGGTGGCGTTGCACAGCGGCGACATGGTAGAAATTCACTCCTACTAACTTGTTTATTTTTTCGAGTGTTGACGGTGTGTACTCCCGTCGCAGTATGTCATCAAATCAAATCAAATCGTGACATTTATATTTCGCCGTTCCAACAATCATTGCTCACGGCGCCGTACAGAATGTTCGGGAAAACAGATATGTCTTTAGGTTTGATTTAAAATCAGTGATGATGCGTAACAAATATCAGAGACAATGTTTCAAGCTATGGATAATGGTTTTGATGTTGTACTTGTTGGCGAATCAATTTTTTGGCGTGTCAATACAACCGACTGAACTTTCTCAGTCACCTCCATGTTTGCTGCCGGCCTTGTTGCAATACGATCGTACAGCACTGAAGGCTTTCAATGTGTCATCTTGGCGACTACTCTCACTTAATGTGTCACCTGACGTACCGAGGAGAAGGAAAAGAGGCAGAAAAGGAGGCGTGCGAGAAAGATCACGGATAGTGAAATTTAGAAAACCACTTCCGGTAATGGTGATGGGAAATGTATTCTGTGCGAAACAAGATGGACGAGTTCGAAGCATGCGTTCGCTTTAACAATGAGTACAGAGAAAGCGCCGTGATAGGCTTGAGTGAAACATGGCTCGATGAAAAAGCGACGGACACAGAAATCAGTCTAGCTGGATTCACATGTGTACGAAGAGACCGGACTTTAGAATCTGGAAAGAGGAACAGTGGAGGTGTGTGTTTCTTCATCAATGAACGGTGGTGTAACAACGCTACCGCGAGAGCCAAGGTATGTTTACCAGACATTGAATTCCTCACTGTCAGTGTACGGCCGTTTTACATTCCACGAGAGTTCGCAAAGAACTACCTGTGTATGGTGTACTTTCACCCAAAAACAAATGTAGACAGTGCGTGTAGTGTAATGACAGATCACAATCATGAACTTGAGAATAACTTTCCAGATGTGCCGATCATTATCACGGGTGACTTTAATGAGTGCAGTCTCAACGCATCTTTGTCTAACTTTCATCAATTTGTGAATGTCCCCACGAGGAAAGACTAAACGCTTGATCTGTGCTACTGTAATGTGTCGGAAGCATAACACGCAAGAAGATTGCCACCTCTTGGCAACTCAGATCATTCCATGCTGCAGTTGCTTCCCTTGTATCGACACAAACTAAGACGTGAGAAGGCGAAACGTATTCATGTAAAGAAATGGGATGCAGAATCTGTAGATATGTTGAAAGTCTGTATGGAATGCACGGACTGGAATGTTTTTTCTAGATTCACGTGCAAATATTAACGAAGCTACAGAGGTAATCAACGCATACATCGCTTTTTGTGAAGATCTGTGTTCCAGTGAAACGAATTAAATGCTTTCCAAACACCAAGCCGTGGGTGGACTCTGACATGAAGAATATCTTGCGTCAGAAACGAGACATCTGGAAGAATGAAATTGAATGCCAGTCGAAAGACGTGAAAAGAATGGTTAAAGCAACAATTGAGCAGAAGAAAGATCAGTACAGGATGAAACTTGAAAATCAGTTTGCCTCAGGAAATTTTAAGCAAATGTGGCATGGGATGCAAATAATAACTGGTTACAAGGAGAGGAAAATAGAATCTGTGTAGAAAATGAAAACCATGTAGCAAACGAAATGAACATCTTTTTTACTCGGTTTGAAACTACTGATTTCTCACAAGAGCGTGCACTAGATAAATTCTCAAAAGGGGAATCCAATCATTCTAGGAGGAAGAACTAACAAAAATCAATCCAAAGAAAGCTCCGGGTCCTGACAAGATTAATGATAGAACTCTGAGGGAGTGCAACAGAGAACTGGCCCCTATTATTCACAATCTCCTCCACCAGTCGTTAGACACGCACACACTGTACCCTGCCTCTGAAAATCATTCTGCATCGTTCCCATCCCTAAGAAGCCTCATCCATCCCAGATCAATTACTATCGACCCGTGGCCCTTACCTCCTTAGTGATACGATGCCTGGAACGACTTCTCCTCCCTCGCATCTCCTTGGAAACATCACGGTTTCAAGATCCTCATCTGTTTGCTCACATACAGAATAGGAGTGCGGAAGTTGCCATTCCCACACTTGTTCACCATGCTCAGAAACACACCCAAAACCTCAGCCCGTATTCTCTTCTTGGACTTTTCCAGTGCCTTCAACACCATTCAGCGACATATAGAACTCCAGGAAAACAGTGGGTTAAGATCAATAACACAATCTCTACTACCATCATTACAAACAGCTGCGCCCCTATGAGCTGTATGAGTTCACCAGCTCTTTTATATGTGTACACAAGTGACTGCAGGCCATTTGACAGCTCTATCAGCAAGGACCATCGTTTCAAATATTATGTTGATGATAAGGACCTATTTGGCTTGATAAAATGATATAACCACCTGATCTATGAGAAGGAAATAGTTGAAAACCCGGTTTCGTGGTGCGATTCGAACTGTCTCCACCTTAACATAAAGAAAACGAAGGAAATGATGATTGACTCCCGTAACATTCAGTCCGACCCGCCTCCACTAGTCATCAAAGGAGAGGTAGTAGAGAGAGTTCCTTCATACTCCTACCTAGGCATCGAAATCTCCAACCAGCTCGAGTGGACTCTGAACACCAAGCGCATCCAGAAAAAGTGCTGCGAAAAGAACTATTTTGTGAGGAAGCTAAGAAAATTCAACGTGTGTAGGACAATTAGTCATCTTTTCTACCAGTCCACAGTCCAACCAGTCCTGTCCTAATGTTTAGTTTGCTGGGGTGGAAGTCTGTCGGTGAAGAACAAAGTGCTGCTCAATCGCGTTATCAGGTCAGCCACTAAAATCATTGGGCTGATGCTATCAATTGTACATGAACTATATGAAACATATGTGACTAAGAAGACAGCAGAAATTATAAAAGACTAATCCCACCCACTGCACGAGTTCTATTCTGTTGCTAAATCTGGCTGTAGGTACCTATCGGAAAGGGCACGAACCAACAGGTATCGAAGCACCTTCGTGCCAACTTCCATCCGGCTGCTGGATGCGAGGTGTAGGAGAGAGAAGTGAACGGGGATGGTGGAGCGATTACAATGATTACAATGGTGGAAACTTGGGTTCAGACAGTTCGCGTTATCCGGTCAGTCAGTAAAACAGTTGGGTGATGCTACCAAGTGTAGATTAACTGTATGAAACATCGAACACTAAGACTGTGACTAACATTGTTGTGTACTCTGTGATGGCAAACTTCTGTTATGATTTAGTAACACTGTGATAGTAATGTCACGATTGACCGTTGAGTGACGCTACCAAGTATGGATGAACTCTATAAACCATCGGAGACTAAGACTGTGACTAACATTGTTGTGTACTCTGTGATGGCAAACTTCTGTTATGATTTAGTAACACTGTGATAGTAATGTCACGATTGACCGTTGAGTGACGCTACCAAGTATGGATGAACTCTATAAACCATCGGAGACTAAGACTGTGACTAACATTGTTGTGTACTCCGTGATGGCAAATTTATATTACACCACTAAACTTAATCAGCTTTAAATGTACTAATATTTGTTGTTAAAGTTGTATTTTTACTTTTGTGGACAAATAAAGGGTATTGTATTGTATTGTATGGTATAATGACATGTTTATTGTATTGTATAGCATAATGACATGTTAATCTTGGCTACGTGTACTTATTATAGCAGTTAATAACAGAGTATACGCTTAGGTAGGTTTTTATCATGTAATATTTAGCATAATGAATATATCCTTGTAAGCTGTGAGTGGTAGTGTTATCCTTTATCATGTCTGGTGTATTGTTGATGATATGCGTTAAATTATATCTCACACAATGTTTGGCAAATTCGTGCTGTGTCCTAAATGTGTGCATTTTATTGCGTTGACGCGTGAGATAATTGTGTGTATAGATGTTCTTGTGAATTGACTTGTTCTGTAAATAAGCTGGTAACTTTATGTATGAATGTATTGTAGAAGCGTAGTATATGTATTTTAGTAAAACTTTTAAAATAGAGAGTTTTTTTAATAATGGTTTCGCGTATGCATTGTATTTACTTATATATATATATATTATTCAAATAGCATTCTTTTGTTGTTTCGTTATCCTATTACACTGGTAGCCCCAGATCGTTAAACAGTAATTTAAATTTGGTAATATTAGTGTGTTATTAAGTATAATTTTAATACGTCAGGGGAGGATATGCTTCAGCTTGTTTATAATTCGAATTGTCCTAAAGTACTTACTTGCTACTTTTTCAATATGTTTGTGTCAGTTTAGATGTGTATCTATTGTTAGACCTAAATAGTTAAAGTGTTAGACTATTTCAACTTTTACACCATATATTGTTAAGGCGGATACTGTTAGCTTTTTATTCGGCATATGAAAAATAATATATTTCGTTTTGTTGATGTTTAATGATAATTTATTTTATTTTAGCCATTCTAAAATATACAGTGAAGCTCATTGTTAATCAAATATTCAGTTACTGCATTGTTTGTATCATTTGTAAAGGACTCAAATGTACTTAATAGTGAAGTATCATTCGCATACGTAATTAATTTAACACAGTAATGGTTTGTGAGAAATCATTTATATTTACATATATATACATATGTATATGTATATATATATATATATATATAATGATTAATAGTGGACCACACATTGAACCTTGTAGAACAACCGAGTTAATACATTTGATTGTATGTCATCGATTTGTGCAAATTGTTCATAACAATAAATAACTCTAAAGGTTCCAGGCTATAATATTTAAATTCTTTTAATAGGATTGTGTGGTCAAGGGTATCGATTGTTTTCGACAAATCAAGAAATATACTCAGGGATAGTTGATTGTTATTCAATTGTGTAATTATAATAATCCTATACACTATTTTATAGAGCTGCAAATTCAGTTGAATGCTGTGGTCAAAAGCCATATTGGTTTTCGGACAGTAATTTTGTATTTGTAAAATATATGAGTAATCGGTTATTCATAATTCTTTCAAGGACTTTTGAGATAACAGGCAGAAGGGTTATTGGTCTGTAATTCGTGAATGATGTGGGATCATTTTTAAAATATTTGAATTACTTTTGCTATTTACAGTTTGTTAGGAAATTATCCTGTAATCAATACTTGATTTATTAATAATGTCAGAGGTTTATCAATTGCTGGTACAGATTCCTCTTTTATTTCTGTGAATCTGAATCTAATGTTAGTCTTGTTTTTGAGAAATTGAGAAAAAATGGTAGTTGTACATTATATTCATTCATCAAGTTGGTGGCCTATTTATGTAAAGTGCAAGATAAATATATTCGCTGTGTTATGCTTGTTCGTAAATATCATATTATTTTGCTTAAGACATGATGGTATCCGTGTGCTGTCTTCTTATTTTGATATATTTTATTAATTGCTTTCCATGTATGTGCTACTGATCGAATAATTGTTGATAATATAATCTTTTTGCTTCACAGATGCGTTTCTTAATATTGTTTTTTTAGGTTAATGTGACAAGTGGTATGTTCTGCAGAGTCTGGCTGTGACATCTTCAATTGCTTATATATTTTATATCTGTATTTATTTGATCTTAGCAAGCCTCTCGTAATCCAGTCTGAATTTATGGTTTGTGTATATGTGTATTTTTACTCGTTCCTATTATTTGCCGTATTACATTACAATTCAAATTTGTATCAGCGCTGGGGCTCTTATCCACTCTAAATATTAATAAGGCTTCATTAGTTTTAATGTGTTTCTTAGTTTTTTTTTTATTTGATCGTTTTTTGTATATTGCATCCATTAAGAGAGAATAAGGTTGGTGATCAAAGATTTCTTATACGAGAATACCTGCTGTGCTTTATAAAATTGTTTTTGTTAGTTTATAAAATAAGTTATCTATTAACGTACCTTTTCTTTCTGAAAATATATTTGATAGTGTGATTTGGGGATATATGCTATGTGGTGAAAGTAGGTCAAAGAAGTTACCAATCAGTTCGTTTTCATTTAGTTATAGAAGGTTTATGTTGTTATCACCGGCAATGTTTTGATCGTGTCTGATTTGGCTTAAAGAAGATAGCATCGTTGAAAATTCTGTTTTTGCAGGTCATTTACATTTCGCGGCGACCTGTAGTATTTCGTATTATCACATGCCACCCTCGCTAACGTTAATAATTAGTCCTTGCCAAAGTTCATCATAGTTTATCTTTTGAATAACTTCGTATGCATATTTTCAATCTACGTATATTATTAATCCTCCCTTTTTACTGCATGTTTTCCCCTGTGTAAAGCAATTATATCCGTCAGCAGAATATCTGAAAAGTCATCATTGTTAGCTATCCAGCTTCTTTGCAGGCACATGTCACTAAGTTTAACATTTTCATTTTGTTATTCCTCAACGAATGTCTGTAATTCGGTAAATTTAGTATTAATAGCAAAACGAATATTCGGATAGAGGAACCACATCTCTGTTTTTAGTGTCGCTTAAATGACTCTCGCCTGGCTGCGTGACATCGCCAGGAAGATAGTCAGGCTCAGAACCGCCTTTTGACTGCTTACTGCCAGTTAGCACGTCTATCCCCCAGAATGTTTATATGTTATGTATGTTTTCGATAACGAAATGAAATTACAAAAAAGTGGCCGAAATAGTATTATACAAAATAAAATGAATCTTAAACTAAATGAACACGTACAAGATTTTCAAATACTCTACGGGATTCGAACCGAGGACCTAAAATAGTTGCCCGACACACTACCGCCTTAGCCACCAAGATCAGTAAGCATTAGTTGTACTTCGGCGATTACGTATACTATACTAGTTAGCAGACCGACCGTTGCGCGCGACATCGATTGCATTTTCTTTACTTAAATTTGTCCTTGTTTGGTATTTATATCATGCTTATTCACACTTAGTCTTCTGTTTCTGTTTGTGCATAAGCAAAGAACGTCAATACGGAATCGTTGACTGCCACGAGAGCTGCCACGTAGTGAATGTGCATGTGATTAAAAGGCACTAAACTACGAAACAAAGTTTAATGTCGGTTTATTCTGTGTGTGACATGTTTCAATATAAAGTTAATGTTGACTAGTTTTGTAGTATAGTATTATCTGATAAAAGTGTATCCTTATTTAATGTGTTATTTCATAGTTGGCCTGAGAGTTTAATACCCGGGCCGGGCAGGTATGGTATATTTGGTGTAAAAACCTGGCTTTCAACATTGGGGACTGTGTATCCCTCGTGAATCGGAGATCACGTTAATGTCGGTCCCGTCTCAATTTGGGACGTAAAAGAACTACTGAGGACGACAAGCACCCTGGCAGTGACCACCCTCAGTGCCACCATAAAAAGGTCGGCTTGGCGATAATGTTCTGAAAAAGGCTGGCTAGTTCAATGAGACCTCATAAGATCATAACATTGTAACCACAATATATACAGGCTAGTCAGTTAATAGAACGTTACCGAGTGCTGGAAACAACTAGGAAACTAGGAGAGCCAATCATCGTCTCTACCCGAATCTGGGGTAAAGCCCCCTATCGGTAACATTGGTAGAGCTTTAATATTACAGGTCGTAGTGAGAAGCGAAAAAGTACTGCCACCTAACGGCGCCTGGGTAATCGAGGCTATATTGTTTTTAGTGAAGCTGGCGCGCAGCAGCGGCCTCCGGCGGCAAGCTAGAAGAACTAATCTCCGAGATCTATGCGACAGCACCGCTTGGTGCAGAGCTAGAAACTTTAGAAATAAATGTTCGGAGAAGGTTCTTTTCGTTTTCCAAAATATGCCGAAAGGTACGTCTAACTGATAGTGGTTGTGTTATAATTCACTGTTGACATTCGTAATATTTGTTATAACTGATGAAATAAATCAAATAATTCACTTGCTCACCGCACCTAGGCTATCCTACGCTACAGCTACGCCGCTACGCGTACATACTAGTGTTTTGACTATATACATAGTCGCTTTAGCCTTTAGGTTAGTCGAAAATAATGTTATGTTCACCTATATTTAGCAATTGGCTGAGGAAGAGATTGTGACAACTTTTGTCTGTAGTGTACGTGCAATATTTAGAGCTGTTGTAATAAATACAAATCTGGATAATTTTTTGTGTATGTCACCTACTCAGTTTCTGCCCTATCTGAGTTTCTGCCTCATTACGATTATATAGCTAGATCTCATATTAAATATATATTTAGTCAGATATATCGGACACAATGAGCAAAGGACGTCTACAATCTTACAACAAAGTTATTTGTCTAAAATTAAAACGAGGCAAACAGGTTTTTGACAGATATTTTGACTACAGTACAGTGCACCATATCGGTGACGGTGATGTAAACAACCGTAATATTTAAATTTATCGGGCGAAATTGTAAGCAACTATTCACCCTAATCACCACAGGAAAGTTAACGAACAGCCCGTGGAGTTTATACAGTGAATGCGTTGCGATTTGTCGCACATTGATGATTTTGAACACGTTGAGGCAGAAACCGAGTGCTTCCGTATGACGCGTGAAATGATTATCGTCTTACGTCGTTACGAATATTGTAAGTATTTCACTAAAAACAACTTATTTGACGCTTCGTTTGCATGCCATTTCAAATTTGTTTTGCTGACAACTGCATATTATGTTTGTGTAAGGCAGAAACCGAGTGGTCCAGTATACTCCGAGTCCGACTGGTGTTATGAGGATGTCATCAGGCAGTGCCTCTATTTCAAACGGACGAGAATCCATTACAACTATGATTAAGACGATTTGCAACTAGCATTCTTATATATAATTCTGTTTCTGTAAATAGGTATACCAATGTCTCGTTACTTAGAACTCTTGTGATAAGCTAAAGTGCGGGAGATGTTTCTGCCTGCTCGTTATTTCACCCAAATTGGAGGTTATCGACAGCGATACCGCTGTTTCAAAGGAACAAAAATCATTTACGCCAAATTAGGGTTTGGGTGTACAGATGCCGAAAATATCCATCAGACTATCATCCAGCGGGCATATATGTATGTTTTTGAACGCACATACATTGTTTCTCTATGCATCGTGTGTTGTCTATGTAGAAGGATGAAACTTTATGTAAACACAATTCAGAGGTTCTTTATTAGCATGGCAGACAACTCAAATCACGCGATGTATCCAACTGTCGTGCACGGACTCACGCCGTTACCGTGGCGCCGCCTAGCGACTAACAAACAATATAACATATTGCAACATCTCCCTTCCTTTACAAAAGTGTAAAACTCCTACATGTAGAAAACTATTCTATAATCGCATCTAGAACAGTTCACTGGTACCAAATGTTCACTGAGAAATGTTCCTTGAAATAAAGTAATATTTCTAAACAACTGCTTGTGTTTTATCGAAAATTACTGAGAAATACTGTCTGTATTCTAATGCAAAACAAATTAATACTTCTAACTGCTAGCATTACAGTAATCAACAAAATATCATAGCAAATGACAATGAGATACAAATTACAAATTGAACATAGCAATGAACATAACAGCAATATTACTATTATTATCGCAATGTTCAATACATGAAAATACACAACAGTCATATTGTATGTGCAATATCGTCACTGATGGTGTGTAATGACCATAAAAGGGATTATTATGCCCTTTTTATGCACAACTTAGAGAGTTAGACGTAGTCTCTGAGATGTGCCGGCCGCCTCACTTGTCTTCCACTGCGTCTCTCGATAGTTGGTGTTGCAGTGATGATAGCAGAATGGTCGTCACTCGGCTTGTCGACGCACTGGCGTACTGGTATTCCGCCTGTCGCCGTGTCAGTCGCGTTGTCTGTCACGTCGGCGGCTCGTGGTGCTGTCACGTCCGGGACCGCTGGTGGTGCTGTCGTGCGACGCAGGTGTCTCCGGTTTCGCCTGTACACTGTACCGTAGTTTGTGACAACATCATACGACCTGATGTTAGCTTGCCGCTGTACTGTCGCTTTCTGCCATCGACTTTTGTACTTCGCTGGCTGCATGCACACGACGTCACCGTCTTTTAATGACGGCAAGTGCTTTGCATTTCGGTTGTAGTAGTTAGCTTGCTTCTTGCGTTTGTCATCAAGCTTTTCAACTGTGTTAGTGACTGTTTTCTGCATCAGAAGTGCTTTCGCAGTGGGCAGAGTGGTTTTCGTTCTCCTTCCAAACAGTCTTTGTGCAGGCGAACTGTCCATGCCTTCCGTAGGTGTATTTCTGTAGTTTAAGAGTGCTAGATATGGATCTGTACCCGCTTCTTTTGCCTTGATCATTAATTTCTTGGAGATCTTTACGGCACTTTCCGCTTTTCCATTAGACTGCGCGTAACCCGGCGAGTTGGTTGTGTGGTCGAAGTGGTATAGTTCTGCAAACTCTTTGAACTCCCGTGAGTTGTATGGTGGACCATTGTCCGACACCACCTCGTCTGGTATACCGTGCCTCGCAAACTTGTTTAAGCTTCGGTATGACCGCTGCAGCCGTCTTGTTCTCTAGTCGGTCGATCTCGAAAAAACTGCTGTTGTAATCTACAGTCACTATGTAGTTTCGATCGTTGCATTCGAAGAGATCTGTGCCTACTTTTGCCCATAGGCGATCAGGGACATGATGTGACACGAGAGGTTCTTTCGTCTGGCAACTTTGGTAAGCTGAGCAAATGTCACACTGCGATATGTAGTCTTTGATCTGCGTTGACATTCCTGGCCAGTATACGCACTCTCGGGCTCGTCGCATTGTCGCCTCGATGCCCAGGTGTGCTTCGTGTAGTTTCTCGAGTATTTCGCTCCGCTGTGAAGATGGGATGACACATCGACTTCCTCTGAACACGATGCCATCTTGTATTGCGAGCTCGTCACGTATGCCATGATACGCTCTGATCGTTGTTGGTAGGCAACTCTTCTCAGGCCAGCCTTGTAGAATGGCTGCTTTCAGTGTTTGTAGTGTGTCGTCTGTCTCAGTGTTGTGTTGTATGTCTCTGAGTCTACCGTCTGAGATGGGCAGGTAGTCAGCCATGTGGATCGTCTCAACTTCCTTTTCCACGGCTTTGCGTAAGTCGTTTCCTTGCATGTATGCTCGACTGAGCGTACATGCAAGGAAACGACTTACTTACATGTGCTGCCCTCTTTTGTTGACGATGTCGATCTCGTACAGCTGAGCTCGTAACAGCATCCGTTGTAGTCGCTTCGGAGCTGCCTGGAGTGACTTTTTGTTGATCATTTCGAGAGGTTTGTGGTCTGATTCAACTCTTATCGGTCTGCCATATGCATAGTGGTCGAAACGCTCTAGCCCAAAAATAATCGCGAGCATTTCTTTTTCAATCTGGGCATACCTGCTCTCAGCATCTGTCAGCGATCTGGAAGCATAGGCAATTGGTTGCTCGTTCTGTAGTATGCACGCTCCAAGGCCACTCTCGGACGCATCACACTGCAGAGTGAGTGGAACGGTCGGGTCGAAGTATCGGAGTACTGGTGTCTCCGACAACATCTGCTTGATCTTCACGACCGCCGCGCCGTGCACCGATTCGTCCCAGAGGAAGTCAGTGTCGGCTTTGATGAGATCTCGGAGTGGTTGTGTGACATTGGAGATGCTTTTTGCGAACTTCTGTAGGTAGTTGACCATGCCCATGAGGCGCTGCACCGCCTACTTGTCGTGTGGTTGAGGCATTTTGAGTATGGCCTCCACCTTCGCTGGATCTACTTTCAGTCCCTCTGCTGTTATGAGATGACCCATGTACGACACCTCACTCCGTTTCCAGTGCAGTTTCTCTTTGTTCAGTTTGATGTTCTTTTCGCGACATCGATTCAGTAGCTGCGCCATCTTCATGTCGTGGTCCTCTTCAGCTTCAGCGGCCGTTTCACCACAACCGGCAACGAGAATGTCGTCAGCTATGATGAACACACCAGGGATCTTCTCTAACGCCTGATGTAACCGTTGCTGAAAGTACTCTGGCGCTGGCGAGATTCCGAAAGGCATCCTGCAGTACCGGTACCTTCCGTAGGGTGTCTGGAATGTAGTCAAGTAACTGGACTGTTCATCCAGTTCCACGTGCCAGAAGCCATTCTTGACATCGCAGACAGTGAACACCTTCGCAGACGCCAGTTCCGGTATGACGTCCTCGATCACTGGTAGCATGTAGTGACTGCGCTTTAGAGCTTTGTTGAGCGGTTTCGGATCAATGCAGTCTTATTTTTCCGCTTTTCTTTTTCACGATGACCATGCTCGACACCCAGTCAGTTGGTGTGTCAACTTCAGCTATCACACCCATTTCTTGTAGGCGCGTTAGCTCGTCCTTCAGCGGATGCTTTAACGCGACCGGTACGCGTCGAGGAGGGAGTATGACTGGACTGACTGATTCGTCTATTTCCAGATGTAGTGTGCCCTCCATTTTTCCTTCACCCGTGAACACGTCCCCGTACGACGCGAACATCGACGACTTTGTCAATGTGTTGTTGTCGTCGTCAATTTTCACGATGTTTTGGTGCTGGATTTTTAGTAAGTTCATCTCCTGTGCTGATTGTGAACCGATGATCGGCGTGACCTCGGCATCTGTCACAACAAAGGTCATGTTGTAGCTTGCACCATTCTTTGGGTTTGTTACGCATAGCTCAGAGCTGCCCAACGACGTCATGGTGCTTTTGTTGTAGAGCGAGATTATGTTGGCAGACTCTGTGATGGTTGTAGTAGCAGGTAGGTCACCTTTCGAGATAACATTGCAGGTGGCGCCACTATCGATCTGGAAGCGCAAGCTCCTGTCCGCCAATGTCATCTGTGCAAATATTTTCGACTTGGTTGAAGTGTTGTTTACCACCATGATTTCATTTTCAGAGTCAGTGTCTTTGTCTAGTAGGTGAACTTTGTGCTGCTGTGTGGCCCTCGATTTCTTTTGACACTTTCTGGCGAAGTGATTCATCGATTTGCACAGCTTGCACTCCTTACCCCAGGCTGGGCATTTCTCTCTCAATCTTTCATGTTTGTAGCCGCAGAATTTGCATTCATACGCCAGTTGTTCTTTTTCAGTTGAGCGTTGTGGCGTAGCGTGTGCTTTCTTTTTAAACGAGCGCTTTTTCTCTGCAGAGTGGTTGAATGCGTGCACTTCATCACTCGACATCGCTTTCAGCTTGGCGTCTGTCGACTCGATGGCTCTGCAGATGGCCAAACACTTAGTTAAAGTCAGTGATGATTCTTGCAGCAGTCGTTTCCTCATGGCATTGCTGCTGATGCCACACACAATTCTGTCGCGAATGAGTTCATCTCTCAGTATATCGTAGTTACATGACTTGACTAACGACCGAAGTGCGGTCGCGAAAACATCAACCGTTTCATGACTTTCTTGATTGCGATTATTGAAAATGTATCTTTCATAAATCACGTTAGTCTCGCCGATGAAGTGCCTTTCCACAAGGGTCAAAATAGTGTTCATGTCGGAACGTTCCTGATCATTCTGGAATGCGAGACCATTGAAAACGTCCAATGCATCCTGTCCCACGCAGGTGATGAATGTAGCAACCCTGTATTCGTTTGACTTCTGCTTCAGATGCGACACTATTTCGTAACTGTCCCATATCTGTTTCCATTGCCTCCAGTTTGTGGCGAGATTGCCCTTGGTGTTGAGTTTTGGTGGCAATGGTATGTTGCTATGGATGACTTGAGGCCCTTCACTGTTTGCTGCAGTTGGTTCAGTAGTCATGTTGTAGATGTGCAGTGTTGACAATATCAGATCATATGGACGTACAGTACCAGGTCCAGTGTAGACAACACATGAACGATTATTCCGTATTATCGCTCAGTGTGGATTTGAAAATTGTCAAAGTTCAGTTTACACGAGATTATGTATTGCAGAATGCTCGAATTTACAGCATTATTGATCTATGGAACGTAGACTCGTTACCGTTCTGACACCATGTTTCTCTATGCATCGTGTGTTGTCTATGTAGAAGGATGAAACTTTATGTAAACACAATTCAGAGGTTCTTTATTAGCATGGCAGACAACTCAAATCACGCGATGTATCCAACTGTCGTGCACGGACTCACGCCGTTACCGTGGCGCCGCCTAGCGACTAACTAAACAATATAACATTGCAACATACATAATTATATGAGCGCTGTTTTTGTGAAACATGCGTTCAACAGTATTGAGAAGTTATCGTCGCTGGGTACTTCTCCTAGAATAGTATATAATTTTATTCACTCTAACCATATATTGTGGTACATAGAGGATCACAATCTCTTAAATACATATATATATATATAACAGGAATCATTATATAAAATATAAATATTAACAGACTGGATACTAATTACCCGGCATCAGTCTAAAATACTAACCGTGTAAAGTCATGTTTATTTAGGTTCCTGGATAACATACACTAAGCGGAACATCGAACATACAGTTTTAGATGAATTTTGCCAGGCTGTGAATTATGTTTGGATCATTGGTCTGTAGCATATGTACAAAATTATGTACATTAGGACTCAATCTATTATATGAAGACATATATTTAATTCTCAAGGCGTCCAATTTGGTACATTCATATAGAAAGTGAATTTCATCGCCTATTACACCTATTTCACAAAGTTTACAAAGTCTCTCATTCCTAGATATATTAAAGTTTCTTCGGTTATTAACAGAACATTTTTTCTGTTCCTAACCTGAATTGAAATAATGCTTTTTTAACTGTTCGGGTAGGGTTTCGATATAGCTTTCTTTTTTCATGGGAGTTTTTAAAAAGTTGATACATCACATTATTATCATTTACAATTCTGCAGTGCCATAGTTGCTTAAATTAATCACATTCGCATTTGTGTATGATCTTGGCATCTATTTATGATCCCGTGTTAACCCTATATAATTAATGCCATTACTTTGAAAGATGTTACTAACCCGTTTAATCCAAGGTGATGAGTGTACATTTTTACAATGAAGATTATATAAAATTGTGTACATGATCTTATTAAGTTTTTCCTCACTACTTTTTAATATTCTTGTCCAATAACAAACCATTCTTTGTTTTATAATGACTGACAATGGATATCTTCCTAGCTCTCCATATAGTGGCATATTATGAGAGAATTTAGACACTCCAAAAATGAATTTATAGAATTTAGTATGCACTTTCTCCAATATATCAACATTTTCGTAGCCCCACACTTCACAACCATACAATAAGATTGGTTGTATGCACCTTAAATAATTTAAGCATAATATCAGTTGGTAGGTTCAGTCGCCTGCCCTTTTGCATGAGGGAATACATAGACTTTGAAGCTTTATCATGCAGCAGTTTTTTGGCTTTGACAAAGGATCCATACCAATTAATGCAAATACCCAAATAAATATAATCATCCACTTGATCAAGATCCATATTACCAAATTTAAATGTATGAATGTTACGCATCCTTGTCTTAGTCGTGGCAAAGACCATCATTTTTGTTTTACCAATATTAACCTTCAGTCTATTACAGCTATAATATTCATTCAGTAGGTTAAGATTTCTTTGCATGTCACGCTCATTTTCAGCCATTATAACAGTATCATCTACATATAGGAGAACAAATAGATTTAATATTCCATTAATGCCATCATTAGTGTCATTATGCAGTTTGTTTATACATTTTAGTGTATTCCATTTCTGTGCTATGAATAATGTTTCCATATCATTGAGAAATAGTGCAAATAAGAGTGGTGTTCTCTCCTTGTCTTAATCCTACGTGTGATTCGAAGAATTCTGACTGCACGCCATTGTTCACAACACATGGTTTGATTGATTTGTACTTTATTATATTCAATATAACGTTAAGCACTTTTCCCGATATACCGTATGATATTAGTTTTTTCTATAATGTTGCTCTGTTGATCGAGTCAAATGCTTTACTATAATCTACAAAAGTGCAGAACAATCTTCAACCTTGACATAAAAATAATTCAACAATACATTTAAGTGTAAATATTTGGTCGGTTGAAGAATAACCTTTCCTAAAGCCACTGGGCTTCACTCATAATATGGTGTGAGTTTATAAAGGCTGTCAATCTTTAATTTATAATTGAGGTAAATAATTTTCCTAAGCAGCTAAGAAGGGTTATCCCTCTATAGTTATCTGGATCATGAATGTCGCCTTTATTTTTATATATTGGTTTTATTATACCAGTGATCCGCTCACGTGGTATATGACTTGTTTTAACACATGCAGGTGATTATCTGAGAAATCTTTAATCATTTCATTAATGATATTATCTTCCCCACATGCCTTCCCATTTTTCAATCGTTTTACAACTTTTTTCACTTCTACCTCACACATTGGTGAATCTAATGTCTCGGACTCAGAGTATTCGTTACTTACACTGCTCGGCTTTTTAGTTACATTTACGTTACATTGGAATCCAGCTTCATTTTCTTTAGCACCATTTAAAAGTAGATCATTAAAGCTTGCGACCAAATCATTAACATTTTCCTTAGTTGCCACGCTGATGTTTTAGAACTTTTTTTAAAACTCTCTTTTGCTAACTCTCTCAAATTCATCAGTGTTGTTACTAATGGCACATTGAAATTCGGCATTCTTGTTATGCTCCCGTCTTAATATTGTCCTTTTGACACCTGCTTTGATATGGCACAATGTATTCTTTGTCGCTATTAGCACTGTATCAAGCACCAGTTCTAGCACACTATGGCCATCAGAAAATAGTGGATTTCCATCATCTACAAATATAAACGAACAACTTAATAAATAATCAATAGTACTGATATTCCTAAAGGTGGGATTACCACTTAAGTCATTAGTTGTCCTCCCATTTACAATAATCACATTAGCAGTTTTACATAGATCTACTAATAGTGGCCCATATTTATTACATTGGGTGTCATTATTTTGTCTTTTATAGTCAGCTATCGTGCCAGTATTCAAACCTGCACCATCATCATACCCAAATTCATAAAAAATATCGTCTTCTACAAAATCACATAAATTACCAGTCCTATCGCCATACATACAAATAAATGCATCATTACAAGACAAACGTTCTAATAATTCTACTTCACACTCTTCAAACGCTTCTGCTTTAGTGTATTTGGACCCTTCTGGGGGTATATAAACAACTCCCAACATTTAGTTAATCCAATACTGGCTCTGTCTACTTTGTACGATGACGCGAAATCACTGTGAGTATTTATTTATGTTATAAATTCTTCTACTACTTCCTTATATATTATGCCTATTCCTCCCTAGCTAGCCGCCTAGTGGCGCCACTAATTGTGCGACCACTTTTCGACCAGTATTTAGGCTGAGTGCTTCCTCTTGCCTTATATCATTTTTTTAATAGCTTGTATATTTGAAGTTATTGTATTAAAGCAACTGTTTTTTTCTTCATAAGGTAATAAATGCATGTCAAGCGTAAATATGATGACAGTTGCATAATGTTTAATTCGTTAGTTTTAGTTGTATTATCATATGGGATATTATTGAATACCTTTTCCTGTAGGTCGCCTAAATATTCGCTTATTTATATATATTGAGCAATAAAATATGCATGTGACGATTTCAATGTATCTTATTTGCATTGGTTGTCACTATGTTGTAAAATGTTCCATAATAATTAGTGTCTCTGTGCTCATGCGATAATGCTCTCGTGGGTGTAATTCAAATCTGCTGGTTTGTATGGTGCGCCACTGAAGATTGATATCGGTTTAAACTTGATGGTAGAAATTATGCAACAACGGTTGTTAGTAAAGGGAGAGAATACTGCGTACACGTTTATTATACATATTGCGAAATATATCGTCATACCTGTCTGTATAACAGTAAGCAAATACAATTTTTTTTAAATGAAAACAAATGCAGTAGAATGCATGGCTTGTCTTCCATTTGACTTCCATATTATACATTACATGATAATGGGTACATGAAAATGTTGGTATTCTCTATTATATTCATTATAATATTGCTGTGTGTATATAAAAAGGTAAGTTATTATATTACGCAGTATCCCGTCCTCAGGACTGGTCAAAGCGCTTTACACTTTACTCCCTGGCAGACCTGTTCAATCGAACACCATCTCGACTTCTCTGAGAAGCATTCAGCCACGCTACAGTTAATGCATCAAGACTATTCGTACACAAATATCCACCAATGTATATAACTAGGTACTCATTGATATAGCTGACTGAACTGAAGCAATGTAGAGTAAACGAACTTGCCTAAGGTTCGACACCGCCGCACAGGATTGGAACCTGCGTTCTCTCAGTCGAGAGTCTGGAGCTTTTACCGCTGCGCTACTGCGCCCCACGTATATGTAAACCTTCACATACAGTAACCATGTGACACAATTTATTAACACTGTCGGACTGTGTCTCCTTAATGTTACCCGTATTTTTCCATTCTAGCTACACCGGAAACACCCCTACTTTATCAACGTGCTAATCTTAGCTACAGCTGAATGCAAGTGAACCTAGACAAACAAATTGCTTAAGACCCCCTTGGACTAACTACCCATAGGCAATATGTGTCTTTATTTACTATTCCTCAGATTCTATTGTTTCAAAATAAAAGGACAGAACTATAGTCAGTCATATACAAAAGTAGCAAAATGCTACAGGTGCACAGTGCACGCTGCACACACCTTGTGTTACCTCAGTATTTCGCGTCCTTTAGTTCACATTGCTAGCTTCATTGACGGTTATGACGTCTTAGGAATGAAATGATCAATTATGGCAATATCAAAAATTTATAATTATTATTATGTGTATTATTATTCTCTGCTAACAACGTCTTCATACACTAGTGGAGTAGACGACCCCAGTTCACTGCCCCAAAGCAGCTAACCCGCACATATTCTAACCAGCCAGCCGAGGTTTGTCGGGGGATGGGCCGTCGCGGTGGTAATTTGGAGCCATATGTGCGAGTTGAGTGGTTTGGGTAGATCAATGTTGCAAGCCACCCATCGAGGATGCGGCCGCCAGACATGCAAGGGTGCTACCATCTCGCCATCACCCAATCAATTCCGCCCGGTAATTACAGCGTGGCTAATAAATAACAATAATTAAATGTATTCATACACAAGTATTCAGAGTACGACTCTGTTCAATAGTGTGTACACTGTACAGAGTCGATAAAAATAAAACAACATATAAACACATAAGACGTAATGATGTAATCGTAGATTTATTTACAAATACTTTTTAAAATAGCATCGTTAAAAATAATACATTATGACTATATGTGTTGTATATAAAATAAATAAATCAGACTACTTATTTATAAAAAGTGAGTCTAGAATAGTAAAGTTGTAAACCAAATTAAAATTCAGTTAAAGTAAATTAAATTATAAGAAAATCAATGACAGGAAAATGGCCTTAAAACAACATGTTACACAGTTACACAATAAAAGTGAGTTTATCGTGTGTAGTGAGGTGCACTTTCATAGCGTCCAATGAGGTGATCAGCCGCATTTCCTCCAGCAACATATTCCACAAAAGTAGTCCAGCTCGAGACAAAGATCGCCGGCCATATCGTACCAGGTTGTTTCTTGGAACAGTCAGAAGGGCGCGGCCTGCAGATCGTAGCGACCGGCGTGGCACATAGCGAGTCATCAGTGACGCAAGGTACGCGGGTGTCTGGTTGTGAAGGACGTTGAAGACAAGGATCACTAAATATTTCCATGCAATCCATTTGCATATATAATGTAAAACTTCAACAGCCGTTTTCTTCATTTTCACTTTTTGATCCCTACCAAGTTCAATGCTCCATAACTTTTCCAATTTTTGTAGCAGTCATATTTTTTGAAACCGTGTAAAGCACCCTACCAAACCTTTACAAGGATGTAAGAAAACAATGTTACAATTTTTCCGACTTATCACTCATTTGGTCAGCTGGGGTCACATATAGACGTATTAGTCCAAAGGACTTCAGGGCCACTTGGCCCATTTTTTATATCTATTCAGAATCCCTTCATGTTGAACTTAATTTTTCAATTCACGTACCAAACCGATTATATACTAGAAGGTCACAAACATTCGTATCCCGGTAGAAATCGAAACCAAAGGTAACCAATAATGTTTCATGACGACCAAGAGTGGTTCTGTACGACGCTGACGAAGACACTGTGATGGTGTTGAAGGCTCTGTTCGAGCCACACAGTTCTTGTTGTAGTTGTTTCCAGCACTCGGCGATGTTCTATTAACTGACTAGTCTGTCTATTTTGTGGTTAGAATTATGAGGTCTCATTCAACCAGTCAGGTTTTGTTTAGGACATTATCGCCAAGCCGACCTATTGAGACGGGACCGACATTAACGTGATCTCCGAGTCACGAAGGATTAACAGTCCCCAATGTTGAGAACCAAGTTTTTACACCAAATATACCATGCCTGCCTGGTCCGGGTATTGAACTCAGAGCGCTGGCATACCAGGCGGATGTGGTAACGGCAATTTCATTTCCAAATTATGAATCTATCTGAATCCGGAAGGAATTTATATGCTGAAACATCTAAACATTTTAATACCGGAATTATTTGTATCCAGGGCAGTTTTCCGAAATGCCATCTACGACGGTACACTAGTCTTCACGTCTTCGACAGTTTGATCGGTTGCATGATATACAATCAAATGGCAAGGTGTTGCACTTAAGACACTCGTACGGTTTTCGAGATGTATCGACGCCACACCCAGAGATACTAAGTAATGTTGCATAAAACGTGGAAGGGCTACTGCTTTTTACGACGTGAAGGCGGTGGCTAAGAGTCTGACGTACGAGCCTCTCGCAGACTCAAAGGAGAGTGAATGCGGAAAAGACAACTGCTTCGTGGTCCGGAACATGGTTTAGGATATAACTACATTTTGTAAACCGTGAAATATCGTTCTTCGAACACGCAACACGAATGCATGTGATTTATTAATAACTTATTGCGAGAGAAAGTATGTGTGTGTGTGTGTGTGTGTGTGTGTGCGTGTGTGTGTCTGTGCGTGTGTGTGTCTGTGCGTCTGTGTGTAAGTGAGTGGGCAACAATACATCTTACCGTGCACCTTAATTATAACTATTCTATTACAAGTTCAATGCAATTCACTACACAGGTATGCAGATAAACCAGTTCAACCTGCTGATGAGGACAAGTTCATTGTTTTCAAGTCATGTCTCTTGGAGCTCTTTGCAAACTGTCCTTTCTAGCCAGAGGGGTACAGCTGTGTCTGTTCTCCAGAACTGCCCATCCTGTTTGTATAAGCGGACGTGGTATAGCCAACCCATGATAGCCAACATTGCAGCAGTAAACATTCTGCTGTCTGCAGCAATAGCATTCAGTGAGTCATCTGCCACTATGTTTATCAGAGCACTACATTTTCCACATGTAGCCTGCTTCAGTCGTAGTACCTACAAGGGAATACTTACAGCCAATTATTTGGCAAGTGTGGAGAAATCACCGAGAGCAGCTACTAAATCAACTTTCCAAAGCAGGAGGAGGCCTGATTCTGGCAGGTGATGGCAGATCAGACAGCCCAGGCCATTGCGCCAAATATGCTTACACTGTCATAGAGATGACTATCAACAAAGTTGTTGACATCCAAGTGGTGCAGGTAATTATTACAATATTGTCAGTCAATATATTCTTGCAATTGAATATATTGCAGTGTCTGGCCATGAGATGTGGGGTCTATATTTGATCTGCTACTGCTACAATTACTGTTGTGAGTACAATTATGCAGGTCAATCATTTGTGCTAACTACTTCATATAAAAGACACCTGAATGAAAAACTGTAGAGCTGAATTTGAACGGTCACTATTACTATAATATTGTTATGACTTTATTGTGAGCTTATAAATGTGAAAAGGCAACATATAGTTATTTGTTTATATGTTTATATTTTCCTACATAGTTATTTTCCACACCATATTTGTATGGGGTATAAATGGTATTGAAAAGATATGCATGTTAGATTTGAAATTTAGCCACACAAAACAACCACTTCCAGGGACGTACCCAGGATTTATATATATTGGGGGGTTTCCAAACAGGTATCACCGTAAAGCTGGATGGTGCATGTTAACCTTCCCTGAACATTGCCATATACGGACCATAAAGCAGTGCATGTATAGGAAGGTGTCCAGGCTACCAGAAAACCCTCCTGGGTACGCCCCTGACTTCCTGGTAATGTGGCTGTAGCAGTACACACAATGGCAATGGTATTGTTGTACAGAGCAACGAAGTTGGTGGAAGTGCTTTGATATAGAAAGAAGGTTTAATTCGAATGCGGATTCCCAGGAGAGGAATATCTATATATCTCAGTTAATCACTGACCGTCATCCTCAGATACAGAAATGGGTGCGTGACAACATGCCGAGAACCAATCATTTCTATGATGTTTGGCATGTTGTCAAAGGTGATCATGAATTTATGTAATATATATCTTGAACATATGCATTCCTATTCAATTACACATACCAGCAACAAGTATATAATATTATTCCCATAGAGGTAATTTACTACACATATACAATCATTTAAAAGCATCACAACACACTAAAAGACATGCTAAATGTGGACGATGTTATTGTTTAGAACAATTGTGTAGACTATGGGTAGTTTTGGTGAATATAAAAAATTGTTTATTTCAGCCTATGTATGCAGACGCATTTTGTCCCATATGTAATAACTTGTTTTAAATCCATCATAACAGCCACAAGTTCTCTGTCATAGCTAATTATTAAATAAAACCATGTATATTTTACTATACTTATATATTTCCATTTAAATAAAAATGTAGTTATTTGCCAGTATAGTTTGTAGGACTGATCAAACTGTAGTTATTTACCAGTATATATTTTTGTAGGACTGATGAAAAAGCTTGAAAGGCTATCTAAGCAGGACAGCGGGGATCTTCAGGCATGGTTGAAGAGTATAGCCAATCATTTGTATTGGCTGGAGGCAAAGTCAAGCAGAGCTGACACGAGAGTAGCCAAATGGGAGTCGTTGGGAAACCACACCCAGAACTTACATTCAGGACATGGGGAGCTCTTCCCACACTGCCTACATGAAGATTTGACACAGGAGCCAAAAGCTTGGCTGAAGCCAGGTAGATGTCAAGTTTCATGAATACACGAAATTTTTTTAAATTGTATGTGTTTTATACAGTATAATAAAATGTGCTATGTAACAAAAACATTTGTAAAGATGAATTGAATTGAAAAACCTTTATTTTACATATAATTGTTTACATAGTATGGACATTTTCCTTTGGGCTCACACTGTGTTAGGACATATACACATATAAACATTATATACACATTAGATGTTTGGAAGTAGAGTATATTCAGTTTCAATCTCCCCATGCATATACGCACATACACAGAATTGCACATTATACATTGACATGTTATACAGCCGCAGGTTCAGGCTTAGAATTCAGTAAGTTTATGGCTGAAGGAACAAAATATTTCTTGTAACAGTTTGTGTGTGCTATGGGCATTCTGAGCCGTCGCCAAGACGGTAGAGTTTCAAAAGAAGAACTGGGTGGGTGGCTGGTACCATTGTGAATCTGGACAGTTTCCTTTTTAACACATGCAGATAAATATCACATAGTTGCAGTTGATTCATGCCAACAATTTTGCCCGCCCGGTTGACCACCTGATCCAGCTTTGCTTTGTTCTTGGCAGTTACATTTCCATACCATGACCTATGTTAAAAGAGAGCACACTTTCAATCAATGACCTGTACACCATCTGCAGAACCTTTGCGCTGATGTTAATGCTGACAATTTATTAGGACTTTATTTTTAATAAGCCAACAATTATTCCACCTCAGGTGAGACCCCATTAAAATGTTACGACTGTTTTCACAGGCACCAAGGTATGTGAGCTACTGATAGATCAACTGGAGAATAGGCACTTGGTATCAACTATTCGCAAACTAAGCCCTCATCATCAGACTTCAGGACTAGAAGCATTCCACAGTCTGGTGCTGCAATTTGCACCCAACCTGCTGATATTTTTCTACAAAGGATTATTGGCAAGGTCAGTATTCATACCACGGCAGTTTTCATGAAATGATGACAGCCATGATGGGCATCTAAGGAATAATTGTGGAATAATAACCAACTTGTTGAACATATTACACTCTGTGACGTCTGCAACACAAGTTTGTTTTTAACTTAGTGTTTTTGTGTGCACTGCTTGTGTATTTAGTGAATGCATTGCTTAGAAAAACCACGCAGTTTTTTTCCTTCAGATTGTGCCTGGCAGCATTGCACTTCAACGAGAATGTATGCAGAGAGCAGGCTAAAAACCAGAGTGGTGAAGCCATTTACAGCATCCGCTTCCCGAAATTTAAGAAGGGTGAATGTACAGTGCAAGCCCGCAAAGAAGCTGCAAAGTTTTAACTAAATAGATTACTAGATTTCTATTGAAATTGGCAGTCGGCATTTCTATTGATATGTCAATTAAAATGTGTCATTCAGATTTTCAAAAAAATCTTAATTTGTCTTGGAATACAAATCCTCCCTAAAAAATGTTGTCTTCGAAATTGCGTGTATGTTCTCAATCTATGTCGTGAAATCTTAAACATCAGTGTATTTCCCAAATCATAGCAAAAAAATGAGAATGCCTGTTTGTGATATATGTGAAACATTGATGGTAGTCATTGTAAAAACTTAATGCAGAACTGAACAACAATTAACACTTTATTAGTATATACATTATAGGTGTAACAAATATATATTTCATGAAAGGTTGCAGTGTTAGTCCTCTTCTTCAGAGTATGTGACAAGCCTGATGACAGAGCTCACTAAAGGGATGCTTGATCCAAGTAATGCATGGCAAGCGTGGGAGGAGATCATTGAGCCACCATCCTTATGCTCAACGTATACTCGTCCTGAGAAGAGTTTTGCAGTGCAGCAGCATGTCAAGCGTTTCACAAAATGAATGATCCGGAACGTGAATACTGAAAGTGAACGCCTGATATAAAATCATTTGTTAGTAAATTAATAAAGTCGATGCGTCTGAACGTACCGGGTATTTAAATGTTAACTGATGACTATTATAGGCTAGACTTTAGCACTTCTGCAAACAGCTAAGCTTACCTGTCAAAAATTGCATTGTTTAGTTGTATCATCACTATTTTATCCTGTAAATAGATAGGAATGGAAAACACCATTAATTAGGATGCTAGCTTAGTTTATATTCTACCTAATGATGTCTTCGCCCAAATGTGGTGCTTACTCATTGTTCAAATGATATGGCATTAAATATGGGCATGTAAACACTTAGGTTTTTTGCAGAAATGCTAAAACATAGCCACATCATTAAACAGGTAAAATATGTCTAAGGTATACTGCCTCTAAGGTATACTGCCAAATTGCATTGCCTGAAATATTGATTCTAGTAACAGAACAGACAAGCATGCTTTTAAATTTAAGTAAATATTCATGTATTTGAGCTTTGGTCAATTTAACATGGAATGACTCATTGACGACATGATGAAATACTGAATATTGTACAAAATAAATACTCAAGTGTTTATATGTATGATATGCATATAGACATGTTATAATTACTTAAGTTACATGTGTCAACAGCATAAATCTTTGGACAGTGAAATACAATGATTGCAAATAGTGGAATTACAATAACAACAGCTGAATATTACTGTTGTCCTGATGTTTGGTGGTGTCATTATCTTACCTCACATATACCAGTCGTTCACTAACCCAATCTCGTGTACTTAAACCCTCTGTACTGATCTGTTGTCCGGATGTTTGGTGGTGTCATTATCTTACCTCATATACACCAGTCGTTCACTAACCCAAACTCGGTACTTAAACCCTCTGACCTGATATGTTGTCCTGATGTTTGGTGATGTCATTATCTTACCTCATATACACCAGTCGTTCACTAACCCAAACTCGGTACTTAAACCATCTGTACTGATCTGTTGTCCTGATGTTTGGTGGTGTCATTATCTTACCTCATATACACCAGTCGTTCACTGACTCAAACTCGGTACTTAAACCCTTTGTACTGATATGTTGTCCTGATGTTTGGTGGTGTCATTATCTTACCTCATATACACCAGTCGTTCACTAACCCAAACTCGGGTACTTAAACCATCTGTACTGATCTGTTGTCCTGATGTTTGGTGGTGTCATTATCTTTCCTCATATACACCAGTCGTTCACTAATCCAAACTCGGGTACTTAAACCCTCTGTACTGATCTGTTGTCCTGATGTTTGGTGGTGTCATTATCTTACCTCATATACACCAGTCGTTCACTGACACAAACTCGGGTACTTAAACACTCTGTACTGATCTGCTGTCCTGATGTCTGGTGGTGTAATTATCTTACCTCATATACACCAGTCGTTCACTAACCCAAACTCGGGTACTTAAACCCTCTGTACTGATCTGTTGTCCTGATGTTTGGTGGTGTCATTATCTTACCTCATATACACCAGTCGTTCACTGACACAAACTCGGGTACTTAAACACTCTGTACTGATCTGCTGTCCTGATGTCTGGTGGTGTAATTATCTTACCTCATATACACCAGTCGTTCACTAACCCAAACTCGGGTACTTAAACCCTCTGTACTGATCTGTTGTCCTGATGTTTGGTGGTGTCATTATCTTACCTCATATACACCAGTCGTTCACTGACACAAACTCGGGTACTTAAACACTCTGTACTGATCTGCTGTCCTGATGTCTGGTGGTGTAATTATCTTACCTCATATACACCAGTCGTTCACTAACCCAAACTCGGGTACTTAAACCTTCTGTACTGATCTGAAGGAAACGCTTCCAGAATCTTCAGAACTGCACATGATTGGAGAGGAACTCTGATATTCTTGCCAAGGTATCCCCAGCTTCACCTGACTAACTGTCAGTATGATATGTACCTATACCTCCTGAAAATATTATATAAAATATTGTTTACAATTAGTAAAATAAATACATATATGTTTGGAAGAAATCTCCCACTGTCATACGCATGGTAGTGTGTACGACTGGGATATTTCGGAAATCTCCCACTGTCATAAACAAGGTAGAATATATGGTAGTGTATATGACGGGGATATCTTATGACATGTATTTATTTTATGCTAATTTTATATATGACATTGATCTTATATGAATGATATAAAATAATGGTTTCAAAATATGTTATTAGATATTTTCAAAATTGACACTGTACGTATATACTCAACTAACTCCATGGTCAAATGCTGCGCAAGAGCAAGGAGTGTTTTATTTGATGGACACCAGTGCCACACTATAATGTCATTACTATTAATGTTTCTGGTTTTGCAAGTTGTTATATTTGCTTGACTTGTAACCAAGGATGAGTAATGTGTAAGCCATTGTTGTTGCTTTGAATTGACTACCGATTTATAATGGTAATACTATACTGTGACAGATTATAATGTTTACTCTGTAACATGTAAGGGTGTAATAATATTACCTGCATCGCCTTATGTAACTTAAATCTTTGTAATGTTATATGATGCAAAACACTTTAAAAGCTGTACTATAAAATCTATACACACTCGTTGATGGGATCATTGGTGTCCCTTGGCCTCAATTGCTGCCTATACTGAAAATATGCAGTTTGTAGCACATATATGTCAAGTTGTCTTGTTGATATGCCTGCATTTTGTGTTGATTGCTGGAATACCCCGACAGCATTGGCATTCTATAGGGGTTGGCATCACTTGGCAGTTATTACACATACACCTATAAACATAATATTGTATTAGATCTAGATAGGATAGCACACATTTCAAAAAACCTTTGGCCTAATGTAGGGTTTTGTAAAGGGGAGGCCAAGCCATTATTTTCCCATACTAAGATATAGTGGCGGAATTGATTGTGATGGAAAGGTTAAAGAAAACATTTACAGGGGGACAATGACCCACCACCCTATGTTACCCTCCCTAAATATGCCACTGCTGCGATAACGCATATCCGCAGCGGCGAAAAACCGGTCGCTATTTGGGCCTCAAAAGTGCGGTAAGAAGCAATATTTGTTAACGTAGATATGCCTGATATGATGTTGAATGATTTAGTTAACGCATATAAGTATCAAATCTAGGCGAAAACGTAGTTATAACGGCGAAATCGAGGTGGGTCCGGATTCAACAAGAGCCAAAAACCGAACTATCTCTAATCATGTCAAAGGCTGTTTACAAAACAATTTCTTTCGAGAAAGGCCGGATTATCGCGCACCAGGGGACATGTCATGTAGGACACGGGCGCTCGATCCGTTTCTTATATAGTAAACTACTATAACTATATATTCATTAATTGACAATAAGGCCCTAGGGTTGCGACATGAATTAAACTATATTCATTAATAATATAGGTATTTATATTGTAACAAACCAATTCTTAATCGCATTGACATCTTCGACGACTTCATTTGTCTGGAGTGTCCCTCTCCCCCGAAATCACTCCTTCTTCCTGCGATATATGCTGTATTTTCCCAGTTGGATCGTACTGGTACGGTTTTAACATCATTGCTTGCATATTTATACCAATTTCGTCAATATCGTCATCACTGCTGCAAGAATTTTCGAAGTCGCTATCCGATGCGCTATCACTGTGTTCCGCGGCTGCCATCTTCCTGCAGTCCGCGACTTGACGTCATCTTTTGACTTGCACGCAAAAATTCGAAAGGTCACGATTTAAAACGCCTATTTTTGTGTGCAGTCGTTTCAGAAACGTCAGTAACATCAGGCTATATTTCAACAATACATTATGATTTGTTTATTTTCAACAACAAAAATACCTCACTGTCCGAGGCCTTTAAAACCGCGCTGGTCATCTTCGCAACCTCCTCCATACGATATAATCATCAATATATTGATGTTGGCCGTAAAAAGGAAGAAGGACGTGTCGTTCCATAGTCTTTGACACAAAACTTATTTGTGATATCGCACGATAGTTCGTGAGTACATTAACGTCGAGACAGGGTTGCTTAAGTAATTGTGTTACTAAAGCATGTTTCATATTCTGCGGTACGACGCCTGACTGTAGAGATGCATTGACTATGTAAGTAAGCATTGGTGCGAGCAGGTCGATGTTGTCCTTCAGCCTGCATGTCGGCATTGAATCTAAATCGCACGTCTTAGTGGTAAATAGCCGTACAATACGTATGATATCGTCCCTCGTAGCGGGCGGGAATATCGTGAATTGTGCATGTGCTTCAGCATTTGGCTTTCGTTGTGCGAAGGCGTTCTGCTCAACGTGCGATTTGGTGGTACAGTGTATTTCAGCAACGTCATTGGTGAAAAATCAAATCGCTCAGCAATAACTGAATCCATCATCGCAAGCCAGGTGTGTGACTACGTACACTGCCCAGGGCAGATCCCCTACGCATTGTATGGAAGTTAGCTGAATCAAACTCATAATTCATTTCGCCGTACCACCCGTGAGAACAATGAAGACACTCGTCCGACTCTCGCCCAATTTTCAGGAATCCCAAATAATTACGTCTACTGCCCAAACAGTCCACGAAGACCACCCAGAGGACCTCTGGTATTTCACGGAAAGCTGTATTATTGACTGAGCCTATCTTCAGATTAAGCGATCTGCCAAGAAGCACAAAGACTGGTGTAACCAGCAGCGCCACCTGACGCGCGAGGATGGCTGAATCATCAAACGAGTCGGTTAGGTGTGTGGGTGCACGGAGGGCTTTCATTACACAGAACATTTGTTTGCGGGATCTTTTATCAGCATGCAGTAGTGACTCTATTTAGCGGCATTGAGTTTTCGTTGGTAGTCCTCTCGTAGAGTCGTGAAGTAATGTCTGTGTACAGTGATTTTATTCATTCGCCATTGACGTTCGGCGCGTCGGAGGTTGCGTTTTGCTTCTGCCAGTTTTTTTAGGGCGACCGTGATGACTCGGTTGATAATTTACGAGTACTTCTTGATAATATTCGCGATTATGGTGTTGTAAGTGTCAATTCATCCGAGACAAGAAGAGATAGTGTTTGAATGAACATGTCTGCCACGGGTGAAGTGTAAACTTTAAGCAGTCCTAAGGCCTGGATACTGCGCTGTCTAAGAATTTACGTTTTAAAGTGAAAACAGAATCGAGAACGAGGGTCGAGATCTAAAGACATCAACGTTGTGTGTTTGCATAGTTGCCGCACTCAGTTTTTGGAACGACATTTTTGCAGTTCGAGTCAATAATTATATGTGGCGAAAAGCGGATTACGACTCCACGTAATAAAAACAATAGAGAATTAAATTGTACATGTGGTGGAATAAATGTTCCCGCTCAGGCGGCCGCTCGAAACAATCGAAGTCCTCAACGTCAAGTTTCAATGTCAACACATGGTTTAGCAGTGTTGTTATAAAGCAGGTGTTCGTGCGACTATACAATAGACTCCTGGTGTTTTCGTAACGGTGTAGATAATCTGTGGCAACGTTTTACTAGTTTCGTAACTTTGTTAGTACACTGTGGTAAAGTGTCGAGGCGCGCACACCAGTGAGAGCATGCGAGAGAGGTTCGCGTTTGAGACGAGCGCAACTGGTCGAGCCAACCGCAGTCGAGACGAGAGAAACCGGGTGCAACGTGCGCAATCGAGATAAGCGTGACGAATGCGACGAGTGCAATCGAGACGAGCGTGACAGGGCGCGACGTGCAAATCAACAAAATAATGTCAATCAATATTTGCGTTAATGCATTTCCAAATTCGTTTTCAAAGTTCCGGCGGAATCCAAGCCTGCTACTCGGTAGTGAACGTGACAACGAGCCAAATAACGCGTTTGCAAGTGTAGTGTTTCCCCTGGTATATAACAAGCGAGGCGGGCCGCCTCGCCGTTTTTCTATGCCGCCTCGCCCAAAATATGCCGAATTTGCCGCCTCGTAGCTATGTCATACGCCCATTCTTTTTCGTTCTTTCGCGATATATTCAGCGTCAGCGAGCGGCGCGAAATGACATCATAAATTCACTTATGTTCCTGCAAAATCACAGATTTGTAGCAATGTCGTTTAGTCGTCTTAACGTCGCTCAGAGCAGTTAGGATTTAACTCCATTGGACAACATGAAAGATGTCAGTTGTCCAATCACGGAATATTCCTGCGGGATCCCCGGTGTCTCCAATGGTGACACCTTGCGGAATTTCGACATACTAGAAATCTAGACATTCATGTAAAATGGCGCCCAAACAATAACTTGCGTTTTGGTTTATGACGGTGGTGGGAGTGAAAACCTTGCAGGCGGATGGCACTATGTCACTTGTCGGCACTTGTGTCGAATCCGGACCCTGTTGAAGCTCAAATAGCGACCCGGTTTGCGCTACACTGTGCCGCTGAGCTTGTGGCCGTGCGTTTACGCACAGCGCGCGTAAAATGAGAGATACAGCGTATGTTGATACAAACCGGGGCGCTATTTACGCCTCAAATGGACGTAAGACGGAATTTAGTTAAAGGTAAATATGCCTAGGATAATGCTGTATGACGGAACTATAGTGTATCTCACTGATGTATCAAAGTTAAGCAAAACTCAAGTTATAACGGCGAAATCAAAGTGGGTCCGGATTCGACGCAAATGCCCACAAGTCTATTCAACTAATAATATGTTCTATGCGGTTTTGTTTGAGCAAAATAAGGAATGTGATTCGTAAGATATCTTTGTGCTAAATATATGATACATATTCAGACAAAGTTGTGCAAACTAACTTTTGGGAAAGTTGATTTGAGTGAAATACTTACGAATATCAATCACCGAAGTTCACATCTCATAAAAAATACCTACTACCCAAAACCGTGCTTACTAACGGGTTATCAGTAACTTGGGTTAGACAATTATATGTTTGCACAGTAATTGGGTATACTAAACAACTTATACTGTTTTATAAAAAGGACACAGTTTGAGAAACGTTCTTGCGATTAATATAATAGAAACATACTTTTGTGGCATTCCAGAAATCACTGTTTAATTAATTGTATAGCATTCTAGCAACAAATAAAATATCGTTTGAACATAAACCACCAATTTACCATATTATTATGATATTAAAGTTATTTAAAGGTGATGATGAAAAGTCAGATGATACCACTGGATGCTTCCCAGAGAAGTCGAGATGGTGTTCGACTGAACAGGTCTGCCAGGGAGTAAAGTGTAAAGCGCTTTCAGCAGTCCAGCGCTATATAAGAACTTACCTTTTACTTTTTTACTAAATCAGTCAGCGAGGTAACAAGGCCTAGGGTTAGTGCAAGAAAAACATAACCATAACCAAGTGCCAGTGGTCAAGTGGAAACCACACCTCAACACGATGAAACAGTCATGATTACTGACTTTTATAAATCATGATTACTACATTACTACACAAGTAGTGTCTTGTTGTTTTATATCTTCCGCTCTATATTCAATAGTAAAGGTTAAAACGTACCTCAGAATGCACCATTTAAAAAAATCTCCGGGGAGCATGCCGGACCCCCCTAGCCGGACCCCCCTAGCAACGCTTCGCGTCTGCGGCGCTCGCGTACCCCACTCCTACCACATCGCTCATCATTTTACCCAGGGGACCACTGCAAGTGTATTGTATACCGGCAAGATGGTGCGACACGCCCACTTACAAGTACGGTTTAACCACCAGCCCCAGACATAACCTGGGTATATTACCATTGAGGCAACAATCAGCACCAGACTGTCACCGACGGCGAGGGAGCTCAAGTAGGCGTTAGCCGACGTCCGGACGCCGGAAGAGTCCGTCCCGCCTCAGCACGAGCAGCACGACCGAGTCCCATCAGACGTAGCGGCGGCCAGCCGTGTAGCCAAATGTTGGCGGTAAACTCCATAATCCATTCACCCGTGTTGATTTCATTAGACGAAACAGCGTCATCTAGAACCGACGACGTGGTCGAAAATAAAACAGTGTATTTCACCATTGTTCAAATCGAAACAACTAAAACGTTGCCACAGATTATCTGCACCGTTACGAACTAAATAAAGAGTGTGTTATATGGCGGCACGAACTCTAGCTTTATAACAACACTGCTAAACCCTATGTTGACATTGACACTTGACGTTGAACTTGCCGTGATTTTTTATTTCACACCGCTCCCTCGATGGTTTCGAGCCGCCGCCTGAGCGTGAACATTTATTCCACCTCGCGTCCAATTTAATTCACTATTGTTTTTATTACGTGGAGTCGTAAAACGCTTTTCGCTACTTATAACTATTGAGTCGAACTACAAATATGTCGATCCAAAACATGGTTGCTGTGACATTGCAAATACGCAACGTTGTTGTATTTAGGTCTAGATCCTCGTTCTGTCCCGTTCAGGTGTTTTCACGTTAAAACATAAATTCTTAGACAGCGGGGTATCCAGGCTTTCGGACTGTTCAAAGTTTACGTTTCACCCCCCGGCAAACCTGTTCATGCAAACACTATCTCTTCTTCTTTCGGATGCATTGACACTTACAACATCGTAATCGCGAATAGTATCAATAAACACGCGCCAATTATCAACCGAGTCATCACGGAAACTCATTGACGTTTGACACTAAAGAACTGGAAGATGCAAAACGCAATCTTCGCCGCGCCGAACGCCAGTGGCTGAACGATAAACTCACTGTACACAGACATATCTCCACAACTCTGCGAGAGGACTACCAACGAAACCTCAGTGCCGCTAAATAGAGTCACAAGTGCATGCTGATAAAAGACGCCGGCCATAACATGAAACGAACGTTCTGTGTAACGAACGCCTTCCTTGCACCCACTCACCTAACCGACTGGCCTAATGATTCAGCCATCCTCGCGCGCCAGCGGCCACTGCTGGTTACATAAGTCTCAGTGCTCCCCGGCAGATCGCTTGCCGAAAATCTGAAGATAAACTCAGCCAATAATATCGCTTGCCGTGAAATTCCAGTGGTCTTCTGGGTGGTCTTCATGGACTGTTTGGGCAGTAGACGTAATTATTTGAATACACATTACTGCTCAACGGCTCGTGAGAATGGTCGAATTTTTTATTATTTTGGGATTCCTGGAAATTGGGTGAGAGTCGGACGGGTATCTTCACTGTTCTCACGGGTGGTACGGCGAAGTTAACTATGAGTTTGATTCAGCTAACTTCCATACAATGCGTAGGAGATCTGCAACGGATAGTGTACGTAGTCACATACCAGGCTGGCGATGATGGATTCAGCTCTTGCTGAGTTTTTTACCAACGAAATTGCTGAAATACATCGAATCGCACGCTGAGCATAACGCCTTCGAACGACGAAAGCCAAGTACTGAAGCACATGCGTAATTCACGATATTCACGCCCGCTACGAGGGAGGATATCATACGTATCATACAGCTAGCTACCTCTAAGACGTGCGACTTAGATCAAATGCCGACAAGCATGTTGAAGGACAACATCGACATGTCGCACCAATGCTTATTGACATAGTCAATCCATCGCTACAGTCACGCGTCATACCGCAGAATATGAAACATGCTTTATTAACACCATTACTTTTAAAAAACACTGTCTCGACGCTAACCTACTACGAACTATTGTCCGATATCACAAATTGTAATTATAAGTAGGCAGCAAGTACGGACTTGAAGCAGTCCAAGGACTCGACAGTCACTACTTCCTGGGGCAGACTGTTCCATTCCGGAATTGTCCTCGGGAAGATCGACATCTGCCGGTACTGTGTCCTGCAATTGGGGATGTTGTAGCTGCAGGTGTTGTTCTTCCTGGAGCTCAGCTTGCTGACTGTTGGTTCTGGCAGGTAGGTTGAATTTATGGAAATGAGGCTATGGCCGAGCTCTCCAGCGTCTCTGTTGTAGCGTGCGCCTGTCAAGGGAGTTGAGGATGGAGTCAACACAGGATGTTTGGTGGTGTCTCGAACAATCGAACGGAGCCGATATTAAAGTATCGTAAACGTGAAGTGGTGCGAATTCCCCACATTTATTTATTGTGTGATAGAGTGGGTACAGTAACGACATTTTGTTTTTTGGAATCGACAATGTTAAGAAATTGTGCCCATTGGTACAGCATGAGCAGATTTACATATACACACATAACTATTACAATAAGTAAAATAGAGATACAACATTTGTTATGTACATTATCATATCATGTATAATATGAAAGACAAATGGAAGACAAGCCATGCATTCTAGTGCATTTTTCATTAAAAAAAATATTTTTGTACTTGCTTATTGTTATACAAACAGGTATGACGATACATTTCACAACATGTATAATACTAAGCGTGTATGCACTTTTATATATTTGCTTACAACCGTTGTTACACAATTTCTACCATGAAGTTTAAACTGATATACATCTCCAGTGGCGCACCATACAAACCACCAGATTTGAATTACACCCACGAGAGAATAACATTCTCGCATGAGCACAGAGACACTAATCGTTACGGAACGTTTAATAACATAGTGACAACAAATGCAAATAAGGAACACATAATTCGTCATTTGCATATTTACTGCTCAATATTTATAAACAAGCTACCACTTCAAAATTACATCTAACGATTATTTAGGCGGCCTACACGAAAACGTTTTGAATAGTATCCTATATGATAATACAACTCAAACTAACGAATTAAATCTTATGTAACTATAGTAATATTTACGCTTGACATACATTGATTACCTTATTAAAAACAAAACAGTTGTATATATAATCATTTCAAATATACAAGCTATTAACTAAAAAGAACATATACGGCAAGAGGAACCACTTAGCCTAAATACTGGTCGAAAAGTGAAGCCGCGCGATTAGTGGCGCCATTAAACTACTAGATAGGAGAACTACGCAGCGGCGATAACTTCGCAATACTGTTGAACGCCGGTTTCACTAAAACAGCGCTGATATAATTATGCATATGCGTTAAAAACATACATTGTTTTTTGAAACAATTGTATATTTTGTGTACACCATCAAACAATTTTCAAAACTGGCACGTGGATAGTTTATTATTGAAATATATTTGGCGCATATATATGCCCGCAACTCGCCGCTGTCCTGGGCAGGTGAAAACTGAACTGAAGTCCTCACACGTATGTGAACTTCAGTATTTTCCTGTTTCTCTATCTTGATGCGGTGAATTTGATATTACTGTTGCTCAAGACAGCGTGAAAAAAAACGTTGATCAATAAATTAAACATAGTCTAATGGCTTGCCAAGAAAATCCGCACGTCTGCTAAGTTGCATCCATTTTTGGCATCTGTACACAGAAAGAAAGAAATTATTTGACTATTTTTATATCCCAAACAGTAAATGATTTGTGTCCGTTTGAAACAGCGGCATCGCTGTCGATAACCTCCAATTTGGGTGAAATAACGAGCAGGCAGAAACATCTCCCGCACTTTATCTTACCACAAGAGTTCTAAATAACGAGACATTGATATATATATATATATATATATATATATATGTATGTGTACAGAAACAACATAAACACGGATGCTAGTTTGGAATCGTCTTAATCATAGTTGTAGAGGATTCTCGTCCGTTTGAAATAGCGGCATTGCCTGTTGACATCCTCGGAATACCCGGAGTACACAGCAAATGATCCATATTTTTTTTTACAAAAGCCCTAAATATTGCACGAACATTACAGACAAAACTTGTTACACTCTCTTCCTCATCCAATTGCTACTTATAGGTGAACATAACATTATTCTCGACTACAGCGACTATGTAGGCGTACAGGTATGTAGGTGTATATGCTTAGCCGTAGGATGGGTGCGTTGAGCTCATTTATATGCATATTTCGGCATATTTTTGAAAACGACAAAAACCTAGGTACATTTATTTCTATAGAGTTTGAACACATCGGTAAACTGCACCAAGCGGTATTCTCGCATCTCGTAGATTAATTCTCCTAGCTCGCCGCCGGAGGTCGCTGCTGTGCGCCGGCTTCACTAGAAACAGCGTGGTTCCTCCTGACGTATAGTCTTTTTGTTATTAATACTGAATTTACCGAATTAGAGACATTGATCGAGTTACAATAAAACTGAAAATTTTAAACTTAGTGTCATATGCCTGCAAAGCAGCTGTATAGCTAACAATGGTGACATTTCACTTATTCAGCTGGACGGATATAATTGCATTACACCGGAAAAAACATGCATTAAAAAGGGAGTTTTAATAATATACTTGGATTCAAAATCTTTGAACTTTGGGAAGAACTAATTATTAAAGAAATTGAGGGTGGCATGACGAAACCAGTGATATTAGGAAATATTAGGCCCTTGCGAAATCGAAACGATAACCTGGAACAATTTACAACATAATTTTCAACGATGCTATCTTCTCTAGACCAAATAAACCAATATAAACCTGCTAAAGCTAAATGAAAATGAACTGATTGGTAATTTGTTTGACCTTCTTACACCACATAGCATACATCCCCAAATCACACTACCAACTAGATTTTCAGAAAGACACGGTACGTTAATAGACCATTTATTTGGCACACTGAGAAAACAATGTTAGAAACACAGCAGGTGTTCTAGTAAAACAATTCGCTGATCACCATCCCTACTTTACCTTAATGGATGCAACATACAACACACCATAAAATCGTTTTCAAAGTCCCAGCCGAAAGCAAGTCTGCCAAACCAAACACGGGACGTCATAGTACGAACTACAACCACCTTCGCACGTCCGCGCTGGATGCCATTACGAAGCAACGCCACCAACTCGCACTGGAAGTGAGCACCCGTCAGACTGTAGAGGAAGAAGTTGACAGCGTGATTGGTGTATCGTAGGAGGACCAGGGATCATAATACATCGACTTGAATATGTAAGGTCATTGGTCAGTTGGGCATGATCACTAAGAATACATAACTGGGAACAACGCAGCCAATAACAGCGAACGACTGTTGTGAGTCTAACGATCGAGTCTCGCACGGCCGTTTGCATCAACTCCCGACGTAGTGTTCGTATTATCGCCCAATTACACACAAGCACGAAACATGTCGGGATCACGTAGGAGGCGACGAGCGTAACCATTGGTCGGTATTTGGGAACATAATCTAGGGCGCAACGGTATACCGGAAACGGCGTTGCCGGAATAAGTATAAGTGACAAGGTCGTGTATGAAGAAGAGGTCGATGTTTTTGACGAAGGCCAACACCAGCAGTGACACGCAGCATAAGCCGTCGTTGCGCGGTGTACACAGGCGTAGCTTGAGTAGCGGGAAGCGGACGACGACGCAGCGCTCGGCAGTGAACGCGACAATGAGCCAAATGGATGCGTTTAGAAGTGTTTGGTGTACCGGCCAGATGGTGCGACACGCCAAATTACTCGTACCGTTTAACCACCAGCCCCAGACATAACCTGGGGACACTGCCACTGAGATGTCTATCAGTAACAGACTGTCACCGACGACCAGGGCGCTCAAGTTTACGTTGTCCGACGTCTACCACGAGTCCGTCAAGCCTCAGCACGAGCAGCACGAGCGTGTTACCGACGAGTCCTATCACACTTAACGGCGGCAAGCAGTACCGCCATTTGTTGGCGGTATACTCGATAACCAATTCACCCGTGTTGGTTTCAATAGACGTAACAACGTTATCTAAAACCGACGACGTCGTTAAAAATAAAGCAATGTCATTCGTCATTGTCCACCTCGAAACAGGCAAAAGTTGCCACAGATTATCTAAACTGTTGCGAATAAAACCAGGAGTGTGCTTCATTGCGGAACGGACACCAGCTTTATAACAACACTGCTAAACCATGTGTTGACATTGACACTTGACGTTGAGGACTTGTCGTATTTTTATATTTCACACCGCCGCTCGCTCGATGGTGTCGAGCCGCCGCCTTAGCGTGAACATGTATTCCACCACATGTCCAATTTAATTTTCTATTGTTTTTATAACGTGGAGTCGTAATCCCCTTTAGTCACTTATATCAATTTAGTCGAATTGCAAATACGTCGGTCCCAAAACTGCATGCTGTGACTGTGCAAATACACAATATTGTTGTCATTAGATTTCGACCGTCGTTCTGTCCCGTCCTGGTGTTTTCACTTTAAAACGTAAATTCTCAGTCAGCGCAAAATTTATTCTTCACCGCCTGGTAGACCTGCTCATTCAAACACTATCTCTTCTTCGCTGGGATGAATTGAAACTTACAACATAGTAATCCCGAATGTTATCAACAAACACGCGACAATTATCAACCGAGTCATCACGGTTCGCTCGATAAATTCCGTGGCACACTGAAGAACTGGCAGAAGCAAAACGCAACCTCTGCCGCGCTGAACGCTAATGGCGAAAAGATAAACTCACTGTGCACAGACATATATTCACGACTCTGCGAGAGGACTACCAAGGAAAACGTATTGCCGCTAAATAGAGTCACTATTGCATGCCGATAAAAGACGCCGGCCATAGCATGAAACAAATATTCCGCGAAGCGAACGCCCTCCTTGCATCCACCCACCTTATCGACTCGCATGATCATTCTTCATGCCATCCTCGCGCGTCAGGGAACGCTGCTGGTTACATCAGTTTGAGTGTTGGCAGATAGCTTCCCGAAACTCTGAAGATCAGCTCAGCCAATAATATCGGTGGTCTTCGTGGACTGTTTGGGCACTAGACGTAATACTTATTTGAATACACAATACTGCTCAACGGCTCGTGAGAATGGTCGAATTGGTAATTATATTGGGATTCCTGGAAATTGGGCGCGAATAGGACGAGTGTCCGCAATGTTCTCACGGGTGGTACTGCGAAGTGAATTATGAGTTTGATTCAGATAACGTTCATACAATGTATAGGAGATCTGCCATGGGTAGTGTACGTAGTCACACACATGGCTTGCGATGATGGATTCAGCTCTTGCTGGGCGATTTCATAAGATTATCACCTTTAAAAATGCTGATATACATCGTACCACCGAATCACACGCTGAGCAGAACGCCTTCGAACGACGAAAGGCAAGTGCAGAAGCATATCCGCAATTTACGGTATTCACGCCCTTTGCGAGGGAGGATATCATACGTATTGTACGGCTATCTACCACTAAGACGTACGATTTAGATCCAATGCCGTCATGCAGGCTGAAGGACAACATCGACCTTCTCGCACCAATGCTTACTTACATAGTCAATGCATCTCTGCAGTCAGACGTCGTACCAGAGAATGTGAAACATGCATTAGTAACACCATTACTTAAGAAAATCTGCCTCGACGTTAATGTACTCACGAACTATCGTCCGATATCACAAATAAGTTTTGCGTCGAAGACTATGAAACGATACGTCACAAATGAATTCTTCTTCCTTTTTATTGCCAACATCAATACACTGATGATTATGTCGTATGGAGGTTGCGAAGATGCCAGCGTGGTTTTATGATATCTTGAATGTGGGAAAGGAGGTATAGGGTGTGGTGTAGTTGGGGTAAGGCAGGTAAGGTGATAGGCAGAAGAAAGGGGGGTAGGAAGGAGGAGTGGTAGGGGTGTGGTGTTTATAGGTAGGCGGCAAACCTGGACTTGAAGCAGTCCAAGGACTCGGCCGTCACTACCTCCTGGGCCAGGCTTTTACATTCCAGATTTGTCCTCGGGAAGAACGACATCTGCCGGTACAATGTCCTGCAATAGGGGATGTTGTAGCTGCCGGTGTTCCTCGTCCTGGAGCTCAGCCTGCTGTCTATTGGTTCTGGTAGGTAGGTGGAATTTATAGCGCTCGGCAACTTTCTATTAACTGACTAGTCTGTATTATTGTGGTTGTAATGTAATGGTCTTATGAGGTCTCATTCAACTAGTCAGCCTTTTTAGAACATTATCACCAAGCCGACCTTTATATGCTGGTACTGAGGGTGGTCACTATCAGGATGCTTAAGTATCTTAATATACGTAGTATAGTAATAGTATATTAATCTTACTGTACTTAAGTAACCCCTTACTTTTTTGGAATATAATAGTAATTTTGAATTGAAGTTAGGACTTTGGTGCTCACCTGCTTCGCGACTAGCATATAGTTTTGTGATTATACAATGTCCAAAATATGAAAGTTAAGAAATCCGAAGGCGCTCGGGACCAACCGCGATCGCATACAAGCTGAGCCGCCGCCCCACCCCCGCGTGCGTTGGCTCGGGCCGAATTGTAGGCGACGTTCCAGAATTCCCGAGACAATTATACTTTTAAACTTGTTACATGGTCTGTCAATCTACGCGAAGCATTGCACTTGAATACACCATTGCCATTAGGGGCAAACAGTAATGTTTATTGTTTAGTCATCGAAACGTCCTACCCTTGTCACGGAGCCATGTCATTGAAATATTGCCCCCTTTTCAAGAAAACGGATTCCTACCTTCCAATCTAGATGATGGGAATACTATCTCCAACATTTTCAACCCCAATATCCTGCATCCTACATTTAGCCGCCAGTCTCCTCTCAAATTGTCCTTGTCTCACACCTGAAAATTACCCCATTTCTAATATTGAAGTTATTTAACAAAATATGCCATCCCTATCCATTGAATTTATTTTCCTCATTTATCCACGGACAACACCTCGGTCCAAGAGCCTAAAGAAGGCCCCTACACCAGCAGCTGTCTGCCGGTTGGTTAGGGCGTGAAAATGGTTGCAGCTAGGGACAGAAGCTGGAGATCAAAGACTGTCAGCATTGAGTGAAGTATGTGCCGAAGAGATAGTCAGTACGGAATACATACAACATGTATCAGGTGGGCAGCATTACAGATTGTTAACAATTGAATATAATACATATCTGCAATGAATGTCACATGTATAGCTATTTGAGACTATAACAGACACCAGCACTATATATGGCCCATAATATAAAATTAATGTCTTAATAATGTTTTGACTATAATTAAAATGAGCAAGGTGCAGATTACTCATTGCAGTACAAGTTAAGAAAACGTAATCACATAAATTTCTTCGACACTATTCAGAGGTAGGCTTGATGAGTGGTTTTCTTTATAAATTGGATCAAAATGACTGACAAATATATTTGACACAAAGGTCCCAAGTAACGCATCTACATCGACAATCTTGGAATTAGGCCCGTGGTATTATTTCTCTATAGTAGTGCTTAAATTCGTGTCTTTTATGTGGTGAACTATAAATATGTCATAAAAAAACTAAAAAATCAGTCGTAGATATTATGAAATAGGTAAATCAAGTTATAGAATAGGTCATCACACATACTAATTGAATTTCCAGAAATGACCTGTGTATCTACGTGAATATTTCTGAACTGACCTGTCTATATAGGTGAATTTGATGAATTCACATGTGCATCTACGTAAATTTGGTGTATATAAACTAGCAATACCTATATATGTTACAGTGTGCTGACTGAAGTGCAAGTATATCCCCTCCTCCTTCTCAGTGTTAGCATTTTATCGCGGTAGATTTGTAAATTCAGGACTTAGACATTTTTATAAAGTTGTGACTTAGACATTTTCATAAAGAAGGGAAATTTTTCATAGTTGGTAGGATTTATACATTTTTCAGTACTAATTTTTGGAAGTTAGTATTTAGAATATTTTTGAATGTCAGGACTTAGTAATTTTTCTGTTATGTTCAATGCGTAACTTAGAATATTTTGGAAACTTGGGACTTATGCACTACACTCCTCAATTTTAGCGTTTCAGCGCGGTAGATTTGTAAATGTTTCGCTCGTTGTCTCGTCTGTTGTCTCGTCCATAGTCTCATGCAATGTATGTGGTTCTGTCTATGTTTGGATAAGTCAAGTCGTTGGTCTAAGTTTGTTTCGTGTAACACGTTGGCCTAAGTTTGGTTCATGGAAGTTGTTGGTCTAAGTTTCGTTAAATTTGGTCCACGACACTGTTCCTGTGTCTTGCATATCGTACATGAACCTATTTTACGCCAATCGATTACCATAATATTGACAATACGGATAGTCTCTGTTCACATGAGAAGTGTAAGACTGTTAGTAAGGTTCCCAGAATATGATTTGCATTATACTACGAAAAAAGACACAAGATAAGGTTTGCACATTTTCATATTTATGTATTTACATGTCACACTCCATTATTGTCAGAACTGTTTGTTTCGTGGTGTATACTTTTCGGTACTTAGATATTAACAAAAAATCAGTACTTAGTAATTGTTCCATTATGTTCAAGTCGTAACTTTGTATTATGTTAAAGTAGTAATTCAATAATTTTTCGAGGTGAATTTGCTGAATTGACCACTGTACCTAGATGAATTTGTTGAATTGCCCTGTGTACCTACATGAATTTCCTTTATTCTAGGTGAATTTGTTGAACTGACATGTATATCTAGGTGAATTTCATGCCATAGTGCCTACTTTGGTTCGTGCAAATCGGTGGTCTATGTTTGGTTCTTGGAACTCGCTGGTCTAAAGTTTGGTTCATGGCACCTCGTTGTCTAAGTGTTGTCTAAGTGTTTTCACTCTCAAACTGACACATAAAGTCACAAGGTGGTGCTTCTGGCTAGACAAATAGGTCAAACTATGACATGAATGCTAGGTAAGACTATAACATTGATGCATAAGGGATACAAGTCAATACGTTCAATATGGTATGCATTCTAGTTGAAAGCAGTATCGATGCACGCGACACACACTTTTCTAGTCCAGTACATTTGGCCGGTCCTACACTAATGACGTCATTGAACGAAGTTATTTACGTACGCGCAAGTTATAAATGTTGACTAGGCGAATTACTACAGGTTTGATCAATTTACCATGCGTACTTATTTAATGACGTCACTGAATGAGATGACTTACATACGCGCAAGTTAGAAATGTCGACTAGCCGAATTACTACCGGTTTGACCAATTTACCACACGTACTTATTTAATGACGTCACTGAACGAGATTATTTACATACTCGTAAGTTCCATATGCTGGTTAGCCGAATTAATACCAATTTGACCAATACACCACGCGTACTTATTTAATGGCGTCACTGAACGAAATTATATACATACGCGCATGTTCAGAATGTTGCCAACTGCCCGCCTTCCTACACGATATTGAATGCCGTATTGAAGAACCATTGTGCGACTTTCATCTTGCTACAGTCACCAACATCCAGCAAATCTTCTTCCAGCATTGACGTCATTTCTGGAAGCATGCTTAAATCTGACATTGACATTCTTGGCCCAGTGTTAACCAGCATTTCTAACATGTCCATCGTGTCGTCATCACTACCTGTCGCCATGAAGCATGCCGTAGTAACACCGCTGTTAAAAAGGAATGGTCTTGATCCAGAACTGTTATCGAATTATCGTCCAATATCAAATATGTCTTTCGTATCGAAGCTCGTCGAGTGATGCATTGCAATCCAAATACGACAGCACATGGATGAGAACGGCATCATCGATATTTTCGAAAGTGCATACCGTCCAATGCACAGCCGTGAAACAGCCCTTGTACGCATACAGAACGACATACTGCTTACTCTGGATAACAAGAAGAGCGTGATACTAGTGCTACTAGATCTCAGTGCCAATTTTAATACTGTCGGCCACCTGTTTACTGTTCAATCAACTGCACAGAATTGGCGTGCGTGGCAACGCACTGTGTTGGTTGAAGTCGTATCTGTCACAACGAACACAGGCAGTTAAAGTTGGCAACATCATTTCAAGAAGTGTCGATCTAACATGTGGTGTGCCTCAGTGTAGCGTGCTCGGACCTCTGCTGTTCGCGATCTACTGCCTTGGACTCAACCATGTTTTTGAACATCATCAACTGCGCTATTACATGTACGCTGATGACACGCGATTATATGTGGACTTTCCCCGTGACCAGTAAATTACAATGACAACCGACCGAATATCTCGAGGTGATCGTCATATCTGCAGTGAACCCGCCTACTGACCACGTCATTGATGTGTGTGGCTGTGCTGTTTCGCCGAAGCCGGTTATCCGCGACATCGGTGTTCTACTCGACAACACTATGTCGATGACAAATCAAGTGCCTCGTGTTTGACAGGTGGCATATTGTCACCTCCGAAGCATCGCGTTGATTAGGAAATGTCTTATCACTAATGCCTGCAGAGCCATTGTGAACGCCTTAGTCATGTCACGTATTGACTACGGCAACGCAGTGTTATGTGGTCTGCCGGAGACGCACTTGCGAAAGTTGCAGATGGTACAGATTTCCGCAGCACGTCTCATTACCGGGACAAGGAGACGAGAACACATAACATCTGTTCTGTACCGTCTACACTGGTTGCCTATACGCCAGCGAGTCGAATTCAAGCTGTTACTGCTGGTATATCGTGCAGTGCACCATCTCGGCCCTGCGTACATTTCATCGGTCGTGACATCCTATACCCCGACCAGATCGCTGAGAGGTCTGCTGACTGTTCCGAGATATCACCTTGAACATTATGGCCGTCGTTCCTTCTCGATGGCTGGCCCGATCCTGTGGAATGCCCTGCATCATGCAGTCAGGCATGCAAACTGCGCTGCCACTTTAAAATCACTCTTAAAGACATACTTATTTCGACAGGCCTTCAAAGAACTTTGTGACATTTGTGCAATGTTGACATTCGTTTATGTACTTAGGAAACAGTTATTTATTTATTTATTTATTTTTATTTAGCATATCATATGTATTTATTTTATTTAAGCACATTATTTATTTAAAGTATTTAAACGGCTAATTCATATAACTTACTTATATGTATGTACACTTGTAAATATATATATATATATATATAATTATATATTTATTTTTATTTTTTTATTCAGGTTTATTTAACTCACATTTATGTAATTTGTATATGCTAATTTTAAACCACTTTCTTTTATCTTTCTATTTAATATTTTTATTTAATATCTTTTAGGTCATTTAATGATGTTTTACTTATACCATTGTAGCGCCTTTAAACATATTTGTTATCGGGACACACGGCGCTCTATAAATGCTTTAATAATACAATTTTAACATTGGACTTAACCCTTATCTTTTAACATGGGGAAATTTCCCTATGTTTTAATATGAATAAAATGCCCGGATGTTCAATGACGCTACTGAAATGGAGGGTGCCTCTTGGCGTGTTGAAATCCGTTTTCCGTCAGACCAGAGGAACCGGAACTATTTCCCTATCTTTTAGCATGGGAAAACCGGAACTGCTTTCTTGACCTTCCTCATCCTCTGACGGAAAACGGATTCGGTGAGTACTGATAGCTAACTCAGCGTAGCTCTGTTATATATGTCTGCAATACATGGACACGTCTCCAAGAATAAAAAATGTATTGACCTATAGACATCATTAATATACAAATGACAAAAAAGAATGGACTTATCGTTACGTATAACAATCACTTTTACATATAAATATACACGTAGACACATCCCGTGCGCAGAACGGAACATCGTTATTCTACAGTAAAATAATTAATTGACACAAGCAGAAATAGACGGTAAATCAACTCATTGACCATATATATACCTGTGTGGTTCCAATGACAGCGACTTTCTTAGTCATAATAGGAGTCTCCCAAATTCAAGTTGTACATTAAATATGACACCCATTTGAAATTTCACATTGTTACTGTTATACCAAAATGTAATTATTATTATAATTATTTTTAGTACATCATAATTGTATTGTACAATTGGATAAATAAAACAACCGTGTATATATGTATGTCTTTCTATAATATACATATTTGTAATGCACCGATTTGGTGACAAAATACAGTGGCACGATAAAGATAAAGGTAAGTTCTTATATAGTGCAGTATCCAGTCCCCAGGACTGCTCAAAGCGCTTTACACTTTACTCCCTGGCAGACCTGTTCAATCGAACAACATCTCGACTTCTCTGGGAAGCATCCAGCCAGCCACGCTGCAATTACTGCGCGAAGACTATTCGTACACAAATATCCACCACTGTCTATAGCCAGATACTCATTCATACAGCTGAGTGAAATGATAATATGTAGTAAAAAAATTTCTATAATTTTTCTTAAATATTCTAAGATGAAGTTGATTACATTGGCCGTAGACTGCTAGGCATGACTTAGCTGTGTATCCGTTCTGGACGGAACTTGCATGAAAGTTAATCCGTAACTTTGTCAGTACACAGTGGTAAAGTGTACGAGCGAAAGCGTCGCAGGCGAGGCGCGCACACCCGTGAGAGCATGCGAGAGAGGTACGAAAGTGAGACGAGCGTAACTGGTCGAGGCAAGTGCAGTGGAGACGAGGGAAACCGGGTGCGACGGGCGCAATCGAGACGAGCGTGACAGTGGCGCGAAAGCCAAATTAAACCTCCGTCGCATGACTGACTTCGATGCAACCACCCGAAAAGGTGCGACCGTTAAGACTGGTGCCAAAGTGACCGTGTGTTACCTGTTGAGAAGTGCCTAAGGGACCATAACCGTAAACACCGTAAGCACCACCTGAATTGACCTCGCTAACGCTACAACAATGGGCAAGACCACCGCTAAGACCAGGCCCAGTAGTGCGTCGCAGTCGAACACTGGGACCGAACTTTTGGAGGAAACTGTGACGACGTCAACATCAACAGATGAGGCAACGTTCAACAGACTGCTGGAAATGCAACAAAACATACCAGAAGTGTTTGCAATCGTTCATGGAAAGCACAAACACTAGAATAGACAACTTCATGGCCGAGACAATAACATCTATGACTGACCTAAAGCACAGCCTGCAGTATACTCAGCAGGAGGTGGCCGACCTCAAGCGTGAGTTATCGAACTTTGACACGCAACCTAGTGCCACTAACGTCGATCACCTGCAAACACAACTGCAGAAGCTAGAAGATAATGTCGACTTTCTAGAAAACCAAAGTAGACGAACGAACGTCAGGATCGACGGCATCCCAGAAATCGCGGACGAAACGTGGGAAAAAACGGAAGAACTGGTAAAAAACAGCTTGTTGAACAAGTTCGCCATCACAGCAGACAAAGTCGAAACGATGAAGATTGAGCGCGCTCACCGAACGGGCGCTGCGAGACTGCTGAACGGGGCGAAGAAGCCACGATCCGTGGTAGTGAAATTTGCATCGTTTAAGGACCGCGAGTACCTCTTAAACAAAGCCCGACTCGTGAAGCCGAACGGTGTGTATGTGAATGAAGACTATTCACTGAAGGTCGTACAGAAACGTAAAGACCTACTCCCGAAGATGATGCAGCTACGTGCTGAAGGGAAGTACGCGTACATCTCGTTCGACCGACTAGTTGTCAGAGATCGCCGCTGACTGTCGTGTGGTATGTCTACATGTGCATCGATATATATTCGATATACAATCAATATTCACGTTGTTTTCATTTTGGGGAGGGCAGTGTTTATCCATTTTCGTTTCACTACGTTTAGTGTTAGTTATTTTTATTTTTTATTTTTGGGACTGCAGTATATATAGTATTTCCCAAAAGCGACGTGTTAACGCAATAATCATTTTGTGTTTTGTTCTATATACTTACGATATTCTCATTCTACGTTCATGTTGTGGAGGTACATATGCTGTCACTCTACGTTCATGTTGTGGAGGTACATATGCTGTCACTCTACGTTCATGTTGTGGAGGTACATATGCTGTCACTCTACGTTTATGTTGTGGAGGTACATATGCTGTCACTCTACGTTCATGTTGTGGAGGTACATATGCTGTCACTCTACGTTCATGTTGTGGAGGTACATATGCTGTCACTCTACGTTCATGTTGTGGAGGTACATATGCTGTCACTCTACGTTCATGTTGTGGAGGTACATATGCTGTCACTCTACGTTCATGTTGTGGAGGTACATATGCTGTCACTCTACGTTCATGTTGTGGAGGTACATATGCTGTCACTCTACGTTCATGTTGTGGAGGTACATATGCTGTCACTCTACGTTCATGTTGTGGAGGTACATATGCTGTCACTCTACGTTCATGTTGTGGAGGTACATATGCTGTCACTCTACGTTCATGTTGTGGAGGTACATATGCTGTCACTCTACGTTCATGTTGTGGAGGTACATATGCTGTCACTCTACGTTCATGTTGTGGAGGTACATATGCTGTCACTCTACGTTCATGTTGTGGAGGTACATATGCTGTCACTCTACGTTCATGTTGTGGAGGTACATATGCTGTCACTCTACGTTCATGTTGTGGAGGTACATATGCTGTCACTCTACGTTCATGTTGTGGAGGTACATATGCTGTCACTCTACGTTCATGTTGTGGAGGTACATATGCTGTCACTCTACGTTCGTTCATGTCATGTGGAGAGGTACATATGCTGTCACTCTACGTTCATGTTGTGGAGGTACATATGCTGTCACTCTACGTTCATGTTGTGGAGGTACATATGCTGTCACTCTACGTTCATGTTGTGGAGGTACATATGCTGTCACTCTACGTTCATGTTGTGGAGGTACATATGCTGTCACTCTACGTTCATGTTGTGGAGGTACATATGCTGTCACTCTACGTTCATGTTGTGGAGGTACATATGCTGTCACTCTACGTTCATGTTGTGGAGGTACATATGCTGTCACTCTACGTTCATGTTGTGGAGGTACATATGCTGTAATTTATTCTCACACATTTTTTGCTGATGCAGTAAGTACATTGTGTTATAAATGCACTCGGAATATTCGTAATATTCTCTTTTATAAAATGTATTTGTATAATGCTCAGGATACAGCTTGTGCAGCTCTTACACAACGTTATTTATTTTATTCTAAGTCTAGTCTTGACTACTCTGATATATGCCCTGTCACACACGGAGTATTTCTTAACATTCACATATGCACAGGAAATAAATACACCCAATTTCACTCTTTTTTAAAATACCTAACATACGTAAAAAGGCTGGCTATATTAGTTTTTTATGTCCGAACCTAAGCCATGACTTCTGATGTGACATTTCTCTCCCACTTGGGAGGTATCCGAAACTGTTCTTTAATAAATCTTCTAGATATAAACGAAAATAGTATTGAACAAAATGAACCTCAGTTGATCCATTGTTCTTCATACTATGACATCGATATGTTTCACAAGTTAGCACATAAAAATACTGATAATTTTAGTATCCTAAGCTTAAATATTCAATCCATTAATGCTAAATTTGATGAACTTGAACTTTTTGTAGAGCTTCTTAATACTAAACAATTTAAATTTAGCATTATATGTTTGCAAGAAACATGGAAGTCAAATCACGATGATTTATCTCAATTCAGTTTACACGGATATGATATAGTTGCTCAGGGAAAACATTGTAGTGTCAAAGGGGGTTTAATAATTTACGTAGATAATAAATATAAGTATAAAGTACTTAAGAATATCAACATGTATGAACATTGGGAGGGGTTAGTAATTCAAGTAACTGGAGGCAGCTTATCAAAAACACTTACTATTGGAAACATATACAGACCGCCTAGGTCATTAAATCAAAATATTATAGATTTCATAGCTGAATTTTCAACAACAATGGCTACTCTGGAAAGTTGTAATAATCTAATAATTTCGGGCGATTTCAATATCAATCTACTGAAAATAAACGAGAATAAAATATATAGTGAATTTTTTGATACTATAATTTCATACAGTCTCTATCCACAAATTACCTTTCCAACTCGCTTTACCAGAACTAACGGAACACTGATAGACAACTTTTTCAGTAAATTAAATAAATCAGTATTAGATAGCACTGCATAAATCTTCACAAATACCCTTTCTGATCATCAACCTTACTACCTAAGCATGAATATCAACGTAAAATCCAAACCTCCTCCAATTTTTTTTCGAGTAAATCTACAAAATAAGGCAGCTATGCATAGTGTTAAAGTTGAGATAAATTCGGATGCAATGTATAACAAACTAAACAAATCTCCTACGGCTGACCCCAATTTAAATTATAACATAATACACGAACAAATTATGCATGCTAAGAATAAGCATATGCCTGTTAAAATCATGAAATATAATAAATACAAACATAAGCATTCAACCTGGATAACACACGGTCTTCTAAAATCAATCAAATATCGAGACTCGCTTTATAAGAAATTAAAAATGTCTAATCCAAATTTACCTAAGTACGAAGTCCTTCTAACTAACCTAAAAACATATAACTCAATATTAAAGAAAAATATTCGTACTGCCAAACAAATGTACTTTGAGTCACGCTTTAACCGATATAAAGATGACATCAGAAAAACATGGAAAACCATAAATGAATTTATCTCCAAAAACAATTCAAACAACACTGTTTTGTTTAAAAGTAACGGCATAACTATAACAGATAAAACGGTTATTGCAAACCAATTTAACAACTTTTTTACAAGTATAGGTCAGTCGACAGCACAATACATTCATTACAATGGAAATAAGGATTATAATTATTACTTAAATGATAATGTCCATTCCGTTTTCAGTCTATTAAATGTTGATGAAGAAATAGTCAAGAAAACCATTGAAAGCCTTCCCAATAAAAACAGTAGTGGCTGTGACGGTATTTCCTGTAAACTTTTGAAAATAATTGAACCCTCCATCATCAAACCATTAACCCTGGTAATAAATCAAGTAATAAATACTGGTATATTTCCCGATACACTTAAACTCGCTAAAGTAATTCCTATTTTTAAGAAAGATGACCCATCTGATTAAAAAAATTATAGACCCATATATCTTCTTCCAACAATTTCAAAAGTTATAGAGAAAATAATATCTAGTCAACTAACAGCATACTTTAATGATTCTGATCTATTTGTTAAAAATCAATATGGTTTTAGACAAAAAAACACTCTACCGAGTATGCATCACTTGAACTAATATATATAATAATTACACAAATTGATAACAATTATGTTCCTTTCAGTATTTTTCTTGACCTCTCTAAGGCCTTCGATACAATTGATCACTCGATACTATTAACTAAACTAAGATATTATGGATTACAGGGTCCTAAACTGAATCTGTTTAATAGCTACTTAAGCAATAGAAGACAATACACCGAATTTCAAAATGAAAGTTCTGATATTCTATCTATCACAATTGGTGTACCACAAGGATCTATTCTTGGTCCCCTATTATTCATAATATACATTAATGATTTTCATAAAGCTAGCGAAATGTTTAACTTTATTATGTATGCCGACGATACCACCTTATTTAGCACAATCAATCATTTTCAAGGTAACTCCCCAAATAGAAATATAGAATCGGCAATAAATGATGAACTCCTTAAAATAATTGAATGGTTAAACATTAATAAATTATTATTAAACAGAAACAAATCCAAATATATGATTTTTCACATGCAAAATAAAGCTGTCGATAACTTTACGCTCAATATAAATGGTACAAACATTGAAAGAGTAGATTAAATTAATTTTTTATGACTTACTTTAGATACAAATTTAAATTGGAATAAACATATTGAAAAAGTATCAAACAAGTGTTCCAAAACAGTCGGCATCTTAAACAGACTAAAATATGTCTTTCCCCTAGAAATAAAAATTATCTTATATAGTACGTTATTTTTATCACAAATCAACTATTGTATTATGGTGTGGGGATACCAAGGTAGTCGAATGTTAAAAATACAAAAGAAAGCTATGAGAATTTTATCTATAAGTAAATATAATTCACACTCTGAGCCACTTTTCAAAAAATTGAATATCTTAAAAATTGATGACATGTTAAAATTACATGAACTTAAGTTTTATTATAAATACGTACATCATGACCTCCCTGCTTAACTATTAAATTGGAAAATAATTACAAATGCTTACGTACACAATTACAACACAAGGAAAAAAACTGAATTACACCCTTTCAGAACAAAACATGAATTTGCCAAAAGATGTCTTAGATACAATTTGCCACATGTCATAAACAATACCTCGAAGCTAGTCACAGAGAAGATTGGAACACATAGCTTCAGAAGTTTTGGTAATTATGCAAAAAACAATTTATTAGAAAAATACGTAGATACGTGTACAATATTAAACTGCTATACATGCTATCATAGTCATTAAAACTGTATTAATGCACGTGATATGTATGGATATGTATTGTATATATATATATACATATATATATATAAATCAGCATATGGATATTGTATTTGTGCATACACACATACATATCAAGTATATTGAAGTGTACTATTGACAACTAGTATTTGTTTATTTTACCATACCTTTTAATACTCCAATACATGCATATATGCAATCTAGTAGCTCGGTTTCTTTTCTTTTCCTGCACTTTTACATTTGCACTTCCTTCGGTAAATTTGAGTTGAAACAAATTATTCTTGTGGCTTCTATGAGAGCGACTGTTATTGTCTTAATAGGAGTCACAGACCCCATCTAATTTGAAATTACACTGCATTTGTATATATATATATGCCTGTTCATGTTACGTTAATTTGATATTATACACATATTGCAATTGGGTCTAAATAAAACATTCTTGTTCTTGTTCTTGTTCTTGAATGCGACGTGCACAATCGAGACCAGCGTGACCGGGCGCGTCATTCGCAATGGAGACGGGCGTGACCAAATGCGACGTGCGAAATAGAGACATGCGTAACCGGGTGCAACGTGCGCAACCGAGACGAGCGTGACCGATTGCGACGTGCGCAATCGAGACCAGCGTGACCGGGCGCGACGTGCACATTAACAAAATAATATCAATCAATAGTTGCGTTCATGCATTTCCAAATCGTTTTCAAAGTCCCGGCGAAAACCAAGTCTGCCAAATCGAACACAGGTCATCATTCTACAAATTACAGCCGCCGTCGAACGTCCTCGCCGGATGCCACTACGTAACAACGCGACCAACTCGCACCGGAAGTGAGCACCCGTCAGACTGTAGAGGAAGAAGTTTACGGCGTGATTGGCGTACCGCAGGAGGCTCAGGGACCATAATATATCGTATTGAATCTGTAAGGTCATTGGCCAGTTGGGCATGATGACATAGAACACATAACTTGGAACGACACAAAAGATGAATGCGAACGACACGGCCAGACACATGACTGTTGTGCGTATAACGATCGAGTCTGGCACGGCAGTTTGCATCAACTCCCGACGTAGTTTTCGTATTATTGCCGAGTTACAGACAAGCACGACACCTGTTGGGATAATACAGGAGGCGACGAGGGTAACCACAGGTCGGTAGTTGTTCACATATTCTAGGTAGCACAACGGTGTTTGGCAAATAACGTTGCCGGAATAGTCACCAGTGACAAGGTCCTGTACGAAGAAGAGGTCGATGTTCTTGACGAAGGCCACCACTAGCAGCGACGCGCAGCATAAGCCGGCGTTGCGCGGAGTACACAGGCGTAGCTTGAGAAGCGGAAAACGGACCACGACCCAGCGCTCGACAGTGAATGCGACAATGAGCCCAATGGATGCGTTTGCGAGTGTATGGAGTACCGGCCAGATGGTGCGACACGCCAGCTTACTCGTATCTTCCAACCACCAGCCCCAGACATAACCTGGGTACACTGCTACTGAGATGTCCATCAGTACCAGATTGTCACCGACGGCCAGGGCGCTCAAGTAGACGTTGGCCGACGTCCGCACGAGTCCGTCACGATTCAGCACGAGCAGCACGAGCGTGTTACCGACGAGTCCCAACACGCAAAGTGGTGGCCAAACGTACCGCCATATATTGGCGGTCAGCTCGGTAAACAATTCACCCTTGTTGTTTTCATTAGACGTAACAACATCTAGAACCGACCACGTCGTCGGAAAAGCAGTGTCATTCAACATTGTCCACCTCAAAACTAGTAAAACGCTGCCTCAGATTATATACACTGTTACGAGCAAAATCAGGAGTGTTTTATAGCGGCACGAACACCAGCTTTATAACAACACTACACTGCTAAACGCTGTGTTGACATAGACACTTGACGATGAGGACTTGCCGTCACTTTACATTTCACACCGCTCCCTCGATGGTTCCGAACCGCCGCCTGAGAGTGAACATTTATTTCACCATATGTCCACTTTAATTCCCTATTGTTTTTATTACGTGGAGTCGTAATACGGTTTTCGCCACTTATAATTATTGAGTCGAACTGCCAATATGTCGTTCCAAAACCTGCGTGCTGTGACTATGCAAATACACAATGTTGTTATCTTCAGATCTCGACCCTCGTTATGTCCCGTTCAGGTGTTTTCATGTTAAAACGTAATTTCGTAGACAGCGCAGTATCCAGGCCTTAGGACTGTTCAAAGTTTACATTTCTCCCCTGGCAGACCTGTTCATACAAACACAATCCCTTCCTCCCTGGGATGAATTGACACTTACAACATAGTAAACACGAATGTTATCAAGAAACACACGCTGATTTTTAACCGAGTCATCACGGTTCGCTCGAAAACTCCATGGCACACTGAATAACTGGCAGAAAAAAAACGCACCCTCCGCCGCGCCGAACGTCAATGGCGAAAGGATAACAAGATTTAACAAGATTGCTACCCAGAGAATTAACTCTAGATGGCAGGGGGACATGGAAGTCCTTTGGCTTATTGTCTTAGACTCCAACCCTTTTATGTACGTGCATCCCGCCCTTCTGAGGTGTGTGCCGATTTTATTTGTAACCATATTTATGCTACCACCCACACAATCAGCAGGTATTCTGCTCCATTCAGTCACAATTTTTTTTTTTACAAAAAAGAAAACTTTCTTACATCTAATCTACACTGCTCCTTTGCTGCTAAGTTAACTCCATGTCCTCTAGTCCTTCTATCTTCCTTATGTGAGATACAAATATTTATATCAATATTTGCATAGCCATTCAATATTTTAAACAGTTCTATCTCATCTCCTCTCAATATCCTGGTATCTAGTGTTGTTAAACCACATTCGTTTAAGCGTATTTCATAACTAAGACCCCTCAGTTTTGATATCATTTTAGTCGCTCTCCTCTGTACTCTTTCTAGCATATCTATGTCCTTCTTGCGATATGACCTCCACGCTTGTACACAGTATTCTAAATGAGGCCTATCTATTGTTTTTTACAGTGGTATTATTATTTCTTTTTCCCCATACGCTATATTTCGCCTAATTAATCCAAGGATTTGATTTGCCTTTGTAGACGCAATTCCGCACTGCTATGAAACCTTTATATCAGCACTATTGCTTAACGCTACGACCCTTTCTTTTACAGTAGTACGTAGTACAGTACCCCCATTGTATATTGCACATCTTCGTTCCCATGTCCTGTGTGGAGGCATTTACATTTCCCAAAATTGAACAGCATTTGCCACTGTCAGACCATTTGATCATCTTGTAAATGCTGTCTATCTCCATCACTTTTAATCCTTCTAAACACTTTTATATCATCCGTAAATTTCAAAACAAACTTGTTATATCATCGTCCAAATCGTTGATATATATTAAGACTAATGTAGGTTCTAATACTGATTCGTGTGGTATACCACCCAATACTGATTTCCAGTTGGACGCCTCCCCTTCAACTACTACCCGTTGTCTTCTGTCAATCAGCCATGTTTGTACCCAGTTAATTGTACCATTTCCTATGCCACGGACCTTTAGTTTAAGCAGTAGTCTTTGATGTGGCACTTTGTTGAAAGTTTTTTAAATCTAAATAAACGATATCTACTGGTGATCCCTCGTCTACCCATTTAGTGATATCTTCCAAAAAACATAACATATTTGTTAAAGGGATTCTTTGAGAATTTTAATCTCTTTGTAATGTACGCAATTATTAGGTAATTATTTCATGTAATTCTATGCCTTTATTTTATTAGAATTATGTTTTATTAATCACTAATGACTCTGAGAAAATATATCGAAAAAATAACTCTGCGTACGCGGATTTTCTATTTTGGGCCCACCTTCACAATCCGTATAAGGCATGCGCATGTATATTCGGGAATGTCCGTCAGACTTCGATTAGCTACGCCGAGTTAATAGATGCAAGACATACGTCATCAACATGTGTGTGTTTGGATTAGCCACCGCCATGCGAATGAGTCGTGACCGATAAAATTATGAAAATGAAACGTGGACCAGCTGCTGCTTATGTCACAGATTCAGTAAAGTAAAGAATGAAAATATATAGAATAAACGGAGAATGAACATAGCAACAGTTCATGACAGACGGATTGATTTAAAAGAAAAAACACCACCTCTCCATGCACGAAGCCGCCGATGGCGACGCCGATGTCATATTGAATGATTGGCATTGTTTTTGTTCGAATATAAAAACTATGGTACTATCATGTTCATTTTTCACTAGGTACATCTGGCTATACATTTTGAAGTGACGTTTTAATGAAACGTTTAGATAACAGAAACTTACTGAAGCCGAGAAACATTCAATAATGAAACCATTTTATTTGCACCATATATCCAGCTGCTATTTCCATAAGCAGTATAAATACATTACACATAACTGATGTAATCTACAGTATTAAAATAGGATAGGAGTTTATGTACTTTCCTATCTACGTAAGGTTTACTTTTACTAGTTTTAGTTTGAAAAATGTAGATCTATAAAGAGCATAACATTATTGTCGAAAAAATATTAAAATCTATTGCATCAGTGTAAAAACTTATTTTTTTTTGTACTGGGAGTGCAATAACTTTTTGTTCTGTCCATCAATTAGAGTAAAAGATATTGAATTTGTTTCTGTCAAACTCCCGTTTCGATAACAAATAAAATGGCCATTGTATGATGGAAATAAAGTTACAAAATTACAAAACTATAAAACTAACGCACATTCTAAAACACAGTTTTCAGTCATCATTGGTGTATTTAGCTCAAGAAGATCCCTAAAACATTTTGAATGTTGTGGACAATTTATATTTTATAAATTTTCAAAATTATTGTAAAAGCAACTTTGTCAACACCTTTTTATACACTACTCCCAGGATAATTCACTTAACACAAACATGAAGAATATGCTGTAGAACACAATCCAAACATGTTGAGCATAAGAAAGCATAAATGTTATTATGTACTTCTACTTTTCAACATAATGACGGGATGATGTGCATTTGGATGCACAAATCGATTGATTGCACAAATCCATTTGAAACGTAGTGATGCACATATTCCCAGCAGAAGCCACACGGAATTAATGTGGCAGAACAAAGTCAGACATCTTCTTCACTACTATGTCAGTTAACATATTATCCTATTAATAGCACTGCTATGCATTTTGATACACAAAGCTATCAGACGCACACATCCACTTGAAACTCGAAGTGAGGTACAACTTCCCAGAACAGAATGGGGCAGAACAAAGTCAGACATCATCTCATGTCAGGTGACCCATTGTCCAAATAATGGATGTGTTAAGTAGAGCTCTTCATTTCCTCTTTCCATCAGCTCAGCTATTTCCAATGTTCCTTCAAATAAACAAAGTTGAATTTATGAAACTGAACCTAAATATGAGTTAACTACCTCAACACTGTGCAGATTAATTCAGTTTATATATTGGATTATGGGACTTACCACCAAGTGTACAGCTGGCTAAATGGAAAAGAAGTACAAGAGAACCTTGTAATGTTGATTCAGTCAGACTAAAATCCCAATCCATTACTTTGGCCAACTTTTAATTTGCTTCTACATAATTACCTGTATGCATTGGTCATATACAGTGCACTCCACATAACTTGAACTCACATAAGTGAATTTTTGCTAAGTTATATCAATCTTTTCCTCGGTCCAGGGCAACGGTCCCAACAAGGGGACCTTCTGATAACTGTCTAGTTATCAGAAATTCCACTTATCAGTATTGTCATGGGTCCTTGGAAGTTCGGCCTTATCCAGAGTGCACTGCATATTTTCCTTTATTCTTGCTCAAATAATTAATGTTGTATATAATTATACATATGGGCCATTCTCGTGAAAAGTTAACAATAACTGTAAAGTCAAATGTCAAAAATAATTTTTTTATTTGTTTTTAGCGAGTACTATTATTACCAAATGTGCTATTCACATGAAGCATCGCAAGTTGATCTGATTTATTTAAAAAAATGTAATAATATATTCATGGATAAAAGCTCATGTATACTAGAGTGCAGATGTGTTAGTGTCTAAAATTCGTGCATCGCAAAATTCCGTGGCAACATGGTATTGTGTACTACACACCTAAAATGTTTACATTGAATGATGACATGCCAGCCAGGTTTACTGGCAATCGTAGCTGTAACATTAAAAACAGTCTGTGAACGTACGAATCTCACATTTTTATGTTTCGATTCAAATAAGTGGGGAAACGGGGACTTTTCAAAAACGGCTGACTGGAATTTGGAAAGGTAAGACCCGTAGACACACATACCCAAATCCATTTCAAATATTGGATAATGCAGTTGTATTAACTAGAAAAACGAGACATAAGGCTATGTTATTTATTGTAGTTGAGGCTCGGTATACTCAGTGACAGTCCCAGCGGCAGCTGACACCGACTGTAGCCGTCCGCGTTAGCGGACATTATAATTCTATTTAATGGAAACATTACTCACTTATAGAAATAGCTGTCAATATGCATATATCTACAAATTGTTTATTTACAATGACATTGCTTGAATCAACTCACCTCGGAAACTAATATGTCAATTATGTGTGTGACGTTAACGGCCGTCGTGTATGAATATTCGCGCGTGCACGAATATTCATTATACGCGGGCTGCAGAATGAATCATCCACGTGGCAGCAAGCTCAAAATGATTCGCGTAGACACAACTGTTTATTGTTTTTTTGCGCAGATAACACCCAAATTATGCATAAACATGCAAGACATAAGTAGCAGAGAAAATACTTACGGGAAATTAATACGTTTTGATACGGTACACCTCGAATGCATATTAGCTTACAAAGAATCCCTTTAAGCAGGACGTCGCTTTTACAAACACATGTTGATATGGGTTGATCAAGTTATGTTTAACAAGAAAATAAATGATGTGACTTTCAATTAGTCTTTCTAATAATTTGCAAATCACCGATGTTTAACTCACTGGTCTATGGTTCTCTGACTTGTTTCTCGAACCTTCTTAAATAACGGTATACTGTTTACTTTTTTCTATTCTAAAGGAACCACTCCCTCTTCTAATGACAAATTGAAAACTGTTGCAAGCGGTACGCTAATTTGTTCTACATTTTACAATAGTAGTTTGGGCGGAATACCATCCACTCCACTTGATTTATTATCCTTCATAGCATTTATTTTCTTAGCTAACATTTCCGGGGTTACAACTAACTGTCTTAAATAGTATGAATCTGCTCCCTTGACCTTAGCCTCTGGTACTGGCAGTGAATTGATATCTACCTTCTTAAACACTGAACTAAAATACCCATTCAGGCCTTCTGACATTAAGAATCCGTCTGATATTATATTTCCAGCACAATCTTCTAGAGTACCGACCTGATCCTGAACTTTCTGTTTGCTTCGAACATACGCATAAAAACTCTTGCTGTCATGTTTTATATTACAAGCTATTTTTTTTCATAGCTTCTCTTTGAATTTCTAATTTCAACTGTAGCTTGGTTAAGTGCTTCTTTATAAATGTTGTGGTCTCATTATTTCCAGTACGTCTGTATGACTTCCACCTCATTTGTTTGTACTTAATTTTTCTAATGGCTTCTTTCGATAAGTGTTTCTTTTTGGACCGTTTCCCTTGTTTTTTCAAGTGAACAAATTTATCGATGATGCACTCAATTTCAGTCTTTAAGATATTTCAGCATTCTGTTGCTGTCTTATTCCTCCGTGTGTTATCACAGTCTATCTTTGCTAAATATTTCGTCATGTCCTTATACCTTCCTTTGTGGGAATTTCTCCTGTACTGATTTGTACTATTCCTTTCTGATTTTACTTTGATGGTAAAATGTATCTGGTTGTGATGAATACTCCCCAGTGGCTCACATATATTGATATTGTCAACTAATTCGTTCTGTGAGTACAAAACTATGTCTAACTCATTCTCACCCCTGGTTGGTTCTAGCACAGGTTGAGAAAGGAAACTATCTTGTACTAAATCTAAAAAACGTTGTGGTCCTCACTCCCCATACTCTGTACAGAGTTTCATTGCATATGTCCATGGTTAAAATCCCCCATAGTAATACCAAGAGAAGTCAACATGCCATTGGTTTACCCTATATCAGTTAGATGTCTGAACAATTAGCAAGGATTTTCAAGTCTTGCGACATACCTGTGTACCACAAACCAGTCAACACCCTGAAGTCTCTGCTGGTATATCCAAAAGACAAAACAGACAAGGCAGCAAATTGTGGGGTGGTATGTGACATCCAATGTCCAGAATGCGACCAACACTGCATGGGAGAAACATTGAGGGCACTGGGCACACGATGTATAGAAAATCTATCGTGTCACCAACCCCTATCAGCGATAAGTGAACACAAGATATACAAATCTTGGACCTCGTGGAGAACTGGCATAGGAGAAAGATCAAAGAGGCCATTAACATCATCATGTGACACGGCTGTAAATTCAGTCTGCAGAAGAAGTTACACAGAAGAAAAAAAATGTCTTGAGAAGTAAATATACTAAACGTATAACATGTTTGGAATCTTTCCACATCATTGGATAATTCATTTTAACTGAGTTTTAATTTGGTTTACAACTTTACTATTGCAGTCTCACTTATAATAGATATGTAGTCTCATTTATTTATTTTATATACAACACTTATATAGCCATAATGTTTTATTTTTAACGATGCTATGTTTTAATGTGTTTTAAGATACATCTACGACTATATGACTACGTCTTATGTATGTATGCATGTTGTTTTATTTTGGCGACTCTTTACTGTAATAGTGTGCACACTATTGAAAATAGTCGTACTCTGGATATTAGCGTATGAATAAATTTCGTTATTATTATTATTATTATTATTATTTATTAGCCATGCTGTAATTACCGGGCGGGATTGATTGGATGAGGACGAGATGGTAGCACCCTCTCATGTCAGGCAGCCGGACCCTCGATGGGTGGCTTGCAGCACTGGTCCACCTACACCACTCAGATCGCACATATGGCTCCAAGTAGCCACCGCGACGGCCCATACCCTTAGAAGCCTCGGCTGGCTGGCAAGACTATGTGCGGGTTAGCTGCTTTAGGGCAGTGAACTAGGTTCGTCTACTCCGCTAGAATATAAAGATGTAATCGGCAAAGAATAATAATTGTTATATTATTATTTATTGATATTGCCGTAAATGATCATTCTATGCCTACGGGAATACTAGTCCGGATGCTCTCACGACGCAATGTTTTGTGAATGACGTTATAGGCGTCAATGAAGCTATCAATGAGAACCAAAGGATGCGAAGTACTGAGGTAATACCAAGTGTATGCAACGTGCACTGTGCACTTGTAGCATTTTGCTAATTGTGTATTATGTCAGCATATTTTTCTATCCTTTTATTTTGAAGCTTTAGAATCTGAGGAATAGTAAATAATGACACATGTTGCCTATAGGTAGTTGATCCAAGGAGGTCTGATCTAATTTGTTTGTGAAGGTTCACTTGCATTCAGCTGTAGCTAAGATTAGCTCATTATAGAAAATAGGGTTGCTTCCGATGTAGCAAAAATGGAAACGTAGGGGGTCATTAAGTAGGCGCGGTCAGGGATTGCGTGATTGGACATTTCTTGTCACGTATTCCGTATTAAGACATGTGGTGTTATAATAAAACCTCGTTTTTTGGAACAGAGCGACCATCTTGGAATTATACCTTTGGTATTATTTTGGTATTGCATCTTATGTAGTGAACTATAAAAAATAAATCATTGACTTTATGTCATGAAATAGGCCATTACAAAAACTGACAGATCCGTGTATAATTATTTATAAAACCTGATTATAGCTCATTATGGTTATATAATTGGAACTTCTCTGCTAAATCAGTCAAACTGACGGCTATTTGCGTAGGTACGATAGTCATTTTACATTACGTGCTTCCATAAAGTTGTCATTGCTTCATTTGTGAAAATGACGGGAATTTTGTGAAAATGACGTCATTAAATCGGTACGCATGATAATTAGGTCGAAATGGTAGTAATTAGGCTAGCAGCATTTTGAATTTGCGCGCCTGTATGTAGTTTTATTTAATGACGTCATTAAATTGGTATGCGTGGTAAATTGATAAAACTGGTAGTAATTCGGTTAGACGACATTTGCAAGAACTGTATTGAAGGGCGGCTATCATCAAAGCGGTAACGAATGGTATGTGTGTCGGAAGAACATCCGGGTATGTTGTCCCATGTTAAAACATATGAGCTAAATCCTACGTTAAAAGATAGGAAATTATAAAATAGGAACTTATCTGTTAAATCTCTCAAACTGACGGCTATCTGCGTAACGCGATGTAAATTAGAATTAATTCCGGAAATGTCTTCGGGAAGAACGACATCTGTCGGTACTGTGTCCTGCAGTAGGGGATAGTAGGGGATGTTGTAGCTGCAGGTGTTGTTCTTCCTGGAGCTCAGTCTGTTGTGTGTTGGTTCTGGCAGGTAGGTGGAATTTTCTGCAAATTCCAGAATTGGGCGAACGAGGATCTTGTAAGTGGTTTCTTTTGTATTCTTGTTTCCGATCGTCAGGTTGCGCCGAAGGAAGCCGAAGGTCTTATTGGCTTTGATTGTAGTGATGTTTATATCGGATCCCCATCTCAGGTTGTCTTGTAGATTGACACCGATATATTTTATGGTGCTGACGTTCTCCAAAATGTGACCATGCATCTTATGCGATGGGGTGATCTCCTTACTATTTTACTCTTGCGGATAGCACTCAACGTAGAGCATTTCTGCAGGTGGAAGCTCAAGGATCACTGTTTCTCCAAGGTGGTGAGAGAATCGACTTCTTCTTGCAGCTTTTGTTGATCTTCTCTCTTCTTAATAGTGTTGCAGCACATGGTGTCATCAACGAAAAATCGGAATTTGGATTTGATGAATTTGGGTAGATTGTTAATATATACTAGGAATAGACTTGGGCCAAGGACTGAGCCTGGAGGGACTCCCGAGTCCACTGACGTAAAGTCAGATCTCTCTCCCTGCCTGCCTTCTGCCCTCGAGAATGCTCCCGATCCACGCATTGAGGTGACCTCCGATGCCATAGCGACGTAGCTTGTGGACCAACTTGCGATGGCTGACTTTGTCGAAGGCTTTCGAGAAATCTACGATAATGGTGTCCTCCTGGTGTCCTTTCTCTCTAGTTCTTCGGATGTTTCGTCAACACACCCCAGGAGCTGCGTCTCGAAGGATCATCCGCGTAGGAAACCATGCTGCTCTGGACTAAGGATGTTGTTCTTCTCGAGGTGCGACATCATGTGGCTGGTAATTATGTGCTCCATCACCTTGCAGGCTAAGCCGATAGATGGATTCGAATGACTTCAATGATCCGTTTCAGAGTGCTTACCGCCTGAGCCACAGTACTGAGACCGCACTCGTGCATATCCACGAAGTCTGGACTCAAGCAATTGATACTCGGCGCGGAGTGCTACTAGTGCTGTTAGATCTCAGTGCTGCTTTCTACACACTCGATCACACCATTTAGTTGCAGCGACTATTTGATATTGGACTGAGTCACACATTGGTCAAGTGGTTTACTTCATACCTGGTAGGTCGATCAAATGTCGTAAAGATAAGACAGAATATATCTGCTCGAAGAACAACACGGCACGGTATTACACAGGGTCTGCTCTCAGTCCCATGCTGTTCAATATGTACTGCTTACCAATCGCCGATATTTTCACACGCACTTCTACACATTGATGAAAGTGCGCGCGAGTTGAGACAGTGTCTAACTATCACTTCTGCTCAACAAGGATAAAACTGAGGCTATCATATTTCGATCCTCCGGTGTACGGGCGCTAACTGTCGACACTGTTATCAGTGTTTGTGGCGCTTTGATTCCAATAAACATGGTTGTACGCGATACTGGCGTGTGTCTTGACCGCCAGCTAAACATGTCGGCCCAACAATCAAACGCTTGCCGTGGCGCATACTTCCACCTGCACCGCATCGGCAAAATATGCGCAAGCGTCATAACTACGGCGTGTAAGACTCTAGTGCACTCGTTCGTGACGCCAAGAATACACTACGGCAACGCTGTGCTATATGGTATCAGTGACCACCTGATGCATCGCCTGGAGATGATCCAGCGCTCCGCGGTCAGAGTAGTTCTTCAGATCCAGCGCAGCGACCGACATCAGATCATCACCGCTGGACTAAAATTTCTTCACTGGTTACCGGTGAAGTGGTGCATAGAGTGATCCTTGTCTTCAACGTACTTAACAACCAGACACTCGCGTACCTTGCGTCACTGATGACTCGCTATGTGCCACGCCGGTCGCTACGATCTGCAGGCCGCGCCCTTCTGACTGTTCCGAGAAACAACCTGGTGCGATATGGCCGGCGATCTTTGTCTCGAGCCGGACTACTTTTGTGGAATATGTTGCTGGAGGAAATGCGGCTGATCACCTCACTGGACGCTATGAAAGTGCGCCTCACTACACACGATAAACTCATTTTTATTGTGTAACTGTGTAATATGTTGTTTTAATGCCATCTTTCTGTGTTATTGATTTACTGATAATTTAATTTACTTTAACTAAGCTTTAATTTCGTTTACAACTTTATTTTTCCATTCTCACTTTTTAAAATAAATATGTTGTCTCATTTATTTATTTTATATACAACATGTATAGCCATAATATTTTATTTTTAACGATGCTATTTTTTTATGTGTTTTAATGTAAATCTACGACTATATGACTACGTGTTAATTATTATCTTAGTACTTTCTAATTTTACACCTCTGTAAAATCGTCACATATATATCTTTGTTTTATTAAATAATCCATACTTCATGCTTTATTATGTCTTGTGTGTTTATATTGGTCACTTAAACTGATTGGTGTGTTGAATTTGACAAAATTGTCCCAATTAGCATATATTATTGTTGTTGTGAGCCGAACGTGGTTCGCAGCCTCATTTGTGATCTAGCCCCCTTTTGTTTATTGGTTCAGGTTGGCTGATACAACTGGAGGGAGAATCGACAGCAAGAGGTGGTCATTCGGTTTAGCAAGGAGGGTAAATGTACCTTCTCTGCCGACAACGTCTTCATACACTAGTGGGATGTACGTCCCTAGTTCACTGCCTTAAGGCAGCTAACCCTCACATAGTTTAGGCAGCCAGCCGAGGTTTGTCAGGGATGGGACGTCGCGGTGACTATTTGGAGCCATACGGTGCGTGTTGAGTGGTGTAGAGAGATCAATGCTGCAAGCCACTCATCGAGGATGCGGCCGCCTAACATGCAAGGATGCTACCATCTCGCCATCACCCAAACAATACCGCCCGGTAATTACAACGTGGCTAATTCATCCCAGGGAAGACGAGGTATAGTGTTTGAATGAACAGGTCTTCCAGTGGTGAAGTGTAGACTGAGAACAGTCCTATGGCTGTCTAAGAATTTACGTTTTACCATGAAAACTCCTGAACGGGACAGAACGAGGGTCGAGAACTAGAGTAACAACGTTGCGTATTTGCCTAGTCATAGCACGTAGTTTTTGGAACGACATATTTGCAATTCGACTCAATAGTTATATGTGATGAAAACCGGATTATGACTCTACCTAATAAAACAACCTTTAATTATATTGTAAGTATAAATGAATGGAACAGATAATCTCCTGATTGTGTTGGTGCTAGTAGCTTGAATATGTTTAAAAAATAAAATCGACACATAACTTAAAAGGGTGGGATACACGTAGATAAAAAAGTATTGGACTCTCGATCTACCTTGTCCACCTCCCATCTAGAGTTAATTTTCTGAGTGGCAACCTTGTTAAATCTTCTTCAATCTTCTTAAAATCTTGCATTTGTCGTGGAATAAATGTTCACGCTCAGGCGGCGGCTCGAAACCATCGTAGGAGCGGTGTGGAAATTAAACATTCGTAAAGTCCTCTATACTAAGTCCCAGTGTCAATAATACGAACACTATTTCGGGAATTGATGCAAACTGCCGTGCGAGACTCGAGCATTAGACGAACAACAGTTATGTGCCTGGCCGTGTCGTTCGCTTTTACTGCCTGTGTCGTTCCAAGTTATGTGTTCATCGTCATCATGCCCTACTATCCAATGACCATGCAGATTCAATACAATATATATTATGGTTCCTGGTCCTCTTTCAATACGCCAAACACGCAGTCAACGTATTCCTCTACAGTCTGATGGTACTCACTTACGGTGCGAGTTGGTAGCGTTGTTTCGTAGTGGCGACTGTAGTTCGTAGAATGGCGTCCCGTGTTTGTTTTGGGAGGCTTGGTTTTCGCCAGAACTTTGAAAACTATTTGGAAATGCATTAACGCGAATATTGATTTACATTATTTTGTCGATATGTACGTCGCATCGGTCATACTCGTCTCGATTGCGCACGTCTCGCCAGGTCACGCTCGTCTCGAATGCGCACTTCGCACCCGGTCACGCTTGACTCGACTGCGCACGTCGCACCCGGTCATGTTCGCCTCAGTGACGCACGTCGCACCCGGTCATACTCGATTCGATTGCACACTTCGCACCCGGTCACGCCCGTTTCGATTGCGCACGTCGCACCCGGTCAAGCTCGACTCGATTGCACACGTCGCCCGCAGTCATGCTCTTCTCAATAACGTACGTCTCGTCCAGTTGCCTGCCTCTTTCAGATGCCCTCGCGTTTGTGCACGCCTCGAGCAGCCGCGCTCCTACTTTACTACAGTGTAGCAACAAAGTTACGGACGGATGTACCCCCGAACGAACAAAATCCTGAACGGACGTTACCATGAACGGATGTAACGTCGAACGGATGTAACCCCGAACGGATGTAACCCCGAAAGGACGTAACCCGAAACGGACGTAACCCTGAACCGACGTAACCCTGAATGGATGTAACCACGAACGCACGTAATCCCGAATGGACGGAACCATGAACGGACGTAACCCTGAACGGACTTAACCCTGAAACGACGTAACCCTGAACGGATGTAACCCCAACGCACGTAACGGAGCTAACCACGAACGGATATACCTCCGAACAGACGTAACTCCGAACGGACATTATTCTGAACGGACGTAACCCTGAATGGATTTAACGCCGCTGATGTAACCCGACAAGACGTAACCCCGAACGGATGTAACCCCGAACGGACGTAACCGAAATTGGACGTAACCCCGAACGGAGGTAACCCTGAACGTCCGTAACCAAGAAAGGACGTAACCCCGAACGGACATAACCCTAAACCGACGTAACCCTGAACGGATGTAACCACGAACGCTCGTAACCCCGAATGGACGTAACCAGGAACGGAAGTTACCCTGAACGGACTTAACCTTGAAAGACGTAACCCTGAACGGATGTAACCCCAACGCACGTAACCCCGAACGGACGTAACCATGAACGGATGTAACCATGAACGGACTTAACTCTGAAAGGAGCTAACCACGAACGGATATAACTCCGAACGGACGTAAGTCCGAACGGACGTAACTACGAACGGACGTATCCCAGAACTGGCGTAACTTCGAACAGATATAACTCCGAACGGACGTAACACCGAACGGACATAACCCCGAACGGACATAATTCTGAACGGACGTTACCATGAACGGATAAAACGCCGAAATGATATAACCCCGACCGTATGTAACCCCGAATAGTACATGATTGTGCACTTTTTGACAAAAGCATGAAAATTAGTACACAAGTAGTTTATGATGTATATATTCGCCGCCGTGGAAATCTATTAACCACGTTGTTCAGCTTCTAAGCAACATAGAAACATGTTCTTGGTATTTAATCCATCATTTTCAGGGTCAATGAATTCATTTCTACCACAGGCCGTATCCTCAGATGACCGCCATATTGGAATTCAAGATGGCCGCCATGGAAATTTATTAACCGAGTCGCTCAACTCTTATAAGCAATATAAAAACATGTTCTTTGTGTCTAAACCATCATTTTCAGGGTCAAGGAATCCATTTCTACCACATGCCATATCCTCAGATGACCGCCATATTGAAATTCAAGATGGCCGCCATGGAGATCTATTAGTTTAGACGTTTTTCAGCTTCTAAGCAACATAGAAACATTACTTTGTGTGTGTCTAAACCAACATTGTCAGGGTCAAGGAATTAATCCCTGCCACATACACTATCCTCCGATGACGGCCATAATAAAATTCAAGATGGCCGGCATACAAATTTAATATGTCTAGTTAGTTTGATACCTATGTGATATACGTATGGTATGGCCTAGAAGTTCTGTTTGGGTAGTTTTACCTTTACGATTATAATTCTGTAAGCGATCATTTGTTTACTGTTGCTGTAATATTATGGTAGCACATTGGAAGTGTGCTATATTAACATCAAGCACTGTGCCTCCTGGCGAGTAGCCATGGAAGAATCCTAAGCTATAATGGACGGTTGGTTTAACGAATGGTGTGCTCTGCAGAGCGTAGAACAACTACAGTTCAAATACTGGGCAACAACTTTGCAACTACAGCTGATTGTGCTACAGTTTGTGCGATCGATCCGGGAGAAAAACTTCAAGATGTATGTCCAGTGCTTGCTGCAAATCGTGCCCTGGCTCTTCGCTCTTGATCACACAAATTATAGTAGATGGCTCCCGGTCCACATCAGCGATATGGTTAACCTACACACAACACATCCTGCGGTGTATGAGCAATTTGTAGATGGACACTTTGTCGTGCAAAAAACACAGCACATGTTTTCAGCAATGGCAATCGACCAATGTCATGAACAAGTGAATGAACTCATAAAGGTTGACGGCGGTGCTGTCGGCTTGACAGAAAATCCGCAAGCACTATGAAGATGGATTGTGGCAGGACCAGATGTATATTGCGTCTTACTGGAGTTCGAAGATAGTTTTATAACTACCAATGAACAATTATCTACAAAACATCACGAACAACACGCTGGCGTTCAGAAAACCTTTGCCAAAGAAGTGTCGACGATTGTGTCAACAATCGAAGACATGGGCAACCCATTCCTTGAAGATAGCGATGATATGCTGACGTTTGATACAAAGGTCGTCATGAACAAAGACGTGGTGCAAACAGTCTACACAGCTGAGGATATCGGGAAAAGACAATACAAAAGCTACGTGAAGAACAGACTAAACGCACACCTAACAGACCACTCAGTGATATTATCTCGAAAAACAAATTGCCTCTCTTTAGTACGCGTCATGCAAAGCAAACGTTAAGTAGCAAAGAGCAATTTGCATCACTGAACACAAACTGCAATCTGTTTGCAAGGTTCTACATAGTTTGCCAGAACAGACAAGGAGACCTGGACCGTTTCTTTCAACACGAAAATCAGGTTTGTCCTCCGTCTATTTCTGATATGGGACAACTCCGACATGGATCGAAATCTTACTTATTGGAATGCCTAACAAAATTTGATTCCTTATTAGAGAATGCTCCGGATGTCGATGCAAAGGTCTTGGTTGGTGCTGCCATCATACACATGCTCAGGTTAGGGACTAGTCGGATATTTGATGATTATGCTCAGCAAATATTTATTCCATATATTACCTCCCTGCTAGCAACTGTCAGTAGGGTCGACAATGTATGCGACAGGTATTTTGCTGACAGTCTCAAACAATCAACAAGGGAACGCCGAATGCATAACCGAACAACACAATGGTAGAGAGTTCTTGCAGGAACTCCTATTCCAGCAAACTAGGGGAGTTTCTGAGGATTGAGCAGAACAAAGATGAGCTATTTCGTTATTTGTCAGAATGTATCGGGTCATACGATGCCGGTGGAAAGACACTCATCAGCTCAAAAGATGACACACTTGTGACCGCAAACCAGAATGACATTGGAGACACAGAATACCTTCAGTCGTGCACACACGAGGAGGCGGACACACGCATTTTACTCCATGTGGCACATTGCGTGAAACAAGGACTTTACAAAGTGGCCATCCGGACAGTGGATGCAGATGAGGTTGTCTTGGCGGTAGGCCATTTCCATGCTCTTGGGATTGATGAACTGTGGGTCAACTTCGGCGTTGGTACTCACGTTCTTCATACTGCAATTCATGTTATTGCAAACAAATTAGGTGTGTTGAAATCTAGAACATTAATGCTGTTCCATGCCCTGAGCGAGTGTGACACTGTCTCCTGCTTCCTCGGACGAGGGAAGAAGTCGGCATGGTTGGCATGGACGGCATGTCCGTCTGTAACAGATGCCTTCCTCACACACTCATCACAACCGGAAGAAGTCGACCCACCTACTCTAGATGAGATCGAAAGGTTATCGTCGTCATGTACAGCACTACGTGTACACTTAGTAAGTTGGACTAGGCAAGAAAGCACCTCTTCGCCAAGGGATCCCGTACCGTTGAGAATGTCCCGCCAACCAAATCTGCATTGTTCCAGCATGTCAGATGGGTTGTGTACCAGGCCGGATATGTGTAGTCACAAGCTCTTGTGTCAGCTCACCACCTGCCAAGTCCTGGACACTGGGGTTGGAGTCCAAGTGACACAGGATGGAAACCATTCTGGACTGACCTACCAGAGGCATCAATGTCTTGTTATGAGATAGTGCACTGTGGGTGCAAGAAGGGTGTAGACGCAAGTGTAATGCCGGTCGTCTGTAGCTGCAGTGGAGCATGTGGCGACCCTTGACATCTCTGACTATACGATGGCTTATACTGCATGCGGTGAATAAAATGTGACTGTCATTTTAACATGTGTGTGAGAGTCATGGTCATAATTAAATAGCTATATCCATGGCATATCTATCAATTAATGTTTTGTAATGAGTACCTAGCTAGTATTCCCAGTTAGGTGAATTAATAAGAACTTGTATGTCGGCCATTTTGAATTCCAATATCGCTGTCATCTGAGGATTCAGTATGTGGCGAAAATGGATTCCATGACCCTGAAAATGAACATGTTTCTATGTTGCTTAGAAGTTGAGCGACTTAGTTAATACATTTTCATGGCGGCCATCTTGAATTCCAATATGGCGGTCGGTCATCTGAAGATATGGCCTTTGGCAGAAATTAATTCCGTGACCCTGAAAATGATAGTTTAGACACCAAAACCGTGTTTCTATGTTGCTTGAAAGCTGAGAAACGAAGTTAATAGATTTCCATGACGGCCATCTTGAATTCCAATATGGCGGTCATCTGAGGATGCGGTATATGGCAGAAATTAATTCCTTGACCCTAAAAATTATGGTTTATACACCAAGACCGTGTTTCTATGTTGCTTAGATGCCAAGAAACGTAGGTAATGGATTTCCATGGCGGCCATTTTAAAATTCAAAATGGCGGCTAGATACCTTGTAGATGGCGATGGGTACCTAACTTTACATGAATATATATAATAAACTACATGTGTGCCAATTTTCATGCTTTTGTCAAGAAGTGCACAATTCGTTAAATGTGTGGCTCTTAGCCGCTGTACTAGAACGGACGTAAACGAGATTGGACGTAACCCCGAACGTAGGTAATCCTGAACGGCCGCAACCCAGAAAGAACGTAACCCCGAAAGGCCGTAACCCCGAACGGACGTAACCCTGAACCGACGTAACCCTGAACGGATGTAACCACGAACGCAAGTTAACCCGAATGGACGTAACCATGAACGGACGTAACCCAGAACGAATTTAACCCTGAAAGACGCAACCCTGAACGGATGTAACCCCAACGCATGTAACCCCGAACGGACGTAACCATGAACGGTGTAACCCTGAACGGACTTAACCCTGAAAGGCGCTAACCACGAACGGATATAACTCCGAACGGAGGTATACCAGAACGGGCGTAACCTCGAACGGATGTAACTCCGAACGGACGTAACACCGAACGGACTTAACCCCGAACGGACATAATTCTGAACGGACGTAACCCTGAATGGATGTAATGCCGAACTGATGTAACCCGACCGGACGTAACCCCGAACGGACGTAACCCCGAACGGACGAAACCCTGATTGGAATTAACGCAGAGAGGACCTAACCCCGAACGGATGTAGCCACGAACGGACGTAACCCCGAATGAATGTAACCCCGAACGGATTAACCACGAACGGACGTAACCCCGAACGGACGTAACACTGAACGAACGTAACCCCGAACGGACATAACCAAAAACGGACATAACCCTTAACGGACGAAACCCTGAATGCATGTAACTTCGAACGCACGTAACCCCGAACGGACGTAACCATGATTGGACGTAACCATGAACGGACGTAGCCATGAACGGACGTAACCCCGAACGGATGTAACACCGAACGGATGCCTACCAGCCTACGACCAACGTTTTCTTCTTGATTTGGAATATTCGCAAACTATTTACTACATATTATCATGCCATTGTAACTTTTCACCAAATCGATGCATTACATGTATGCATATCAGGCAATACTTGCAAAAATGTTCGTCACTCAGATGACAGTCGTGATAGTAATATTTACCAAATGCTCGGTACTCATGCTTTCTCGATTGCTTTTGCGGCTGTTCTTGACATAGAGGTCCAAATCTGTATCCAACATGTTGTCATACTGCAAACAGCGTCGGACTTATGGCACAAATACGCACGCTGTATAGACATTGAAGTTGGTCATGTAAGATCTGACTTCTGACTTGTTACATACTCATGTTTGACTGTGCCTGGGACATGTATGGTTTTCGTGGACGAAGAACGCTATGAGAGTTTTGTTGCATGATTGACAAGAAATATACAATCGAGAGAACAGAGCACAAACAACCTTCTGATTCTAACCTTAGTTGGTGCTCTCCCCGAATCTCCCGTGTAGGGAAAGGTGGTTCTTAGTTATTGTGCCTGTCTGCGTATTCTCACACAGGACAAATCTCTTCTGCATAAAATAGTCATACCCATACACCATACCCATATCTCGTATATTTCTTGTTAACTCACACTCATATCAACATATACGTTGCCCATGTCACGTACAGTTCTACACAGCTAACACACATCTCACCGAATACGTTGACCATGTCAAGCATGATTACAGTTAATTCACAGGCATCCCATTTATTATCGTATTTAAACAAATCGTAGTTTAATCTTGCTATTTCAGGTCCTGAAACCATCCACATAAGAAGCGGAAGTGGATTTTCGTTCAATCCCACGACCCATCCATCTCCCCGGAGATTTTACTATGTTCTTCGCTTCGTACGACCATTGGCCTCTGATGTGCCAATTGGTGATGAACTGCTGAAAAATAAATACTTATAATAATATATGCTTACGTATTTTTAAATGCTATTCTTTACCTGAGGATCCTTATCATACCTCAGAGGGCTCCACTTTGGGAAAAAGTTTGTTTTAAAGATTAACATAATATTGTAACGTTGATAATTGCAGCCTTTGGTATGTTGTGCTCCACGGGCGGGTGTAACCTAGTTTACAATAACATTTATATACGACTAGTACTACATATTTAACTATTAACACTTTAATAAGGTGTGAATATCTTACAGAGTATACATGGCCCAATCGAGGAGACCCACAGGTGGCGCCGCTGCTAGCTCTGGTGAGGCGTTGCAGACAAGAGGTAGAGTAACTACCATGCTGATATGCGCATGTTTCAATGGAAACAAAAGGAAAAAATGTTGAGGGTTATGAACCAAAACCAAACGAACCATGTGCAACTATAATCACATTTTTAACGTGTGTAGTTTATTAAGGGAAAATTGTTGAATAAAGAGCTTCACAATTTCATTAACTGCGCCATTGGTGGCAAAATATAATGTAATTAATTCTCTGTGTACTTTGTAGAATTCACATATAGTTTTCTACAAGACCGATAGATGGCGCCTGTATGTTTAGATGGAGAGGATTGTCGTCATATTATTCATGCAAATCCCTGTTATTCTTATGATGTAAACAGAATAAGTTTATAACTAACTGGACACAGGTTCCAATCACGTGCACAATGTCCAGCACATCTGGCGGATACTTTATGATTTGATCGTTACAAGAATATCTGCGTATTTTTTGATAACGTTGCATGGATGGGCTGTGTATTAGTGCCCTACGAAGGCCTATAGTCCATGCCCGGCCCAGTCCCGCAAAAATATATCAAGACAGACCCGGCCGAGGCCCGCAAATGGTTGTTCCAGGTTGTCCCAGACCTGACCCGGCCTACATGTGTCTGGCTCAGACCCGCCGGCCAAATGCGAGTCAGCCCGCAGCCCGCAAGCCCACGGCTTGCAAAACACCAACTTAAAAACAATATTTTTAGTTTAAGAAGCCCGGCCCGCGTGCAGAAGTGAATTTTACACCGGCTCTAGAATAGGACGTAATTTACGAGTGCTGAATGGCTGATATACTTTCACGTGTTTGCTAACTTGTGCGTGGAGCAGTGTCGCAGCGATGAGAGCATCGGACTCTCAATCCCAGGTATACTGTGCTGCCGTGTCGTACATTGGGCAAGTTTGTTCACTGTAGTTTGCTCAAATTCACGCAGCTACATGAATGAACAGCTGAGTAGCTGGCTGTAGACAGTGGTGGATACTTGTGTGTTGAATAGTTTTCGCGCAATAATTGAGTATCATTTTGTTGAGATGGCTAAATATTTCTAAAATTTGCGATATGTTCGATTGATCTATACGGAGCGATTCCAAAGAGTGGATACAGCTACCATAGAATATGACTACACTCGTTGCTAGCAATGCGTATATCATGTCGTATTGCATACCAACCTGTATGCAAAACTAAAATCCTTAGAACACAAAACCGGTCGTTCAGACATTTGAATAATTTCAAAAACCACATTGTAAAATATAAATAAGAACAACTCATAAAATGTGTATTAATTGATAATTTGACAGTATCACCGCGATCTGTCGCCATGCGCTGAATCAGTCACTTAGCTGTACCAACTTCCATGCTCGGTGAAGAAACGGATTTTCAAAATATTCTGATGTTATCGACTGTTTGTTTCCTTCTAAGGATATTGTTATTTTTGTATACATATTGCTATGCAATTTGGTATAATGAGGTCATTGTCTACCTCGCTAATCATTGGCTCGTCCTTGAAATGTAGTCCCATTGATTTGTTTTGATGTTGATGAGCGGGGGTTGGGTGGGTCTATATCCGGTCAATCATATATATGTATTTACCACGTATAAATAATAAGTCAATGACAAAATTTCATCATTGCCCTTACTGTGACCAACACGTGAACTCTGAGGAAATATACAGAAAATAACCTTAGTTGAGGGCAGTTGACCATGTTAGCACCTATGCAGTACATAGACACTTTAACCACTGCAATATACACAGAAGATAAGTCAGGGGACTACAGCCTACATGTTCCAAAAAAATGGCTTTTACTTCGTAATTCCTTCCTTGGCAATGTACAATTATTAATATTCTACAGGATAATAACTAATGGATTAATCAACATTTTGGAATAAAGTTTGGTGGAATTGTTCTCTGCAATGTGTAAGATCACATAATTGAAGCAGACATGCTACTTATTCAAGTTCTGAAGCACATCAAGACTAACGGCTTGGCCAGTGTCAATATTGAGCACGCAGTATTATTATATTTACTATTAAAGTTGTCAAAATATTGATGGATACGCCAAGTAGCTGGATAAGCATTCTTTATTCAATTATTTATTTCCAACTGAACAAACAACAATGTATGTATGGATGTATGTATGAATGTATGGAAAGGGAGAAAGTTGAAGCACATTGCTTATTAACACTTTCTCCCAACATATAAGTTATATATGTTGCGCTACTACACTACTAGAACTATGAAAAGTGCTGCAGGGGCTAGATGATCAAAGTGAGAAACAAGGTATGGAGATGAACATTTTGAAGACAAAGGTGATGCTAAAAACGACACACCAATATATATCAACACCACGGAGAGAGAGAACGTTGAAAGCAAAGTCTACCTGTGTCAGCGATAAAGTATCAGAGACAAAAACCAGGACAAGGAGATAGATCAAATGAAGCGGAACATTGTTACACAAAATATAAAAATAAGTTAACCTCAATTCTAAGAAATGCAGAAAAAAATACCACAGGAAACTGTTAAAAGACAAAGTAGTACAGAAATGTGGAATATATTGAACACAATAATAAATAACCAATGGAGTGTACCTTCTTACGCTGAATGTTTTGAAACGGATGGTACGAAATTTACTAATAAAAACGATCTTGCAAATGGGTTCAAAATCTTCTTCGCAAATAGTGGTCAAGAATTAGCTGCAAAAATAGATCCACCATTAAATGGCACCTCAATTAATGATTATCTCGAGAAATTTTTAAGAAAACCATACAAACTATTACTAAACCACTGACAGCAATACTTAACTTTTCCTTTGAAAATGGAATTCTTCCTTCCAGCATGAAAGCATCAAATATTATCCTCATATTTAAAAAAATGTTCAAAAGCAGATTTTAATAACTATAGACCAATATATCTACTGTGTCAGTTCTCTAAAATACTTGAAAAGCTCTATAATAAAAGACTAGAACAATTTATTGATAAAAACAATGTCCTGTCAAACAGCCAGTATGGGTTTCGTTCCTCAATGTCTACCTCACATGCACTGCTTGACTTGCTAGAAGAAATTATTGCATTATTGGATATAAAGAAATATATATTGGGTGTCTTCATCGAGTTAAAAAAAGCTTTTGATACAGTAAACCATGCTGTACCAATAGAACAACTCAATTACTATGGTGTCCGTGGTGTGGCAGAGAAATGGGTCAAGAGCTATCTATGTGGCAGAAAGCAATTTGTTAAAATAGGTGAATGTTCATCTGATTTAATAAATGTATCATGTGGTGTATCGCAAGGTTCAGTGCTAGGACCTAAATTTTTATCACGTAGATTAATATGATATTTATAATGTATCACAACTCCTCAAATTTGTTCTATTTGCAGACGACACCAATATTTTGTATTCAGATACAGATGTCCGTAGCCTTGTAAGTGTAGTCAACTGTGAACTTGAGAAACTGTACACATGGTTCAGTGTGAACACATTGTCATTGGATGTATCAAAAACTAGTTATATGGTCTTTGGCAACCGCAGAATAAATTGTGATATGGACATAAACATTCACAATAACCAAATTACTAGAGTCAGTAAAACCAAATTCCTTGGATTGATAAAAAGCTGACTTGGAAAGATAATGTAAATGATGTCAAGACAAACCGTCTAGAATAAATGATGTGATCTACAGAGCATGTCATGTCCTAGGAACCACAAGCTTGTTTACCCTATATTACTTACTGTTCTTACCTATACTGTGCTACTGCTGTGAAATTTGGGGAAATGCATGTAATACTATGTTACAGTGGTACAAAAAGGGTGGTCAGACTGATATGTGGTGTTGGTAGACTACATCACACAAACCCACTATTTTATAGGTGTAGGGTATTTAAATTTAAAGACTTAGTTCATGTGAAAATTTGCTCAATAATGTATAAAACATATAATAATATGCCAGTACCTATGAACATTCAGTGCCTCTTTGTGAAGCAAACTAATTTACGTCCTTCTCGAGTCCAATGTCAATGTGTACTTCAAAGTATCCGAACAAATATCAATTTATGTTGTAAAGTGCTGGAATTCACTACCAGTCCATATTACAATGACGCCAACCTTATACACATTCGTTAACAAATTAAAAACCGATATAGTCAAAGCATATTTATAACAAAAACTTTGAAAAAATGCATACTAAACTTAAATATGCACTTTTTTTTCTAGACAAATGGCTAGGGGAATGTCCTGAAGAATATATGATTGTATTATAATGTACTGTATTTGAATGTTTATTATTAATTTACACACTAATAACGCCAGTGTTTGTCTTCACTTACCGGGTATTCGTGCAATATTTCACACCAAAAATCAATGTGAAGATTGTGTTGTACTGTCATATACTGGGAGAGAAAAACAAAAATCTGAGTAAGAGAGAAGACAAAGGTTATTGACGTTTAATAGATCAAATCACAAGACGGAAATGGATCAGGTCAGGGCATATCAGAAGGGTATGACATAACTGGTGGAGACCTTACGAAGGGAAACGATCTAGTGGAAGTCCGGAGAGACTGTGGAGAGACGAACTAGATGAGTACTGGAATGGCATCATCTGGCAGAGCATAACGCAAGATAGGCAGATCTGGAAACGACATGTTGAGGCTTTTGCCCAACCACGGGACACTAAACACACTAAGAAATTATGGTTGAACTGGGGTGCTGCTGGGGTGCAGAAAGTATTTGCACCCTTTAGTGTATAAAATTGCACTCTACGGTGTGAATCTAGGTGCATAGATTTTAGTGTGCAGATTTGCCCCCCCATTAATCACGTGACATGAGAATTTAGGGTGCAATTAGGATGCTAAGAATATGAGTGCACATTAGCCCCCCAAGGGGTGCACAACAACACCAATTTAAAACACACAAAAGTGATCTCCGTGAACTGTTTGGGCAGTAATTATTTGAATACACAATTCCGTTCAGCGACTCGTGAGAATGGTCGAATGGGTAATTATATTGGGATTCCTGGAAATAGGACGCGAGTCGGACGTGTATCTGCACTGTTCTCTCTCATGGGTGGAACGGCGAAGTCAGTTATGAATTTGATTCACCTAATACATTCCATACAATGCGTAGGACATCTGCCAGGGGTAGTGTAGGTAGTCACCAACCCTGGCTTGCGAGGACGATTGTTGGAGAATATGCCAATTTTCATAGTGCTAAGTCAGCGAAGGTAAAAACCGACGCCGGCGAAGACAAACAAACTTACACAATCAGTCTTTGAAACTGGCGGGGCAAAGTGACGAGTGTAGGTAAGCCCTGCATTTACCAGTAAGACCAGTATAGGTCAGGTGTTGGTGTCATAGCTTTGTCAACGTCTGTGAGACAATGCATTGGCTACAAAACATGTATTGTGTTGACAGTGTTGACTGTTGTGCTACATTTATTCGCCAGCCTGTCCTGTCCTAGAGCTAGGTTTAGGCTAGTCCCAAACATTTAATTTTAACGATTAAATTAATTTAATACAATATATGATATGCAATTATGCTCTTGGCAGTTTTGCCCTTGCCTGGGCACCTAATTTTGCTTTTTAAAGTTATGTTTAACTGAATGATTCATCAGGTGTTTATCAAATCGGTGAGATATTTTTCTTTCTGCCCTAACATGATAACATAGAGGCTAGAACCACCAAATTTCTCCACATGTTTGTCACTAAAGTCAGTGTCACATTAATCATAAATATTCTTAATATCTCTCAAAAAACATCGGCGTTACACAAAATTAATGCATTACGTTTTCGTCACCTTTCATTGTTATTTCAAGAAGCAAACTATTGTTCACACAATGTAGCTACTTTTTCAAATTTATTAAATTCGTTGCTTGTGAACGAACTACAAGCCGGACACATCATGGCGCACATTCAACATGTGAACTTCAAGTCTATACTATTAAATCCAGCAGAGAAAATCATCCACCTTGAAGAAAGCGTCATTTCTGGCAAAACTATTCTCTCAAATTACAAGGCATCGCATAGGATTCTTCTGATAGGAACAAGCATGGTAAAACCTCATTTTACTGTAATTTGTATCCTTCATTCTCAAAACTGCATAGCCATGGATCACTGAGCAGCAGTTACTCTCTATGTTCCCTCACTGACTCAACTAAGTGACACAAGTGGTTAACTTTGGAAAATGGCCACCATTTTAGTAAATTAGTTTTAATAAAAACATATCATGTTTTTAAAGCAGACACCCAAAAATGAATTACAACGATTTTAAAGAATTCATGTACCTACCATTTACTTTTTAATTTTAAATTGGTGGAAAAAGAATTTGTTCACCGTTTTCTTGGTTCTCCTCTTTCACTTGGGTCCTCCCTCCTCCCATTACCATAAATTTGCATCGTTCAGTAAAATTTGAAAAATCAACAGGATCGTTCGAACATATATATATATATATATTATTGGAGCAGATATGTGTAAATAACAAGAAGAATTGTGGGTTTTGTGGTAAAAGCACCATAATTGATGTATATGATGATAAGGGGGTACGAAGTGATTTAAGATATAGTGCCAAGCTGAATTGTTTCCGTGACGCCCGTAATATAGGACAATCCAAAATGGCCGCCGCCCGAATCTAAATATATATTATCTTCGTGAATACTTAACGTAAAAACATAAATAAAATGTCTTTTTATATGTTTTCAGACATGCCGAATCCAATGGCGTCATCAATTCATTAAAAAAACATATATTTTAAGATAGGGCACATGTTAATGATAACATTCAAGATAGCCGCCATCTGAATTGTGAATATCTACCTAATGTCATATCTTCCCTACCAGTTGACATAAAACCATGGTTGAAGTGTCCTTGTATATTTTTTTCGGACAAAACAAACTGTGTTCTGTACATGTCATATCGAAACGAGTCATTGTGGTCGCAGTTACCACTGCAACGGCATAGCGATGTGCATTTCAGAGCAGCCCTGACACACTTGCATATCCTGTGCACCCTTTTTGGCATCCACAGCGTAGCAACTCGGAACATGACCCCGCTGCTTCTGGAAGTAATGTCCACAGTGGTTCCTATCCTTGTGTGACACTCTTACGCCATCCGCAGGTCTCTGGAGAAGGAAGTTCTGGAGTACGGACATGTGCCGGTCCCCACACATGTCTACATTGGTATATAGCCCGTTTTGTGTTTTTCAACAGTGCTGCTCCTGTAGTTGGTATGGCGTCGATTTACCTGACTTTGGTACTGAAGATATGTTTTCTGGCAGAGTCAACACTAGATTCTGTGCTGGTTCGGTCATACAGTAGCACAACGTAGGACTTTAGCACATACATGCAGTCTTCACTTGAAGCTCGATGGATGCGTCGACAAGATAGAGAATCTGTATCTGTGTTTTGACTGGCAAAATGTCATATGGACACATCACGCCAGTGCGCATGGTGGCTCTTATGGATTATTTGTTTACATGTTGGGCTATACTAATCTGGAATGAATTCAGCGATGTACTTGATACAATGCTTGGAGGTAGAGAATTCCACTCTTTTATTGTGGCTGTTTCCAAATATGTTTGTCGAGTGCCTGATTTGTACTAACTGTTTATTATGTTTACGTGAGCATCTGGTGTTGCGTTTGATGTATTGATCTAGTGGGATATCTACGAGGTTATGTTCCATTTTATATAATATGCTAAGTCTTTGGGGTTTTCTTCTTGATTGGAGGGTGTCCCACTGGAGATCTTTAAGGAGTTGTGTTACCGTTCCTGGCTCTCTAGAATAGTTGTTCTTACAAAATCTGGCGGCTTGTCTCTGGGTTCTTTCTATGAGTTTGATATGTCTTAGGCAATGTGGATCCCATGATGCTGACGCATATTCAAGTATAGGGCGGACAAGGGTTGTGTAGGCTATGGACTAGATTTGGGTTGGGCATTTATTTAAATTACTTTTAATAATTCCCAATGTCTGTTGTGCTTTTTTGTGACTGAGTTGCTTTGTAATGTATTTGATATATTGTATGCCAAGATAAGAGTGTGATTCAACAGATTTAAGTTGTTGTCCGCAGAAGGTGTAGAGATTTGGTATCGGTTTTCTTGAGGCTATTGTCATTGTATAACATTTAGTGGGGTTGAATTTCATAAGCCACGTGTGTTGCCATTTCTCAAGTTTGAGCAGATCGTTTTGGAGGACAGATGTGTCTTGGTCAGTTTTAATCGGTGAATATAACAGGCAAGCAAAAAGGCGAACAGTTGAGGAAAGATTGTCTGGCAGGTCATTTATGTAAAGTAGGAAAAGTAGGGGCCCCAGTACTGTGCCCTGTGGTACCCCAGAAATGACTTGAGTTGATGTTGACTTAGATCCATTTATAGCAACCTGTTGAGTTCTTCCTGTAAGGAAGCTATTTATCCATGATGATATTAGGCCTGTGATGCCATAGTGTTTGAGTTTGTGGATTAGTCTTTTATGTGGGACTTTATTGAATGCTTTGGTGAAGTCAAGGATGGCCATGTCTACATATTTCTTCTCATCAAGTGATTTGCTTATGTCATGGATTGTTTGAATTAATTGTGTTTCAGTTGATCTTTTGGCACGGAAGCCATGTTGGTGGTCAGTTAGAATGTGGTGCTGTTCAAGGTGTTTCATAATGTGACTATGTATGATGTGTTCAAGAAGTTTAGAAACCACTGGTGTTTAGGATATTGGTCTGTAGTTAGACGTTTCTGCTCTACTTCCTTTCTTAAAAATTGCTGTCACATTGGCTTCTTTCCAAGTACTGGGGACTTGTCCAGAGTCAACAGATGATTGGAAAATGTCATGTATTACTGGTGCTTGATGAGAGGCATATCTGTTTAAGAACCATGGTGGAATGCCATCTGGTCCTTGCGATTTATAAATGTTAATTTTGGAAAGTTGATCAAGTACTCCTTTAAGTGAAATTGTTAGTTTGAGGTTTCTCCATGTGGACTTCTGGCCATATCTGGTAGGGTGGAATTTCCTTCGTGTGTAAAGACACTTTGGAACTGATTGTTTAAGGTTTCTGCTTTATGTTTGTCGTCGCTAATGATGTTACCCGCAATGTTAAGGTCCCAATACCCTGGTTATCCTGTCTAAGTTTAGAAATGAAGCTCCAAAATTATTTAGGTTTCTCTGTTATTGTTGTTGTCAGGAATTGACTTACGTAGGATAGTCTAGCAGAACGAAGGTGTTTATGCATGTTTCTCCTGATGTCACAGAGCATACCGAGGTGACTTCATTGAAAGATTTCCAGATGTCGAATGCAGTCTTTTTCCCCTGCCTACAAATGATGACAGCTTTTTGCAACCTGTGAAGGCATGGAACATGGGCAGTGCGCGTGCCTTCTCACCACCCAGTGTTGTGGCGATGTCATGAGCAGGAATGTATCTCAGGTGTTTGCCTGTGCCAAATGCGACCCATAGTTCCGTGTTCTCAAGGAGCACAGCACTAGACTCTGCCATAACTAGCACGTCAATTTCCACAGTACGCAACATGATTCTGCGATACCCCTGTTTGCTGCATCGCCTGCATGAAGGAGAATTCGTGTGTTGGTCTCTACATGCGTACATTGCGCTAGGGATGAGACGTCCTGATGAACTCTGGTTCAAAGTACATTATTGCCACATGTTGAGTACACCTCCTTCTCCGCAGAAAGACTATCTTCAACCTTTGGTGGTAAGTAAAAGAACCAATAGATTGTATGTTATTGTACATGTTGCAAATAATGATATTGATATCTGAATGTAAATGCTATTATTATGTCAGTGATCATCGATGTATTTGAAGTATGTAAACGAATGTATATTGTTTCCAAAATCAATCATGCCATACTGGTAGCTTACATGGTGTGCCAAGACGTCGAATTGTTTAATCTTGTTGTCTTCCAGTCTCAAGAACTCTTGCCAATTTTCTGTGATTGTTTTGGATGCTGCAACACGCTTTCGAACACCCTTTCCTCGCTTCTCTCGTGCCGTGGACTTCAGACTCCCTTCCAGGTACACATCCCAAATGATGTCAATTCTTGTCACATTTCTCAGCTGCGCTTTGACGTAAAGAAGAAACACCGGTGTGACATATTCTTGTAATGTTTTGACACCGATTGACTTCAACATGTTGATGATTGCAGCACCATCCAATATGATGACATCGACTGGTGGGGCATCTCCACACGACGTGCAGAACTTTTCCAGACATTCCACAAGATCAGACTTCGTCCCATTTAATTTCTACTGATGGGATCAGATACAGGTGTTGTTCATTGTGTGACTCGCTCTGTCATGTACTTTTCATACTGCTCCTGACCTGTCTTCTCTATCACACGCACGGTTTCGACTGTTGCTGGATCAGCGTAGTCTCTAGTGTCAAGTACCAGAAGGTAGCCACTATCTTTCGTGAATGGATTTCCCATGTCTTCATTTATCCTCATTAGCAAATGTGACTTGCACAGACTCAGTATGCTCATGGTGCTTTAAATTGCTCGTATCAGTGTACTCAGTGCTGCGATCCATGCAACTGATCTCAAATGCCTCAATGAGTGTCGCCAATTCAGGTCCTGTCACCATCCAGCACAGAAGGGCTCTTGGATTTTGTAACAAACCGACTGCCCCACCATCTCCTTTCACGACCTTACTGTTTTGTTCGTATGCAGGGTCGATTGCTATCGCTGAGAATGGACGTTTTGTTTTGTGCACACCAAAGCCTCCTTGAGCAAACTGGCATGCTGCGTCAAGGATGTCGTACATGCAACGTCATCATGTCACGAATGTGAATCGGCACCCATCGAGAATAGTGAGTGTGGTCCAGTGCGAAAAACCATGGTATCAGCTCTGCTAGGAGAGCGACATAGAGCGAGAAGTTGGAATCACGTAGAGACCTCACATACACCAAGACGAGGAGCTCCAGCTGCATGACGATAAACCATGTCAGAAAAAAATATACAAGGAAACTTCAACCAAGGTTTTATGTCAACTGGTTGGGACGATATGACATTTGGTAGATATTCAAATTCAGGTGGCGGCCATCTTGAATGTTATCATTAACCTGTGTCCTATCTTAAAATATATGCATGTTTTCAATGAACTGATGACGCCATTGGATTCGGCATGTCTGAAAACATATAAAAAGACACTTTATTTATGTTTTTATATTAACTATTCACGAACATAGGACAATTAATATATATTTAGATTCGGGCGGCAGCCATTTTGGATTTTCCCATGTTACGGGCGTCACGGAAACAATTCAGCTTGGCACTGTATCTTAAATCATTTAGTACCCTCTTAACATCATATACACCAATTTTGGTGCTTTTACCACAAAACCCACACTTATTTCTCATATCTGCCCCACTATATATATATATATATATATATATATATGTATATATATATATATATATAACTTGTTTCCTTCCTTCCCTTAATAACCTATTTCAATTATTTTTATTTTTGCTTCGGACTGATTTTTATTTTTGCTTCGGACAGAAAGAGGGTCGACATCTGAAGACAACAACGTTGTGTATTTGCGTAGTCACAGTACCTAGTTTTGGGAACGATATATTTGCAGTTCGACTCAATAGTTGGAGAAAAGCGGATTACGACTCCACGTAATAAAAACAATAGAGAATTAAATTGAACATGTGGTGGAATAAATGTTCACGGTAAGGCGGCGACTCGAAATCATCGAGGGAGCGGTGTAAAATGTAAAATCACTGCAAGTCTCCAACGTCAAGTGTCAATGTCAACACAGGGTTTAGCATTGTTGTTATAAAGCTGGTGTTCCTGCCACCATAAAACACACTCCTCATTATGTTCGTAACGTGAGTAGATAATCTATGGAAACGTCTTACTAGTTTCGAGGTGGACAATGGTGAATGACACTGCTTTATTTTCGACGAGGTCTAAATAACTCGGGTGAATGGGATATTGAGTTGGCCGCCGCAATGCGTGATGGGACTCGTCGGTGACAGTCTAGTATTGACGGCCACCTCAATGGTAATATACCCAGGTTAAGTCTAGGGCTGGTGGTTAAACCTTACGAATAAGTTGGCGTGTCGCACCATCTGGCCGGTACACGAAACACTTGAAAATGCGTCCATTTGGCTCGTTGTCGCGTTCACCGCCGAGCGCTGCGTCATCGTCCGCTTCCCGCTACACAAGCTACGCCTGTGTACTCCGCGCAACGCCGGCTTATGCTGCGCGTCGCTGCTGTTGTTGACCTTCATCAAAAACATCGACCTCTTCTTCATACACGACCTTGTCACTCTTTCTTATTCCGGCGACGTCGTTTGCTCTCTCTCCAGTTCAGCTAAGCTGATTACGTTCACAACTACCAACCAGTGATTACCCTCGTTGCCTTCTGCGTGATCCCGACAGGTATCTTGCTTGTATCTAACTTGGCGATAATGCGAACACTACGTCGGGAGTTGATGCAAACGGCCGTGCGAGACGCGATCGTTAGATGCACAACAATCATGTGTCTGGCCGTGTCGTTCGCAATCATTGTTTGCGTCGTTCCAAGTTATGTGTTCTATGTCATCATACCCAACTGGCCAATGACACTACTGATTCAGTACAATATATCGTCGTCCCTGGTCCTCCTGCAATACGTCAATCACGCCGTCAACTTTCTCTACAGTATGTTGGGTGCTTACTTCCGATGCGAGTTGGTCGCGTTGTTTCGTGGTGTCATCCAACGCGTACGTGCGACGGTGGCTGTAGTTCGTAGAATGACGACCCGTGTTTGTTTGGGCAGGCTTGGTTTCCGCCGGGACTTTAAAAACGATTTTGGAAATGCATTAACGCGAATATTGATTGATATTATTTTGTTGATTTGCACGTATCGCCCAGTCACGTTCGTCTCGATTGCGCTCGTCGAAACCCGGTCACCCTCGTCTCGGTTTCGCACGTCGCATTCGGTCATGCCCATCTCGATTGCTCACGTTGCATTCGTTATGCTTGTCTCGATAGCGCACGTCGCACCCTGTTTCGCTCGTCTCTACTGGGCTTACATTACTGCTTTCCATTAGCATCCGGACAAGTGAACATTTTGGCGAACACGTAGATTTCAAAATTCACTTGTCCGGCGGACAAGTATAAATTCTGGAATATTTCTAACGCTGACAGTGTACTCACAAAGCTACGGGTGTAACTTTCACGCATGTTCCGTCCCGAACAGATACACATATAAGATATGCCTAGCAGTCTACGACCAATGTAATCAACTTCATTTTTGGAAAATATACAAATTGTTTACTACTTAGTTTAATGCCTGTATTTTGTCACCAAATCGGTGCATTACATATAGGTACGTTATAGATAGACATACATACAGTTAGAATTGTTTATTTGTCCAATTGTACAATGACATTATTATATAACAAAAATAATAATTATTATTATATTATGGTATAACAGTAAGATTGTGAAATTTCAAATGTGTGTCATATTGACTGTACAACTTGAATATGGAGACTCTCCTATTAAGACTAAACAAGTCGCTCTTATTGAAGCTACACTGGTATATGGTCAATGAGTTTATTTAACGTCTATTTCAGCATAATGACATGTTTATTCTTGGCTACGTGTACATATATAGCAGTCGATAACAGAGCATACGATTAGGTAGACTTTTATGATGTAATCTTTAGCATAATGATTATGTCCCTGTAAGCTGTAAGTCGTATCCTTTAATGATGTAATATTTAGCATAATGAATAAGCCATTGTAAGCTGTGAGTGGTAGCATTGTCCTTTATTATGTCTTGTTTATTGTTGATGATATGCGGTAAACTATATCCCAGACAATGTTTTTTTTTTTTTTAAATTCTTGTTAAATGTGATTTTTGTTGCATTGACGTGTGAGATAGGTAACTATGTGTGTACGTTTTCTTGTATATTGACCAGTTCTGCAAATAAGCTGGTAACTGTTTATGTATGAATTTATAGTGGAAGTGTAGTATATGTATCATTAGTAAGACTTCAACTTTTAAAATAGAGAGTTTCTTTAAATAATGGTTCAGCGTGTGAGTTGTATTTACTTACATATGTTATTCTGATAGTATTCTTTTGTAGTTTAGTTATTCTATTACATTGGTGGCCCCAGATCGTTAAACGCTAATTTAAATTAGGTAATATTAGTGTGTTTTTAAGTTGAATTTTAATATGTTAGGGGAGGATATGCTTCAGCTTGTTTGTAATTCCAATTGTCCTAAAGCACTTACTTGCTACTTTTCCAATACGTCTGTGCCAGTATAGATGTGTAATTAATGCTAGACGTAAATAGTTAACGTGTTAGACACTTTCAATGTTTACACCATCTATTGTTAAGGTGGGTACTGTTAGCATTTTATTTGGTATACGAAAAATCATATATTTCGTTTTGTTGATGTTTAATGATAATTTGTGTAATTATAGCCATTCTGATATATATTGTGAAAGTTAATCAAATATTCTGTTTCTGCATTGTTTGTATCATTTGTAAAGGACTCAAACGTACTTATTAGCGAAGTATCATCACATTACGTAATTAATTTAAATACAGTCATGGCTTGTGAGAAATCATTAATATATATATATATATATATATATACTGTATGTGTATATATATATATATATATATGTGTATGTATGTAATGAATAATAGTGGACCTCCTATTGAAACTTGTGGAACCACCGCGTTAATGCATAATACATATAATTGTATGTCATCGATTTGTGAAAAATTTTCACGGTATAATAAATAACTATGTAATAATCATAACACTAAATAGTTCAGGTTATAACATTTTAATCTTGTTAATAATATTGTGTGGTTAAGGGTGTCGAACGTTTTTAATAAATCAAGAAATATACCGACGGGTAGTTGATTGTTATCCAATTGTATAGTGATCTTATCAACTATCTCTAGAGCTGCGAATTCAGTTGAATGGTGTGGTCTAAAGCCAAATTTATTTTCTGGCAGTAGTTTTGTATTTGTAAAATACATGAATAATCGGTTATTCATAATGCTTTCAAGGAAATTTGAGGCAGAAAGGATATCGGTCTATAATTCGTGAATGATGTGGGATCATTTTTTTTAATATTGGAATTACTTTTGGTATTTTACAGTTGTCAGGAAATTGTCCTGTGTTGAATGTTTGATTTATTAATTATGTTACAGTTTTAACAATTTCTAGTACAGATTCCTCTTTTATTTCTGTGAATCTGAATCTAGTCTTAGTTTTGGTTTTGAGAAATTGAAAGAAATTGTATTTGTATATGATTTTCCTTCAGCACGGTTAGGGCCTATTTCTGTAAAGGACTTGTTAAATTGATTCGCACTGTTATGCTTGTTAATAAATATATTATTATATTGCCTAAAGCATGTTGGTATCCGTGTGCAGTCTTCCTGTATTAATATACTTTCATTAATTGGTTGCCATACGTTTGCTACATTGGATTTTTGTTTGTCGAATAATTGTTCATAATATAATGTTTTTGCTTCACGAATGCTCTTCTTAAGTATTGTGTTGTCAGTATTTATATTAATGTGACAAGTGGTTTGTTCTGCAGAGTCTGTGTGTGACTTCTTCAATTGCTGGTATACTTTATCTCTGTATTTAATTAATCTTAGTGGGCCTCTCGTAATCCACGCTGACGTTTTATGTCTTTATTTATAAAATTTTACAACTTTAATTTGTATGTGTTTATTTTTTACTCGTTTCTATTATTTGCCGTATAACATTACAATTCAAATTTGTATCAGCGCTGTCTTGTCCATTTGGCTATACATATCCGATGTATGAATAGCATGTTTAACTGTTAATAAGGCGTCATTAGTTCCCATGTGTTTTAGTTGTTTCATTCCCTTTAATCGGTAGTTGTATATTGCATCCATTAAGATACAATAGGGTCGGTGAATTTGGTATGCAATTCGTGAATGATGTGGGATAATTTTTTAATATTTGAATTACTTTTGCTACTTTAAGCTTGTCAGGAAATTGTCCTGTATTCGATATTTGATTTATTAATAATGTCAGAGGTTTATACATTTCTAATACAGTTTTCTCTTTTATTTCTGTGAATCTGAATCTATTCTTAACCTTATTTTTGAGAAATTGAGAACAAAATATTGTATTTGTTCACGATATTCCTTCAGCAAGTTTAAGGCTTATTTATCTAAAGTACTTGTTAAATGCATTCGCTCTGCCATGCTTGTTCGTACATATCTCAGTATTTTGCTTAAAACATGTTGGTATCCGTGTGCTGTCTATCTGTCTTGATATATTTTCATTAATTGCTTCCATGTGTTTGCTACGTTAGATTTGTGTTTACTGAAACGTTGTTCATAATATACTATTTTGTTTCACGAATGCTCTTCTTAAGTATTGTGTTGTAAGATTTTAGATTAATATGACAAAGTGGTATGTTCTGCAGCGTCTGGGTGTGACATCTTCAATTGCTTGTATATTTTATATCTGTATTTAATTGATCTTAGTAGGCCTCTCGTAATCCAGGCTGACTTTTGATGTCTATATTTATGAAATTTTACAACTTTAATTGGGATACGTTTATTTTTACTTGTTTCTATTATTTGCTGTATAACATTACAATTCAAATTTATATAAGCGCTGGGGCTCTTGTCCATTTTGATATAAATATCCGACGTATGAATAGCATGTTTAACATTGAATAAGGCTTCATTACTTTCCCTGTGTTTTTTAGGTTTTTTATTTGATCGTTTGTTGTATATTGCATGCATGAAGACAAATAACAAGATTTAACAAGATTTAACAAGATTGCCACCCAGAGAATTAATTATAGGTGGCAGGTGGACAAGGGAGCCCTTTGGCTTATCGAGAGTCCGACACTTTTATCTTTGTGTATCCCGCCCGTCTGAGGTATGTGTCGATTTTATTTTTAAACATATTCACGCTACTAGCACCCACACAATCAGCAGATCTTCTGTTCCATTCATTTACAGTCCTTTGTGAAAATGAAAACTTTTTTATATCTAATCTACTCTGCTCCTTTGCTAATGTAACTTCATGTCCTCTAGTCCTTCTATCTTTCTTAATTGAAAAAAAACAATTTCTATCAATATTTTCATAACCATTCAATATTTTAGACACTTCTATCTGATCTCCTCTCAATCTCCTGGTCTCTAGTGTTGTTAAACCGCATTTTTTAGGCGTATTTCGTAACTAAGATCCCTCAGTTTTGGTATCATTTTAGTTGCTCTCCTCTGCACTCTTTCTAGCATATCTAAGTCCTTCCTGCGATATGGCCTCCACGCTTGAATACAATATTCTAAATGAGGCCTAACTATTGTTTTGTACAGCGGTATTATTAGCTCTTTTTCTTTATACGTTATGTTTCGCCTAATTAATCCGACGATTTGATTTCCCTTTGAAGTTGCAATTCCGCACTGCTCTGAAACCTTCATATCAGCACTAATGGTTAAACCTAAGTCCTTCTCTTTTCCAGTAGTACTTAGTACAGTACCCCCCATTGTATATTCTACCTCTTCGTTCCCATGTCCTGTGTGGAGGCATTTACATTTCCCAAAATTGAACAGCATTTGCCACTTTTCAGACCATTTGATCAACCTGTCAAGATCATCTTGTAAATGCTGTCTATCTCCATCACTTTTAATCCTTCTAGACACTTTTGTATCATCCGCAAATTTCAACACCTTGTTTGTTATTTCATCATCCAAATCGTTGATATATATTAAGAATAATATAGGTCCTAATACTGATCCCTGTGGTACCCCACTCAATACCGATTTCCAGTTTGAAGCCTCTTCATCAACTACTACACGTTGTCTTCTGTCAATCAGCCATTATTCTATCCAGTTTATTATACCATGTCCTATGCCATGGGCCTTTAGTTTCAGCAGTAATCTTTGATGTGGTACTTTGTCGAAAGCTTTTTGAAAATCTAAGTAGACGATATCTACTGGTGATCCCTCATCTACCCACTTAGTGATGTCTTCCAAAAAACATAACATATTTGTTAAGCATGACCTCGCTTTAAAAAAACCATGTTGAGATGGGTTTATAAAGTTTTGTTTAACAAGAAAATCCATCATGTGATGTTTAATTAATCTTTCTAATAATTTGCAAATCACTGATGTTAAACTCACTGGTCTATAGTTCTCTGACTTGTTTCTCGAACTTTTTTAAATAACGGTATAATGTTTGCCTCTTTCCATTCTAAAGGAACCACTCCCTCTTCTAATGACAAATTGAAAACTGTTGCAAGCGGTACGCTAATTTGTTCTACACTTTCCAATAATAGTTTGGGTGGAATCCCATCCACTCCAGGTGATTTATTATCCTTCATAGCCCTTATTTTCTTAGCTACCATTTCCGGGGTTACGATTAATTGTCCTAAATAGTCTGAATCTGCCCCTTGAACGTAGCCTCTGGTACTGGCAGTGAACCAATATATACTCTGGTAAACACTGAACTAAAGTACTCATTCAGGTCTTCTGCCATTAAGAATCCCTCTGATATTTTATTTCCAGCACTATCTTCTAGAGAACTGACCTTATCTTGAACTTTCTTTTTGCTTCGAACATATGCATAAAAACTCTTGCTGTCATGTTTTATATTACTAGCTAATTGTTGTTCATAGCTTCTCTTTGAATTCTATATGACTTCCACATCATTTGTTTATACTTAATTTTTCTAATGGCTTCTTTCGATAAATGTTTCTTTTTGGACCGTTTCCCTTGTTTTTTGAAGGGTACAAATTTGTCGACTATGCACTTAATTTCACTCTTTAATATATTCCAGCATTCTGTTGCTGTCTTATTTTGTAGTGTGGGTAGGGGTTGGTTAACCGAGAATTGTTTTACGAGAATACCTGCTGTGTTTTCTAACATTGTTTTCGTCAGTTTGCTAAATTAATTATTTTTTAACGTACCTTGTCTTTCCGAAAATCTAGTTGGTAGTGTGATTGGGGATATATGCTATGAGGTGTAAGAAGGTCAGAAAAGTTACCAATCCGATCATTTTCATTTAGCTTAAGCAAGTTGATGCTGCAATCACCGGCAATGATTATATCGTGTCTTATGTGGTCTAGAGAAGGTAGTATCGTTGAAAGTTATGTTATAAATGCCGGTTATCGTTTAGATTTCACGGCGGCCTGTAATATTTCCTATTATCACTGGTTTGGCCATGCCACCCTCGCCTACTTTAATAGTTAGTCCTTCCCAAAATTCATAATAGTTTATATTTTGAATAACTTCATATGTATATTTTGATTCTATGTATATCATTAAACCTCCTTTTTTACTGCATGTTACCCCTGTGTAATGCAAGTATATCCGTCCAGCTGAATATCTGAAAAGTCACCATTGTTAGCAATACAGCTGCTTTGCAGGCATATGACACTAAGTTTAATATTTTCATAGTTTTATTACTCAACGAATGTATTTAATTTGGTCAATTTAGTATTTATAGCAAAACGAATATTCGGCTAGAAGAAACCACTTAGCTGTTTTAGTGTCTCTTAACCGACTCTCGCCTGGCTGCGTGACTTCGCCGGAAAGATAGTCTGGTTCAGAACCGCCTTTTCTGTTTTTTATTGTCCACGAATGTCTGTAATTCGTTAAATTCACTACTTATAGCAAACAGAACATACGTCAGGAGGAACCACTTCGCTGTTTCTAGTGAAGCCGGTGCACAGCAGCGGCCTCCGGCGGCGAGCTAGGATAATTAATCTACGAGATTCGACAGCACCGCTTGGTGCAGCGCACCAAATTGTTGAAACTCTCTAGAAATAAATGTACTGGGAACGTTTTTTCGTTTTCAAAAACATGCCGAAATGAACGTATAATTGAGCATGATTGTGTTATAATTCACTGTTGACATTCGTTATATTTTATAACTGATGAAATCAAACGAAGAATTCACATACTCAACGCATCCATCCTACGGCTACTTATGTACAGCTGCACACTAGTATATAGTCGCTTTTGTTGAGAATAATTTTATATTCACCTAGATATGGCAAATGGTTGAGGAAAAAAGTGTAACAAGTTTTGTTTGTAGTGTACGTGCAATATTTAGGGCTTTTGTAAATAAATAAAATTCTGAATAATTTTCTGTGTTCTCCGAGTCCGACTGGTGTTACGAGGATGTCAACTCAATATATTTCCACAATTAAAATATACACGTGCCAGTCTTGAAGATTATTTGATGGTGTACACAACATGTATATTTGTTTTAAAAAACAGTGTATGTTTTTGAACGCACATACGTAATTATATGAACATTTTTTTTTAGTGAAAACGGCTTCCAGCAGCTTCCAACAGTATTGAGAAGTTCTCCTATCTAGCCGCCTAGTGGCGCTACTAATTGAGCGAGATTAAAACAACTGTTTTAATTTTTCCATAAAGGAATACATGCACTTGAATCGTAAATATGATGACAGTTGCATAACATTTAATTCGTTAGTTTGAGTTGTATTATTATACAGGATATTATTCAAAACGTTTTCCTGTAGGCCGCCTAAATAGTCTTCAGATGTAATTTCGTAGTGATAGGTTGTTTACTTATATTGAACATTAAAATAGCCATAAGAAGATTTAAATGTCCCTTATTTGCAACGTTTGTCACTGTGTTATAAAATGTTATATAATGATTAGTGTCTCTGTGCTCATGCGATAATGTTATGCTCTCGTGGATGTGATTCAAATATGTTGGTTTGTATGGTGCGCCACTGGAGATGTATATCGGTTTAAACTTGATGGTAGAAATTGTGAATGAATGAATGAACGTTTATGCAGAACATTGGCAACAATATATAAACAAGACAACCAAACAAGTTTAACTATAATACAAGTGAGAATATACAATGTTTGAAGTGGGTAGAAATACGAAGTCATTTACTTTTGTGTAACTTCACCCCCGACATATATTTATATATACCTATATGTATACACATACATACATATGTACATATACATATAGACACATATACATACATCATCACTAAACACACCCAAAAACATCGTGACCCTTACTCTTTCGACATTAACATTTCGTATTTTATATTAACTTCTTTGTTGAGCATACGATTTCCAAATAACATATAATTGGTTTAAGATATGTTCAATGGTAATTTATTTACTGCAAACCATGTATACATTTGTTCCAGTACGTTACGTACTGTTTCGTTTTGTATATTTGTGTTACTATTTGCATACAAATATTAGTATCGTCTGCAAAGAGGATGAATTTTACTAGATTAGATATGTTACACATATCATTAACGTAAAGAATGAATAGTTTGGGGCCCAAGATCGAACCCTGTAGGATCCCACAAGAAGTATTGCGCACTGGAGAATAACATTTGTCAGTGGACACAAATTGTTTTCTGTTTTCTAGATAACTAGTTAACCAATTAAATGCCACACCACGGATACCAAGAAATTCAATTTTTTACATAACAGTTGGTGATTGATAATGTCAAATGCCTTTTTTTAAATTGATAAAAACACCAATAGCATATTTTTTATATTCAATGATTTGGTTATTCCCTCAACAAGATATATTATTGCGTAACATGTTGACATAGTTTGTTGGCTTGGGTTTATTAGTTTGTTTGTTTGGTAATAAAGCTATCTAAACGAGAACTGAACAATTTTTCTAATATTTTTGAGAATTGTGGTAATAGTGAAATAGGCCTATAACTAGTGCACCTACACTTTTCCCCCGATTTAAAAAGTGGGATAACCTTTGCTATTTTCATTTTCCCTGGGAATACTGCAGTACATGTAATGAAATATATATTACAAATATAAGTGATAGGTTTTGCAATGGAGATAATCACTGTTTTGACCAAATTAACAAGATCTGACAAGATTGCCATTCAGAAAATTAACTCTTGATGGCAGATGGACAAGGAAGCCTTTTGGCTTATCGAGAGTCCAATATTTGTTATTTATGTGTATCCCGCCCTTTTCACGCTACTATCACCAACACAATCAGGAGATAATTTGTTCCTTTCATTTAGAGTCCTTTGTAAGAATGAGAACTTTCTTATATCTAATCTACATTGCTCCTTTACTAATGTAACTTCATGTCCTCTGGTCCTTCTATCTTTCTTAACTGAGAGAAAACATTTCTATCAATATTTTCATAACCATTCAGTATTTTATACACTTCTATCTGATCTCCTCTCAATCTCCTGGTCTCTACTGTTGTTAAACCTCATTCTTTTAAGCGTATTTCGTAAGTAAGATCCCTCAGTTTTTGTATAATTTTAGTTGCTCTCCTCTGTACTCTTTCTAGCATATCTAAGTCCTTCCTGCGATATGGCCTCCACGCTTGAATACAATATTCTAAATGAGGCATAACTATTGGTTTGTATAGCAGTAACATTGGCTATTTTTTCTTATACGTTATGTTTCGCCTAATTAATCCAAGGATTTGATTTCCCTTTGAAGCGGCAATACCGCACTGCTCTGAAACGTTCACATCAGCACAAATGGTTAACCATAAGTCATGTTCTTTTACAGTACTACTTAGTACAGAATTTCCCATTGTATATTGTACATGTTCGTTCCCATGTTCTGTGTGGAGGCATTTACATTTCCCAACATTTAACAACATTTGCCATTTTTCACACCATTTTATCAACCTGTCGAGATCATCTTGTAAATGTTGTCTGTCTCCATCATGTTTAATATTTTGCATACTTATGTCTTCGCAATCTGTGGATGTTCACAGCTCGGATAGTTTCATCTTCTTTAACTGGAGTTAGAAATAAATGTTGATTATTTCTATTTTCTAGGTAGGCATAAATAGAAACATCTGTTGGTGCCGTTATATCCTTTGACAACTCCGGACCGATATTAGTAAAATAATTGTTAAATATGTTCGCTACATCTTCCTTATAACTAATGGTTACGCCATTATTAACAGACTGATCTGGGTAATGATTTCCTAAGCGAGGTATTCCCATTACAATTTTAAGTACTGTACAGGTGCCAGCTATATCATTTTTTATGTGCGAGTATACTGCTATAATATTTTTTCTTAGTGGATCTGAGAATACCTGTTAATTTATTTTATATGATTTATATCTTATGACATCAATAAATTTCAAGAAATAAAACGTGGTGTAAGACAAGGGTGTGTCCTATCACCCGATCTCTTTTCACTATACAGTGAGATTATCTTACGCACATTAGAAGATATGCCAGGCATTCAAGTAGGGGGATACAACATGAATTATTTACAATATGCAGACGACACGGTACTGATTGCTGAGAACGAAATAGATCTACAACAGATGCTAGATACAGTAATAAGGGAAAGTGAGAAAAAGGTCTGTCCATGAACAAAAAGAAAACAGAAATCATGGTCATCTCAAAGAAAAATTACACTCCAACATGCAACGTGATAGCATATGGCACTGTTTTGAAGCAAGTCCGAACGTTTAACTATCTGGGATCACTAATAACATCCGACGGTCGATGCAACGATGAGATAAAGAGAAGAATTGCTCAAGCCAAAACAGCTTTTCACCACATGAAAAACATTTTAACAAATAAAAATATATCAATTGAAGTGAGAAAACGTGTACTGCAATGTTACATAGAGCCCATATTGCTATATGGATGTGAATCCTGGACAATAACCAAAATATCACAAAAAAACATAGAAGCCACTGAAATGTGGTTCTTAAGAAGAATGCTGCGAGTGCCATGGACTGCAAAGCAAAGCAATGAAGTCATCCTTAGGACAGCCAAATCAAAAAGAAAGATCATCAACAAAGTTAGAACACAACAAGCACGATTTATAGGCCATGTCATGAGAAAGAAAAAGTTAGAACAAATAGTAACAACAGGAAAGATAGAAGGAAAAAGATCCAGAGGACGACAGAGAATAAAAATAATAGATAGTCTCTCAACATGGTGTGGAAGGAGCACAACAGAACTGCTACAAACTACACACAACCGTGCGGTATGGAGGGCCATGATCGCCAACGCCTGTGACAGACATGGCACATAGAAGAAGAAGAAGAATATCTGGAGTCCGAGATAATTGATCTGGATGATAGAAATGCTTGATACAAATGATTTTTCTTGACACATGCGTTTCTGTGTCCTTTAGTAAACCACGGTTTTGTTTAAACTAATTGTTAATACTTTAGGCTATACAGTTGACACAGGACAATGTTTTTTGTACATTTGAATAAAAAACATGAAGAAAATTGTCATATGCTATATTTGCATTTTCACTACCGATAACAGTATGCCAAGAATTTTGCATTAAATCTCACTTCAATGAATTGATGTTTTCTTCACTAAGATGACGAATACACTTGTTAGAATGTTCGTTTACATTACGTTTTACAGTACAATGGCACAGAGCAAATACAGGAAGATGATCAATGATATCATTTACTAATAGACCACTATCAATCTTGCACTCAAGTTCAGAAGTAAAAATGTTGTCTATAAAAGTTGCAGAGGTAGTAGTAATTCTGCTAGGTCTATTAATTAAAGGGTATAGACCACGACTATACATAAGATTTACAAATTGCTTGGTTCCACTATGACTATCACATTTAAACAAATCTATATTGAAATCACCACATGCGTATAAGGTTTTGGAATTAAACAACTGTTCAATATTGTCATTAAATTATACAATGTTAGACCCAGGGCCTATACACATATACACACAACTAACTACTGCAGATATGTGTCGGTTAATTTCACATTCAACAACAACGTTATCAACTATTACTGTTTCCCATCATCGCCCATTTAGCTTCTTGTTAACATAAATGACCACACATCCACCTTTTCTGTTGTCTCTAACAACATGAAAAACATAATAATAGTTAAACGTATATAAAGGAGCTTAGTCCTTGCTCAGCCACGTTTCGTTTATTGCTATAATATCAAACTTTAGATTAAGTAATTTAAGAAGATCTTGTATTTCACTGAAGCTAGTACTCAGACATCTAGCATTAAAATGGACCAAAGACAGACCACCATCATAACTTATATTTAGCTCATTATTGAATTGTGGCTTTGTATAATAGTTACAAAAAATTGAGATGTTATTGTAATAATTATCTTCAGGATCGACAACCTTCTCAAAATGACACCTGCTGTGTTCAATATATTTGTAGGTTTCAAATATGTTATCCATATCATCACAATTTGAGAGTGGATAATTTTCTTTCACGGTGTTACCCATGTAAATGGTAGATAATAGGTATTAAAATGCAGTAAAAACAGCAAAGCAATATGTTTGCCAAGTAATATACAATTTTGACCATTGTTATCAATAAGAACAAACGCAAAGTGTGCAACTGTAATACAGTAGATGGACAACATCAACAAAAACTGCACAGTCGTAGAGTTCATTTCGGCGGAATCAGACAACAAAGACGAAGTCACGCAGTGTGCAATAATAATATAGTAGATGCACAACATCAACAAAAATAACATTTCGCCGATGGAGTCAGACATCAAAGTTGCGGAAATCGTGTAATAATTAATATTCTCTGCAGACAACGTCTTCATACGCTAGTGGAGTAGACGACCCTAGTTCACTGCCCTAAAACAGCTAACCCACACATAGTCTAACCAGCCAGCCGAAGCTTATCAGGGGAAGTGCTGTCGCGGTGGCAACTTGGATCCATTTGTGCGAGTCGTGTGGTGTTGGTGGTCCAATGCTACAACCCACACGTCGAGGGTGCGGCTGCCTGACATGAAGGGTGCTACCATCTCACCCTCACCCAATCATTCCCGTCTGGTAATTACTGCGTGTCTAATAAATAATAATACCTACATACATAAGAAGTAAAGTTGTAAACCAAATTAAAATTCACATAAAGTAAATACAATTATTAGTAAATCAATTACACAGAAAGATGGCCTTAAAAATACATATTACACAGTTACACAATAAAAGCAAGTTTAAATTGTATATTCTGGGGCGTGCTTTGAAAGCGTCCAGTGAGGTGATCAGCCGCAGTTCCACAGAAGTAATCCAGCTCGAGAAAACGATATCCGGCCATATCGCACCAGGTTGTATGGTGGCACAGTCAGAAGGGCGCGTGCAGCAGATCGTAGAAACCGGCGTGGCACGTTGCGAGTGATCAGTGACGCAAGGTACGAGGTGTCTGGTTGTGAAGGACGTCGAAGACAGGGATCAGTAGTTATATACTATGCGCCACTACACCGGGAATCAGTGAAAGAATGTAAGTCCTGCGGTGATTCTCTGATGTCGGTCGCTTCGCTGGATCTGTAGAACTACTCTGACCGTGGAGCGCTGGATCATCTCCAGGGGATGTATCAGGCTGTCACTGATACCAAGGAGCACCGCGTTGCCGTAGTATATCCTTTGCCTCACGAGCGAGTGCACTAGAGTCTTACACGCAGTAGTAGTCAGGCTTGCGCGAATTTTGACGATGCGGAACATATGGAACTACGCGCCACGGCAAGCGTTTGATAGTTGGGCCAAAATGTATAGCTGACTGTCAAGACACACGCCAATATCGCGTACAACCATCTTTACAGGAATCGAAACGCCACGAACACTGATAACAGTGTTGATAATTGGCGCCCGTACACCGGAGGATCGCAATAAAATAGCCTCAGTTTTATTCTTGTTGAGCAGAAGTTTGTTGATAGTTAGCCACTGGCTCATCTTGCGCGCACATTCATCAATCCGTAGAAGTGCGTTTGAAGAATTCGGCGATTGGTAGGCAATTCAGGTTGAACAGCATAGGAACGGGAGCAGAATCCTGTGGAACACTGTGCTATGTTGTTCTTGGAGCAGATGTATTTTGTCTTATATTAACGGCATTTGTTCGACCCACCAGGTATGAAGTAAACCACTTGACCACTGTGTGACTCAGTCCAATAGCAAATAGTCGCAGAAACAAAATGGTGTGATCGTGTGTGTCGAAAGTAGCACTGAGATCTAACAGCACTAGTAGCACTCCGCGCCGAGCATCAATTGCATGAGTCAAGTCTTAGTGGATGCGCACGAGCGCGGTCTCGGTACTGTGTCTCAGACGGTAAGCTCGACACATCTGAAATGGATCATTGAAGTTATTCGCATCCATGTAACGGCGTAATTCATTTGCGACGTATCGTTCCATAGTCTTCGACACAAAAACTTATTTGTGATGTTGGACGATAGTTCATGAGTACGTTACCGCCGAGAAAGAGTTTCTTTAGTAATGGGTTTACAAAAGCATATTTCATATTCTGCGGTACGACGCCTGACTGTAGCGATGCATTGACTATGTAAAATAAGCATTGGTGCGAGCAGGTCGATGTTGTCATTCAGCCTGCTTGTCAGCATTGGATCTAAATCGCACGTCTAATGGTAGATAGCCGCATGGTGCATATGATATCCGCCCTCGTAGCACTTAGATTTTCGTTGTGCGAAGGCGTCTTGCTCAACGTGCGATTCGATGGTAATATATGGTTAAGCAACTTTATTGGTGAACAACTTGTGAAATCGCTCAGCAAGAGCTGAATCCATCCTCGCAAGCCAGGTGTGTGACTACGTACACTACCCCTGGCAGATCTCCTACACATGGTATTGAAGTTAGCTGAATCAAACTCATAATTGACTTCGCCGTACCACCCGTGAGAACAGTACAGACACTTGACCGACTCATAGGCGTCGTATCCACCTGGACTCGACGTTATTGCAGGGCGGCCCGTCTACTCGGCATACCCAGCATTTACTCGGCATTCTACCCGGCATTCTACCCGGCATTCTACCCGGCATTCTACCCGGCATTCTACCTGGCATTCTACCCGGCATTCTGCCCGGCATTCTACCCGGCATTCTACCTGGCATTCTACCCGGCATTCGTGGTCCGGAGGGCAGGGGCCCACGTACGATTAAGAATCGAGACCGCATACTCTCGTCGTTTCTTGTGTGCGAGTTATATGTGTGTTGTATGTGTGTTGACTCTGTGTGTCTGTGTTTGTTATATGTGTGTTGTATGCGTATTTTATGTGTTTTGTGTGTGTGTGTGTGTGTGTGTGTGTGTGTGTGTGTGTGTGTGTGTGTGTGTGTGTGTGTGTGTGTGTGTGTGTGTGTGTGTTGTGAGTGTGTGTGTTGTGTGTGTAAGTGTGTGTAAGTGTGTTGTGTGTGTTGTGTGTGTGTTGTGTGTGTGTTTTGGCTGTTTTGTGTGTGTGTTGTATGTATGTGTGGTGTGTATGTGTGTCTTGTGTGTGTGTGTGTGTGTGTGCGTGTGTGCGTGTGTGTGTGTGTGTGTATGTGTGTGTGTTGTGTGTGTTTTATGTATTGTGTGTGTTGTACGTATATTGTATCTATGTGTGTGTTGTACGTATATTGAATATATGTGTGAGTGTTGTATGTATGTATCTAGGTGTGTGTTGTGTGTGTGTTTTGGATGTTTTGTGGGTGTGTGTTTGTGTATGTGTGTGTGTGTGTTGTGTGTGTGTTTTGGCTGTTTTTGTGTGTGTGTTTTATGTATGTGTGTTTGATGTGTAATTGTGTCTTGTGGGTGTGTGTGTGTATGTGTGTGTTGTGTATGTTTTATGTCTTGTGTGTGTTGTACATATATTGTATCTATGTGTGTGTTGTACGTATGTTGAATCTATGTGTGTGTGTGTTGTATGTATGTATCTAGGTGTGTGTTGTGTGTGTGTGTTTTGGATGTTTTGTGGGTGTGTGTTTGTGTATGTGTGTGTTGTATGTATGTGTGTGTGTGTGTGTGTGTGTGTGTGTGTGTGTGTGTGTGTGTGTGTGTGTGTGTGTGTGTGTGTGTGTGTGTTTTTTGTGTGTATATGAGATGTGTGTGTGTTGTATGTGTTTTATGTCTTGTGTGTGTTGTACGTATGTTGTATCTATGTGTGTGTTGTATGTATATGTTTGTGTATGTGTGTGTTGTGTGTATGGGTGTGTGTTTTGTGTGTTGTGTGTGCGTTTCTAGTGTGCATGTTGTATGAGTGTGCTGTATGTGTGTTGAGTGTGTGATTGTGTGTTGTGTGTCTTGTGTATATTGTGTGTGTGTTTTGCATGTGTTTTGCGTGTGTTGACTCGTGGGTGTTTTACCACTGCGCCACGCGCACCCACACCGCCTTCGCCTCTCGGAGGCGGCGCCTCGCGGGGGAACACACATACAACACACATACAACACGCACACTAGAAACGCACACACAACACCAAACCCCGTCACACACAAACACATCCATACAACATACCCACATAGATACAACATACGCACAACACACACAATACATAAAAATACATACAACATACACACAACACATATACACACACAACACACATACACACACACAACACACATGTAATATGCACACAAGAAACGCGCACAAAACAAACATAACACACTCACGCAACACACACACATGCACGCGAACACTCACACACTCACATTTGCTTGCATACCCCATACAAACACGCGCACAAGAACGCACACATTTGTACCACACCACACACTCGCATACACACGCACACGTACACACAAACAAACACATACACACAACACACACACACACAACACACACGAGAAAACTCGTGCGCGCGCGGACCCACGCACACTCGCATACACACGTACCACACTCACGCACGTACACTCGCACACACATACTCTTTCTAGATCAGTTCACCTTGCAGGTCAGTGGGCAGTATGCATTGCAGGTTGGTGGGCAGTACACATTGCAGGTTAGTGGTCAGTACACCCAGCAGTTTAGTGGGCAGTACACCTTACAGGTTAGTGGGTAGTATACCTTGCAGGTTAGTGGGTAGTATACCTTGCACAATAGTGGGCAGTACACCTTAAAAGTTAGTTGGAAGAACACCTTGCACGTTAGTGGGCAGTATACCTTGCAGGTTAATGGACAGTATATAATGCATATTAGGGGCTGTATACATTGCAGATTAGTGGGCAGTCCGCCTTGTAGGTTAGTGGGTAGTATACATTGCAGGTTAGTGGGCAGTATACCTTGCAGGTTAGTGGACAGTATACATTGCAGGTTAGTGGGCAGTATAGCTTGCAGGTTAGTGGGCAGTATAGCTTGCAGTTTAGTGGGCAGTACTCCTGTTGGGTTTGTTGAACTAAAAAAAAATATTGTTTGACAGTTGACAAAAACAAAATATGTTATATCAGCGTTTTGTTGCGCGACATCTAGTTATGATAATAGTGGTTAGTTGCGTAAGAACATCAAATAATAAACCGTCGTTTGCTACTGTCAACAACAGCTGGTTTTGCTTAGGTCACCAAGTACACACTGTGTTTTTGGTGTATAAGCCAAAAGTAAGCACATATTTTAACATGAATCCTACAATATTGTATTTTCACAGGATTTATTGCATGCATCCACCTGCTATCACGACTCACTCGATTATTCTGCCCCTGACCACTTGATATCATATGCACCCATACAACATCATATCTCGGCCGATTATTCGATCCGGAACACTCAACAGGATATGCAACCATACGTTTTATAGATTCGGCCGATTATTCAGCCAGAAGCACACGATGAAACATACAACATACATTATATTGACTCGGTCGATTATTCGGCCTAGGATACTCAACTGGACATGCAACCATGCACTATATAGATTCGGCTGATTGTTCGGCCTAGGACACTCCATGCATCCATATGTTGTATAGATTCGACCGATTATTCGGCCAGAAGCACTCGATGGCACATGTACCCATGCGATATACATGTATGCACCCATACGATGCGGCAAACGATGATATATACGATGCCCCCCACCCTCGTCCTATGCATATTTACCATTAATTACCCCTTAATTACCTATAACAGTGTCGTCTCAATATCACACACTATATAATTGTTAAAAATCAAACAGGTATTGTTTTTAACAACAACACCTCTAGTATTGTATAATAAACTGCCGTATTAGTCACTAACTAAGAACAACCTAGTCATAACTACAACATACCATTCAACTATACTACAACAACTATAATACGTGTTCATCTATAACTACTAAGCAAAAGGCAGCATTAACTCTGAACCTCAAATTACCTCTTAATTACCCATTAATTAACCCTAATTACCACTTAGTTGCCCCTAATTACTCACAATTACCCCTTAATTACCCCCGAAATACCCTTAAATAACCTTAAGTACCCTTAATTACTTCCAAATTACGCCTTAGTTACCCATAAATGCCCTTAGTTACCCATAAATAAAGAGGTAGTCATCAACCGTCCACCACTCCTCCTCCCTTACACGCACACGCACGGACGCACTAAAACAACGTCCACGCATAATATTAAATGATCCTCACACATGCATACATACAATAACACACAAAAATACTCCATTATCTCACATAGACAATTTTAGAAAAAGAGCGGGACCATAGTTGACATTTCTAACTACTCATCGTTGATTGATCGACTTCATGCCATTACAAAATTCTTAGTTACCCCTAATTACCCTTCATTACCCACAATTATCCCTTAGTTACCCTTAATTACCCCTAATTACCTCTTAATTACCCTTAATATTAACCGTAACTACCCCATAATTAACCCTAGTTATCCTTTGTTTACATCTAATTACCCCCTAATTACCTCTTGATTATCCTTAAATAACTTTAAATACCTTTAATTACCCCTTCATTACCCCAAATTACCTTTTAGTTACCCCGACTTTCTCCTAATTATCCACAAGTCCTATGCATACTTACCTATACGCACACGCACGCACACACTAAGATGATCTTTGGACCTGTTATTGCGCAAGAGAGAGTCGAGTTTACGAAATATTAAATTATATAATGGTTGCTAAAGGTGTCAACAAAGAAAAGTGGGTAATCATTGGTGATGTGCTTAAATAAAAAAAAGGAAATGTTGTTTGGCAGTCGGCAAGAACAAACTATTTCGTATCAGCGTTTTGTTGCTGTACATCTAGTTATGATATAGTGGTTAGTTGCACAATAACTTCAAAGAATTGTTCAATCTTTGAAGTGTGTTAACGCTTATCGACATCAAACTTTAATCTTAGTGGCACTACCGCCGCGTTAATTGGCATATGTTACTGATAATATACCTTTGTTCACTACTGTAAACAACAATTACTGATAATAAACCGTCGTTCGCTACTGTTAACAACATCTGGTTTTGATTAGGTCACCGAGTACAAACTGTGTTTTGGGTGTATAAGCCAAACGTAGGCACATGATTTTAAAATGACTGTCAGTATATTGTGTTTTCACAGGAATTATTAAAATTCTTTGCGTTTCTCCATAGTATACATATATCATATACCCGGTAAGCTCCCTTACATACACATGCATGCATATACACGATGTTATACCCAATAAACGGTAGTCAACACACGCCCACCACTCCCTTCCTCCCTTACATGTACATGCATGCATGCGCTAATGAGAGTTTTATGATAGGGTATTTCATTTTGGAATACCTTTCCAGAGCGTGTAAAGAAGATGACGAAATAGAAGAAGAAGAATAAGTAAATTATGAGAGAGAAGATGCTAAAAAGTGAATTATATTTATATAATTAATACAGATTATTAACTTTCAATAATTTATTCATTGATAATAATGAGAAAAAAGTCATATTCTTTAAGATATGTTTATATGTATATATATATATATATATATATATATAAATATCAGTTATAGAAAACTGATTGGTTGGCTGTACGTTTTCAAAGTCTGTATAAGACAAAGACACATTAATAAACTAAATGCGCGCTTGCACACGCACGGCAATGAAAACCAGATGTGATGACCAACGCTTCGAATAACTCTTTGTTTTCTAAAAAGGATGGTCGATAATGAAGGGATATGACGTCATCGGATTAAGTAGGTCAATAGTCCCCAGGGGGCGCTCCTAACCGGAAGTGAGTCAGCTTCTTCACTGCCACATTTTCATGCAGACACATCTGAGGTCTCTCACACTCTTACATACTACTGTTGCTCATTGCAATATCCAAACTCTCCATTAAACATGTGATGACTCCATTTAATTATGTTTTATTGTCTAAGCTACGGGTAATATCATAGAGTATAACTACGTTATTTAGGAACACTCGTTGGTCGGTCAGACGTTCGAATAATTTCAGAAGCCACATTGTAAATTAAATATAAATAAGAACAACTCATTAAATGTTTATTTATTGATAATTTGACAGTATCACCGCGGTATGTCGTCAGGCGATGAATCAGTCACGTAGCTGTACCAACTTCCGTGCTCGATGAAGACACGGCTTTTAAAAATATTCTGCTCTTATCGACTGTTTGTTTTCTTCTAAGGATATTGTTGTTTTTGGACACATATTGCTATGCAATTTGATATAATGTGGTCTTTGTGTACTTCGCTAGGCAATGGCTCGTCCGTCAAATATATGATTAGTCCCATTTTTATGTTTTGATGTTCATAAATGGGTTTGGGTGGGTCTATATCCGGTCGATCATACGTGTATATACCACGTATAAATAATAAGCCAATTCCACCTTTGTACGTTTTGTGATCAACACGTGAACTGTGAGTAAATATACAGAAAATACACCTTAACAGTTGACCATGTTAGCACTTATGTAGTGCATTGACATTTTAACCACTGCAATATACACAGAAAATTTCAGGGGACTATAGCCTACATGTTCCAAAATTTGGCTTTTACTTCTTAATTTGTTCCTTGGCAATGTACAATTACTAATATTCCACAGGATAATAACTATTGAATTAATCAACTTTTTGGAATGAAATGTTGTGTTGTTGTTCTCTGCAATTAGTAAAATTATATAATTGAAGCAGACATGCTATTGATGCAAGTTCTGATGCACATCAAGACTAATGGCTTTGCCAGTCTCAACATTGAACACGCAGTATTATTTTATTTACTACTAAAGTTGTCAACATATTGATGGACACGCCAAGTAGCTAAGGTGGATAAGCATTCTTTATTCAATTCTTTATTTCCAATTGAACAAACAACAATGTAGATATATGCAACAAATGTACATATGATCAATTAAAAAAAAAAACTGGAAAGGGAGAAAGTTAACGCACATTGCTTATTAGCACTTTCTCTCAACATACATGTTATATAAATTGCGCTACTACACCGCAATAACTACAAAAACCACTGCAGGGGCTAGATGATAAAAGTGAAAAACAAGGTCTGAAGAAGAACCTTTCGAAGACAAAGGTGATGCTAGAAAACGACACGATATATATCAATACCACGCAGACAGAGATCGTTGAAAGCTACGTATACATGGGACAGCGACACAGTACCAGGGACAAAAACCAGAAGAAAGAGATTCAAAGAAAAGTCACGGCCGGCTGGACAGAATTCACCAAACACCGCGACATCTTCAAGAGTTACTGAAGAGACAAGCTTATAACTCATGCGTACTACCAGCGATGACATACGACGCGGAAACATGTACACTCACCAACCAGGCAAAGAACAAGTTAGCAGCCGCACAAACTTAGATGGAAAGAAGTATGTTAAACACCACATATTGGGAGAGAAAAACAAACACCTGGATCAGAGAGAAAACAAAGGTCGTAGACGTAGCAGAACAAATCAGAAGACAGAAGTGGTCCTTGGCAGAGCACATCAGAAGGGTACGCGATAACCGATGGAAACCTTACGAAGGGAAACGATCTAGAGGAAGCCCGGCGAGGCGGTAGAGAGATGAACTAGTTGAATACTGGAAGGGCACCAACTGGCAAAGGATAGCGCAAGACAGGCAGATCTGGAAACGGCAACTACGAGATATTAAACAAACTAATAAATTAGGGTTCAGTTAGGATGCTGCTGGGGTGCAGAAATTATTTGCAAACCATACGCACCCTTTAATAATAATATTGCACCCGGGGTGCATTTATGGTGCAGATTTGCACCCCATTAATGACGTGACATGACAATTTATGGTGCAGTGTGGGAGCAATAAAGGTGCAATTAAGGTGCAAAGTAGAAATGTTCACATAAACACCCCGAGGGGTGCACAACAACGCCAATTTGAAGCACACAAAAAGGGTGCCTTTTTCCATTTGGTTGTCCTTTTTCAACAAATAAAAGTAATATCCCAAATCGATCAATGAGTAGCGGATAGGTATCTCTACTGGACAATTAGTTTCAATTGTTTGCAGTAAAAACGAGGCCAACTCCTATTTTCTGTGTAATGGGTATATTGGTAAATAAAATATCGTAAATATAATTTAAAGCTTGTTAAAATAGTTTGCCCAAGATCTTTCGGAAGCACCTAATTTTCATAGCTCAACGGTTATGACTGATAAATGAAATAAACACGAGTAGTCGTTACGACAGAATCCATTTTTGCGATTTCTTTTGGGATAATTTCGTACCGTTTAAAGGTGCTAACTGCCTAATGTGAATACTCAAACGTGTTTTCCATTCTAAGGTGCATTAGTTGTTGTAACTAGTCGTACATGGCATTTGAATGAACATTTGTTATTGTTCAGAATGATCGAGTTTAGCAATTGTTGGCATCCTGCAGTCCCACTGATTACATCGGTCTCAGTACCCCCCCCCCGGCAGATCGCCTTCCGAAACTCTAAAGATAAGCTCAGCCAATAATATCACTTGCCGTAAAATCTTCTGGATGGTCTTCATGGACTGTTTGGGCAGTAGACGTAATTATTTGAATACACAATACCGCTCAGCGACTCGAGAGAATGGTCGAATGGGTAATTATACTCGGATTCCTGGAAATTGGGCGCGAGTCGGACGTGTATCTGCACTGTTCTCACGCGTAGTACAGCGAAGTCAGTTGTCTTATGAGTTTGAAATTTGATTCACCGAACTTCCATACAATGGGTAGGAGATCTGCCAGGGGTAGTGTAGGTAGTCAACACCCGTGCTTGCGTCCAAGTTGATGATTGTTGGAGTGTATGCAACTTTTTGAAAATGCTAAGTCAGCGAAGCGAAAGCCGATGACGAAGCCAAACAAACTTACAAAATCAGTCTTTGAAACTGGCGGGGCAAAGTTACAAGTGTAGGTATGCCCTGCATTTACCATTCAGACCAGCATAGGTCAGTTGTTTGTGTCATAGCTTTGTCAACGTCCGTGAGACAATGCATTGGCTACGAAACATGTATTGTGTTGACTGTTGTCATTGACTGTGTTGACTGTTGTGCTACATTCATACGCCGGCCTGACCTGTCCTAGGCCTAGTGCTAGGCTAGTCCCTAATACGTAATTTTAACGATTAAATTATTATATGTAGTTATGCTCTTGGCAGTCTTGCCCTTGCCTTGGCATTTAGTTTTGCTTTTAAATATGTGTTTAACTGAATGGTTCATCAAGTGTTCTTCGAATCAGGGCGATATTTTTCTTTTTGCCCTAGCAATAACATTACAACTTAGAGCCCAGAACCACCAAACTTCTCCACATATTTGTCCCACATGTCAGTGTAACAATTTGTAACCTTCATTCTCAAAACTGCATGGCCGTGGATCACAGAGCCAGCAGTTACAGCAGTATGTTCTCTCACTGATCGAATATGTGACTCAATTGATTAACTTTGGAAAATGGCCACAATTTTAGGAGGCTAGAACCACTAAAATTATCCACATATTTGTCAGACATGTCAGTGTCACATTAATCACAAATATTCTTATTATCTCTCACAAAACCTCGGCGTTACACAAATGTATCTTAAATTTTCTTCAGTTTTGATTGCTATTACAAAAAGCTAATTTTTTTCACGCATTGTAGCTACATTTTAAAATTTATTAAATTCGTTTTTGTTACAGCTTGAGAAAGAACTACAAGCTGGCTATAGCATGGCCAACATTCAACAGCAGAGAAAATCGTCCACCCATCAGAAAGTGTAATTCCTGGCAAAACTAATCTCTCAAATCAAAAGACATCGCAGATGATTCTTCTGATCGGAACAAACATGGTTAAACCTCATTTTATTATAATTTGTATCCTTCATTCTAAAAACTGCCGGCCATGGATCACTGAGCCATTATAACTAATTTTAGTCAATTAGTTATAACAGAAACATCTTTTTTTTAATGCAGACTCCCAAAATGAAATAAAATGATATTAAAGAATTCATGTATATACATGTACATTTTAATTTGTTTAATTAGTTAAAGAATTTGTTCAACGTTTTCTTGGTTCTCCTCTTTCACTTGGGTCATTCCTCCTCCCATTGCCATCAATTTGCATCGTTGAGTATATTTACAAAAATCAACAGGATCGTTTGAACATGAATGTGACTTGGACAAGAGACACTAGTGTAATTCCTTGATTATACTGTCCTGATGATAATATTGTCACGGATTAGCGAGGT
>CM034531.1:26165107-26252607 GCA_020002185.1 Paraescarpia echinospica | reverse complement strand
CGGCGTAACCTAAATAAATAAAGCAGCCTAACGTAACGTAATTGATTGTATTTAAATTAGGTCACTACCGGTAATGTTAGCGTTCGTGTCAGGATAAATAGTCGGCTGTGTAATTGAAATTTGTAACCTAAAGTGTGCTGTAGTACACAGGAAACAGTCTTTATAAAGACTAAGTTAAGTTATTAAATAAATTCTGATCGGGATATGGCGCCTTGCAAGCGGCAAGTCAAGGCAAAGCGACATTTGGTGTGCGATCACTGCCACAGCTGGGTAGATTTTGCATTGTCCGGCTGTGGGACGTCATGGGCAGAAACCATGGAGGAAGGATTCACCTTTCAGTGCATTGGGTGTTGGAAGGTGGAGTGTCTGCAGAAGGAGATAGTTAGGTTGACATATATTGTGAAGGGAATGGAGATGGGAATTAGCAAGGAGGCATGTCGAATGGAGAGAGACGACAGGGAGAGAGGTGAGAATACTGCAAGACTGAAGGAGAATAGCAGTGGCAAGAAAACTGAGGAAAGGAGATTGAGAGGAGGGAAGGTGATTGGAGGGGAAGAAATTGGAAAATCGACAACAGAAAACGTGACAAGCGTGAAGGTGACAGGGAAGAAAGTGACCGTAGAGAAGGAGGGAGGGAAGATGGGACGGGAGAGAGGAAAAGAAGAAGGGACGAAAGGAAGTGAGAGCAAATGTGATAGAAGAGAAGTTGATAAAAGGGACGCTGACAGAAGGAAAGGTGACAAGAGAAAAAGCGACAGGAAAGAATGGATCGGAAGAGAATGTGACAGGAGAGAAGACGACAGGGGGAAAAGACAACAACCAGACAGATGCAAACCGAAGAAGGAGCTATTCTAAGGCAGTGATAGAGGGGGCAATGAGGAAAGAGAGGGTGTTTATGGGCGTCTCCATTATGAGAAAGACGGACAAGACACTGAGCGAGGGAAAGGACGTCGTTGTTTGTTTACCGGGGGCTAGGATTGAACATGTAACTGACAGGGTAGAGAAGGTATTGGGACATGGCAAGGGGGTCTATACTGGTACATGTAGGAACAAATAATGCAGACCGGGAGGGGACAACTGCGATAGTACAGAAGTATAGACAGTTAGTGAGGAAGCTAAAGAAGACGAGAGTTGAACAGGTTATTCTGTCAGGAATTTTGCCAGTAATGGGAGGAAGGGGGGCAACGAATAAAAAATGCAAGAGGATGGCGATCAACGCACTAGTTGAGCAGATGTGTGAAGAAGAGGGGTGGGATTCACAGATTTATGGGGATACTTTTTTAGGAGGGAAGATATGTACATGAGAGATGGCCTCCATCTTAGTGAAAAGGGGGCAGCAGTTTTCTCAGAGAACCTGCTGCGATCTGTTGACAGTGGGACAGGTTGCATCTATTTAAACTAGATTCGCAGGGGGACTCACAGAAAAGCCTGAAGAAGGAGGCATAGATAAAGGCAGCACAAATAAATCAGCAAATAACAGTCTGGAAAACTCTTTTGAAGCTGGATATAAATGTGTTTGTTTAAATGCAAGGAATATAGTAAACAAAAGAAATGAACTAAACATTATGGTAGAAGATATTGACCCTCATATAATAGGTATAACCGAATCCAGGACCACCACCGATATATCAGATGCTGAATTGGGACTGACAGGATATGTAATGTTTAGAAAAGATAGAATAGGAAGAAAGGGAGGTGGAGTTATTTTATATATTAAAGAATCTATTCAGGCTTATGAAATAAAATTAGAAAGAGAAGCAGACTGCGAAGAAGCTGTTTGGTGTAACATAGTTACAGGAAACTCAACGTTAACAGTTGGGTTAGTTTATCGAAGTCCAAACATAAGCATAGAAGAGAATGAAAAAATACAAAACGCTATAAGGGAAGTAAGCAAACGGGACTGCATTATTATGGGGGATTTTAACCACGGGCATATACAATGGAAATCTCTACAGAGTATGGGGAGTGAGGACCACAAGTTTTTAGTTTTAGTTCAAGATACATTCCTTTCTCAACATGTGCTAGAACCAACCAGGGGAGAGAATGTGTTAGACTTAGTTTTGTCCTCACAGAATGAATTAGTTGACAATGTCAAGATATGTGAGCCCCTGGGGAGTAGTGATCACAACCAGATACACTTTACCATCAAAGTAAAATCAGAAAGGAATAGTAAAAAGCAGTATAGGATAAATTTCCACAAAGGAAGTTATAAGGACATGAGGAAATATTTAGCAAAGATAGACTGGAATAACACACTGAAAAATAAGACGGCCACAGAATGCTGGAATATACTAAAGAGTGAAATTAAGTGCATAGTCGATAAATTTGTACCTTTCAAAAAACAAGGAAAACGGTCCAAAAAGTAACACTTATCGAAAGAAGCCATTAGAAAAATTAAGTATAAACAAAAGATGTGGAAGTCATATAGATGTACTGGAAATGATGAAGACTACAACAGTTATAAAGAAGCACTAAACCAAGCTACAGCTGAAATTAGAAATTCAAAGAGAAGTTATGAACAACAATTAGCTAGTAATATAAAACATGACAGCAAGAGTTTTTATACGTAAGTTCGAAGCACACAGAAAGTTCAAGATAAGGTCGGTCCTCTAGAAGATAGTGCTGGAAATATAATATCAGAGGGATTCTTAATGGCAGAAGACCTGAATGAGTACTTTAGTTCAGTGTTTACCAGGGAAGATATTAGTTCTCTGCCAGTACCAGAGGCTAAGTTCAAGGGGGCAGATTCAGACTATTTAGGACAATTAATTGTAACCCCGGAAATGGTAGCTAAGAAAATAAGGGCTATGATGGATAATAAATCACCTGGAGTGGATGGTATTCTACCCAAACTACTATTGGAAATTGTAGAACAAATTAGCATACCGCTTGCAACAGTTTTCAACTTGTCATTAGAAGAGGGAGTGGTTCCTTTAGAATGGAAAGAAGCAAACATTAAGTTATTCAAAAAGGTTCGAGAAACAAGTCAGAGAACTATAGACCAGTGAGTTTAACATCAGTGATTTGTAAATTATTAGAAAGACTAATTAAAGATCACATGGTGGATGTTCTTGTTAAACAAAACTTGATAAACCCATCTCAACATGGTTTTTTTAAAGCGAGGTCATGCTTAACAAATATGTTATGTTTTTTGGAAGACATCACTAAGTGGGTAGATGAGGGATCACCAGTAGATATCGTCTACTTAGATTTTCAAAAAGCTCTCGACAAAGTAACACATCTAAGATTACTGCTTAAACTAAAGGCCCATGGCATAGGAAATGGTATAATAAACTGGATGGAACAATGGCTGATTGACAGAAGACAACGTGTAGTAGTTGATGGGGTGGCTTCAAACAGGAAATCGGCATTGAGTGGGGTACCACAGGGATCAGTATTAGGACCTATATTATTCTTAATATATATCAACGATTTGGATGATGAAATAACAAGCAAGGTGTTGAAATTTGCGGATGATACAAAAGTGTTTAGAAGGATTAAAAGTGATGGAGATAGACAGCATTTACAAGACGATCTTGACAGGTTGATCAAATGGTCTGAAACGTGGCAAATGCTGTTCAATTTTGGGAAATGTAAATGCCTCCACACAGGACATGGGAACGAAGAGTAGAATATACAATGGGGGGTACTGTACTAAGTACTACTGAAAAAGAAAAGGACTTATGGTTAACCATTAGTGCTGATATGAAGGTTTCAGAGCAGTGCGGGATTACAGCTTCAAAGGGAAATCAAATCCTTGGATTAATTAGGCGAAACATAACGTATAAGGAAAAAGAGCTAATAATACCGCTGTACAAAACAATAGTTAGGCCTCATTTAGAATATTGTATTCAAGCGTGGAGGCCGTATCGCAGGAAGTACATAGATATGCTAGAAAGAGTGCAGAGGAGAGCAACTAAAATGATACCAAAACTGAGGGATCTTAGTTACGAAATACGCCTAAAAAATGCGGTTTAACAACACTAGAGACCAGGAGGTTGAGAGGAGATCAGATAGAAGTGTTTAAAATATTGAAGGGTTATGAAAATATTGATAGAAATATTTTTTTCTCAGTTAAGAAGGATAGAAGGACTAGAGGACATGAACTTACATTAGCAAAGGAGCAGTGTAGATTAGATATAAGAAAGTTCTCATTCTCACAAAGGACTGTAAATGAATGGAACAGATTATCTGCTGATTGTGTGGGTGCTAGTAGCGTGAATATGTTTAAAAATAAAATCGACACATACCTCAGACGGGCTGGATACACATAGATAAAAGGGTCGGACTCTCGATAAGCCAAAGGGCTTCCTTGTCCACCTGCCACCTGGAGTTAATTCTCTGTGTGGCAATCTTGTTAAATCTTGTTAAATTTATTATTAGCTCTTTTTTCCTAATACGTTATGTTTCGCCTAATTAATCCAAGGATGTTATTTCCCTTTGAAGCTGCAATTCCGCACTGCTCTGAAACATTCATACCATCACTAAAGGTTAACCCTAAGTCCTTTTCCTTTACAGTAGTACTTAGTACAGTACCTCCCCCCCCCCCATTGTGTATTCTACATCTTCGTTCCCATGTCCTGCGTGGAGGCATTTACATTTCCCAAAATTGAACAGCATTTGCCACGTTTCAGACCATCCTGTAAATGTTGTCTATCTCCATCACTTTTAATCCTTCTAAACACTTTTGTATCATCCGCAAATTCCAACACCTTGTTTGTTATTTCATCATCCAAATCGTTGATACATATTAAGAATAATATAGGTCCTAGAACTGATCCCTGTGGTACCCCATTCAATACCGATATCCAGTTTGAAGCCTCCCCATCAACTACTACACGTTGTCTTCTGTCAACCAGCCATTATTCTATCCAGTTCATTATACCATTTCCTATGCCATGGGCTTTTAGTTTATGCAGTAATCTTTGATGTGGTATTTTTTTCGAAAGCTTTTTGAAAATCTAAGTAGACGATATTTACTGGTGATCCCTCATCTACCCACTTAGTGATGTCTTCCAAAAAACATAATATATTTGTTAAGCATGACCTCGCTTTAAAAAACCTATGTTGAGATGGGTTTATCAAGTTATGTTTAACAAGAAAATCCACCATGTGATCTTTAATTAGTCTTTCTAATAATTTGCAAATCACTGATGTTAAACTCACTGGTCTATAGTTTTCTGAGTTTTCGAACCTTTTGAAATAACGGTATAATGTTTGCCTCTTTCCTTTCTAAAGGAACCACTCCCTCTTCTAATGACAAATTGAAAACTGTTGCAAGCGGTACGCTAATTTGTCCTACAATTTCCAATAGTAGTTTGGGCGGAATCCCATCCACTCCAGGTGATTTATTGTCCTTCATAGCCCTTATTTTCTTACTACCATTTCCGGGGTTACAATTAATTGTCCTAAATAGTCTGAAACTGCCCCCTTGAACATAGCCATTATACTCGTGTTACAATACAATTCGTTTAATGGCTGACATATTCAGTCAAGGTGATTGTGGTTAGTTATTAAGTGACTCATTAGGACTATTTCATATGAAATCAACCTGTGGTCAAACAGTTGGTGCGCCATAATTTGCGTACATTTTAATGAATGATTAAGTGGCCATATTTAAATATTTATATAAAAAGCTAGGCGTTTACATGTAAATTTGGTGTGTAATGCCTTATTATGTGAGTGGGGTAAGTGCTCATAACCACAAATTATTTTTACCTTTTATCCAATTGCCTCTGTAATGAGAAGTTTACAAGAGTGATAAATGAAATATGCTTAATATGAAGTCACATTAATACAGATTGTAAGCACAACATTTAAGAATGATAGGTAGAAGGACAGTGTTCTAATGGAGGCAAGCATATTAATGTCATATCTTAAATTGTTTGGGGCAGCCAGAATTTCATTCTTGCATTACAGTGCAATGTCTAAATTGCAACCAACGTTAAGGATTACTCAATACACAATTTGGAAGCAAATGCTTAGTTTTTTGCAGAAGAACTCAACAATAGCCACTTCTTTACTAGTTAAAATATAACTAAATTATCATAATTATGTTATTATAATTGGGTGGAAATCGGATGATTTGACATATAATGACGATCTAATAGAAACTCTTTATCATGGAACATACTCATATTCTGTTGTGTGTATGAGAAGAGGGTGGTTCTTACTGTTATGCCACTATTTACTCAACAATAAATGTTATAGTACATGCACGTATGTGTATTCATTGTTTTGGTTGAGATGAACATGATTGTTGCTGAATCCTACTAATAGTAGTAATAACTCTCTACACCTTATAGGGTGCAGATTTGAACCCTAATTTCTTAGAGAGTACGGCACCTCAATGTTAATGATAATGATGATTTGGATTTTTGTTTCGGACTAACACCTGAACGGGACACAAAGAGGGTCGAGATCTAAACACAACAACGTTGAGTATTTGCATAGTCATAGCACGTAATTTTGGGAAAGACATATTTGCAGTTCGACTCAATATTTATAAGTGACGAAAAGCGGATTACGACTCCACGTAATAAAAACAATATATAATTAAATTGGACATGTGTTGGAATAAATTTTCACGCTCAGGCGGCGGTTCGTAACCATCGAGGGAGCGGTGTGAAATGTAAAGTTATAACAAGTCCCCAACGTCAAGTGTCAATGTCAACGCGTGGCTTAGCAGAGTTGTTATAAAGCTGGTGTTCGTGCCGCAATAAAACACACTCCGGATTTAGTTCGTAACAGTGTAGATAATCTGTCGCACGTTTTACTAATTTCGAGATGGATAATGATGAATGACACTGCTTTATTTTCGACGACGTCGTCGGTTCTAGATGACGTTGTTACGTCAAATGAAAACAACACGGGTGAATTTGTTACCGAGTTTACCGCCAACGTGTGGCGTTAATGTTGGCCACCGCTATGCGTGATGGGACTCGTCGGTAACGTGCTCGTGCTGCTCGTGCTGAGGCGAGACGGATTCATGCGGACGTCGGCCAACGTCTACTTGAGTGCCCTGGCCGTCGGTGACAATCTGGTGCTGATAATCGCCTCAGTGGCAGTATACCCAGGTTATAGCTGGGGCTGGTGGTTAGTAAGTACTTGTAAGGTGGCGTGTCGCACCATCTGGCCGATACACTATATACTTGTAAACGCGTCCATTTGGCTCGTTGTCGCGTTCACTGCCGAGCGCTGCGTCGTCGTCCGCTTCCCGATACTCAAGCTACGCCTGTGTACCCCGCGCAACGCCGGCTTATGCTGCGCTTTGCTGCTGGTGTTGGCCTTCGTGAAAAACCACGACCTCTTCTTCATATACGACCTTGTCACTGATACATATTCCGGCGATGCTGTTTGCATTGTATCGTTGCGCTACCTATATTATTTTCACAACTACCGACCAAAGATTACCGTCGTCGCCTCCTGCGTGATCCCGACAGGTGTCGTGCTGGTTTGTAACTGGGCGATAATACGAACACTACGTCGGGAGTTGATGCAAACGGCCGTGCCAGACTCGATCGTTAGACGCACAACAGTAATGTGTCTGGCCGTGTCGTTCGCATTTATCGTTTGCTTCGTTCCAAGTTATGTGTTCTATGCCATCATACCCAACTGGCCAATGACCCTACAGATTCAGGACAATATAGTATGGTCCCTGGGCCTCCTGCGATACGCCAATCACGCCGTCAACTTCTTCCTCTACAGTCTCACGGGTGCTCACTTCCGTTGCGAGTTGGTCGCGTTGTTTCGCTGTGGCATCCAGCGCGGACGTGCGACGGCGGCTGTACTTCGTAGAATGACGTCCCGTGTTTGGTTTGGCAGACTTGGTTTCCGCCGGGACTTTGAAAACGATTTCGAAATGCATTAAAGCTAATATTGATTGACATTATTTTGTTGATTTGCATGTCGCACCGGGTCACGCTCGTCTCGATAGCGCAAGTCGCATCCGGTCACGCTCGTCTCGATTGCGCACGTGACACCCAGTCACGTTTGTCTCGATTGCGCACGTCGCATCGGTCATGCTCGTCTCGATTGCGCACGTTGCATTCGGTCATGCCCCTCTCGATTGCGAACGTCGCGCCATGTCACACTCCTCTCGATTGCGCACGTCTCACCCGGTTTCGCTCGTCTCGACTGCGCTTGTCTCGACCAGTTGCGGTCGTCTCAGTCTCGCATGCATTCACTGATGTGCGCGCCTCGACACTTTACCACAGTGTACTGACAAAGTGTTCGGATGTGACTTTCATACATGTTCCGTCCCGAACGGATATACACCTAAGTCATGCCTGGCAGTCTACGACCAATGTAAACTTCATTTTAGAATATTTGCAAATTGTTTTCTACATATTATCATTTTTACTAAATCGGTGCATTACATGTAGCTATATTATAGACAGACAGACATATAGGTAGAGTTGGTTATTTATCCAATTGTCCAATAACATTATAGTATAATAATCATGATACTAATAATGTACTTTATGGTATAACAGTAACAATGCGAAATTTCAAATGGGTGTCATATTAAATGTTCAACTTGTATATGGGAGACTCCTATCAAAACTAAAAAAGTGTATATAGTATATCGAGGTATATAGTCAATGAGTTTATTTAACGTATATTTCAGCTTGTGTAAATTAATTATTTTACTGTATAATAAGTATGTTCCGTTTGCGCACCAGAGTTCAACCAATGTCTGGGTGAGTCTATATTTAAAAGTGATTGTTATGCGTAGTGATAAGTGCACTCTTTTGTGTAATTTGTGTATTTGTGATGTATATAGCATAGTGACATGTTTATAGTTGGCTACGTGTACATATATGTGCGCTAGACATAGGAAATCTGTATTGACTTCCGCACCAGTGGCCAGTTTGATGGACCGCTCCTTATTGATGGTGAGGCAGTGGATGTAACGGACACCTTCAAATATATTGGTGTAACACTTGAGAATAAATTGACGTTTGGCCTCCATGCTAAAGGTGTGAAAAAAGTGCCAGCAAAGACTGGACCTGTTAAGGAAACTAAGATAATTTCATGTCCAACCAACACTTCTGCTCATGTTGTACGGGAGCATCATAGAATCAGTGTTGACATATTGTAGTATCTGTTTCTTCCCTGCTTTGTCTGTCTCAAACAAAAACATGCTTCTTCGCATCTGCAAAATTGCTTCAAAGATCATAGGCATTCCCACACCGCCTGTCTCTCAGCTGTGTGAACGCACGTTGATCAGAAAAGCACGTGCAATTGCCAATGACCCTGCCAACCCACTGTATACAGAGTTTGACCTTCTTCCTTCTCAAAGACGATACAGATGTTCAAGATGTACAAAAACAGTTTCAAAAACAGCTTCGTTCCCCAGGCCATAAGTCACCTAAACAAACTTTGAGTTAACAAACCACCACATGCAATCCGACCGTTAAAATATATAACGTATGCACTAACTACTCTCACGTTTGTATTATTATTATTATACACTTAATTCATGTATGCACTACGTTTAACTATGTTTACTAACAATACGTTGTATTCTCTTTATGCTCAGCAAGCAGAAAAAAACATAATCCGATGTATTTATTACTACTGGACAATAAATGCGTATTATGTTGTACTGTATATTGCAGTCGATAATAGAGCATATGCTTAGGTAGCTTTTTATGGTGTAATCTTCTAAATATGTCCTTGTCAGCTATATGTGGTCGCGTTGTCCTTTATGAAGTCTGGTGTATAGTTGATGATATGCGTTAAATTATATCTCAGACAATATTTTGCAAATTCGTGTTGTGTCCTAAATATGTGTATTTTGTTGCGTTGACGCGTGAGATTATTATGTGTATACATGTTCTTGTATATTGACCAGTTCTATAAATAAGCTGGTAACTGTCTATATATGAATTTATAGTAGAAGCGTAGTATTTGTATTTTTAGTAAGTCTTCAACCTTTAAAATAGAGAGTTTTTAAAATAATGGTTCCGGGTGTGCGTTGTATTTACTTATATGTATTATTCTAATAGCTTTCTTTTGTAGTTCAGTTATCCTATTAGATTGGTAGCCCCAGAACGTTAAACATTAATTTCAAATTGGCAATATTAGTGTGTTATTAAGTAGAATTTTAATACGTCAGGGGTGGATATGCTTCAGCTTGTTTATAATTCCAATTGTCCTAAAGCACTTACTTGCTTCTTTTTCAATACGTTTGTGCCAGTTTAGATGTGTCTCTATTGTTAGACCTAAATAGTTAGTGTTAGACTCTTTAAATATTTACACCATCTGTTGTTAAGGCGGGTACTGTTAGCTTTTTAGTCGGCTTATGAAAAATCATATATTTCGTTTTGTTGATATTTAATGATAATTAATTTAATTTTAGCCATTCTAATATATAGTGAAGCCAGTTATTAATGAAACATAAAGTTTCTGCATTGTTTGTAACATTTGTAAAGGACTCAAATATACTTAATAGCGAAGTATTATTCGCATACGTAATTATGTTAACAGAGTAATGGCTTGTGAAACATCATTTAAATATATATATATACATATATATGTGTGTGTGTGTGTGTGTATATATAATGATTAATAGTGGACCTCAAATTTAACCTTGGGGAACCACCGCCTCAATGGGTGATACATTTGGTTGTATGTCATCGTTTTGTAAAAATTGTTCACGGTATAATAAATAACTCTGTAATAATTATAACGCTAAAGGTTCCAAGCTATAATATTTTAATTTTGGTAAAAGGATTGTGTGGTCAAGGGTATCGATTGTTTTCGATAAAATTACTAGCTTGGCAATTCGCGAACATATCTTTCTAACGTGTATACAATATAACCTTTGGCCAACATTTGTTGGATATTTATATTTTCTATAACCTGGACTGTTACTTCTTGTTTTGTTTGATATTTGGAGTGTGGGTATATTATAAATGTGTAGAACTTTGCGTGTCATAAAATCGCGTTAAATTGCAATGCTTAATTCCGTCCGACTCCTTCGCTAAATGTCTATGTTGAACTGGCAGCTACCATTCTTAATAAACCTGGTTGGCATGTCATCATTCAGTGTAAAAGTGTATATGTTTTGACTATATGCACTACATCACGGTAATTACATAAATAACAAGGTGCAACTCAAATGTACAGTGAATAGTTACTTTCTGCGCTGCAGTTTAACTATCAAATATTAAAATAAATTTATTTTAATTATGTATTTCTTGACTGCAACATAGTACGGTAAGGGGATACTTATTTCAATCCAACAACAATTATTATGTAGTATACCTCTATATGCTCAGATTTTAGAAATACCAGCAAATAGAGTAGACTATCTGTTTTTATTATACTGATGCACTTTTGGTTTGTATTTCAGTATTGCTATTGCTAACAAATCAAGGGATGAGGAAACACTATCGTCTTCAACTCTTACATGTGAACCCTTTCACATTCTCCATTGTGCGTAGAACACTGCGCATCAGATAGTGCTAAATAGGAATTTGGAGACTTGCTGTGAGAGAGCAGTCAAGCATACATGATTATGTATCAAAAAGAAAATGAAATGTAAAATGACAACATGCCTAGTAATAGTGCATGCTTCGTTGGACTGCAATAAAAAATAGTATATATATACACTAGGATAATTACTATATTGCAAAGTACATTGTATGTATATATACTGTATTGTAAAAAACTGTTGTGTTGCTCATGAATAAATATATATAAATATATATATATATATATATATATATATATTCATGAGCAACTTTTTACAATACAGTATACATACAATGTACTTTGCAATATAGTAATTATCCTAGTTAAACAAAACATTTTTTAAACAAAAAGGTGAATATCCAGCATCAACAGAAAACTAATTATAAAACTTGCTATCTTTATTTGACAGTTGATTTTTATTGTAAATGTGTTTCTTTTCAAAATGACATGTAGGGTATATATAATCACAGGATAATAGTTATATATCCTGTGATGATATATATATATATATATATATGTTTAAAAAAAAGTTTTGTTTAACTAGGATAATTACTATATTGCAAAGTACATTGTATGTATATATACTGTATTGTAAAAAACTGTTGTGTTGCTCATGAATATATATATATATATATATATTCATGAATGTCAGTAGTATATATATATATATGTATACTATAACTATTATCCTGTGATGATATATACCCTACATGTAATTTTGAAAAGAAACACATTTACAATAAAAATCAAATGTCAAATAAAGATAGCAAGTTTTATAATTAGTTTTCTGTTGATGCTGGATATTCACCTTTTTGTTTAAAAAAAATTTTGTTTAACTAGGATAATTACTATATTGCAAAGTACATTGTATGTATATATACTGTATTGTAAAAAGCTGTTGTGTTTACACGATTCTATGAATAATATTGTAATCAAGTAAGTCAACAAACATTTGAAATTACCTCTAGTTATGTTCCATCATACATTATCATGATGTATAGCTGGTAGGCAAAATCGTGGTGTGGGTCTTTTGTGAAATGCTCTTGAACAATTGTAACTGCATTGCCATTGGCATTGACATTTGACATCATGTATATTTTGGATTTTTTACGTAAATCATCACATTAAAATGTAACATGTAAACAAACTAACAAATTTACGAACGATTTTGATAGATATATAGCCATTCATGAGCAAACTGGTGTGACTAATTACACAGAGATTGGATATTTCACAAGTGTACTACGGATTATGACAAAAGCAATGCCTGCTCCCGCAATGCCTGCTCCCGAAGCGGCGAAACGTCGACTCGAGCGAGTCGGTCCGCTTGTCTTGCATTGCGGCTATAGGGCACGCAAGTCTCGTCTGTAATTAGTAATTAATAAACATGCACCTATACAATCCAAATGTCAGAAAGACCACCGGCTCCATGGATGACTTCCGAAATTATACTATCTAAAAGCGTCGTCGTTATTTAGAGAGTGTTTGGCGCAAATCGCGCTCGCCATTAGAGAGGTCGCCCTATTCTAAGCAATTTCACCTCTGTAACAGACAAATGGCCAAAGCAAAATAAGATTATTATACAAATATGGTCATAAATAAGTCTGATAACCCGCGTCAGTTATGGAACTGCATCAATAACATTCTACAGACGGCCTACTCCATCGCTACCTGATCACGTATCAATTAAGTCTCTATGTGATTTTTTCTCTAGTCACTTTAAGAATAAAATCAGTATTATTCGTTCTGCAATCACACGTCATAATTTAAGTAATGTCAATGTGGACTTTCCACAAATAAATTGTCTACTTGTATCATTTGAACCTGCAACAGTTGATGATGTTAGGGAAATAATGATGTCCTCCCCTAATAAATCTTGTGCACTTGATCCATTTCCAACAATACTGCTAAAAGCATGTATCGATACACTAATTGGACCTATAACAAATATTATAAATGCATCACTTTGCTCTGGCTGTTTTCCTGATGATTTCAAATACGCCCATGTCACACCATTTCTTAAGAAGTCATCTTTCCCTAACAAGACCTAACGATTTATAGTCCTATTTCTAACCTCAGCTTTATTTTCAAAACACTACAAAAGGTTGTAGCAAGTCGTCAAAGGTCTCACATTAGCATAAATGTCTTAATTAATGTGTCACAATCGGCAGTTTCATTCATCAGAGACTGCCCTCTTAAAGGTTCATAATGACATTGAGTTGAACATAAATAATAATGGTAAAGTGACTGCACTTACTTTACTAGATCTCTCTGCCCCTTTTGACACGATTGATCACAGCATTCTCATTGAACGCCTATTAAAGTGGTACGGCATATCTGGCACAGCTCTAAGCTGGTTTTCTTCATATATATCCGATTGATTCCAAACTATAAACTGCTTTTCAGCTGCACTGCCGGCTTTATTTGGTATTCCCCAGGGTTCTGTTCTTGGGCCTTTGCTTTTTACTCTTTACAATACGCCACTAAGCTATGTTATACAAAGTCATAACTTGGATCATCATCTTTATGCTGATGATACTCAGATCTACATTTCGTTGGCTACCCCGGATACAAATCGCTCCCTTAACCAACTTAGTGATTGCCTTCATGATATCTTCCACTGGATGACTGACAGCAAGTTGAAATTAAATGCAAATAAAACTGAATTGATCATTATTGGTACTCCAATGCAGCGTAGTAAACTGGATGTTTTTCCCTACGCGTATTTTGAATCAGTATATCACGCCAGCAACCTCGGTGCGGAATCTAGGAGTGATCTTTGATAGTAACTTTAATTTCCGACAACACATATCTCAAATATGTCGTCGCTGTTTTTATTATATTCGTGGTCTTCGCCGTATTCGCCGGTATATGTCATTTTCTGTTGCTAAAATTATTGCAACAGCGCATTTTAGCAGTAGACTTGACTATTGCAATTCCCTCCTTTATAATATCGCTAGCAAGGATATCACAAAACTTCAGCTTGTCCAACATTGTCTAGCAAGAGTAGTTACAAACTCCTCGTTTTTCTAGCTCTGTACCACTTTTGAAGTCATTGCATTGGCTTCCTGTACGACATCGTCTAATAGTTAAGATCTGTACCATTACATACCAGGCACTGTCCAGTAAGCAACCATCTTATTTGCATTCATTGCTTACTCATGTAAATAAACCTATCCAGCTTCGATCATCTAGTTCTGATCTACTTTTTGTTCCGAGAGTCAACACTAACATTGGAACTAGGGCTTTTTCTGTTGCTGCACCAACTCTTTGGAATATGCTCCCTCTTAGTGTTAGATCAGCTGATAATATTATAAAATTCCGTCGTCATTTAAAAACTTATCTTTACAACCTTGATTATCCACCGTAGCTCCCTAGCGCCTTGACCCATCTGTTGACAACTAGAATATTGCTTATGGATTTTGAGATTGATCAATCCTTTTGTTTTGATGCGCATCTGAGCTTGGTGTCCAAAGATTTAGGCGAAATATGAGTTATCTTATTATTATTATTAGGACGCCTAAATATTCGCATTTTTATGTACATTAAGCAGTAAAATATGCATATGACGATTTAAATATCCCTTATTTGCATTGGTTGTCACTATGTTGTAAAATGTTTCATAATAATTAGTGTCTTTGTGCTCATGCTATAATATTATACTCTCCTGGGTGTAATTCAAATCTGGTGGTTCGTATGCTGCGTCACAGGAGATGTATATCAGATTAAAATTGATGGTAGAAATAGTGCAACAACGGTTGTTAGTGAAGGGAGAGAATTGTGCATACACGTTTAGTATTATACATGTGAACTATATCATCATACCTGCCTGTATTATAGTCAGCAAATACAAAAAGAATTTAAAAAAAATGAAACAACTGAAACATTTTATATTCTCTATTGTATTCATGTTAACACTGTTGTGTGTATAGGTAAAAAGGTAAATTCTTATATTACGCAGTATCCATCCTCAGGACAGGTCAAAGCGCTTTACACTTTACTCCCTGGCATACCTGCTCAATCGAACACCATCTCGACTTCTCTGGGTTAATGCGTGAAGACTCTTCGTACACAGATATCCATCAATGTGTATAGCTAGGTGCTCTTTCACACAGCTGAGTGAACTGAAGCAATGTAGAATAAACGAACTAGACCAAGGTTCGACACCGCCTCACATGATTCTAAACCGCGTTCTCTCAGTCGAGAGTCCGGAGCTCTTACCGCAGAGCTACTGCGCCCTATGTAAACCTTCACATGCTGTACCCATGGGACATAATTTATAACATTGTCGATCCCAAATAAACACAACGTCGTTACTGTATCCACTCTATCACAAAATAACATAATTTGGGCAATTCACGCCCCTTCAAGTTTACAATAATTCAATATTGGCTCCGTTCGAGTGTTCGAGTGCTGTAATGTGTCCGTCACTTTCTTTTATATAGCTCTCTTAACACGGAACACGTGACAATAAATGTCCAATCACTCAATCCTGGACCGTGCCTACATAATGTTACCCCTACGTGTCCATTCTACCTACAGCGGAAACACCCCTACTTTTTATAATGAGCTAATCTTAGCTAAAGTTGAATGCAAGTGAACCTAGAATAACACATTGCATCAGACCCCCTTGGACCAACTACCCATAGGCTATGTGTGTCTATTTACTATTCTTCAGATTATATTATTTCAAAATAAAAGGACATATATATATTCTTATATATATATATATAAATATATACACACACACAAGTAGCAAAATGCTACAGGTACACAGTGCACGCTGCATACACTTTGTATTACCTCAGTATTCCGCGTCCTTTCGTTCACATTGCTAGTTTCATTGACGCTTATGACGTCTTAGGCATGGAATGATCATTTATGGCAATATAAATAAATTATTATTATTTTAATTATTATTCTCTGCCGACAACGTTTGCATACACTAGTGGAGTAGACGACCCCAGTTTACTGCCCTAAAGCAGCTAACCTAAACATAGCCGAGCCAGCCAGCCGAGGCTTGTCAGGGGATGGGCCGTCACGGTGTCTACTTAGAGCCATATATGCTGCAAGCCACCCCTCGAGGGTGCGGCTGCCTGACATGCAATGGTGCTACCGTCTCGCCCTCACCCAGTCAATCGCGCCCGGTAATTACAGCGTGGCTAATAAATAATGATAATAACAAACGTTATTCATATACTTGTATCCAGAGTTTACTGTACAGAGTCGCTAAAATAAAACAACATATATACATACATCAAACGAAGTCATAAAGTCGTAGATTTACCTTACAATTACTTTTTAAAATAGCATAGTTAAAAATCAACATTATGGCAATAAATGTTGTATATAAAAACATAACTCAGACTACATATTTATAAAAAAAAGTGAGACTAGAATAGTAGTGGTAAATAAAATTCAGTTAAAGTAAATTAAATTATTAGTAAATCAATAACAAATAGATGGCCATAAAACAACATTTTACACAATAAAAGCGATTTTAAATTAGAGTTTGTTGAGGCGTGGTTTGAAAGCGTCCAGTGAGGTGATCAGTCGCAGTCCCTCCGGCAGATCGTAGCGGCCGGCATGACACGTAGTGAGTGATCAGTGTCGCAAGGTACGCGGGTGTCTGGTTGTGAAGGACGTTGAAGACAAGGATCACTATTATATATTATATGCGCCACTTCACCGGTAACAAGTGACGACATTTAATTCCATAGTTGGGCCGACATGTCTAGCTGGCTGTCAAGACACATGCTAATATCGCGTACAACCATCTTTACAGGAATCGAAGCGCCACAAACACTGACAACAGTGTCGATAGTTGGCGCCCGTACAACGGATGATAGCCTCATTTGTATCCTTGTTGAGCAGAAGTTTTTTGATAGATAGCCATTGTCTCGTCTCGCGCGCCCATTCGTCAATGCGTAGAAGTGCTTTTGAAGATATCGGCGATTTGTAAGCAGTACAGATTGAACAGCATAGGACCGAGAACAGACCACTGTGGAACACCATGCTCTGTTGTTTTTCGAGCAGATGTATTTTGTGTTATCTATACGACATTTGTTTGACCCAACAGGTATGATGTAAACCTCTTGAGCACTGTGTGACTCAGTCCAATATCAAATAGTCGCTGCAGCAAAATGGTGTGATCTAGTGTGTCGAAAGGAGGACTGACATCTAACAGCACTAGTAGCACTCCGCGCCAAGCATCAATTGCTTGAGTCAAGTCTTCGTGGATACGCTCTAGCGCGGTCTCAGAACTGTGGGTCAGGCGGTAAGCACTTTGAAAACGAGTCATTGAAGTCATTCGCATCCATGTAACGGCACAGCCTGCAAGAAGATGGAGCACATCATCAACAGCCACATCATGTAGCACCTCGAGAAGTCCAGAGCAGCAAGACTTCCGACGCGGACGGTCCTGCGAGACGCAGCTCCTGTGGTGTGTTGACGAAACATCCGAAGAATTAGACAGAGGACGCCACGAGGACACAATTGTCATAGATTTCTCAAAAGCCTTCGACAACGTCAGTTGGTGTCACCCTACAAGTCGACCTGAAATGGGGATCCCATATAAACATAATTACAAAAAATGCCAGTAAGAAACTAAACTTTCTCCGGCGCAACCTGAAGATCGGAAACAAGAAAACAAAAGAAACTGCATAGAAGGGCCTCGCTCGCCCGATTCTGGAATATGCAGCCACCGTGTGGGACCCCTACACTGCAAGTGATACCCAGACCGTAGAGAAAGTGCAGCGCACAGTAGCAAGATGGGTATCAAACCGACACCACCAAACATCCTGTGTTGACTCCATCATCGACTCCCTACACTGCAACAGAGACGCAAAAGAGCTCGGCTGGAGATATTTTTATGAATTCCATATTGGCCTCAACTCCATGAATTCCACCTACCTGCCAGAACCAACAGACAGCATGCTGAGCTCCAGGAAAAACAACACCGGCAGCTACAACATCCCCTATCGCAGGACACAGTACCATCAGATGTCGTTCTTCCCGAGGACAATTCCGGATTTTAACAGCCTGTCCCAGGAGGTAGTGACGGCCGAGTCCCTGGACTGCTTCAAGTCCAGGCTTGCCGCCTATCTATAAATACCACACTCCTACCACTCCTCTTCCCTACCCTCCTTTATTCTGCCTATCACCTTATCTGCTTTACCCCAACTACACCAGAACATCTACCCCCTTTCACACATTCAAGTGATCTTAAAACCACGCTGGCCATCTTCGCAACCTCCATACGACATAATCATCAATATATTGATGTTGGCCGTAAAAAGGAAGAAGACGAACAATTCATTTGAGACGTATCGTTCCATAGTCTTCGACACAAAATATACTTGTAATGTCGGACGATAGGTCATGAGTACGTTAACATCGAAACAACGTTTTAAAGTAATGGTGTTACTATAGAATGTTTCATATTCTGCGGTACGACGCCTGACTGTAGAGATGCATTGACTATGTCAGTAAGCATTGTTGTCCTTAAGCAAGCTTGTCGGCATTAGATCTAAGTAGCACATCTTAGTAGTAAACAGCCGTACGATACGTATGGTATCTTTCCTCGTAGCGGGCATGAATATATTGGATTCCACAAGTGCTTCAGAATTTTGCTTTCGTCATTCGATGGTACGATGTATTCGAGTAACCTTATTGGTGAAATACTTGTGAAATTGCTCAGCAAGAGCTGAATCCATTCTCAGAAGCCATGTGTGTGACTACGTACACTACCATTTGCAGACCTCTTACGCGTTGTATTGACGTTTGATGAATCAAACTTATAATTGACTTAGCCGTACCACACGTGAGAAAAGTGTAGACACACGTCCGACTCCCGCCCAATTTCCAGTTCGACATTCTCACGAGCCGTTGATCAGTATTGTGTATTTAAATAATTACGACGACTCTCTAAACAGTCCATGAAGACCACACAGAAGTCCACTAGAATTTTACGGCAAGCGATATTATTGGCCGAGCTATTTGACAATTCTCACGAGCCGTTGATCAGTATTGTGTATTTAAATAATTACGTCAACTCTCTAAACAGTCCATGAAGACCACACAGAAGTCCACTGGAATTTTACGGCAAGCGATATTATTGGCCGAGCTAATCTTCAGAGTTTCGGCGAGCGATCTATCTGGGGTACTGAGACTAATGTAAGCAGCAGTGCCATTGGCGATCGAGGATGGCTGAATCATCAAGCGAGTCGGATAGCTGAATGGGTGGAGATCGGCGAAGCAGGGCGTTCTTTACACAGAACATTTGTTTCACGTTATGGCCGGCATCTTTTATCAGCATACAATAGTGATTCGATTTAGCGACACTGAGTTTTCGTCGGTAGTCCTCTCGTAGAGTCGTGAAGATCTGTCTATGTACAGTGAGTTTATCCTTTAGCCATTGGCGTTCGTCGCGGCAGAGGTTGCGTTTTCGTTCTACCATTTCTTCAGTGTGCCACGGAGTTGTCAGGCGAACCGTGATGACTCGTTTGATAATTGACGCTTGTTTCTTGATAATATTCGCGATTACGGTGCTGTAAGTGGCAATTCATCCCAGGGGAAGAATAAATAGTGTTTGAATGAACAATTCTGCCAGGGGGTGTAGTGTACACGTTGAGCAGTCCTAAGGCCTTGATATCCCGTTGTTTTTACGTTTTAAAGTGAAAACACCTGAACGGAACAGAACGAGGGTCGAGATTTAAAAACAACAACGTTGCGTATTTGCATATACAGCACGTAGTTTTTGGAACGACATATTTGCAGTTCGACTGAATAGTTTTTTGTGATAAAAAAGGAAGATGACTCCACCTAATAAAGCAATCAAGAATTATATTGTAAGTATATGTCGTGGAATAAATGTTCACGCTCAAGCGGCGGCTCGAAACTATCGAGGGAACGGTGTGGAAATTAAACATACGGAAAGCTCTGAACATGAAGTCTCAGTGTCAACACAGGGTTTAGCAGCGTTGTCATAAAGCTGGTGTTAGTACCGCTATCAATTATTTTCCCGATTGTTTTTGTAACAGTATAGATTAACTGTGTGGCAAGCTTTTATTAGTTTCGAAATTGACAATGGCGAACGACACTGCTTTATTGTCGACGACGTCGTCGGTTATAGAAGAATTGGTTACGTGTAATGAAAACAACACGGATGAATTGTTCAACGAGCTGACCGCCAACATATGGCGGTACGGATGGCCGCCGCTACATCTCATGGGACTTGTCGGTAATCCGTTCGTGCTGCTCGTGCTGAGGCGGGACAGGCTCGTGCTGACCTCGGCCAAGGTCTACTTGACTTGGGCAATCGATTCGCTGAGATGCATGTGAATTAACTGTAATCATGCGTGACATGGACAACGTATTCAGTAAGATGTGTGTTAGCTGAGTAGAACTGTACGTGACATGGACAACGTATATGTTAAGATGTGTGTGAGTTAACAAGACCTGTATGTGACATGTGTAACCTAGTCATTAATATATTTGTGAGCTGCCTGGAACTGTACGTGACATGGGTAAGGTATATGTTGAGTGTGTGAGTTTAAAAGGAACAGTAAATTATATGGCAACCTATTCATTGAGATGTGTGTGATTTGACTGGAACTGTACGTGACATCGGCAACCAAATCGTTGGCAACGGTGAAGATCTTGTGACATATGACATAAAATCAGTGACTGACACATCTTAGTTCAGACCCTGAAAACGGCAGAAGAAATTAGCCAAGCGCAATGTGACTATTTTGAGCCGAAGAAATATTTCTTGTGTGAGAATACGCAGACAGGCACAATAAGTAAGAACCATCTTTCCCTATACGGAAGACTCGGGGAGAACACCAACGAAGGTTAGAATCAAAAGCTAACATGTGATCTGTGCTCTGTTCTCTCAATTGTCAATCATGCAGCAAAAATCTCACAGCGTTGTTCGTCCATGAAAGCCATGTATGTCCCAGTCACAGTCACACATGAGTCTGCAACAATGCACGAAGTCAGATCTGATACGACCAACTTGAATGACTATACAGCGTGCGTATTTGTGCCATAAGTCTGACGCTGTTTCCAGAATGTCAAAATGTTGGACACAGATTTGGACAAGAACAGCCTCAAAAGCACCCGAGAAAGCATGATTACCGGGCATTTCGTAAATATTTCTGTCACGACTGTCATATACCAAGGCATCCCGTAAAGTGACGAACATTTTGGCAAGTATTGTATAATATACATAATTATACGTAATGCATCGATTTGGTGAAAAGTTACAGTGGCATGATAATATGTAGTAAATAGTTTGCGAATATTTCAAATCAAGAAGATAACGTTGTTTGTATGCTGCTAGGCATCCGTTCGGGTGTTACATCCGTTCGGGGTTACGTCAGTTCGGGGCTACGTCCGTTCGGGGTTACATCGGTTCGGCGTTACATCCATTCATGGTTTCTTCCGTTCAGGAGTCCGTTCGAGTTTACATAATTTCTTGGTTACGTCCGTTCGGAGATAAATCCGTTCTGGGTTATGGCCGGTCTGGGTTACGTCCGTTCGGCGTTTCGTCCGTTCGGAGTTAGATCCTTTTTGAGTTACGTCCGTTCAGGGTTACGTCCGTTCACGATTATGTCCGTACATGGTTACATCCGTTCGGAGTTATATCCGTTTGGCGTTACATCCGAACAGGGTGACGTCAGTTCGGGATTATGTCCGTTTGGGTTTACATCCGTTCGGAGTTACATCCGTTCGGGGATACAAACGTTCAGGGTTACGTATATTTTCGGTTACGTCCGTAACTTTGTTAGTACACTGTAGTAAAGCAAGAGCGTGGCGCGCACAACCGCGAGAGCATCTCAAAGAGGTAGGCAACTGGACGAGACGTACGCAATTAAGAAGAGCATGATTGCGGGCGACGTGTACAATCGAGACGAGCATGACCGGGTGCGACGTGCGCAGTCGAGACGGACGTGACCGGGTGCGAAGTGTACAGTTGAAAAGAGTGTGACTGAGTGCGATGTGCGCAACCGAGACGAACATGACCGGGTGTGACGTGCGCAATCGAGAGGAGCTTGACTGGGTGCGATGTGCGCAATCAAGATGAGCGTGACCGGGCGAGAGTTGTGCAATTAGACGAGCATGACTAGCTGGGTGCGACGTGAGCAGTCGAGTCAAGCGTGATAGGGTGCGACGTGCGTAATCGAGACGAACGTGACCGGGCGAGACGTGCGCAATCGAGACGAACGTGACCGGGTGTGAAGTCCGTATTCGAGACTGATGTGACCGGTGCGACGTGTACATCGACAAAATAATGTAAATCAATATTCACGTTAATGCATTTCCAAATAATTTTCAATGTCTCTTCAAAAACCAAACCTGCCAAACTAAACACGGGATGTCATTCTACGAACTACTTTCGCCACTACGAAACAACGCTAGCAATTCGCACCGGAAGTGAGTACTTGTCAGACTGTAGAGGAAGAAGTTGACTGCGCGATTGGAGTAATGAAGGAGAACCAGGGACCATAATATATTGTATTGCATCTGTACGGTCATTGGCTAGTTGGGCATGATGACATAGAACACATAACTTGGAACGACACAGGCAATAAAAGCGAACGAGACGACCAGGCACATGACTGTTGTGCGTGTGACGATCGAGTCTCGCACGACAGTTTTCATCAACTCCCGACAAAGTGTTCGTATTATCGCGCAGTTACAGACAAGCACGACACATCTCAGGATCACGCAGGCGGTGACGAGGGTAACATTTTGTTGGTATATCTTCACATAATCAAGGTAGTGCAACGGGACATTGCAAATGACGTCGCCGGAATCTTTATCAATTACAAGGTCGCATACGAAGAAGAAGTCAGTGTTTTTGACGAAGGTTATCACCAGCAGCGACGATCAGTATAAGCTAGCGTTGCGCGGGGTACACAGGCGTAGCTTCAGTAGCAGTAAGCGGACAACGACGCAGTGCTCGGCAGTGAACGCGACAATGAGCCAAATTGACGCGATTATAAGGGGTCATGCACCTAAAACAAAAGAACCATGTGCAACTATAATCACATTTTTAACATGTCTTTTATTAGGGAACATTTTTTTTAAGACATATTTTCTGTGTACTTTGTACAATCCACATATAGTTTTCTACACTTCCGACAGATGGCGCCAGTAGTTAGTAAGTCTGTCTCAGTAACCATTGGAATAAAAGATAAAAAGATTTTGGAGCAGGCATTCCAAATGGAGGAGCCGGTAGAGCCGATAATGACCCCATGATTAATGACTTTTCATGTAAATATAGTGCTGACCTTTTGTGGCTATGTGTAATGTAATAATAACGTAAACAAACAGTGTCTTGGCGCCCTTAGTGCAATAAAGAATACCTAGCTGTAGTCTTGAGACGCGACGACTCACCTTTTAATTGTAGTTTTGAATCTACAAAGATCATTGCTGTCCAGGAAAGTATTCAGACTCTATAGTCTTGTGGGTTGTGGTGGTATATATATATATATAGCGTAGGTAGTTGTGTCGTCGCTTAAAGAAGCGAAACCTGTGATGGAGAAAAGTCTGTACGATATGGCCAGCCATTTACATAAAGACTGTAAAATGGATATGGCTATACGTTTCGCTGGAGCGGCCTCCTTCCTGTCGAATTTCCACCCGTGCCGGGTTGAGGCGTACGGCCGGGTGTTCAGGTCGATCGAGCACGTCTATCAGTTTAGAAAGGCAATGTTTAATGAAGACGAAGAATGCGCGGAGTATATCAAAGAGGCGTGGTCGGCCTGGGTGGCGAAGCGAAGAAGCTACCTCATAAAGAAAACAAGAACGGGGGACGAGTGGGACTCAATTAGGGTCGACTGTATGAAGGCTCTGTTGATGGCCAGGTTTGGGGCGTCGAAAAAGTTGAGAAACGGCCTGTTGGCTACCGGGGACGTCGAACTGGTGGAGTGGGTGACGTCGAAAGAGGGGTTTTGGGGTTGCGGGTACGGGGGTAGAGAGGGCCGAAACATACTCGGGAAGCTGTTGATGGAGGTGCGTTCATTATACAGAAGAAACGATTAAAAAGGCCTCACCCGTCTCCCGGGCGCCAGTCGTCGATATGGACACGTCGTTAAAGCACCTTTTTACGTGTATAGTAGCCGCCCTACGGGGTGCGGCTAGACCACTTTCGTCACTCGTCTCCTGCGTTTCGCCTCGTCTATGATCGAACCGCCCCCTGAGAAGATCATGTGATGTTACGGCCAGTGGCAAACCGCCTACGCATCTGTGACGACCGACGTAGAGTTTGTAGACTGTTTGCCAGATCCGAAGATTTTAGACGCGAAAACGAGGACGCTCCTCGTACTCGATGACCTTATGGAGGAAACGGACAGTCGGGTCACTAAAAAAGTCACCATTGCAACACGTCCGTCGTGCAGCTTCTGCAGAATATCTTTCCTAAAGGGAAACAAAACCGCACCATCAGCCTAAACGCGCAATACATGGTGCTTTTCAAGAGTCCCCGGGATGCGGGCCAAGTGGGTCAGGTGGCGAAACAGATGTATCCGGGTAGAATCAAATACACGATGGAAGCCTTCAAAGACGCCACGTCAGAAGCCTACAGATATCTCCTGGTGGACCTGAAACAGGAGACGCCGGCAAATAGGGCGCCTGCGTACGGCTATTTTTCCCGACGATCGCGTTCAGTACGTCTATGTGCCAAGAGAATAAAATGGGGCACGCGTCGCAGCGGACGTCAATTGTTTGCGTCAGGATGATAGAGCGCATCAAGAAGCACATCCTGTGCCTGCAGATGTTGAATAGATACAACAATGTTAAGCTGAGAAAAGCCATACTCGCCAACGGACACGCCGACCTCATATGTAGTCTGTGCGACTGCGCGTACAACATTCTGAAAGGGAACGTGAAATTATGAGTGAAGCACAAAAAAGTGCTGGTAAAGTACAAGAAGCATCTGCGTAAGCTGACGTCAAAAAAAATCCCCGTCAGAGATAAACCGGCGGTTCTGCAAACGGGAGCAGGCGGGTTTTTAACAGCCCCGTTGCCGAGCTCCGTCCTTCTACCGCTCCTCAGACAGGTTGATGGAACACGCGAAGAAGATGGCGTTGGTATACACCCGGTTGGTGGAGAGTCTCCTCCCGTTACTCTCCCAGCCGATCACAACCACTGGACGCCGACATGAAGACCGTTCTCGAGCGCTCGGAATTATCAGGGCGAGAAAAGGTTGCATCGTACAATCAATTGCTGAGTCGCTACAACACCGTGGAGGCGTCTCGGACGCAGCAACAGGTACATGTGTCCATGGTGAACGGAGAGACGACGACGACCGAGGAAGCCCAGCCGCCTCAGCCGACGGGCCGGATCGGTATAGAGTGCGAGATCGTGGAAACATGCCGAAAAATCTGGAAGGAAAAGCCCGCCTCCTGGTGGAGAAACTAAAAACCGACCCGTTGAGTTGATGGAACGACCGCGTAGAGTTCGTTTACGACGGTGCACCTATCGCGGGAAGTAACATGGTGGATCTCGTGAACGACCTCATGAGAAAAAGGAAGAAGGCGCCACTGCCGGTCGGGTGGGAAACGTTCGGTGGTCATATGAAACGTCAGAACGTACCTATGGAGCTCGTCGGCAACCCTCAGCGTCGAGCGTACATGCAGCGGCAGCAGAAGCAGCCGGCCACGAGTTGCGCTAACTCTCTGGTACGCCAGTGGGTCGCTTATTAAAGAAGGTGAAACGCCCGAGAGGTTCAGAAGACAGTATGAACTGCCAAAGAAAGGTAATCGTCGGCCTCACCGTAGTCGCAGCATCATTCTGTTTATATATCTCTATATTATTATTATTCGTAATACGATCAGAAACACCATGGTGTCCCTTCGCCCTCAACGGAAGTCTCGCCCTCAACGGGACCTACTGAAGCGTGCCTATTTCGAGTCGAAACAGGTGGGCAGTTACGGCGGCGTCAACGCATTGCACCAAGCGACTCTAGTACCGAAACCGACCGTCAAGCAGTGGTTGTCGGAACACGACGCCTATACCCTTCACAATCCGGCTTAACGGCGTTTCAAACGGCGCTGCTTTGTCGTGGGCGGTTGAAACCAGCAATGGCAAGCCGATCTCGTCGACGTAGCTAACCAGAAAAAACACAACGACGGAACGACGTTCCTATTGACGGTCATATACGTCTTTTCGAAGCGGGCGTGGTGCGTTCCGTTGAAGAGTAAAGCCGGTCCGGCGCTCGTTACGGCCTTCGAGGGCTTGCTGCAGCAGCATCCGCCGAGCGCGCCGCAGACCGACAAGGGCACGGAGTTTCTCAACAGGCCCTTTCGGAAACTATTGAAGGAGCACGGCGTCCACCACTTTGTGACGTATGACGAGGAAACCAAAGCGAGTGACGTGGAAAGATTCAATCGCACGCTAAAGACCCGCATGTGGAGGTACTTCACGAAGCATCAGACGTTGAGGTATGTGGAGGCGTTGCCGGACTTCGTGCGGTCGTACAACAACACCTACCACCGAAGCATCGGTAGGGCGCCGGCGAGTGTCAATGCCTCGATCCAGAAGACCGTGTTGCAGCGGTTGTACGGCGGTGGCGGGGGTCGAGGCTAGCCGAAACTGCGAGAGAGCGACCGCGTACGCATCAGGAAGGCGAAAGGACGGTTCAAGAAGGGGTACATAGCAAACTGGAGCGAAGGACTCTTCACCGTCCTAGAAACGCACCCGTCCGACCATCCTGTTTACCGTTTAAGGGACTACCCCGGAACGATACTAGACGGCACCTTCTACGAGCCGGAGCTACAAAAAGTAACCGTCTCGAAGGATAAACTGTATCGCTTGGAGGCGGTTCTAAAACGGCGGCGGCGGCGGCGTAAGGGAGGCGGTGCGGAGGTGCCCGTGAAATGGTGCGGTTATCCGGCTTCCTTCAACAGCTGGATCGATGCCAAGGTGCTCGTGGCCTATAAGAGGTAATCGCACCGCTTCCGCCTCGGTAGTCATGCGTTGGACACGACACGCGGGGTGTGCACCACTGCACAAAACGGAGTGGTGTAACGCGTCACTCGGTTTTAAGTTCTTCGCGTATATGATAAAGGGAGGGTGCTCTATTGCCGAGCCGCAGTCGCGCGACGATGAGAGAGCAGGTGACAACAGTCGACGCTACCGATGACGACCACGTTGTGACAACAGTCGACGCAACCGACGCCACCGTCTCTGCGGTAACGAATGCCCCAAAGCCGATATCGTCTTCCTGAGTCAGATCGTCGTCCTGTACACGGTCATCGTGGTCAGTATATACAATCTGACGCGTGTCCAGGGCGACTCCAACCTGTGGACGGCGCTGCTGAGTAGCTGTCTCAGTTACCTACTGCCGAGTCCGTCTATGAAACGTGATGGAATCGTCTGATTTTGATATGGCATTGTCGAGCAACGCCTCTATGAAATCGCACCCCGAAAACACCTTGACTCACTACATCACGAGTCTACTACAACGCGGCGACCTATCGGGCCAGTGGGAATGCGGGCTGGTGGCGCTACAGTACCCGAACACCTGGTACAACGTGAGAAAAGAGGACACGGTCTTCTATTTGTCTTCCAAGACGGGGGAGCCGGATATTTACCGCACCGCAGACGGTTCTGAAATTCACCGCAGCAGTACCATCCCTCACGGTTTTTACAACAGCGCTTACCAGTTGATGCACAAAATCAACGCAGGACTGATGAGGCTAAGCACCGAAAAGTCAAGGCACGCCTGAGCTACAGACATATCTCTATCCGGATGATGCTGCATATGTCGGCGGGTTGTGTGACTACTATTTAAATGCATATTTTCGTCAAGTTAATTGTTTAAATCCTAGATGCTCAGAATGTAATTAAATTGATTAAATGAAACTCTACCTTTGTTTGTAAGTCTATTACCGTTCTTACACTACTTTGTTCGCCTCTCTATTCACTTACATATATTTCAATGGATCATAATACTCAGTTCGTTGTCATATATATCACCAGCAACAGCGCATATTATATGTTAAATAATACTCCGGTTTAATATTATATACTACGGAAGTGGGCTAGTGATGAATTTGAGTGATTTGTTTAACATGATTTTGATGATTGTTATGATTGTAATCATAGAGTAATGACAATCAAATGGTTTCACTGGAAGACGGCTTTTAGCCAAGTGACACCCATGCAATGTAACACATTTCCATTTGTAAGACATGTATGTGTTAACTGTATGTTACGTTGTTACATTGTAAATACAGTTACTTACTTACATGCTTACTTACTGTTGTCGTTGACAGTGTTGACTGTTGTGCTACATTGATACGCCGGCCTGTCCTCGACCTAGGGCTAGGCAAGTCCCTAACATTTAATTTTAACGATTAAATTAATTTAGTACAATACATTATATGTAATTATGGTATTGGTAGTCTTGCCCTTGCCTTGGCATCTAGTTTTGGTTTTAAAGTTATGTTTAACTGAATGGTTCACAGTGTTCTTCAAATCGGGGCGATCTTTTTCTTTCTGCTCTAACATGATAACACAGAGGCTAGAAACACTAAACTTCTCCACATATTTGTCACATTAAATATAGATATTCTTATTATATCTCGCAAAACCTCGGCGTTACACAAATGTATCTTCCAGCATCACAGAGGATTCTTCTGTTCGGAACAAGCATGATAAAACCTCATTTTATTATAATTGGTATCCTTCATTCTCAAAACTGCATGGTCATGGATCACTGAGCCAGCAGTTTCTCTGTATGTTCTCTCACTGACTCTATTATGTGACATAAACTGTGGTCAACTTTGGAAAATGGCCACCATATTAGTCAATTAGTTTTAATAAAAAACATTTCTCGATTTTTAAAGCACTCCCAAAAATGAAATGCAATGATTTTAAAGAATTCATGTCCATACCATTTACTTTATATATATTTTAATTGGTGAAAGAATATTATTTTGTTCATCGTTTTCTTTCAATGGTCAACCTTTTTTACAACAACTGGAAGAGAACCAATGCCAGCTACCTTGTGATTGTCAATGTCATACACGTGGTCCTTCTCTCAAAAGGTGAACAGAATGACAAGGCGGCACACAGGTATATTCAGGAAAGACAATTATAATAATAGTATATGTCAGTTCAATTACAAACAAACTTATGCTTCTAAATAACTTTCACAAAAAACACTCATAACAACTACTTTGTACTTTACTGACACCGAGCAGATATACATCAAACCGGATTTATATAATTTATATATATATATATATATATATATATATATATATATAGTTATATACATATTTATATATATATATATATTTATTTATTTATAAATAATTCACAATTTACAGACGTTTGTTGATTCAGTTGCACTTTGTTCCACTTGCTGTCATCCTCTATCTAGATTGTGTGACCCAGGTGCACAATTTCAAAAAATTACATATTTACCTGCCCGACCGTCTTTACGCTCTTTGTTTATTCATTGAGGTGCTTTCCAATCATTATGACCTTTCAGATTTTCGGTGGGGTTAAATACATGTTTTGATTAATCTATATGCAAAGGGTACTGATGAAGATTTTTAATTGATTAATTCCTTTGCTCAGATGGTGCATGTATGCACGTATGCGATAAATCAGGACTAAAGAGAACACTAACACAGTTTTTGCACAGTTAATTTGTTGGCTGGTTCCACAAACTTTATCGTGCCTATGGAAGTAGAACTGAAATAAATGTGTTTACACTAACTTATCTATACGTTAATAACTCTTGTTTTATTAAGCAGGATCACATTGTGCCAACACCACATCTCGAGCAGGAGGGAAACCCGTTTTTCTCCGAGGACATTCAAATGGATGATACTGTGATTTGCAAATACAGATGTTCAGCACAATTTCTGCAGTTTTGGAAGCTACTTTGATTTCTATGTGTATGTATATATATATATATATATATAAGGGGTATGTAATATATATATATATACCCCCTATTTGGGAAGAAGAGTATATATATATATACCCTATATGGGAAGAACAGTATGTATATATATACATATATATATATATGTGTGTATATATATACTGTTCTTCCCATATAGGGTATATATATACTGTTCTTCCCAAATAGGGTGTGTATATATATATATATATATATTATATACTCCTTATACGGGAAGAACAGCCTCTGCTTTATATAAATCACATTGTAGGGCTTAATCGACATAAGCCCAGCAAAGCCCCCCGGCAAAAAATCCAAATATCCATCAATAACATCTATAACGAAGGCTTCTCAATGCCTTTTACATGCTCCTTTTTACTACCCGAAACAGATAGCTTTTTCTAAGTCGATTAACACTTCTGGAGATCAAACCCTGAAATGACTTGTCAATTATTGTTTTTCTCATATTTAAAACAAAGACATTAAAAAAAATTGTTCGGATATTTTATGTGATCGATTTACTTCAACGTACACAGTACTCTGTTCTAAGTGGTATTATATGACCATGTGTTTATGTTAATTTCAGAAGCCCACAACTTGTACCTCAATATACGTTTTAATAATAAATAGTGAACTGTTGTCTATGGCAGCCCTTTAGAAGGCTAATTATATGGTCATTCTAATGGTGTTACAATATAATTTTTGTAATGGCTTATAAACTCAGTCAAAGTGTTTGTGGTTGGTTATTATGTGACTCATTTAATCAATAGGGCTATATGAAATCAACCAATGGTCAAACAGTTGGCGCATCAGAATTTTCATAAATTTTTACCAATGATTAACTGGCCATATTTAAGTATTTCTTCAAAACGCTAGGCGTTTATATGTTATAAATTGTGTCTGTAAGGCCTTATTATGTGAATTGGGTAAGTGCTCAAAGGCACACGTTATTTTTACCTTTCTCAGTTGCTTCTGTAATGAGAAGTTTACAAGAGTGATATCTGAAATATGCTTAATATGAAGTCATATTAATACAGATAATGAACACAACATTTAAGAATGATAGGTAAATAACAGTGTTTTAATGGATGCAAGCAAATTGATGTTATATCCTAAATTGTTTGGGGCAGCCACAATGTCATTGTTGCATTTCAGTGCAATGTCTAAAATTTGGCCATCTACATCTAGTGTCATAATGCATTTCAGCACCAAAAAAATATGAGAAAATCCTATAATCAACATATTTGCAATAAGGATTGGGCAAAGACCTATATAAACTACACATTACAATTCTAGGATGGTGTTCACTATCACATTATATATATATATATGTATATATATATATATATATATATATAAACTACACATTACAATTCTAGGATGGTGTTCACTATCAAGTAGTATATATATATATATATATAAACTACACTTTACAATTATAGGATGGTGTTCACTATCAAATTATATATATATATATATATATAAACTACACATTACAATTCTAGGATGGTGTTCACTATCAAATTATGTATAATATATATATATATATATTCCAAACACGACTAAAAAACATCTTGACAAATTATTTAGCTAACAACTTTAGGAGTATTCACAGTGAAAAATTTTGATCATTTGATATGACAACATTCTCATTTTGGGTGTTGAAATTTATAAAATTTCTAGATAGGTGAAGTTTAATGATAAAATATTATGAAAGCTTTGCAACAGTCTGATGAACTAAAGTAGTATTGTCAGTATCCGTAACAATATATAAATGGCAGCAATATGGATTGTGTACAACAATGAAACACAGAGTGGTGAAGTAATTATTGCAAATAACAAAATGTTTTCCCCTAAATGTGTGCACTTGGTATACCACTTTCTATGCACACGACAGTTGAAATTGCCTGCCATCCATTGTTAACATGTAACAAGACAACTTATAGGATGAATAATTAATGACGCCGCCATTCGCTAATCACGCGGGCGGACACAAACCAGTTTGGCATCGTATATGCGTGGCTGAGGTTTAGTTGTCGTTGTTTAATTAATTATAACATAAATTTAATAAAACGAACATTTATTGATATAACAAATAACAAGATTAGGCTTTAGGGTTGTCTAATTTGTCAAACTAGCGTCGAGTTTTCGGAAAAACGATGGATTGAACACAGTGGCCCGTCGGGCCAGTAAAATATGAAAACTGGTGGCCCGGACTGGCCCGACAGCTTTACAAAAGACGTCAGGCCAGCGGGCCAGTATTAATGTCGATGCATGGACTTAATAGTTCCATGAGGCGAAAAGTGGATTACGACACCACGTAATAAAAACAAGAGGATTAAACAGGTCATGTGGTGGAATAAATGTTCACGCTGAGGCGGCGGCTCGAAACCATCGAGAGTGCGGTGTGAAAGTTATGACAAGTCTTCAACGTACAGTGTCATTGTCAACACAGGATTTAGCAGTGTTGTTATGAAGCTGGCGGTCGTGCTGCTATAAAACACACTCCTGATTTTGTTCGTATGAGTGTAGATAATCTGTGCCAACGTTTTATTACTATCGAGGTGGACAATGGTGAATGACACTGCTTTATTTTCGACGACGTCGTCGGTTCTAGATGACGTTGCTACGTATAATGAAAGCAACAGGGGTAAATTGTTTACCGAGCTGACCGCCAACATATGGCGTTACGGATGGCCACCGCTATGCGTAATGGGACTAGTCGGTAACATGCTCGTGCTGCTCGTGATGAGGCGGGACGGACTCGTGCGGACGTCGGCCAACGTTTACTTGACCGCCCTGGCCATCGGTGACAGTCTGGTACTGATGGCCGCCTCAGTGGTAGTGTACCCAGGTTATGTGTGGGGCTGGTGGTTCGACGGTACCAGTAGGCTGGCGTGTCGCACCATATGGCCGGTACACCATACACTTGTAAATGCGTCCACTTGGCTCATTGTGGCGTTCACTGCCGAGCGCTGCGTCGTTGTCCGCTTCCCGCTACTCAAGCTACGCCTGTGTACCCCGCGCAACGCCGGCTTGTGCTGCGTGTCGTTGTTGGTGTTGGCCTTCATTAAGAACATCGACCTCTTCTTCGTATACGACCTTGTCATTGATTCGGACGATGTCATTTGCAAAATCCGCTACTGGAATTATATGAACAACTACAGATCAATGATTACTCTCGTTGCCTCCTGCGTGATCCCGACAGGTGTCGTGCTTGTCTGTAACTTGGCGATAATACGAACATTACGTCGGGAGTTGATTCAAACGGCCGTGCGAGACTCGATCATTAGTCACACAACAGTCATGTGTCTGGTCGTGTCGTTCGCATTCATCGTTTGCGCCGTTCCATTTTATGTGTTCAGTGTCATCATACACAACTGGCCAATGACCGTACAGATTCAATACGATATATTATGGTCCCTGGTTCTCCTGCGATACGCCAATCACGCCGTCAACTTCTTCCTCTACAGTCTGACGGGTGCTCACTTCCGGTGCGAGTTAGTCGCGTTGTTTCTTAGTGGCATCCAGCGAGGACGTGCGACGGCGGCTGTAGTTCGTAGAATGACGTCACGTGTTTGGTTTGGCAGGCTTGCTTTTCGCCGGCACTTTGAAAACGATTTTGAAATGCATGTATGTTGATGCATACGTCGCACCGGTCACGCTCGTCTCGATTACGCACGTCTCGTACGGTCACGCTCTTCTCGATTGCGCACGTCACGTTCGTGACGCTCATCTCGATTGCGCACGACGCGCCCGGCCACGCTCGTCTCGATTGCGAAACCCGGTTTCGTTCGTTTCGTCTGCGCTTCTTTCGACTCACATAAGTTGCGTGCCCCTCTCGCATGGTCTCGCTGGTGTGTGCACCTCCACACTTTACCACACTGTACTGACAAAGTTACGGATGCAACATTCATGCATGTTCCGTCCCGAACGGATGCACAGCTATGTCATGCCTAGCAGTCTCCGACAAATGTAATCAACTTCATTTTATAATATTTGTAAATTGTTTACTACATATTATCATGCCACTGTATTTTTTTCACCAAATCTGTGCATTACATACATCATAGAGATACAGATATAGTTGTTTATTATCCAATTCTACATTAAAATTATGATGTAATAATAATAATGGTAATAATAAATATATTTTAGTATAACAGTAATGTGAAATTTCTAATGGGTGTCATATTGAAAGTACAACTTGACTATAGGAGTCTCCAAATTAAGACTAAAAATATATATAGTCTATAAAGGTATATGGTCAATGAGTTTATTTAATGTCTATTTCAGCTTGTGTAAATTAATTATTTTAATGTAGAATAAGTATGTTCCGTTTGCGCACCTGAGTTCAACAAATGTCTGGGTGAGTCTATATGTATATTTATATGTAAAAGTGATTGTTATGCGTGGTGATAAGTGTATTCTTTTGTGTCATTTGTATATTGGTGAAGTGTATAGCATAATAACATGTTTATTCTTGGCTATGTGTAGATGTATAGCAGTCGATAACAAAGCGTACGCTTAGAGAGCCTTTTATGATATAATCTTTAGCATAATGAATTTATCCTTGTAAGCTGTGTGTGGTAGCGTTGTCCTTGATCATGTCTGATGTTTAGTTGATGATATGCGGTAAATTATATTTCAGAAAATGTTTTGCAAATTCGTGTTGTGTCCTAAAAGTGTGTATTTTTTGCATCGATGCGTGAGATAATTATGTGTATATATGTTCTTTTATATTGACCAGTTCTGTAAGTAAACTGGTAACTGTTGATGTATGAATTTATAGTAGAAACGTAGTATATGTATTTTAGTAAGTCTTCAACTTTAAAAATAGAGAGTTTTTAAACTAATTCTTCCGGTTGTGCGTTGTATTAATTTACGTATATTATTATAATAGCTTTCTTTTGTAGTTTCGTTATCCTATTATACTGATAGCCCCAGATCGTTAAACAGTAAGTAATTGAAATTGGGTAATATTAATGTGTTATGAAGTAGTACTTTTCAATATGTTTGTGCCGGTTTAAATAGTTGAAGTGTTTGACGGTTTCAATGTTTACTCCATCGATTGTTAAGGTGGGTGCTGTTAGCTTTTTATTCAGTATATGAAAAAGCATATATTTCGTTTTGTTGATGTTTAAAAATAATATGTTTAACTTTAGCCATTCTGATATATTGTGAAGCTGATTGTTAATGAAATATTTAGTTTCTGCATTGTTTGTATCATTTGTAAAGGACTCAAACGTACTTACAAGCGAAGTATCATCCGCATACATAATTAATTTAAACACCCTCCTAATGGCTTGTGATAAATAATTAATAATATATATATATATATATATATATAATGAATAATAGTGGACCTCATATTGAACCTTATGGAACCAGCGTGTTGATGGACAATACATTTGATTGTATGTCATCGATTTGAACAATTGTTCACGGTTTAATGAATAACTCTGTAATGATTATAACACGTTAATCTTGTTAATAGGATTGTGTGGTCAAGGGTATCGAATGTTTTCAATAAATCAAGAAATATACTGATTGATTGTTATCCAATTGTGTAATAATAATCATATCCACTATTTCTAGAGCTGCAAATTCAGTTGAATGGTGCGGTCTGAAGACATATTGTTTTTTTTCTTACAGTAGTTTTGTAAAATACTTGTAAATATTTGTAAAATACATGAGTAATCGGTTATTCATAATTCTTTCTAGGATGTTTGAGATAACAGACAGAAGGGATATTGGTCTGTAATTAGTGAGTGATGTGGCATCATTTTTTTTATATTTGAATTACTTTTGCTAATTTAAGTTTGTCAGGAAATTGTCCTGTATTCTGTAGTTGATTTAATAATAATGTCTTGAGTTTTAACAGTTTCTGGTACAAAATCCTTTTTTATTTCTGTGAATCTGGATCTAGTCTTAGTCTTATTTTTGAGAAAATGAGAATAAAATGTATATGTACATGATATTCCTTCAGCGAGATTAAGGCATATTTCTGCAATGTACTTTTTAAATTAATTCGCTGTGTTATGCTGATTAGTAAATATCTTATTATTTTGTTTAAACCATGTTAGTATCTGTATGCTATTTTCCTTTCTTGGTATATTTTCATTAATTGCTTTCCATGTGTTTGCTACGTTGCATCTGTGTTTGTCGAATAGTTGTTCGTAATATAATATTTTTGCTTCACGCATGCTCTTCTTAAGTATTATGTTGTAAGTTTTTAGATAATGTAACTAGTGATGTGTTCTACAGAGAGTGGGTGTGACATCTTCAATTGCTTTTACATTTATCTCTGTGTTTAATTGATCTTAGTAAACGTCCGTAATCCAGGCTGACTTGTTATGAAATGTTACACCTTTAATTGGTATATGTTTATTTTTACTCGTTTCTATTATTTGCAGTATAACATTGCAATTGTAATTTATATCAGCGCTGGTGCCCTTGTCTGTTTTACTATAAATATCCGACGTATGAATAACATGTTTAACTTTTAATAAGGCTTTATTAGTTTTCGAGTGTTTCTTAGTTGGTTTTTGGATTTGATCGTTTGTGGTATATTGCATCCATTAAGATAAAGTAGGGTCGGTGATCAGAGAATTGTTTTACGAGAATACCTGCTATGTTTTCTAAAATTGTTTTTGTCAGTTTACAAAATAAATCATATATTAACGTACATGTCGTGTTGGTAGTGTGATTATGGGATACATGCTAAGTGGTGTAAGAAGAAGTTAATAATAAGTTTATTTTCATTTCGCTTTAGCAGGTTTATGTTGTAATCACCGGCAATGATTAGATCGTATATTATTTGGTCTAGAGAAGATAGCATCGTTGAAAATTCTGTTATAAATCGTTCCAGGTTATCTTTTAGATCATATGATCTATATTCCAACCACAGCAAGATGTCATTGAGACAGTCATTTAAAGTTGATAAAGAAGTATGGGTATTAGTTGGTGAAAGTGATATATACACCTGTGTGTCGTCACCATACAAGTGATGATATATATTATGATTAGTTATGACTCGACAAAGGGATGTAATGTTTAAGCTAAGCAGAACAGGGTCAAGGACAGAATCTTGTTGGACACCAAATGGAAGATGTTCTGGACAAGACAATGAGCCAGATATGTTAATGCGTTGGTATCGCTGTGAAAAATATGAACTAAACCACTGAAGAGCCGTGCCAGATATACCAAAATGTCTATCAAGGCGATGTAAAAGAATGTCGTGATCTATTGTATCAAAAGCAGCTGATAGATGTAGTAAGGAGAGAACAGTCAATTTGCTATTATCCATATTGCATACAATGTCATTATGTATTTTAAGAAGAGCCGTCTCGGTTGAATGAAATCGCGTATATGCAGATTGTAGATCATTTGATAAATGCTGTGAATATTTAATATGATGATTGACAAGTGCTTGCTTGAATTCGTGTGGAACAACACCATATTTATTATATTTGTAATAGGATAAACCAGTTGATCAATGCAACTCTTCAGTAGAAATGTTGGAAAAGGGTCAAGACCACACGATTTGTTAGGACACATTTGTATGATAGTGCGAACTTCACTTGTAGTTGCAGGTATAAAACATTGCAGTGTATTATCAACAATCGGCTGTTCAGTAAACTTCTAATCAACGTCATTAAAGGGAATAAAAACATTTATTGCTCGAATTCATGTTATATTACATCCTGCTATCTATTTCCACGTCCACCAAGCCAACAAAATCAAACAAATTATATTAATTAGAAATTCCACATTTTATGGTGCATCCGGACATTTTCGAATATGCATATTTTTGGCGCGCTTTTCAGGATGCCGAGATGTGACGTCACTTATGACTCAAACTCGCATCAGGCCGACCCTTTCCATGCATTCAGAGCATGTTTACAAGTATAGCTTTTGGGTCGAAACGAGCGTTAGAACGAGTTATAGTGCAATATTCCGACGTATTACAAACACTAGTCATCAATTTTATTCAAAACAACGAATGCGAATGGGCCTACAAGTCGACTAGGTTTCGCCGACCTTGGGCTCGTTTTCAGAATAATTATATCGAATGCAACCAACGGGAGATAATCTACACCAATAAACATACATAGCAAACATATATTGTATCCAGCTACATAAAATAACGTGTATAATCTCATAATATAACTAGAATATCGATATATGACGGAGTTGTACAATTTATCATAACAACTTAAATCAGTCAGGCAGTTTCCGTTGGTCCCGCTAGCTCAGTGGGTAGGCGCGTTGATTACTTGTCGTTTATTTTATAATCAGGCGACGCCGGTTCAATCCTGACAGCATGCAAACCTTTGATTTTCTATACACTTTCTTTGTTTATGTTTTCACGAAGTAATATAAACAAAATCTTTTTATACTATAATGCATCTTTTTTTTTCTTAAAATAATACTTTATTTCAAAGTGTGTAATAGTTCATAGCAATATTCAAATATATCCCCACTGACTTTTGCACAATAATTATGTTTACGTATCAAGTAACTGCCTGGATTCCAGGAAGGCAAACAGAGTGTAGTATACATTTGTGACGCCATTCCAAACATACGCCCAGGCTCTCTCGATGCGCTGATTGTGGCAGCTTCTTCCTCGAATGGTACTACCTAATAATAAAATTGTATTTATTATTTTTAAGGGGAATATCCCAAAAAATGCATTTACATGTATAAGTTCAAATATAACCTAAATATGTGCACAATGCAATATCTACCACTTACATATCTATACATTAAACATCTGAAATAAATAGGAGAAGATAATTCATATATACACCTGTATATAGATTAATAATTGTAATTTTTATACAAATACCTCGACCAAATCCTCGCATCAGCTCCACGAACATACAAACATCTGAATTTTCCGCGCCTTGGTCTACTCTCATCCGTGATGGCATACATTCACCACGATGGAAGAACAAAAACACATCATGACAGGAACACCAACATTGGTCAATTGAGCTGCTGCAGGAATGACGCTAATATGAAATGTTTTCAATCAATAACACATGTCAATATATTTTTACACAAGTGGTTGACCAAATTGAACCTGGACACATATGAACATATGAACACATGAAAAACAAAATAAAATTGCACAACTTAATCACATATAACATGACATCACAAACACTGTAACCATTGATTACAGGCAAATGGCGTAATTTATCAAAATTAGACTTTGATTAATAACATAACTATGTTGTGAACCTAATGTAGCTGATTGATCTTTTATAATTGGACCCAGTTCTGAATACGATATGATAAACACTGTTGCAACAACAAAAAACAGTTGTAATGTAATGCTACAAGCTTACCAAATTCGGCTGCTGCTTCGGTGAAATATTCCAAAACAGTATAAGCACGATTATTTCCGGATGCTTTGGCAAAGACAACCAGCCTTGTTGCACCATCTATGCCGGATTGAATGATGATGCGATGTCTGTGATAAAAACAAATGTATGTAAATGAAACCCTGCAGGTAAATATGCTACTCAATGTTTCATATTCAGTGTAGCCATTGTGCAAAATGTACTGCCAAATGTATTGTCCAATAAATAACCACCTGCAACAGCATCTGAAAAGTATAATTCAACGCAATTGTAACAAATTTACAGTTACCTGATTAACTTGTGGTTGCCATCGATGTGCCACAGAGAATTTGGTCCAGCCACAGCGTATGTCCTCCGCTGAAGTGTTGGGTGTAATGCCCGATTTGCAACTCCAACGGGATCGATGCGCTCCACGGCGTCTCTAACCCGTTGCCTTTGCACTGTAACGCGTTGCGAGTGCAGACGAGCTCTGGCCCCTTCAGCCCCAATATTCTGGTTGAGCCCTATGATGGCCTGCAGCGTTGCATCCAGGGCTTCATTGGTTATGGCACTATACCGGCTTCGCAGTTTAATGTCGGATTCCCTAAAGAAGAACAGTTAGAGACATTGGACAAGTCATAACATTGGTGAACACATGGGACATTTAACCATAGTAAGGTTTCACGATTTTAGAGACAACATATTTTATGTTTGACTTTCTGTCTATAATCCATGATATTAATTCAGAGATAGAATCGTACCCTGTAATCGTGGGCAACTTTTTTGAGTAATCGTACCAGTACTTGATTACATTGCTAAAAAAAGTCGTATGGTGTGAACGATTGATCACAGTTCCTACCTTCTGAGTCCTGACTGGCTGGTTAGCTGCTAAACACCTGTCTACTATGTTTAACGGTAAACCGGTGTACGTTCACCACTGTATTCTGTGTTTGACCCATGTGATATACTGCATATTTGAATTGGATACCCTTTTGCATCAGACCCTCTGGATTTGAAATATTTTTAGTGTAATATATTTCATCATGTGTATTTGCATTTTAAAAAGAGGGTATTCTAAATTGCAGTACATTTGTATTTGATTCAGTATCCATATTATTTATCTATAAAAGTCGAAGTAAGATGGTTTTTAATCACTTACCTGAGTCGTCTTCGCACAGTCGATTGTGACACCCCAAGTGCAGCAGCCATGGTAGTTGCTGTCATGCCGATGCGTGTAAAGAACAGCAACTGTTCTTTGGTGATTTCAAATCTGTCAGCACTTCTGCCAGCTGACACTACTCTCGGTGCCTGATATGATGTAGATGCTGTACAAATAAGTAGTGCACTGTGTGTATATTGTACAAGAAAATAATTGTTGTTAATAAGAGTGAAAAAAAATGTGTGCAAGTGTAAATAAAATAATTTATAAATTAAAAACGACTACAAAATGTGGTTTTTATTGAGTTAAAATGTTGTACAATAACAACAGTTAATAACAACATGCCGTTCCAACATTTGTTAACAGTATTCTAACGTTAAGTTCGGTTACCGATGCACCTCTGAATTATGACACTTTCAATACAGTAACACTCACCAGGACCAACAGTTTGCAGATGATGAGCTTCTCCCAGCAGCTCTTGCACACTTGCTAGCAAGCAATCCGCATGGGTGTCTTCCACAAGTGTACCTCGTACACGCCTCACTTGCATTTCAAGTGCACTGGCACTACAAAATAGATATATTTTGGAATTACGAAAAACTACACTAATTTGTTTTGGGGACAACTGTGTGACAGATATTGTTATGAATGAATTTACAATGTGGTTTGCGAACTTTTTAAAAACAATGCAGACCATTTGTGTTGCACAAACTGATTTCTGAGTCACAGCACACACGCATGGGAGGAATACCAAAGATGTGTAGTAAATAAAATATGTAAAATCGAATGGTACACGTAGCCTTTTACAAACGACTGATGCATTACAAATGGACAGGTTTGATTGTTTTTTTTTATACGAGCGCAACAATAATAACACGAGTGTCGAGCGCCGAAAGCCCGTGCTTTCTGCCCTGCAAACAGCCAGCCACGTGCTTTTAATTTATTCGTGACATAAAAACGCAACCTCGAATAGGCAATACGCACCTCGGAAGAAATTTCCATATCATAACAGAAGACCTACTGGTTAACCTTTAACTTTACAATTTTATCAAGTATCACAAATAATATACATCAATACGTTTTATATTTTAGCATAGTTATTTTAGCATCGGCTATGTCAATTAAATATAATTTTCCGGACGTATTCTTAAGAATTTTACTTTGTTTATGGATACTTAACGCGTCAATACAAAATGGCATTTTTGGCGGGATGCAATATAAATAATGTGTGCTTATCAGATTGATCGATACGATATGAATCGCATTATAGTAACTTCTTGCCGTCAAGCACGAATGTCGTCTTTACGCGTTTTTATAAAATATTTGGCAGACGAAGACAGTTCATCAATCCATCGGGTCTCCCAGTAAATCATGCCCTTCGCCCCTCCCCCTTGACGTAATACTAGCGACGTATTACTATCAGTTAGTTTTTTGTTTCCACATTCATTCAATACATACCTGTTGATGACTTCCACAATGCATGCCTCCGATACGTCTTGCGTTGACAAAGTGCGAACCAGATTTTCGAAGCGCGATTTGAATCTACTTAAAAAAAATTCCAATGAACCCTCTACCCCGTGAACAGTCGCCATGATTAATTATCCAAGTAAATGCAGGTCAGTAATTTCGCGCGTAATATTCCTTTATTTCCTTAATATTCCGCTAGATGACCACTGGTTCGGCAATATTCCACTAGAGGCGCAACAGTTTCCCAAGATCACTACGAACCTTCCCGGGACATTCCCAGGAACAACCTAGTTTTGGACCCTACAAATGGGTCAGGCGTAGTTACGCGTGACCCATTTCTGTCTCAAACTGGGTTACGCGTGACCTAGTTTTAAGTTGCGCGGACCAATTGGGAGCGCGGGAGCTGGTTGTAATGGGGTCAGTACGACGTTCTCGCTACGACGTACTGACCAATGAGCATCGCGGTTCTCTTACACGACTGGCGCCTGATAGAAGGCTGACTCACGGGGTAGCATAATTGACAAATTGCCATGGGCGTTATGCCCTGCTGCCTGATCAAATTCCGGGCAACCGACAGAATGTCTCTGGCTAAGTGTACAGTATTGCACGCCTGGCTATTCAGGTCATTACCTCCGATTTGCAGAATCACCTTGTAGAATGCCCGGGGTCTACTGTTATTTCCCTTTATCGCATCTGGCTATTACGTTTGTAGACTCGGTATTCTAATTTGGGCACGTATTGCAACGTTCTTCCTCTGCGGTGATTTCCTAGACAATTTAGACATCGACCTACTCAGTTCAGCCAATGCGTCACTGTCTAATAGAAATCAGATACTCACAGAGGAAGGTTCTAATTACTAAATTATCGCAGAAGACTTTCCACTGTTCGTTTCAAGAACTTTAATACGGACAGTTAGCATGATACAGATCAGTACAATCAATACTGGTCCTCCGTGGGAACCAGACGTAATGTTACATGGTTCTCCTCCAATGCCTCTCTCAATCCAATCCCAATCCAATCCCAATCGCGCACTACTCTTTCCTTAAATACTCGCTACTTCCCTCTCTTCCTAGTGACTCATGATTCCCATTGGTCAGTGCCTCTTCTGCATGTCTTAATATGGCGCGCAACAGTCGGGCTCGCTACCTGGCTATCTGGTCTCTGATCCCGCATTACCTTATCTGCTAACTGACTCATCTCCTGACTATTGTCCAGTCTAGCTATCTTTGGATATGACCTGAGCTAAACATATGAGAACATCCTGTATCTCAGATCTATAAGAACACTAGCTACTAGATTAGAGCAGTTGTAAGCATATACTTATTAACATAACTTCCTATATAATAATTACTATATTTCATGGACAGCTGCTATCTGGGGAGCCCCGTCTCGGACAGACGGAACCCCCGCACTCCCTTGAGAAATTAACTATCTCACGACGGATGCCACAATTGATAGGCTATTGATGTGACGGCTACAATACTGTGAGAATCGCGTCACGAAACTGTCACCTACAAATAGAACATGTTTGGGTAAGGAAATAGATGCCTGTTCGGACCCTGGGTTGCCCGCCATTGACTGATTGACATAATTAAAAATTATGTCAATTGGGAAATTAGGTCGCACGAGTAAACATCAGTAATGCGACAACACGAGGAAGAATCGATATTCAAACTCACCGCACCGTGTGTCCCGACCGAGAGTACCACTCGTTGAAATCAACGAGTGGTCAACACGGATAACAAACAAGCTAATAACTCGGATAACAAACAAAAGGTGTGAAATGTCTTCCCTCGTAGAAATGGACTGTCTTTGTTGGAGGAGAAATCGAAGTGACCGAGCCAGCTGTACTCTTGCTAGACCAGTCCTTTCGTTCGGGGAAGACAGGTTACTCCCTACCATCTACATAAAGATCATTCTAATAAATTAGAACTTCGCATATATGTTTTGGTGCTATTAAATCAGAAAGGGCAGCAGATTTGTGACGAACAGATCTAATATTGATATTCGTACAGCGTGTATTATGACAAGTTTTTGGACCAGGATTAATTGACACATCACATGCCAGAAGGAAGATTATAGATAATTTAAAAGATGAATTACAACCTGGTTTTTTCACTATGTTTTTGTGCGTACATAGACCAAAACAGGAAATATTTAAAGCAGGGGTTTTGGCAAAGCTGATTTGTGCACTATTTTGAACGAATATTCTAGATTTATTATAGGCATAGTAAATTTCATCTTCACGAGAGTAACGTTTCTTTTGACAAAATACATGTAGATATTAGAAGCATATCGTGACCATGAAGAGAAAACACATTTTGTATAAATACTTAAATCAATGTAGCCTTAAAAGGCTTACTGAAACATATACTTAATACATGACACTGAAAATAACAAATTAGAGAGAGGTTGTAAAAGCAAAGACTAAGTGTAGCTGCAGCGAAAAGCGTCACAATATATTTATATATGAACTAATAATGATTTAGTTAATTAGCTATTTTCGACCAGGGCCGACTCCAGTCTCTACATTGTGACTCCAAGGCCTGTTAGATGGAGGAATATTAGATACTGCAACTCAGCCTTCGACAAAACAACAAACAAGGACACCAGTGTATTTATACATAGATCATGTGCAGAAGTAAGCCTGAAATAATATATATTTAATTGTTTGTTATAATAAACAAAAAGACAATACGTAGCATATAAAACATGTGTCATGTATAAATGAATATTAAATTACGACGTAAACAATGCGCAAAAAATAGCGTTATAATTTAAATAACGGTCTTAGACTTAGCTCTTGCGCTTATTGCGTGTGAGCGATATAACGGAAACAATTACAACGTAAACAAAAACCAGAAATAAACGTTTGTGTACTTACCTTGATAATGAGTGAGATAGTAGATACCGCTGTATAATCACGATATTGTTAAATTTAATCATTTAAATGATTGAAGCCGTGAGAATAATAAAATAAAGGAAACCTAGCAGCAGAATAATTTTGAAAATGACGTCGGCGGTCGCCTAGCAACAATAAGTGTCCCTTATTTGCATTGATTGTCACTATGTTGTAAACTGTTCCGTAATTAGTGTCTGTGTGATCATGCCATAATGTTATGCTCTCGTGGATGTAATTCAAATCTGGTGGTGTGTATGGTGCGCCAATGGAGATGTATATCGGTTTAAACTTGATGGTAGAAATTGTGCAACAACGGTTGTCAGTAAAGAGAGATAAAAGTACATATGTAAAGCTGCACATGCTGTAACAATGGGACACAATTTGTTAACATTGTCGATCCCAAATAAACAAAACGTCGTTACTCTATCACATAATACATAAATGTTGGCAATTCACGCCACATTAAGTTTATGATACGTTTATATAGGCTCCGTTCGAGTGTTCGAGTGCTGTAATGTTTCCGTCACTTTCTTTTACATAGCTCTCTTCACACGGAACTCGTGACAGGAAATGTCCAGTCACGCAATCCCGGACCGTGTCTGCTTAATGTTTCCCCTACGTTTCAATTTCCGGAAACACCCCTAATTTATATATAGCCTTGTTCACGTACTATGCGATTTTAAGACTACCAATATTCGCCGGTTCTTGTCGCGTCGGTATCGATACCACATCGTCGGCGTTGCAATTTCAGCGAATTTGTTTTCAAAATGCCGCCAGTGCGACCGAATTATCCAGCCGAAGCCACCAACGTTTGCCACCTAGTCGAAGCGGTAAGGCAGCCGAAGCTTTGTACGTGCAAAAACGAGTGGCGCTGCAGTCGTATTTAGTTTTTCGTTTTTCGTACTGATGCAGTGAAAACTAAAAATGATTTGTGTTATCGTTATTTAGTTTTTCTAACATGTATTAGAAATACCGCGAATAGTAGATTGTATTAGTTTTTCGTATTTCAAATATGAAAACGAAAAACGAAATGTTTGCTCTTTTCCTTTTTCGTGTGCCTTCTAACGTTTCTGCCACCTCTTCTCCATCCCTTTCTCCCAACTCATTCCCACCACTACCGAGACAATCGTGTTCTCCGGAGCTACCACCTCACTCCAAGTCTCATTCTTTCCTACCTGTCTCCAGACCACGGGTGGACCGCACCATAATTCACAGACTACCCCCTTCGCCTACTCCTGCACAACGATTCTCTACTGTGCCCTCCATACATAGATGAACAAAGTGCAAGAAATCCAGCTGGAAGTTACCGATAACCACAAAACGCACCCTGCAGAGACGGACGGCACACATCCAGAGATTGTGAGCCTATCGGTGGGAATCAACGACAGAGCGAACAAACCAAGTGTGACGACCATCCCTAATTTGCTAAAGATGGCGGCTCGAGCAGGCAAGTGTTTTCCTCACTCAGTTATCGCCATACCCGAAATAATTTTTTTCTGACAGATTACCTCTGGTAGAACAAGAATACATTATGAGATCTTCGGAGAGCCTACTAGACATCAAGGGCATTGTTGTAATACCTAAATTAGAGGAGTCATCATTCAAGACAGACACATCAGACAACATTCATTGGACACCAGAAACAGCGAACAAAATGCTAACACATTGGTTGTGCCATTTAACCTAAGAAACATTGAGGGCAACCATACCGAACAAAACAAGTCCAATGATCTGCGCAATCCCACGATTATCAACTTAAGCCATCTAGTGTTATCTGAAACACAAGCGGAAATCCTAAATTTCGGATTACAATTTATACCAACATCTCATACAAGTGATGCAGAAGACAGGCAGGCGTCTATCAGGCGTTTTGCCAGACATATCCAACTACGATATTTTTCACGGAAAGAAATCAACCAAATTAAAAGAGAACTACAGCAAAATCAACCTGGAATCCGCCTTGCCACAACGAGGACATTAACTCTAAATTGGAACAACTTAAATAGTTTAGCTCGATAACTAACAAACACCGGAACAGTGTTGGTAATTTGTCAGAGTCGCAATTGGCGTCGATTTCGGCACTCAAGAGAAACCCATCTATTATTATTAAACTTGCTGATAAAGGCTTGGCAGCAGTAATCATGTCTAAAGAAAACTATGTCGCAGAGGCGAATCGGCAGCTTGCGAACAAAAAACATTATACTAAACTAGGCACATCGGTCTATCCACAAGCCGCAGTTCGCATTTCAGCAACACTAGACAGATTACGACAAACATGTTACAATATCCAAGAAGCAAAGAGATTATTTAGAGCCACCGGATACACATCGACCACGTCTGCTCTATCTATTACCCAATATTCATAAGGCTAAACATAAATGGCCTCAGCCTCAAATGCATCCAGGACGACCGATCATATCCGATTGCAACAGCGAATCATATAAAATAGCTGAGTATATTGACTATTTTTAGCCCTATTGGCAGTAGCACATGCTTCGTATGTTAAAAACACTGCAGACTTAATTCACAAAGTGACTAAAATCGAAATGCCTAGTGATGCGCTATTGTTCTTCATGGATGTAAAAAGCCTGTACACCAATATTGACAATATTTCGGGGACTAACAGGCTTTTTATAAAACCCGGATTTTTACCGCCCAGACGCAGACTTTTAGAACTACTTAAAATGTCCTTAGAACACAACGACTTTTTATTTGGATCAAACCGGTACCTTCAATTTTTCGGCACTGCAATGGGGAAAAGATTTGCCCCCAACTATGCCAAACTGTATGGTATGTGACTCTGTCACAAGGGTTGAGTGATGCGCCTGGTGCTGTAGCATAGTGTAGTGGTTAGTATCTTTCTTCTGACCTCCCGCTTTCAGCTTCAGCCGCCAAATAGCCTTATCTGGGTGAAAAGAAAGCCGAGTGCGTAAGTCTTTCCTTCTGGTATATAGCCTCTCCTCAATCAAGACTCGTGCAGTGCCTCCTTGCGACACCATACGGAAACTGGACACCTTGCGGCTCCAGGCCAAACCTGCATGGGATCTAGTGGTCCAGCCACGAGAAAACTTGGCGGAGCAGCATGAGTCCGATATGTGCAGGGTGCAGGGCCCACCAGTGTGTGGACACGTCCCGACCCTCACAAATCATGTTCCAGCTATGGGGCAAATAGCAACGCAGAGGATGTGATGGACAGCATGTCCCCTCAGTTCCGGCGGCGGAAGATCCAGTTGTATGGACAACGGTGGCGTGCTCAGCTCAGTACGAGCTACTGTTCCTTGGAGTAAACCAAATCAAAAACCGGCAGAAGGCAATGGGAAACCACTGCTGTATCTTTCTCAAGACAATCATGAACCACACAACCACAGAAAATAACATTAACAGCGTGAACGGTTGTTCTGACAGTTTTGACAGGACCACCGCGCTCGGTAGGGATAGTCATGTGCGACAGGTGACACCAGATCGTCATCCAGCTACTGTGCGCAACATAAAGATTTTGAATATTGCTACATGGAACGTCAGAACTCTATATCAGAAAGGAAAACTAGATAGCATCAAACAAGAAGCGACAAGATTGAGGATAAATATAATGGGAATGTGTGAAGTTAGTTGGACAGGGGCAGGACTGATGACATCAGATAATTACACAATCATTTACTCAGGAGGCGATAAACGTAAAAGAGGAGTTGGAATTCTGTTGGAAGAAGAAAGAGCAAAATGCTTACTTGGATACTGGACCATATCCGATCGCATCCTCTTGGTGAATATCAGTGGCAAACCATTTAACATTAACATCATACAAGCGTATGCACCAAGCGCAGACTGATGAAGAACACGAGACATTTTATAATGATCTTGAATTGGCAAAATCACATTGCAAATCACAAGAGATTGCAATAGTTATGGGAGATTTTAATGCTAAAGTTGGTAGGGAAAGATGTGAAGACATAGTTGGACAACATGGACTGGGGAGCACAAATGAAAGAGGAAATAAACTAATAGAGTGGGCAAAATCTCATGACATGATTGTAGGAAACACCTGGTTCCAACAACACCCAAGAAGACTTTGGACTTGGCAAAGTCCAGGAGACCGAACACGGAACCAAATGGATTATATCCTGGTCAGTAAAAGATTTAGAAATGCCTTACTGGTGGCAAAGACCTTTCCTGGGGCAGACTGCTATTCCGACCTTGTGCCAGTGCGAGCCACGTTCCGACTGAATCTGAAGAAAAGGAAAAGAGCAACAAGGAACATTAAACTGGACATGAATGTACTAAAATCAGATTCAGCGATCAAAAAGAAATTCAGTGTAGCAGTTCAAAACAGTTTCAATGCTCTGAATGACATTCAAGATGTGGACGACCAATGGGAACAAATGAAGGAATCAGTCACACAGGCTGCAGAAGAAACTATTCCTAGGCAGTGTAGAAAAACAAAGAAAAAATGGATGACTGACGATATCCTAAAGTTGATGGACAAAAGGAGGACAATTAAACAAAATCGTGATGCATATGTAGCAGTGAACAAGGATATTACGGCCAAATGTAATCTAGCGAAAGAGAAGTGGCTTAAAGGAAATAAAAATAAGGCATTAACTAAAATCCTTTTTCCATGTGTACACAAAGTTTAACATTGTATGTAACATTTGACAACATTAAACAAATACAGAAAAATACATTTGTAGCATAAATTCGATTTTAAGCCCGTCTGTGAAGCGATTCCCGCGGAAAATAAAATTTGAATGAGCTAGGCGATCACGTGGTATCATGACGTCACTTATGACACACTCGCATCAGGCCGACTCTTTCCATGCTTTCAGAGCATGTTTACAAGGATAGCTTTTGGGTCGTAACGAGCTTCAGAACGAGTTATTGTGCAATATTCCGACGTAATACAAACACTAGTCATCATAGAGGAACAAACATTTATCTTACGGTTCCACATGAATCGAATTTTATTCAAAACAACGAATGCGAATGGGCCTACAAGTCGACTATACTGTTTCGCCGGGCTTGGGCTCGTTTTCAGAATAATTATATCGAATGCAACCAACGGGAGATAATCTACACCAATAAACATACATAGCAAACATATATTGTATCCAGCTACATAAAGTAACGTGTGTAATCTCATAACAGCATTAGAATATCGATATATGAAGGAGTTGTACAATTTATCATAACAACTTAAATCAGTCAAAGAGTTTCCGCTGGTCCCGCTGGCTCATTGGGTAGGCGCGTTGGTTACCTGTCATTTATTTTACAATCGGGCGACGCCGGTTCAATCCTGACAGCATGCAAACCTTTGATTTTCTTTACACTTTTTTTTTGTTTGTTCACGAAGTAATATAAACAAAATCATTTTATACTATAATGCACTGTTTGTAAATATTATTATTTTTTTTTAATAATTATTTATTCGCCACAAAAATGAAAATATGGTCATTATATATAACGATGTTTCTAAATTGTATTTATCCAGACAGATCTCAATCTGTTTTCACATATATAATTACAATATATTACCGTACAATATATTTACAATTAATAAATTATATATCCATTACATTATATTTGTTTGGATAAATAAAATTTAGAAACATCGTTATATAATGACCATATTTTCATTTTTGTGACGAATAAATAGTTACTACAAAAATAAAAATTATTTACAAACAGTGCATTATAGTATAAAATGATTAAGTGTAAAGAAAATCAAAGGTTTGCATGCTGTCAGGATTGAACCGGCGTCGCCCGATTGTAAAATTAATGATAGGTAACCAACGCGCCTACCCACTGAGCTAGCGGGACCAACGGAAGCTCTCTGACTAATTTAAGTTGTCATGATAAATTGTACAACTCCTTCATATATCAATAGTCTAGTGATATTATGAGATTATACACGTTACTTTATGTAGCTGGATACAATATATGTTTGCTATGTATGTTTATTGGTGTAGATTATCTCCCGTTGGTTGCATTCGATATAATTATTCTGAAAACGAGCCCAAGCTCGGCGAAACCTAGTCGACTTGTAAGCCCATTCGCATTCGTTGTTTTGAATAAAATTCGATTCATGTGGAACAGTGAGATAAATGTTTGTTCCTCTATGATGACTAATGTTTGTATTACGTCGGAATATTGCACAATAACTCGTTCTGACGCTCGTTTCGACCCAAAAGCTATACTTGTAAACATGCTCTGAATGCATGGAAAGGGTCGGCCTGATGAGTCATAAGTGACGTCACATCTCGGCATCCCGAAAAGCGCGCCAAAAATATGCATATTCGAAAATGTCCGGATGCACACCATAAAATGTGGAATTTCTAATTCATTGAATTTTTTTATTTTGTTGGCTTGGTGGACGTGGAAATAGATAGCAGGATGTAATATAACATGAATTCGAGCAATAGATGTTTTTATTCCCTTTAATGAACAATGCAAAGAAATTGAACAGAAGCATAAGCACGACACAAAATCCATGCATGCTAGAATAAGAGAAATCACAGGGAAAAGAACATGCTCAGCTACAGGTTGCCTGCATTCTAAAGAAGGAAACATAATAATGGACAAAGACAAAATACTCGAGAGATGGTCAAAATATATTGGTGAACTGTACGATGATGAAAGGGATGAAAAACCATCAATTAAGACAAATGTTGATGGTCCTCCTATATTGAAGGACGATGTTTAAAAAGCCATAAGATCAATGAAAAGGGGGAAAGCTGCTGGACCAGATAATATTACCATTGAAATGATTGAGTGTTTAGATGAATTTGGTATTGATACAGTAATAGACTTCTTGAACAAAATATATGTCAGTGGAAGAATCCCAACTGGTTTATTAAGATCCATTTTTGTAGCAATACCAAAGAAACCAGGCGCAATTGAATGTGAACTACACCGTACAATTAGTTTCATGAGTCACTTCACCAAGATGTTGCTTAAAATTATTATGACCAGGATGAGAAACAAAATAAAGCCGGAAATTGCCGAAGAACAATGTGGATTTGTAGAAGATAAAGGTACAAGTAATGCAATATACATCCTACGAACACTGATTGAGAGAGCATTGGAAGTGCAGAAAGATATGTATGTATGTTTTATTGATTACACAAAGGCATTTGACAGAGTTCGTCATGAAGAAATAATATCAATGCTGGAGAGTTTGAACATTGATGGGAAAGATCTGAGAGTTGTGAGAAATCTGTACTGGGAACAAACAGCAGCAATACGATTAGAAAATGACATCAAGAAATTTCAAGAAATAAAACGTAAGACAAAGGTGTGTCCTATCACCCGATCTCTTTTCGCTATACAGTGAGATCATCTTACGTACATTAGAAGATATGCCAGGTATTCAAGTAGGGGGATACAACATGAATCATTTACGATATGCAAACGACACGGTACTGATTGCTGTCAACGAAATAGATCTACAACAGATGCTAGATACAGTAATACAGGAAAGTGAGAAAAAAGGTATGTCTCTGAACAAAAAGAAAACAGAAACTATGGTCATCTCAAAGAACAATTATACTCCAACATGCAAGATGGTAGCATATGGCATTGTTTTGAAGCAAGTCTGAATGGTTAACTATTTGGACACACTAATAACATCCGACGGTCGATGCAACGTTGACATCAAGAGACGAATTGCACAAGCCATAACAGCTTTTCACAACATGAAAAACATTTTAACAAACAAAAATATATCAATTGAAGTGAGAAAACGTGCAATGCAATGCTACATAGAGCCCATACTGCTATATGGATGTGAATCCTGGACAATAACCAAAAGTTACTGAAATGTGGTTCTTAAGAAGAATGTTGCGAGTGCGATTGCCTGCAAAACAAAGCAATGAAGTCATCCTTAGGACAGCCAAATCAAAAAGAAAGATCATCAATAAAGTTAGAACACAACAAGCACTATTTATAGGTCATGTCATGAGAAAGAAAAAAATTAGGACATGTAGTAACAACAGGAAAGATAGAAGGAAAAAGATCCAGAGGACGACAGAGAATAAAAATAATAGATAGTCTCTCAACATGGTGTGGTAGGAGCACAACAGAACTACTACAAACTACAAACGACCGTGCAGTTTGGAGGGCCATGATCGCCAACGCCTATGACAGATACGGCACATAGAAGAAAAAGAAGATGTCAATCTTTTTATGGCAGAGTGGGAGAAACAAGCACTAAGGAAATGCAACAAATTACCATTAATCTATTTACGATATTTGGACGATATTTTCGGAATCTGGACACATGGGAATGATGAATTCCTAGTTTTCTTGGACATACTAAATAGCCATCAAAATTGCGTAAAATTAACGTCAGTTACGAATAAACACTCAATCGATTTCTTGGACACTACGATTTTTAAAGGCGAACGCTTTAATTCGACGGGGCAAGGTTTACTTTAAACCAACAGATGCACATCAACTACTGTAAAAAAGACTAGTTTCACCAGAAACATACCTTCTATGGTATCCTCAAGTCGCATCTATTACGATTTCATAGGATTTACACAAATAAATCAGACTTTCAGGAAGCCGTACAAACACTTTTTCATAGCCTGAGGCAAAGGAATTAATCATCGCGTTTTTAAGGCACATTAAAAGCACTACCCTAGCGGACATGGAAAGAACAAGCCGTGAAATGTCAGGTGAAAAGGTGTCTAGCCTGTACGATATTTGTAGATTTCACACCGATTAACAACACAAGGAGGCCACCACAGGGCAAAATCAACAATTGCAGTACATCCAGCGTGGTTTACCTAATTACCTGCAACACCTGCCCCGCAAGATACGTGGGTGAGACTGGCAATCAACTCCGAACACGTCTAAATAATCACAGATCGGACATACGGAATCACAACGACACACAAGTGGCCAAGCATTTTAACGGAGCCAGTCACTCAATATCCGATTTGCGAATTACAATCTTGGAATCAGGGCCATTTCCTGACATCGCCTGACTGGAAACCATTTACAGACGAAATTGTGAATCAAAATACAAGATTACAAGACTTAAAACTACACAGACAGAATGTTAGAGAGGACTCTTTTGATATTGTACCTTTTGTGATTCGCTTCTCCCACCAGGGACGAACAATTGCTAAACTAGCTAAAGCCACCTATAAACTGCTACAAACAGCGTATCCAGAAATATACACGCCGAGATTTATAACAGAATTCTCAAAGAACAAGAATCTGAAAGATATGGTGGTGGCCACCAAATTACAATGAACAATGGACTTCTACAGAACAATGACCTTAGCGCTTAGGACACTGTGAGACGTCGTAGTGTTAGTGCAATTGTGTAGTTGTTAGGGGGATTGGACTGCGATTGGGGTTGTCCGGTTTCAGCAGTGCTGGCTCGTACGGCTTCACATGTTTTCGTCTCCTGATATGATAGGATAGATATATTTCATGCACAAATTAATGGCGTATTTTGTTTTTACAGGTTTACCGTCCGAAATAACTGCTGAATGCCCATGTATTAATTATTAATAACAAAGTCACGTGTTTGTGGAGGTGTGGGGTGGTCAGCAGTAGCGGCACTGTGGGCAGCACCACAACTGGTCGTTGTTGTCCTTTAGCATGCTTGTCGGCACTGGATCTAAATCGCACGTCTTAGTGGTAGATAGCCGTATGATACGTGTTATGTCCTCACTCGTAGTGGGTGTGAATATCGTGAATTGCGCATGTGCTTCAGCACTTTGCTTTTGTTGTTCGAAGGCGTTCTGCTCAGCGTGCGATTCGATGTTACGATGTATTTCAGCAACGTCATTGGGGAAAAACTTGAGAAATCGCACAGGAAGAGCTGAATCCATCATCGCAAACCAGGTGTGTGACTACGTACATTACTCATGGCAGATCTCCTAGGCATTGTATGGAAGTTAGCTGAATCAAACTCATAACTGACTTCGCCGTACCACCCGTGAGAACAGTGCAGACACTAGTCCGACTCGCGCCCAATTTCCAGGAATCCCAATATAATTACCAATTCGACTATTCTCACGAGCCGTTGAGCTGTATTGTGTAATCAAATAATTACGTCTACTGCTCAAACCATTCCACGAAGACCATACAGAAGACCACTGGAATTTTTCAACATGCGATATTATTGGCTGATCTTATCTTCAGAGTTTCGATAAGCGATCTGCCAGGGGGCTCTGAGACTAATGTAACCAGCAGCGCCCCCTGGCGCGCGAGGATGGCTGAATCATCAAGCTAGTCGGGTAGGTGTGTGCACGGAGGGCGTTCGTTACACAGAACATTCGTTTCATGTTATAGCCGGTATCTTTATCAGTATGCAATAGTGACTCGATTTAGAGGCACTGAGTTTTCGTCGGTAGTCCTCTCGCGGAGTCATGAAGATATGTCTGTGTACAGTGACTTTATCCTTTCACCATTGGCGTTCGGCGCGGCGGAGGTTGCGTTTTGGAGTTTTCGGGCGAACCGCGATGACTCGGTTAATAATTGACGCATATGTTTTGATAATATTCGCTATTACGGTGTCTTAAATGTCAATTCATCAAAAAGAAGAAGAGATAGCGTTTGAATGAACAGGTCTGCCAGGGTGTGAAGTGAAAACTTAGAGCAGTCCTAAGGCCACGCTGTCTAAGAATTTACGTTTTAACGTGAAAACACCAGAACGGCTCAAAACGAGAGTTGAGATCTAAAGACAACTACGTTGCGTATTTGTAGAGTGACAGCACGCAGTTTGTGGAACATTTTTGTAGTTCGACGCAATGGTCATAAGTGACGAAAAGCCGATTACGACTCCACGTAATTAAAACAACAGAGAATTAAATTGGACATGTGGTGGAATAAATGTTCACGATAAGGCGAAACCATCCAGGGAGCAGTGTGAAATGTAAAGTGACGGCAAGTCCTCAACGTCAAGTGTTAATGTCTACACACGGTTTAGCAGTTTTGTTATAAAGCTGGTGTTCTTGCCGCTCTAAAACACATTCCTGATTCTGTTTGTATCAGTGTAGATAATCTGTGGAAATGTTTTACTAGTTTGGAGGTGTACAATGGTGATTGATACTGCTTTAATTTCGACGACGTCGTCGGTTCTCGATGACGTTGTTACGTCTAATGAAAACAACACGGGTGAATTGTTTGCCGAGTTTACCGCCAACATATGGCGGTACGGGTGGCCGCCGCTAAGCGTGATGGGACTCGTCGGTAACACGCTCGTGATGCTCGTGCTCAGGCGGGACGGACTCGTCCGGACGTCGGCCAACGTCTAATTGACCGCCCTGGCCATCGGTGACAGTATGGTACTGGTGGCCGTCTGAGTGGCAAAGTATGAAGATTATGTATGTGGCTGGACGTTCGATGTTACGAGTACGTTGTCGTGCCGCACCATCTGGCCGATACACCATATACTTGTAAAAGCATCCATTTGGCTCGTTGTCGCGTTCACTGCCGACCGCTGTGTTGTCGTCCGCTTCCCGCTACTCAAGCTACGCCTGTGTAACCCGCGCAACGCCAGCTTATGCTGCGTTAAAAACATCGACCTATTCGTCATACACGACCTTGCCACTGATACTTATTCCGGCGACGCCGTTTGCTATTTCCAGTTGCGCTACCTTGATTACGTGAACAACTACCTACCAAAGATTACCCTCGTTGCCTCCTGCCTGATCCGGACAGGTGTCGTGCTTGTGTGTAACTGGGTGATAATACGAACACTATGTCGGGAGTTGATGCAAACGGCTGTGCGAAACGCGATCGTTAGACGCACAACAGTCATGTGTCTGGCCGTGTCGTTCGCAATCATCGTTTGCGTCGTTCCAAGTTATGTGTTCTATGTCATCATCCCCAACTGGCCAATGACTCTACAGATTCAGTACAATATATTATGGTCCCTGGTCATCCTGCTATGCGCCAATCATGCCGTCAACTTCTTCGTCTATAGTGTGACGGGTGCTCACTTCCGGTGCGATTTGGTCGCGTTTTTTCGTAGTGGCAGTCATCGCGGATGTGCGACGGCGGCTGTAGTTCGTAGAATGACGTCCCGTGTTTGGTTTGGCAGGCTTGGTTTCCGCCGGGACTTTGAAAACGATTTCGAAATGCATTAACGCGAATATTGTTTGACATTATTTTGTTGATATGCACGTCACGCCCAGTCACGCTCATCTCGATTGCACACGACGCACCCGGTCACGTTCGTCTCGATTGTGCACGTCGCACCCGGTCACGCTCGTCTCAATTGCACACGTCGCACCGGGCTACGCACGTCTCGGTTGCACACGTCGCACCCGATCATACTCGTCTCGATTGCGCACGTCGCAACCGGTCACGCCCGTCTCGATTCCGCAGGTCGCAACCGGTTACCTTTATGTCCATTGCGCACTTCTCGCCCGATCACGCTCGTCTCCATCCGACAGATGGCGCCTGTATGTTTAGATAGAGAGGATTGTCGTTAGATGCTTCATGCAAATCCCATTTATTCTTATGATGTAAACAAAATAAGTTTATAACTAACTGGATACAGGTTCCAATCACATACACAATGTCCAGCACATCTGGCGGATACTTTATGATTTGATCGTTACAATAATATCTGCGTATTTTTGATAACGTATTATGGGTAGGCTATGTATTAGTGCCATGCGATAGCCTAGTGTACATGCCCGCAAAAAAATATCTCAAGGCAGACCTGGCCGAGGCCCACAAATAGTTGTTCCAGGTTGTCCCAGACCCGACCTGGCCCACAATTTTCTGGCTCAGGCCCGCGGGCCAAAAGCGGGTAAGCCCGCAGCTTGAAAAACACCAACTTAAAAAGTAGTTTTTTAGTTTAACAAGGCCCGCGCGCAGAAGTATAGGACGTAATTTACGAGTGCTGAATGGCTGATAGACTTTCACCTGTTTGCTAAGTTGTGCGTAGAGCAGTGTAGCAGTAATAAGAGCATAGGACTCTCAATCGAGAGAACCCGGGTTTGAATACTGTGATGCTGTGTCGTACCTTGGGCAAATTGTTTTATTGTACGTTGCTGAAATTCACGCAGCGGCATGAAAGAATTGCTGAGTAGCTGAGTAGCTGGCTGTAGACAGTGGTGGATATTTGTGTTGAATAGCCTTCGCGCAATAATTGCAGCGTGGCTGAATGCTTCACAGAGAAGCAGAGTAAACGCTTTAAGCAGTACTAATGACAGGTAAAAATGTTCTTACATTTTTACCTCAAGGAGGAACGCCACAAAACGCCACATTTATATAGAATTCTCATTCATTATTTTGTCCAATATCTCTCCTGTACATCAGCTTAGGGATCAACATAAAGGGGATACGTTTTGGGTATCATTCTGTTGAGATGGCTAAATATTTATAAAATGTGCAATAGGTTCGACTGATCTATAGGGAGCGATTCCAAAGAGTGGATACAGCAATAAAAAACGCTGGGAATAGTGAACGCACTGTTAGTGAATACATTATTTTAATAAACAGGTTGCGCATTTCAATATCCAAACTCTCCATTAAACATGTGATGACTCCATTTAATTATGTTTTATTGTCTAAGCTACGGGTAATATCATAGAATATGACTACGTTGTTTAGCAACACTCCTTGTTAGCAATGCGTAAATCATGTCGTATTGTATGTAGCAATCTGAACGCAAACGTCCTTAGAACACAAAACCGGTCGATCATATTGTAGAATAATTATAAATAAGAACAACTCATTAAATGTTTATTGATTGATAACTTGACAGTATCATCGCGGTATGTCCCCAGGCGATAAATCAGTCACGTAGCTGTACAAAATTCCGTGGTCAATAAAGACACGGCTTTTGAAAATATTCTGCTCTTACCGACTGTTTGTTTCCTTCTAAGGGTATTGTTGTTTTGTACACATATTGCTTTACAATTTGATATAATGTTATCATTGTGTACTTCGCTAGGCAATGGCTCGTCCGTCAAATATATGGGTAGTCTCAATGATATGTTTTGATGTTGATAAGTGGGTTTGGGTGGGTCTATATCCGGTCGATCACACATGTATATACCACGTATAAATAATAAGCCAATGACACAATTCCACCATTGTACTTTTTGTGTCCAACACCGACACTTTAACCACTGCAATATACATATAAAAAGTCAAGGGACTATAGCCTACATGTTCCACAATTTGGCTTTTACTTCTTAATTTTTTCTTTGGCAATGTACAATTACTAGTATTCCACAGGATAATAACTATTAATTATATCAACTTTTTGGAATAAAATTTGGTGCAATTGTTCTCTGCTATGTGTAAGATGACATAACTGAAGCAGACATGCTATTGATGCAAGTTCTGATGCACATCAAGACTAGTGGTTTTGTCAGTCTCAACATTGAATACGCAGTATTATTATATTTACTATGCACCCTGTAATGATAATATTGCACCCTACGGGGTGCATTTAGGGTGCATAGATTTTAGGGTGGAGATTTAGTTTGCAGCGTGGGAGCAATAAAGGTGCAAATAGGGTGCAAAGCAGAAAGGTTCACATTAGCACTCGAAGGGTGCACAACAACGCCAATTTGAAGCACACAAAATGGGTGCCTTTTTGCATTTCGTTGTCCTTTTCAACAAATAGAAATAATATCCCAAATCCATCAATGAGTAGCAGATAGGCATCTCTACTGGACATTTACTTTCAATTGTTTGCACTCAAAAGGAGGCCGACTGCTATTTTCTGTGTGATGGGTATCTTGGTAAATAAAATGTTGTAAATATAATTGAAAGCTTGTTAAAATAGTAAACATACACGGCGTATAATGTTGTGTTCCGTAGTGAAGTTATGGGTATATAAAGGATCGTGTCCGATTGGATCGTTGGACAGGCAGTTAGTCGATTACGTCAAGGTATTGATATCGCTTCACATTGGCGATGGCTAAACTGTTCACGTCATCGTTGAGAGAGAGAGAGAGAGAGAGAGAGAGAGAGAGAGAGAGAGAGAGAGAGAGAGAGAGAGAGAGAGAGAGAGAGAGAGAGAGAGAGAGAGAGAGAAAGAGATTTGTAGCAAAAATGCAAAGCAATGTTTTGGCCTAAGCTATTTTATTATGGAATATTTCCATGACAACACTAGCAACAATGTATACGGTACGATTTAATGTTATTCCATGATCACTATTTCATAATAAGCATAGAGCTATGGGGTATGTTGCAGCATTAAAATAAAAGAATGCAAAATTGATCGCGTGAATCTCATCGGTTGATCATCTCATCTCAATCCCGAAACCGAAGGTCGTGGGAGCACCATTACTGCCGTTCGGGACAGCTCCCTCCACCTCTGGTGGTTTCGGACAAGGGCTTGGGTTGTTGCAAAGTCCATCCCGGTCCATTCTTAGATGTTGTCCGCCCACTTCTTCTTTTGTGTTCCTGGTTGCATGACCTTACCACTGCAGGTTCCGTTTTTTCTCACTGTTGTCAGCAGTTCCTCGTAACGCTCGCAGTGTGCTTCAATCATCTGGTGCAATCTCGTTGGTGACATGGTTAGTGTATCTAATGCCCAAGATCTTTCGGAAGATAGTCGTTACGGTAGAAGCCAGTTTTACGATTTCTTTTGTGATCATTTCGTACCGTTGAAATGTGCTAACCACCTATTGTGAGTATTCAAACGTGTTTTCCATTCTAGGTGCATTAGTTGTTGTAACTAGTCGTACATGGTATTTGAATGAGCCTTTGTCATTGTTCAGAATGATCGAGTTTAGCTATTGTTGGCATCCTACATTCCCACTTATTACATCAGTCTCAGTAGCCCTTCCCTTGGTAGATCGCCTTCCGAAACGCTTAAGATAAGCTCAGCCAATAATATCGCTTGCCGTAAAATTCCAGTGGTCTTCTGGGTGGTCTTCGTGGACTGTTTAGGCAGCAGACGTAATTATTTGAATACACAATACCGCTCAGCGGCTCGTGAGAATGTTCGAATTAATGGGTAATTATACTCGGATTCCTGGAAATGGGGCGCGAGTCGGACGTGTATCTGTTCTCACAGATGGTACATCCTCGCGCGCCTGGGGTCGCTGCTGCTGATTACGTCAGTACCAGCCAGCAGTACCCCCTGGCTGATCGCTTTGCGAAATTCTTAATTTAAGCTCAGCCTATGAAATCGCTCAGTAGATCAGCGGATGTCGGCAGGTCAGGTGGTCATAATAAAACTAATTTCAACCAACCGTTGTTCATGTTACATGCAATGTTTAGAAAGTAGAAGCATTTGTTCTAATACACAATAGTCAATACCGCTCAGCTGCTCGTGCTAATGGGAGAACCGGTCATTATATATTGGTCATCTTCAAATTGGGGCGGACATTTGCTCTGTTTAACTGAATGGTTCATAAAGTGTTCTTCAAATCGGGGAAATCTTTTTCTTTCTGTCCTAACATGATAACATAGAGGCTAGAACCACCAAACTTCTCCACATGTTTGTCAGACATGTCAGTGTCACATTAAACATAAATATTCCTAATATCTCTCACAAAACCTCGGCGTTACACAAATGTATCTTAAATTTTCGTTAGTTTTTATAGTTATTTTAAGAAGCAAACTGTTTTCATGCATTGTAGCTACATTTTAAAATGTATTAAATTCGTTTTTGTTACAGCTTGTGAAAGAACTACAAGCTGGAAACATCATGGCCAACATTCAACACGTGAACTTCAGGTCTACACTATTAAAACACAGCAGAGAAAATCGTCCACCTAACAGAAAGTGTCATTTCTGGCAAAACTATTCTCTCAAATCAAAAGACATCGCAGATGATTCTTCTGATCGGAACAAACATGGTAAAACCTCATTTTATTATAATTTGGATCCTTCATTTTAAAAACTGAATGACCACGGATCACTAAGCCAGCAGTTAGTCTGTATGTTTTTTCACTGACTCAACCATGTGATACAATTGGTTAACTTTGGAAAATGGCCACAATTTTAGTCAATTAGTTATAATAGAAACATATATTTTTTTTTTGCAGACTCCCGAAATGAAATACAATGGTTTTAAAGAATTTATGTACATACATTCAATTTTAAAAAATTTTAATTCGTGGAAGAATTTGTTCACCGTTTTCTTGGTTCTCCTCTTTCACTTGGGTCTTCCCTTCTCCCAATGCCATAAATTTGCATCGTTGAGTATAATTAGAAAAATCAACAGGATCGTTTGAACATTAATATGACTGGAACAAGAGACACTAGTGTAATTCCTTCATTATACTGTCCTGATGATATATATATATATATACACACACACACATATATATATACATATATGTGTGTGTGTGTGTGTGTGTGTGTGTGTGTGTGTGTGTGTGTGTGTGTGTGTGTGTGTGTGTGTGTGTGTGTGTGTGTGTGTGTGTGTGTGTGTGTATATAACTTGTTTTCTTACTTCCCTTAACACCCTATTTCATAATTCATTTTACAACAATTATCATGAGGTCTACTTGTGTTTATATATGGGTGAAAAGAAATGTGTGTAACATGTCTTGACCGGAAACGTTAAATAAGCTCTTTTATCCAATGCACATTCTTTCTCTGTTTACAAATAGCCCAAATTGAGACAGTTTCATGTGAGTTAACCATTCATCAATGGATAGAATGACATACACGTTCAACATTTCACAAATTTATTGATGTCAAACGGTAGAAAATTGTTTTGACACTGAGATTTCAAAAGGTTGTTTGGTTGACACCAAACGTACGCTAGAGCAACGGCAACAGCGAGTAACGCAAACACCGACGCAGAAGCACCGCAAGAAGAACTGGCGACATTGGAAGAGAAAGTCGTAAAGTTCTTCAGTTCGAAGGGTATTGACATCGACAAAAAAGACATTTCTGCGTGTCACACTCTCAGTGCGGGCAACAGATCTGCATCGACGAACACGAGTCAACACCGAACCACCGCACCGCCACGTATTATCGTACGCTTCTCCAACAGGAAAGCTAAAGTGAATGTTCTGAAATGGGGCAAGAAACTACGCGGCACCAACGTTTATGTAAACGAACATTTGACGGCAAAGCAAGCGAACCTCGCGAAAACCGCCCGTCTACTGAGAAAGCAAGGCAAAATCCAGTCAACGTGGACGAGAAATTGCAAGATCTTCGTGAAAGCGAACGGTCCTGCGGACAGTGCCAAGATTCGACTCGTTAAGTGCATGGACGATTTCCGCGACTTTGATGTCTGACTCCACCGGCGAAATGAACTTTACGTCTACGACTATGTGGTTTGTTGTTGTTGTTGTGCAACTTCTATACTAGTTTTGCACACTGCGTGACTCTGTCTTTGGTGTCTGATTCCACCGAAATTAACTCTACGACCCGGCTGTTTTTGTTGATGTTGTCCATCCACTGTATTACAGTTGTACACTGTGTGTTTGTTCTTATTGATAACAATGGTCAAAACTGTACATTACTTTATTATAGCAAACATTGCTTTGCTGTTTCTATTTCATTTAATACCTACTATCTACCATTTACATGGCTAACACCGTGAAAGAAAATTACTCACTCTCAAATTGTGATGACATGGATAACATATTTGAAACCTACAAATATACTGAACACAGCAGGTGTCATTTTGAAAAGGATGTCGACCCTGAAAATAATTATTACAACAACATATCAACATCTTGTAAATATTATACAGAACAACAATTCAATAATGAGGTAAACAGAAATTATGATGGTGGTCTGTCTTTGGTACATTTTAATGCTAGAAATCTGAGTACTAGCTTCAGCGATATACAAGATCTTCTCAAATCACTTAATGTAAAGTTTGATATTATAGCAAGAAGCGAAACGTGGCTGAGCAAGGACTCATCTCCTTTATATACGTTTAATGATTATGATGCTTTTCATGTTGTTAGAGACAACAGAAAAGGTGGAGGTGTTGTGATTTATGTTAACAAGAAGCTAAATGGGCGATTATGCAAAAACAGTCATTAATAATTGATAACTTACTAGAATGTGTTACTGTTGAATGTGAAATTAACCGACACAAAACTGCACTGATCAGTTGTGTATATAGGTGCCCTGGGTCTAACATGGTTTCATTTAATGACAATATTGAACAATTGTTTAGTCGTATACGTTGCACCAAAACCATATATGTATGTGGTGATTTGAATATAGATTTGTTTAAATGTGATAGTCATAGTGGAACCAAGCTATTTGTAGATCTTATGTACAGTCTTGGTCTATACCCTTTAATTAATAGACCTAGCAGAATTCCTACTACCTCTGCAACCCTTATAGACAACATTTTTACTTCTGAACTTGAATACAAGATTGATAGTGGTCTATTAGTAAATGATATCAGTGATCATCTTCCTGTATTTGCTCTGTGCCATTGTACTGTAAAACGTAACGTGAACGAACATTCTAACAAGTGTATTCGTCATCTTAGCGAAGAAAACATCAATGCATTGAAGTGTAACTTAATGCAAAATTCTTGGCATACTGTTATCGGTAGTGAAAATGCAAATATAGCATATGACAACTTTCTTCATGATTTTACACAAATGTACAACAAACATTGTCCTGTGTCAACTGTACGACCTAAAGTATTAACAATTAGTTTTTACAAACCGTGGTTTACTAAAGGACTCAGAAACGCATGTATCAAGAAAAATCATTTGTATAAAGCATTCCTGTCATCCAGATCAATTATCTCGGAAACTAGATATAAATCATATAAAAATAAATTAACAGGTATTCTCAGATCCACTAAGAAACAATATTATAGCAGTTTACTCGCACAGAAGAAAAATGACATTGCTGGCACCTGGAAAGTACTTAAAACTGTAATGGGAACACCTCGCTTAGGAAATCACTACCCAGATCAGTTTGTTAATGATGGTATAACCATTAGTAATAAGGAAGATGTAGCGAACATGTTTAACAATTATTTTACTAATATCGGTCCGGAGCTGTCAAAGGATATAACGGCACCAACAAATGTTTCTATTTATGACTACCTAGAAAACAGAAACAGTAACAATTTATTTCTAACTCCAGTTAATGAAGATGAAGTTATCCGAGCTGTGAACAATTGGGAAAGTAAAACATCCACAGATTGCGAAGACATAAGTATGCATTTGGTCAAAGAAGTTATTAACTCCATTGCAAAACCTATCACTTATATTTGTAATCTATCTTTCACTTCTGGAGTATTCCCGGAGAAAATGAAAATAGCAAAGGTTATCCCACTCTTTAAATCTGGGGATAAGTATATGTGCACTAATTATAGGCCTATTTCACTATTACCACAATTCTCAAAAATATTAGAAAAATTGTTCAGTTCTCGTTTAGATAGCTTTATTACCAAACACAAACTAATAAACCCAAGCCAATATGGATTTCAACAAAATATGTCAACATGTCACGCACTAATAGATGCAATAACCCAATCATTGGATGCAACAAAATATGCTATTGGTGTTTTTATCGATTTAAAAAAGGCATTTGACACTGTCAATCACAAACTGTTATGTAAAAAAATTGAATTTCTTGGTATCCGTGGTGGGGCATTTAACTGGTTAAATAGTTATCTAGAAAACAGAAAACAATTTGTGTCCATTGACAAATGTAATTCTACTGTGCGCAATATATCATGTGGTGTCTCACAGGGTTCGATACTGGGCCCCAAACAATTCATTATATACTTCAATGATATGTGTAACATATCTAATCTAGTAAAATACATTCTCTTTGCAGACGATACTAATATCTTTTATGCAAATAGTAACATCAATAAACTAAACGAAACTGTATGTAACGTTCTGGACCAAATGTATACATGGTTTGCAGTAAATAAATTAACTCTGAACATATCTAAAACCAATTATATGTTATTTGGAAATCGTATGCTAAACAAAGAAATTAATATCAAAATACAAAATGTTAATATTGAAAGAGTAAGGGTCACCAAGTTTTTGGGTGTGTTTATTGATGATCTACTAAATTGGAAAGCTCATATAAAATACGTACAATCAAAGCTTTCAAAAAGTACAGCTATAATGCATAGATGCAGTCATCTACTTGATAGAAATAGTAGACGTATTCTATACAGTTCTCTCTTTTTGCCGTATTTAAATTATTGTGCAGAGCTATGGGGAAACACGTACCCAACAAATACTAACTGTATTTTCTTATTACAAAAAAGAGTAATCCGCATTATATTTGGTGCAAGATGGTTGGAACATACAAACTCACTTTTCCAACAATTACATGTTCTAAAATGTCCAGATATCATAGAACTGAAAACATCGTTATTTATATACAAAGCTTGCTGCAGCTGTTTGCCATCAAATATTCAGTGTTTGTTTACTAGACGGGAAATAGCATACTCAATGCGAGCTAATCATGACCTAGAACGACAGAGAGTCTGTTCTACCATGCGATCAATGACTCTTTGTGTAAAGGGAGTGCAATTATGGAATTCTCTATGTGATCATTTAAAAACTACTAATACTATTACTGAATTTAAGCGTAAATGCAAGAACCTTTTATTTGAGAAATATCTGGTTGTGGAAACCTAAATAAAATCAAACACAAATGTAATCATGCCATTGAGGAAATTACAATATGTGTAAAGATGTGTACTTATGGCATACTTTAAATTTTGAATATGCACATATTCCATTGCATGTTTTCAATTATTGTAGCTAGATGGTTAGATGAATTGCAAATTCGAATAATATAATATTGATGTCTCAAATTACATGTATGTATGTATGTGAATATATGTATGTATATATGTGTGTATATGTGTGTATACATACATGTATATAATTATATATATAAATACATATCAGGGGTAAATTTACACAAAAGTCAATGACTTCGTATTTACCCCCTTCAAACATTGTATATTCTCACTTGTATTATAGTTAAACTTGTTTGGTTGTCTTGTCTTGTATATATTGTTATCAATGTTCTGAATAAACGTTCATTCATTCATTCATTCATTCATTCATCAATTTAAGAAAACTGGTTTGATATATATCTACTCGATGTCAGGAAAGTACACAATAATTGTTATCTGAGATGTCACTGTCCTATTAAGTATTATTAGCTCGTGGCTTGACTTTAGCTGGCTGTCCTCAGCACACCCAAAGCATTTCTTAGTGTTGGCTGTGCATGAGGCTCAACACCAAGATAGATATTGTCAAGATCAGACCTACATGATACTATGATATATGTGCACCTGAACACTAATACCACGTGTATAACGTTATTATGATTGGCGATAACCGATGGCGATTCCGATGTAAACAACGCGTCGATGCGCGACAATGTGAACGCTGTCCAGAGTCCATGCTCTCGTTCCGCCAAGGCACAGTTGTATTACAAGATCCACCGCTGCAGCAATGGTCTTTAGCAATGCTATCAAATGATTGACAGTATAACAAATGTCCTTGATGTCTTTCCATTGTGGAGTAGTATATGCACTAGCGTTAATTATGCAGACGACAGTTGAGATTGCCTGCCATCAGTAGTCAACATGTAACAAGACCGCTTATAGGGTGAATAATGAATTACCCCGCCATTCGCTAATCATGCGGGCCGATACCAATCATTTCGGCATATATGTCATCGTAGACGCACGGCTGAGGTTTAGTCGCCGTAGTTTCATTAATTATAAAAAAAATGTAGCAAAACGAACATTTATTGGTATAACAAATAAGAAGATTAGGTTTAAGGGTTATCACATTTTCAAGCTAGGGTCGTGTTATCGGAAACACGATGGATTGAATCCAGTGGCCCGTCGGGCCAGTAAAATATGAAAACTGGAGGCCCGACAGCTTCACAAGAGACGCCAGGCCAGCGGACCAGTGGTAATGTCGAGGCATGGGTCACTTAATAGTTATAAGTAATGAAAAGCGGATTACGACTCCGCATAATAACAACAATAGATAATTAAATTAGACATGTGGTGGAATAAATGTTCACGCTTAGGCGGCGGCTCGAAACCATCGAGGGAGCGGGATGAAATGTAAAGCTACGGCAAGTCCTCAACGTCAAGTGTCAATGTCAACACAGGGTTTAACAGTGTTGTTATGAAACTGGTGTCAATACCGCTATAAAACAAACTCCTGATTTTGTTTGTAACATTGTCGATAATCTGTGGCAACGTTTTACTAGTTTGGAGGTGGACAATGGTGAATGACACTGCTTTATTTTCGATGACGTCGTCGGTTCTAGATGACGTTGTTATGTATAATGAAAACAACAGGGGTGAATTATTTACCGAGCTGACCGCCAACATATGGCGGTACGGATGGCCACCGCTATGCGTGATGGGACTCGTCGGTAACACGCTCGTGCTGCTCGTGCTGAGGCGGGACGGACTCGTGCGGACATCGGCCAACGTCTACTTGAGCATCCTAGCCGTCAGTGACAGTCTGGTACTGATGGACATCTCTGTAGCGGTGTACCCAGGTTATGTATGGGGCTGGTGGTTCGACGGTACGAGTAAGCTGGCGTGTCGCACCATCTGGCCGGTACAATATACACTTGTAAACGCGTCAACTTGGCTCATTGTCGCATTCACTGCCGAGCGCTGTGTTGTCGTCCGCTTCCCGCTACTCAAGCTACGTCTGTGTACCCCGCGCAACGCCGGCATATGCTGCGTGTCGCTGCTGGTGTTGGCCTTCGTCAAAAACATCGACCTCTTCTTCGTATACGACCTTGCCATTGATACCGATTCGGATGGCGTCATTTGCAAAATCCGCTACTGGGATTATATGAACAACTACAGATCAATGATTACTCTCGTTGCTTCCTGCGTGATCCCGACAGGTGTTGTGCTTGTCTGTAACTGGGCGATAATACGAACATTACGTCGGGAGTTGATTCAAACGGCCGTGCGAGACTCGATCGTTAGACGCACAACAGTCATGTGTCTGGCCGTGTCGTTCGCATTCATCGTTTGCGTCGTTCCATTTTATGTGTTCTATGTCATTATACCCAACTGGCCAATGACCCTACATATTCAGTACAATATATTATCGTTCCTTAGCCTCCTGCAATATGCCAATCATGCCGTCAACTTCTTCCTCTACAGTGTGACGGGTGCTCACTTCCGGTGCGAATTGGTCGCGTTGTTTCGTAGTGGCATCCAACACGGACGTGCGACGGCGGCTGTAGTTCGTAGAATGACGTCCCGTGTTTGGTTTGACAGGCTTGGTTTCCACCAGGACTCTGAAAACGATTTTGAAATGCATTAACGCGAATATTGATTGATATTATTATGTTGATGTGCACGTTGCGCTCGGTCACGCTCGTCTCGATTGCGCACGTCGCACCCGGTTTCGCTCGTCTCGACTGCGCTTGTTTCGACCAGTTACGCTCGTCTCAGTTGCGTACCTCTCTCACATGCTCTCACGGCTGTGCGCTCCTCGCCTGGTGACGCTCTCATTCGTAAACATTACCACATTGTACTGACATGCATCTTAAGCATAACGATTATATCCTTGTAAGCTATATGTTCTAGAGATGTCGTTTATCAAGTCTGGTGTATAGTTGATGATATACCGTAAATTATATATCAGATAATGTTTTGGAAATTGATGTTGTGTCCTAAATGTGTGTATTTTGTTGGGTTGACGCGTGAGATAATTGTGTGTATACATGTTCTTGTATATTGACCAGTTCTGTAAATAAGCTGGTAGATGTTTATGTATGAATTTATTGAAGACGCGTAGTATATGTATTTTCAGTAAGTCTTCAAACTTTAAAATAGAGAGTTTTTAAAATAATGGTTCCGTGTGTGCGTTGTGTTTACTTACATATATAATTGTAATAGGATTGTTTTGTATTTCGTTATTCAATTACACTGGTAGCCCCAGATCGTTATACAGTAATTTAAATTTGGTAATATTAGTGTGTTAGTAAGTAGAATTTTAATAATTCAAGGGAGGATGTGCATCAGATTTTGTATAGTTTCAAATGTTTTAGAGCACCTATTTGCTACGTTTTCAATATGTTTGTGTCAGTTTAGATGTGTGTATAATGTTAGACCTAAGCAGTAATAGTGTTAGACTCTTTCAATGTTTACTCCATCTGTTCTTAAGGTGGGTACTCTTAGCTTTTTATTCGGCATAGGAAAAATTATATATTTCGTTTTGTTGATGTTTAATGACTATTATAATGAATAATAGAGGACGTCAAATTCAACTGTTTGGAACCACCGTGTTAATGGGTAATATATTTGATTGTATGTCATCGATTTGTACAAATTGTTCACGGTATAATAAATAACTCTCTGTAATACTGATCACGCTAAAGGATCCAGGCAATAATATTTTTATTTTGTTAATAGCATTGTGTGGTCAAGTGTATCGAATGCTTTCGATAACTCAAGAAATGTACTGAGATGTTGCTGATTGTTATCCAATTGTGTAATAATGATCCTATGCACTATTTCTAGAGTTGCAAACTCAGTTGAATGATGTGGTCTGAAGCCACATTGGTTTTATGACAGTAGTTTTGTATTTGTAAAGAACATGAGTAATCGGTTATTCATAATATAATTCTTTCGAGGCCTTTTGAGATAACAGGCAGATTGGATATTGGTCTGTAATTCGTGAATGATGTGGGTTCGGTTTTTTTAATATTTAAATTACTTTTGCTACTTTAAGTTTGTGAGGCAATTGTTCTGTATTCAAGACTTGATTTATTAATAATGTTACAGGTTTAACAGTTCCTGGTACAGAATCCTCTTTTATTATTTCTTTGAATATGAATCTTGTCTTAATTTTGTTGTTGAGAAATTGACAAAAAATGCATTTGCACATGGTATTCCTTCAGCAAGGTTGGGGCCTATTTCTCTAAAGTACATGTTTAATTCATTCGATGTATCATGCATGCTTGTTCGTAAATGTATATTTATTTGGTTAAAACATGTTGGTATCCGTGTGCGGTCTTCCTGTCTTTATATATTTTCATTAATTGCTTTCCACGTGTTAGCTACGTTGAATTTGTGATTGTTGAATAGTTGTTCATACTATAATATTTTTGCTTCACGAATGCTCTTCTTAAGTATTGTGTTTTAAGTTGTTAGATTAATGTGGCAAGTGGTGTGTTCTGCAGAATCTAATTGTGACATATTCAATTGCTTGTGTATTTATCTATGTGTCTAATTTATCTTAGTAGGCCTCTCGAAATGTAGGCTGACGTTATATTTATTAAATTTTACAATTTTAGTTAATTTTACTCGTGTCTATCATTTGCAGTATAACATTACAATTCGTGGGGTTCCTATGCATTTTGCAATAAATATCCGACGTATGAATAGAATGTTTAACTTTTAATAAAGCTTCATTGGTTTCCGTGTGTTTCTTAGTTTTTTTTTTTTGTATTTAATATTTTGTTGTATATTACATCCTTTGAGATAAAATAGGGTTGGTGATCAGATATTTCTTTTAAGAGAATACCTGCTGTGCCTTCCAAAATTGCTTTTTGTCAGTTTCCAAAATAAATTATTATCTATTGACGCACCTTGTCTTTCTGAAAATCTAGTTGGTAGTGTGATCTGGAGATATATGCTATGTGGTGTAAGAAGGTCAAAGAAGTTACCAATCAGTTCATTTCCATTTAGCTTTAGCAGGTTTTTGTTCTTTAATCACCGGCAATGATTAGATCTCATTTGGTCTAGAGAAGATATCATCGTTGAAACTTCTGTTATAAATTGATGCAGGTTATCGTTTAGAATTAGCGGGGTCTGTAATATTTCCTATTAACACTGGCTTGGACACGCCGCCCTCGCTTAGTTTAATAATTAGTCCTTCCCAAAGTTCATAATAGTTTATATTTTGAATAACTTCGTATATATATTTTTGAATCTACGTAGATTTTTAAAACTCTCTTTTTAGTGCATGTTTTCCCTTGTGTAAGTTTAACATTTCCAGTTTTTATTCCTCGACGAATGTCTCTAATTCGGAAAATTCTGTATCAATATCAAAAAGAATATACGACAGGAGGAACCACTTCGCTGATTTTATTGAAGCCGGCGTGCAGCAGCGGCCTAAGGCGGCGAGCTAGGAGAACTAATGTCCGGAGAAGGTTTTTCCTTTTTCAAAATATGCCGAAAGGTACGTATAATTGATAATGGTTGTGTTATAATCCACTATTGACATTCGTGATATTTTTATAACTCATGAAATAAATCGAAGAATTCACTTGCTCAAAGCGCCCATCCTCCTGCTACGCATGTATAGTCGTTTTAGCCGAGAATAATTTCATGTTCACCCATATGTAGCAATTGGCTGAGATAGAGAGTGTAACAAGTTTTGTCTGTAGTGTACGTGCAATATTTAGGTTTTTGTAATAAACAAAAAATCTAGATAATTTTATGCGTCCTCCGAGTCTGACTGGTGTAACGAGGATGTCAACAGGCAGTACCGCTATTTCAAACAAACAAGAATCCGTTTCAACTATGAATAAGACGATTAGCAACTAACATTCATGAATATATATAATTTTTTTATTATATACATATGTAACAATATATCATTATTTTGAACTATTGTGGTAAGCTAAAGTGTGGGAGATGTTTCTGTCTTCTCTTTCTTTCACCCAAGTTGGAGGTTACCGATAGTGATGCCGCTGTTTCAAACGGACAAGAATCATTTACGATTTGGGATATCAAATAATCCAATAATTTCTTTCTATCTTTCTTTCTTTCTGTGAACAGATGACGAAAATGGGGGCAACTTAGCAGACGAGCGGATTTTCTTGGCAAGCCATCAGACTATGTGTTAAATTTATTGATCAACATTTTCCTTCTTGCTCTTTTCACTAACAATAATAACAAATTCACCACTTCAAGAGGGAGAAAAAGGAAAGTACAGAAGTTCTCACACGTGTGAGGTCTTCAGTTCAGTTTTCACATGCCGATGACAGCGGCGTGCAGCGGGCACAGATCTACGCCAGATATATTTCGACAATAAAAATATATACGTTCCAGTTTTGAAGATTGTTTGATGGTGTACACAAAATATATAATTGTTTCAAAAAACGATGTGTGCTTTAGAACGGACTTACATAATAACATTAACGCTGTTATAGTGAAACCGGCGTGTAATATTAGTGAAAAGTTTTCGCCGTTGCGTAATTCTCCTAGCTAACCGCCTAGTAGCGGTACTAATTGCGTTGCTTCATTTTTCCACCAGTATTTAGGTTGAGTGGTACCTCTTACCGTATATTATTTTTATTAACTGCTTGTATAATTGAAGTTATTATATTAAAGTAACTGCTTTGTTTTTCCATAAGGTAATACATGTATCTGAATCGTAAATATGATGACAGTTGCATAACATTTAATTCGTTAGTTTAAGTTGTATTATCATATAGGATATTATTCAAAAAGTTTTCCTGTGGGCCGCCTAAATAGTCCTCAAACGTAATTTCGTAATAACAGATTGTTTACTTGTATTGAGAAGTAATAAAAGTAAGTGACGATGTGTATGTCCCTTGTTTGCATTTGTTGTCACTATGTTATAAAATGTTCCATAATGATTAGTGTCTCTGTGATCATGCGATAATGTTATGCTCTCGTGGGTGTAATTCTAGTTTGGTGGTTTGTATGGTGCACCACTAGAGATACATATCGGTTTAAACTTGATGGTAAAAATTGTGCAACAACGTTTGTCAGTAAAGAAAGATAAAACTATACAAGTTTAGTATTATACATGTGAAATATATCGTCACACCAGTCCGTATAATAGTAAGCAAATACAAAAAGAATTTGTTTAATGAAAAATTGCATTAGAATGAATACGTTATGTGATAATAGGCACATGAACAATGGTTGTATTCTACATTGTATACATTGTAATAAAAAACGTCATGACTATGCTCACAATATCACAGAATAAATATATTTGGGCAATTCACGCCACGTACAGTTTACGGTACTCCAATTTTGGCCCTTTTCGAGTGTTCGAATGTTGTAATGTTTCCGTCATTTTCTTTTATATAGCTCTCTTAACACGGAACACGTGACAAGAAATGTCCAATTACGCAATCCCTGACCGTTCCTACTTAATGTTACCGCTACGTTTCCAGTCTAGCTACATCGGAAACACTCCTACTTTATCAATCTTAGCGACTGCTGAAAGCAAGTGAACCTTCACAAACAAATTACATCAGACCGCCTTGGACCAACTACTCATAGGCAATGTGTGTTATTATTTACTATTCCTCAGATTTTATTGTTTCAAAATAAAAGGACATAAATATATTCTGACATATACACAAGTAGCAAAATGATACAGGTGCACAATGCACGCTGCATTCACATTGTATTACCTCAGTAATTCGCGTCCTATAGTTCACATCGCTAGCTTCATTGACGCTTGTGACGTCTTCGGCATGGAATGATTAATTGTGGCAATATCAAAAAATAATAATTATTATTGTTTTATTATTATTCTCTGCCAACAACGTCTTCATACACTGGTGGAGACGACCCCAGTTCACTGCCCTAACGCAGCTAACCTACACATAGTCTAGCCAGCCAGCCGAGGCTTGTCAGGGGTAGGGCCGTCGCGGTGTCTACTTAGAACCATATGTGCGAGTTGAGTTGTGTGTGTGGATCAATGCTGCAAGCCACCCCTCGAGAGTGCGGCTGCCTGACATGCAAGGTTGTTACCATCTCGCCCATATCCAATAAATCCAGCCCGGTAATTACAGCGTGGCTAATAAATAGTAATAATTATATTTATTCATACACTACTATCAAACAAGATCCGACAAAATGTCGCCAACGTCGATTTTGTAAGCAGTGCCCACGATATTTAGTTCACGGACCTCCGCCGCCGAAGCGACGCATATTTTCGGGCAAACGCGCCGACAAATAAGATCGCAAGATGGTTCGTACAACGACGTACTCAGTATCCAATTATAATCGTGTGACATTTGAGATGTTGTAAGATATGCTGGAGGCAAGCTAGAACAGTAACAGAATGAACTATATTACACAATGGAGTTTAGTCTTTAGAAGAAAGCTGAATGGCGAAATTTAACGGCAGTCAAGTTGCGTGAGCGATATTACAGTAACGGATTAACGTGGGCTGGAATAATTGTCGTTTATAATAACATTGCAAAACTTAATGTATTTTGTGTTAAATGAACAAAAACTTGTAAATACGTTCTGGTGAATAGGTATCTTATCCATTCATATTGCATTAGACGTTGTCACATATTGAAATGAGAAATGTTTGGCCAATTATTTATGATGTTATATAATTATGTGTGACTACTGTTTATGTGACGAAGAATATCACTATATACTCTATTATAAAATGTTTAGAATGTGTTCATTCACATTTAATCAATATTATATAATGTTACTCAATTTTAGTTAAGGGGATACAACCGAGATAAAAGTGTTTTTTTAGAAAAATATATTAAAATGCCAGATTATAATAGATTATTGCCATGGATCCACCAGGTATGCAGCCCAACTGAGAGATCTGAACTATCTTAGGCTCAAATAAACATCTGACATAAAAATAAGTGGCATCTCACATAAAAAAATATGTAAATAAGTGACAAATAAAATGGGTTATATAATGACACTGTTTCTTTATATAAATTGTTTACCATTAAACATGTGTTCATCTGGAATAAGGCAAATATTGATAATTTTGCACTACAGAACAAATGATGATGGTTCCACAAACATTGTATCTACAAGTTATGATAACTTATAGTATTATATATAAGTGGAACCATTATAATGTGTTCTGTAGTGAGAGAGTGTCACTTTATTCATGCAGTAGAACACAATGAAATGTGAAACGATAACCCAAGTACCTGTGTGAATACAGTAAATAGCTATGTATAGTAGTAGTATATTGTAGCAGGCTAGGGTAAACAATGACTAACGGATAAAGTATGTCATACTGAAAATGACCACATTTATGTATAGGATTACTTGCTGTTGAGGGAAATTTTACGTTGTAATTATTGTCATATTAGGGTGACGGTCATCATATTTTAATTGGTCTTGGGTCAAACCATTGTGGTTCGTCTTTACATTTAGAAAGGGTGAATGGCGTTAGCAGGGCTGGTTTAGACAAGGATACGATAGAATTAGTAGTTTTGTTTGTTTTGTTGGTAGTTTTATTCCAAGACATTTTAAGGAGGTTGTCTCTGTAGATTTGTTGGGTTCAGATACATAGGCTCTGCAACCTATTTCAATCCATGTTAATTCTGATTTTATTCTGTAATTGGTTATATCATGAATTAGTGTGGCATACGTATTAGTTTTGAATACATGATCATTCTTGATGTTAGTTTCAGATGGTAGTCAGTTCAATGGTGTGACTTTGCTTAGCATGTGGATCGTAGATGATGTTTCGTAAGTCCAATAAGTAATTTCCCTGGAAGATTGCTAATAATTTGGGCAGCAGAAATACCGACAGTGAAAGTATTGCTCGAGCGATTTGACAACTGCTTCGCTCCGAGGACAAACGAACTGATTAATCGGTTTAAATTCCGTTCGCGGAAGCAGTCGTGCGATGAAACGACGGCGTCGTACATAGCTATGTAATGTAACAAAAACGTGCAATTTCGGCAACTCGTCTACGGATGCCACGATAATAATCTCCGGGAGAAATTATTCCCCGAGGCAGCGTGACAGAACGTGAACTTATTCCGCGGACAGCAAGGCACGATGCGCCGGCGGGTACCATCAACAGGGTGACGAAGGTCAAGGCCGACAAAACAGTTCCGCCGAGACAGGGCAGCAGGGAGGTGCGACGGGTCGTCCGGGGACAGGGCCAAGTGAAGTGCAAGTTCCGTGGCCGAGAACATGCTTTCGACCGAAAGCAATGTCCAGCTTTCGGTAAGCGTTGTCACATTTGTGGACGGGACAATCACTTTGCCAAGATGTGCCAAGTGCAGGACAAATGTGAGCGAGATGAACACAAGACCACTGAGCGACAGCGGCCGGTGCATACTGTGTCTGTGACAGTCGATACTGACGATAATCAGAATGATGTTTCAAATGTGCTAGATGTGCATGCACTCCGTGATTGTGAAACCGATTGCATGATTGTTGACGCATCTGCTATCATTGTACATCCAACTATAAATAATGTTTTGTTAGCCATGGAGCTTGACACAGGGTCTTCAGTTTCGATGATTCCTGTTGATGTGTACTAGTCGAAGTTTTCAAAATGTCAGCTCCAGCCTAGCAACAAAGTGTTCCCTAGTTTCACAGAGGAATCAGTCCCATATAAGAGCAGTAAGGGCATGTTCAGTGTGAATCTGCAGTATAATGCACAGAATGTGATCTGATGCTGTAAGTTGTCCCGAGCAGTAGACATGTGCTGTTTGGCAGAGACTGGCTAGAGGCCATTAAATTCGACTGGGCAGGGATCAAGTTTCGACATGGGTCAGGGTCAGTGTGCCTGTCACATGAATGTCCGCTAGATGGGCTAGTCGTCATTTTTCTTTTGATGGGAAACTGGGGTTGCTGAAAGGTATCAATGCACACACTGAAGTAGTAGAGGGAGCTAACCCGCTGTACACTAAGCCGTATCTGGTCCCCTATGCTCTGCGACCAAAAGGCGTGCACGAGTTAGAGAGGCTTGAAAAAGCAGGGGTGATTTCACCAGTTACAAGTAGTGACTGGGCAACAGGTGTGGTGGTTTTGCCCAAGAAGAATGGTGTCATTAGACTGTGTGGCAATTATAAGATGACAGTTACACCTCAGTTGAAAACTGTGTCCCCGCCGAATATCCACATTGACGATATTCTTGCAGATTTGGCTGGTGGAGCAAAATTATCCAAACTTGACTTAGCAAATGCGTACAACCAAATTGAGGTTTCTGAGGAATCTAGGCAGTACCTGACCATATCAACGCATAATGGACTATTCCAACAGAACATGTAAGTCTATGGAATCACAACTGCGCCTGCTATCTGGCAGAATGCGATTGAGAAAGTGTTGCAGGGACTGCCAGGTGTCAAGATATATCTAGATGATATCCTTGTGTCAGGAAGAACTGAGGCACAACATCTGAGAAATTTGGGCAGGGTGTTCGACAGTATTTGGGTTGAAGTTGAATCGTGAGAAATGTGAATTCTCCCAAGATTCTCTCGTGTACCTGGGTCACGTGATTGATGCCCAGGGTATTCACAAATCGGCGGACAAGATAGCCGTCATATGTGATACACCCAGACCCACTGATGTGAGTTCACCGAGGTCATTCATTCGCATGGCAAACTACTATCGAACGTTTGTGCCAGATTTTCCGTCCACACTCCATCCTCTCACCATTTGCTTCAGAAGGATAGGAAGTTTGAGTGGACAGGTGACATGGATGACGCGTTTCTGGCAGTGACACGTGCTCTAGGCGAGTCAGGGTTTCTGATGCATTTTATAGCGATCTCCCTGTTACAGTGGCACGTGATGCTTCGCCAGTTGGTGTCGGAACGGTGCTCTCTCACATCATGCCTGATGGAGAGGAGCGACCAATTCAGTTTGCATCTCGCTCGTTGACGAGAGCAGAACAGAAATACTCACAGATTGAGAGGGAATGACTAGGAATCATATTTGGTGTGAAGCGATTCTATCCTTTTCTGTTCGGCGGGAAGTTCACTCTTGTCACTGATAACAAACCAATAGCGGCGATCATCCGACCTAGAAAGGAAACACCAGCGATAGCAGCAGAACGCACCCAGCGTTGGGCAGAGTATTTGTCTGGTTTCACTATGAGATGCGCTACCGGAGCAGTGCGCAGAATGCCAATGCGGACTGATTCTCACGGTTACCCACACAAAATGAGGACCCAAGTACATCTACAGACGAAGATGTGGCACCCGTTCTTTGTTTTGGGGTTTTATCTGTCACTAACGAACAGTTCAAGGTTGGAGTTCGGAAAGACGCATTGTTGTCACAGGTGATGAGGTACACACGAGATGGTTGGCCTGACAGGTTGCCAACTGATCGGGCAGATTTACAACCGTTCTTCAGTCGTCGTAACGAACTATCTCTCGATGGTGAGATTTTGCATCCACACTCCAACCTCTCACCACGTTGCTTTAGAAGGATAGGACGTTTGAGTGGACAGGTGATATGGATGAGGGTACGCGGGTGTCTGGTTGTACAGGACGTTGAAGACAGGGATCATTATTTTATACTGTATGCGCCACTTCACCAGTAACTAGAGTAGAAATTCAAGTCACGCGATGATGCTCTGATGTCGGTCGTTGCGCTGGATATGTAGAACTACTCTGACCGCGGAGCGCTGGATCATATCCAGGCGATACATCATGGCGGTCACTGATACCATAGAGCATCGCGTTTCCGAAATGTATTCTTGGCGTCACGATCGAGTGCACAAGAGTCTTACACGCCGTAGATGTGATGCTTGCGCGTATTTTGGCGATGCGGAAAAGGACGAACTACGCATCACAGCAAGCATTTGATACTTGGGCCGACATGTCAAGCTGGCTGTCAAGACACACGCCAATATCGCGTACAACCATCTTTACAGGAATCGAAGCGCCAAAAACACTGATAATAGTGTCGATAGGTTGCGCCCGGACACCGGAGGATCGCAATATGATAGCCTCAGCGTTATCCTTGTTGAGCAGAAGCTTTTTGATAGTTAGCCATCGTCTCGTCCCGCGAGCACATTCGTCAATGCGTAGAAGTGCGTTTGAAGATTTCGGTTATTGGTAGGCATTACACATTATACAGCGTATGACCTACAGCAGACCATTGTGGAACACCGTGCTGTATTGTTCTTCGAGCAGATGTATTTTGTGTTATCTTTATGACATTTGTTCGACCCACCAAGTATGATGTAAACCAACTGAGCACTGTGTGACTCAGTCCAATATGGTGTGATCTAGTGTGTCGAAAGGAGGACTGAGATCTAACAGCATTAGTAACAGTCCGAGCTGATCATCAATCGCTTGAGTCAAGTCTTCGTGGATACGCGCTAGCGGGGTGTCAGAACTGTGGCTCAGGCGGTAAGCACTTTTAAACGAGTCAATGAAGTCATTCGCATCCATTAACGGCATAGCCTGCAAGGTGATGGAGCAAATCATCACCTGCCACATCATGTCGCACCTCGAGAAGAAAATCCTCTGTGCAGAGCAGCATGGCTTCCGTCGCGGACGGTCCTGTGAGACGCAGCTCGTGGGGTGTGTTGACGAAACATCCGAAGAACTAGAGAGAGGACACCATTGTCCTATATTTCCCGAAAGCCTTCAGTAGTGGTAAGAGGTCCGCCATCCCCGGAAGTGACCTAAGATCAAAGGCTTTTTCGTTTTTTATAAGTAGAATTCCTACGTTTTTTATCAGTATGATTTAGCAAACGTCAAAAGTGATTGATGGGGGTCATGAGAAAGAGGGTGTCGCCATCTACTGAATAAAGATGGAATAAATAGGGTGAATGACGACCTCTAGTGGCTAATCAGGTACTAATTAGGATCAACCTCTAGTGACTAATCAGGTACTAATTAGGGTGGTTATGAGTAGCGCATTCACTAGAGGGTAGCACTAGCAATAGCTAAAACCCCCTAGTGACTGAAAAGCGTCGATGGTGGTGCGTATAGGCGATTGTGACGGTGTCAGCGCACCAGATGTCGCTATGGACGGAAAGTGGAAGCACCCTTTTACGTGTATAGTGTCCGGCCCTACGGGGTGTGGGAAGACTACTTTCGTTGTACGCCTGTTAAAGTTTGCTTCGTGTATGATTTCGCCGCCACCGGAGAAAATTCTGTGGTGTTACGGCCAGTGGCAGACCGCTTACGACTCTATGGCCGGCGTGGAATTTGTAGACGGTTTGCCGGATCCGTCGCTTCTGGACGCCAAAACGAGGACGCTTCTAGTGCTCGATGACCTTATGTCGGAGACCGATAGTAGCATCACGACTTTGTTTACTAAAAAAAGTCACCACTGCAACGCGTCCGTCGTACAGCTTTTGCAGAATCTCTTTCCGAAAGGGAAAGAAAATCGCACAATCAGTTTAAACGCGCAGTATATGGTCCTCTTCAAGAGTCCCCGGGACGCGGGGCAAGTAGGCCACCTGGCGAAGCAGATGTATCCGGGCAGTGTCAACTACATGGTGGAGGCGTACAAGGATGCCACGTCGGCCGCCTACGGTTACCTCCTGGTGGATCTGAAACAGGAAACGCCGGAAACCATGCGCCTGCGTACGGAAATTTTTCCCGACGACCCCGTTCAGTACGTCTATGTGCCGACGAGACTATAAAAAAGGTGGGGCGCGCCGCGGCCGCCGTCATTCGACAGGATGACAGAGCGCGTGAAGAGGCACATCCTTGCCCTGCAGCTGTTGCGCCGCTACAAGGGGAATACGAATCTGAGAAAGGCGGTAATCACTCACGCGGACGCCGACCTCATCTGCAGTCTGGCCGACTGCGCGTATAACATCCTGCGAGGGAACGTGAAATTGACGCCTAACAACCGAAAAGTGCTGACAAAGTTCAGGAACAATTTGCGCAAGTTAGCGTCGAAAAAAGTGCCCATCAAACGGAAGAGGGCCGTCCTGCAGACGGGTTCGGGCGCGTTTCTGACGGCGCTGCTGGCGCCGTTGGCGAGCACCTTTCTACCCCTCCTCAGGCAGGCTTTCGGTTGATGCAGCACGCGAAGAAGATGGCGCTGGTAGACCCCCGGTTGGTGGAGCGTCTACTGCCGTTACTATCGCAACCGACCACGACCACGTCGCGTGTGATGAGTAGCCTGGACGGCGATATGAAAGCCGTTCTCGAGCGTGCCGATTTATCCGAAGGCGAAAAGGTGGTGGCGTACAATCAACTGCTGAGTCGTTACAACGCCATGGAGGCGTCTCGCGCGCAGCAGCCGATGCGCGTGTCCGTAGTGAAGAACGAGTCGTCGTCCGATCAGCCGCCGCCGCCGCCGCCACCACCACCACCTACGTCCGATCAATTGCCGGGGGAGATGGAGAGCGAGGCCGTGAAGAGCGTACCGAAAGTGCTGAAAGAAAAGGCCCGCCTCCTGTTGGCCCGACTGAGGGCCGACCCGCTGATTCGCTGGAACGATCGAGCGGAGCTCGTGTACGCCGGTACGCCTATTGCCGGAAGTAATATGGTAGATCTCGTGAACGATCTCATGCGTACGCGTAAGAGGGCCCCCGCGCCGGTTGGCTGGGAAGCGTTCGGCGACCATATAAGGCGGCTGAACGTCCCTATGGAATTCGTCGGCAACCCCCAGCGTCGGGCGTATATACAGCGCGAGCAGAAGCGAAAGGGGCGCACTCGGTCCGTCGAGCGCGAGCAGAAGCGAAAGGGGCGCACGCGGTCCGTTGAGCGTACGCCGTGGTCCAGCTTTTAGCGTGTCCCGTAGAGGATGCCGCCCGACCGAAGATCAGTACTCGTTGTCGTCGTAGCAGTCGTAATTGCGGCGGTCATCGTCGCCGTCCTCTTGTTCGCCGTATCATCGTCGCCGCCGCCGCGCGTCCCATGGTGTCCCGGCGGACTCGTGGTGCGCAACGAGATGGCCGGCGGACTCGTGGTGCGCAACGAGAGCGCCAACAACGCGACGGCCTACTGAAGCGTGCCTACTTCGATCCGAAACGGGCAGGCAGTTATGGCGGCGTCGATGCGTTGCGCCGGTCGGTCGCGGTGCCCAAGCCGGCCGTCGGGCGGTGGCTGGCGGCGCAGGACGCCTATACGCTTCACAAGCCGGTTAGGCGCCGATTTAAGCGACGTCGCGTTATCGTGGGCGGTCAAAATCAGCAGTGGCAAGCCGATCTCGTCGACGTGGCTAAACTGAAAAAGCACAACGACGGCATAGCGTTCCTACTGACGGTCATCGACGTCTTCTCGAAGCGGGCGTCGTGCGTTCCGTTGAAGCGCAAATCCGGTCCGGCGCTCGTCGAGGCCTTCGAGGGGCTGCTGGCATCGCCGGCGCCACCGCACGTCCTGCAGACCGACAAGGGGACGGAGTTTCTGAACAGGCCCCTTCAGACGCTTTTGAAGGCGCGCGGCGTCCACCATTTCGTGACGCACAACGAGGAGACGAAGGCGAGCGTCGTGGAGCGATTCAATCGTACGCTGAAGACGCGCATGTGGCGGTACTTCACGAAGCATCAGACGCTGAGGTTCGTGGAGCCGTTGCAGGACTTCGTGCGGTCGTACAACAACGCCTATCATCGAAGCATCGGTAGGACGCCTGCGAGCGTCGACGCGTCGAATCAGGAGAGCGTGTGGCAGCGTCTGTACGGTGGCGGAGGGTGTCAAAAAAACAAAAGCAAGCCGAAACTGCGAGCGGGGGATCGCGTACGCATCAGCAAGGCGAAGGGCGTCTTCAAGAAGGGGTACATGCCTAACTGGAGCGAGGAGCTCTTCACCGTCGTAGATTTGCACCCGACCGACCCTCCTGTTTACCGACTGATGGACGACGCCGGCGCGATACTGGACGGCACCTTCTATGGGCTGGAGCTACAAAAAGTGATCGTTGCGAAGGACAAACTATATCGGGTGGAAGTCGTTCTACAGAGACGACGTCGACGACGCGGTAAGGGCGAAGAGGTGCTCGTCAAATGGTTCGGCTATCCGGCCTCGTTCAATAGCTGGATCGACGCCAAGGAGCTCGTGGATTATAAGGGCTGATGATGACGACTCGTTGGATGCGCCACGCGGGGTGCTGGCGTCTGCACGAGGCGGGGCTGTGCAACGGCTTTTCGTTTTTTTTTGTAAGGGGACCGTGCTGTATTAGTAGACTGCCGAGACGAAGGGAGGAGGCGCACCATCACCACCACCACCGTCGCCCCCACGCCCGTCGTCGAACTCGCTCTATGGTGTGCCTGCGCGGATAAAGGAACGACGCCGTAGCGTCGGACGGCAGTAGCGCGATGTGTACGGACGAGACGACAGCAGCAGCAGCAGTAGCAGCCAATGCAGAAGTCGCCCACCGCCGTCGACTCAGGCACATTTGTCGCTACACCCGCCGACGCCTCATGCGTCTCTGTGGGTGCGCCCGATGCCGTCGACGCCTCCTCCGTCACGAGCGTTCCTTGGCGTCTCTGCGGCAACGAATGCCCTAAGGCCGAGATCGTCTTCCTGTGCCAGATCGTCGTCCTGTACACGGTGATCGTCGTCAGTATATACAATCTAACGCGCGGCACGGGCGACTCCAATCTGTGGACGGCGCTGCTGAGTAGTTGCCTCGGCTACCTACTGCCGAGTCCGTCTATGAGGAGGCGCGATGGCGTCGACGTCTGACTTTTACGTCACGTTGCCGAGCAACGCGTCTATGAAGGCGCACCCCAAAAACACGTTGACGCACTACACGACGAATTTGCCGCAGCGCGTCGACCTGTTGGGCGAGTGGGAATGCGGGCTGGTGTCGCTACAGTATACGCATAGCTGGTACAATGTGAGGCCGGTGGATACCTACTTCTTCGTGGCGTGCGAGAGGGGGGAGGTGGGCTTTTTCACCACCGAGGACGGGGGAAAAATTGCCCGGCAGGCCAACATTCCGCACGGCTTTTACAACAACGCCAAAAAGCTGGTGCGCAAAATCAACGAGGCGTTGACGAAACTGTGCACCGACACGGTCAAGGTGCGACTAGTGTACAGCGCCATCACTAATCGGATGACGTTGCTTCTATCGCCGGGCGTCGAAATTAACATGCCGCGGGATGGGCGCCTGAAACAGATACTAGGCTTCGAGTCGGACTATATCGCGAGTTACGGGACGCCGGCGGACGGCAGCGACCTGCCCCCGGGGTACCTGTTCGAGTGCGAGGCGGACCACCCGGTGGACCTGAGCGGCAGCGTCGACACCCTGTTCGTGTACACGGACATCGTGGAGACGCGCATCGTCGGCGACGTCTTTGCCCCCCTCATCCGAGCCGTCCCCGTCCACGGTTTGAACGGCAGCATCGTATCGAACATCTTCGACCGCGTCCAATACGCGCCGCTCCTGCGGCGCCAATTCGATTCGATTGAGATAGATATAAGAGACGACCTCGGTCAGTCGATACCATTTGAGAACGGAAAAGTCGTGACGACGCTTCACGTCCGACGCCGCAAGTCAAAACTGTTCTGACGATGACGCGAAACGTGTACGAGGACTACTACACGCGGCAGGTCGGCGGTGGCCTGCCGGTGTTCGTAGGCGCCCGAACGCAGCGAGGCCACGGACTGGGTAATCTCTTTGGCAGCCTGTTTCGAAGTGCCATGCCGCTTATCAAGAGAGGGGCCATGGCGCTGGGTAAGCGCGCGCTCAAGACGGGCGTGCGCGTGGCGCAGGACGTCGTCGCCGGCGGCAATCTGAAGCAGGCGGTGAAGAGGCGTGCGAGGGAGGCGGGCGCCGACCTTCTCGACGGGCTGCTGAATGCCCCGCCACCGAAAAAGCGACGACGACGCATAAAGCCGCCCGGCAAGCCGGCGACGGCCAGCAAGAAGAGGCGCCGTCGAAAGAGGCCGAGCGACGACGTATTTCCCGCGTAGTAGTAGTAGCTACATAAGTCCGACCAGCAAGGCGGCACCGGACAGTAAGGGGAGGCGCCGTCGAACGAAGCAGACGTAGTAGGATGGCGTTCGTGCATCGGCAGTCGTGCGAGGGCGTAAAGTCCGAACTGGACCTGTTCAGTGTGCCGACGACGCAGACGAGCATCGAGAGCGGCCAGTGGATCGATCACCAGCCGCTGACGGCCCTCGACGCTGGCGGCCCCCTCGAGTTTCTCATTCCGGGATCCGGAGACGACTATCTGGACCTGTCGTCCGTTAGACTGTACGTGCGCGCCAAGGTGGTGAAGGGGGACGGGACCGCGCTCGCGAACGACAGCGTCGTGGCGCCCGTCAACAATTTCCTGCATTCGATGTTCAGTCAGGTCGACGTGACGCTGAACGGCACGCTCGTGACGCCGTCGTCGAATACGTACCCGTTTCGAGCCTACATCGAGACACTGCTCAGTTACGGACCCGACGCCAAAAAGTCGCAGCTCGAGGCCGACCTGTGGTGCAAGGACACCGCCGGGCGCATGGAGGCAACCAACAACAACGGCGGGTTCGCGCATCGGCACGATTTCGTACACGAAAGCCGCGAGTTCGACATGATAGGGCGCCTGCACGTCGACGTGCTCATGCAGAACCGGTGCCTGGTGAACGGCGTCGACCTGAAGATGCGACTGGTGCGCAGCAAGGACGCCTTCGCGCTCATGGGTGACGTCGTCGATCCGGGGTTCAAAATCGTTCTGCTGGAGGCCTACCTGCAGGCGCGCAAGATCAAGTTGAATCCGGCCGTCCAGCTCGGTCACATCAAGGCGCTGACGCACGGGACGGCCAAGTATCCGATGCGCCGCGTCGACTGCAAGGTGTTCTCGATACCGCAGGGTACCGCGTCGCACACGCACGAGAACGTCTATCTGGGGACGCTCCCGCGACGCGTGTTCATGTGCCTGATCGACAACGACGCCTACAACGGGGCCTACGATAAAAACCCGTTCAACGCGAAGCACAACGACATAAACTTCTTCGCCCTCTACGTCGACGGACGCCAGGTGCCGAGCAAGCCGCTGCAGCCGGACTTCGCGCATCGGCGCTACATCCGAAGCTATATGAACCTGTTCGCCGCGACGGGGAAGGCGTACGAGGACGAGGGGTTCGATGTGACGCGCGGCGAGTTCGGCAGCGGCTACACCATATTCGGCTTCGACCTGTCGCCCGACTGCTGCGACGACGAACACTTCAACGTCGTGCGTACGGGGAACCTGCGCGCCGAGCTCCACTTTGTGCACGCGCTCGCCCGGACGGTGAACGTCGTCGTGTACGGGGAGTTCGAGACGGTGCTCGAAATCGACAAGAACCGGAACGTCGTGTACGACTTCTGAGATGGACACGTTTCAGCTGATGCGTCGCCTGGCGATCGACGCGTACACTAAAAACATCGTCGTCGGCGTCGTGCCCAAAGACGAGCTGCCGGGGGAGCGGCTCACCGCCTACCCGACGGCGTTCGTGTGCAACACCGACGACGGCGACGAACCGGGCGAGCACTGGGTGGCCGTCTACGTGGGAGCCGACCGGCGAGGCGAGTACTTCGATTCGTACGGCCGTCCGCCGCTGCACGCCGACTTCCGCGCCTTCCTGAGCCGCAACTGCGACTCGTGGACGCACAACGACAAGCGACTGCAGAGCGGCGTATCTAACGTGTGCGGACAATGTTGCGTCACCTACCTGCTCTTACGGTGC
>CM034531.1:26148358-26164107 GCA_020002185.1 Paraescarpia echinospica | reverse complement strand
CAATGTCCAGCACATCTGGCGGATACTTTATGATTTGATCGTTACAAGAATATCTGCGTATTTTTTGATAACGTTGCATGGATGGGCTGTGTATTAGTGCCCTACGAAGGCCTATAGTCCATGCCCGGCCCAGTCCCGCAAAAATATATCAAGACAGACCCGGCCGAGGCCCGCAAATGGTTGTTCCAGGTTGTCCCAGACCTGACCCGGCCTACATGTGTCTGGCTCAGACCCGCCGGCCAAATGCGAGTCAGCCCGCAGCCCGCAAGCCCACGGCTTGCAAAACACCAACTTAAAAACAATATTTTTAGTTTAAGAAGCCCGGCCCGCGTGCAGAAGTGAATTTTACACCGGCTCTAGAATAGGACGTAATTTACGAGTGCTGAATGGCTGATATACTTTCACGTGTTTGCTAACTTGTGCGTGGAGCAGTGTCGCAGCGATGAGAGCATCGGACTCTCAATCCCAGGTATACTGTGCTGCCGTGTCGTACATTGGGCAAGTTTGTTCACTGTAGTTTGCTCAAATTCACGCAGCTACATGAATGAACAGCTGAGTAGCTGGCTGTAGACAGTGGTGGATACTTGTGTGTTGAATAGTTTTCGCGCAATAATTGAGTATCATTTTGTTGAGATGGCTAAATATTTCTAAAATTTGCGATATGTTTGATTGATCTATACGGAGCGATTCCAAAGAGTGGATACAGCTACCATAGAATATGACTACACTCGTTGCTAGCAATGCGTATATCATGTCGTATTGCATACCAACCTGTATGCAAAACTAAAATCCTTAGAACACAAAACCGGTCGTTCAGACATTTGAATAATTTCAAAAACCACATTGTAAAATATAAATAAGAACAACTCATAAAATGTGTATTAATTGATAATTTGACAGTATCACCGCGATCTGTCGCCATGCGCTGAATCAGTCACTTAGCTGTACCAACTTCCATGCTCGGTGAAGAAACGGCTTTTCAAAATATTCTGATGTTATCGACTGTTTGTTTCCTTCTAAGGATATTGTTATTTTTGTATACATATTGCTATGCAATTTGGTATAATGAGGTCATTGTCTACCTCGCTAATCATTGGCTCGTCCTTGAAATGTAGTCCCATTGATTTGTTTTGATGTTGATGAGCGGGGGTTGGGTGGGTCTATATCCGGTAAATATATGTATTTACCACGTATAAATAATAAGTCAATGTCAAAATTTCATCATTGCCCTTACTGTGACCAACACGTGAACTCTGAGGAAATATACAGAAAATAACCTTAGTTGAGGGCAGTTGACCATGTTAGCACCTATGCAATGCATAGACACTTTAACCACTGCAATATACACAGAAGATAAGTCAGGGGACTACAGCCTACATGTTCCAAAAAAATGGCTTTTACTTCGTAATTCCTTCCTTGGCAATGTACAATTATTAATATTCTACAGGATAATAACTAATGGATTAATCAACATTTTGGAATAAAATTTGGTGGAATTGTTCTCTGCAATGTGTAAGATCACATAATTGAAGCAGACATGCTACTTATTCAAGTTCTGAAGCACATCAAGACTAACGGCTTGGCCAGTGTCAATATTGAGCACGCAGTATTATTATATTTACTATTAAAGTTGTCAAAATATTGATGGATACGCCAAGTAGCTGGATAAGCATTCTTTATTCAATTATTTATTTCCAACTGAACAAACAACAATGTATGTATGGATGTATGTATGAATGTATGGAAAGGGAGAAAGTTGAAGCACATTGCTTATTAACACTTTCTCCCAACATATAAGTTATATATGTTGCGCTACTACACTGCTAGAACTATGAAAAGTGCTGCAGGGGCTAGATGATCAAAGTGAGAAACAAGGTATGGAGATGAACATTTTGAAGACAAAGGTGATGCTAAAAACGACACACCAATATATATCAACACCACGGAGAGAGAGAACGTTGAAAGCAAAGTCTACCTGTGTCAGCGATAAAGTATCAGAGACAAAATCCAGGACAAGGAGATAGATCAAATGAAGCGGAACATTGTTACACAAAATATAAAAATAAGTTAACCTCAATTCTAAGAAATGCAGAAAAACATACCACAGGAAACTGTTAAAAGACAAAGTAGTAAAGAAATGTGGAATATATTGAACACAATAATAAATAACCAATGGAGTGTACCTTCTTACGCTGAATGTTTTGAAACGGATGGTACCAAATTTACTAATAAAAACGATCTTGCAAATGGGTTCAAAATCTTCTTCGCAAATAGTGGTCAAGAATTAGCTGCAAAAATAGATCCACCATTAAATGGCACCTCAATTAATGATTATCTCGATAAATTTTTAAGAAAACCATACAAACTATTACTAAACCACTGACAGCAATACTTAACTTTTCCTTTGAAAGTGGAATTCTTCCTTCCAGCATGAAAGCATCAAATATTATCCTCATATTTTAAAAAATGTTCAAAAGCAGATTTTAATAACTATAGACCAATATATCTACTGTGTCAGTTCTCTAAAATACTTGAAAAGCTCTATAATAAAAGACTAGAACAATTTATTGATAAAAACAATGTCCTGTCAAACAGCCAGTATGGGTTTCGTTCCTCAATGTCTACCTCACATGCACTGCTTGACTTGCTAGAAGAAATTATTGCATTATCGGATATAAAGAAATATATATTGGGTGTCTTCATCGAGTTAAAAAAAGCTTTTGATACAGTAAACCATGCTGTACCAATAGAACAACTCAATTACTATGGTGTCCGTGGTGTGGCAGAGAAATGGGTCAAGAGCTATCTATGTGGCAGAAAGCAATTTGTTAAAATAGGTGAATGTTCATCTGATTTAATAAATGTATCATGTGGTGTATCGCAAGGTTCAGTGCTAGGACCTAAATTTTTATCACGTAGATTAATATGATATTTATAATGTATCACAACTCCTCAAATTTGTTCTATTTGCAGACGACACCAATATTTTGTATTCAGATACAGATGTCCGTAGCCTTGTAAGTGTAGTCAACTGTGAACTTGAGAAACTGTACACATGGTTCAGTGTGAACACATTGTCATTGGATGTATCAAAAACTAGTTATATGGTCTTTGGCAACCGCATAATAAATTGTGATATGGACGTAAACATTCACAATAACCAAATTACTAGAGTCAGTAAAACCAAATTCCTTGGATTGATAAAAAGCTGACTTGGAAAGATCATGTAAATGATGTCAAGACAAACCGTCTAGAATAAATGATGTGATGTACAGAGCATGTCATGTCCTAGGAACCACAAGCTTGTTTACCCTATATTACTTACTGTTCTTACCTATACTGTGCTACTGCTGTGAAATTTGGGGAAATGCATGTAATACTATGTTACAGTGGTACAAAAAAGGTGGTCAGACTGATATGTGGTGTTGGTAGACTACATCACACAAACCCACTATTTTATAGGTGTAGGGTATTTAAATTTAAAGACTTAGTTCATGTGAAAATTTGCTCAATAATGTATAAAACATACAATAATATGCCAGTACCTATGAACATTCAGTGCCTCTTTGTGAAGCAAACTAATTTACGTCCTTCTCGAGTCCAATGTCAATGTGTACTTCAAAGTATCCGAACAAATATCAATTTATGTTGTAAAGTGCTGGAATTCACTACCAGTCCATATTACAATGACGCCAACCTAATACACATTCGTTAACAAATTAAAAACCGATATAGTCAAAGCATATTTATAACAAACACTTTGAAAAAATGCATACTAAACTTAAATATGCACTTTTTTTCCTAGACAAATGGCTAGGGGAATGTCCTGAAGAATATATGATTGTATTATAATGTACTGTATTTGAATGTTTATTATTAATTTACACACTAATAACGCCAGTGTTTGTCTTCACTTACCGGGTATTCGTGCAATATTTCACACCAAAAATCAATGTTAAGATTGTGTTGTACTGTCATATACTGGGAGAGAAAAACAAAAATTTGAGTAAGAGAGAAGACAAAGGTTATTGACGTTTAATAGATCAAATCACAAGACGGAAATGGATCAGGTCAGGGCATATCAGAAGGGTATGACATAACTGGTGGAGACCTTACGAAGGGAAACGATCTAGTGGAAGTCCGGCGAGACTGTGGAGAGACGAACTAGATGAGTACTGGAATGGCATCATCTGGCAGAGCATAACGCAAGATACGCAGATCTGGAAACGACATGTTGAGGCTTTTGCCCAACCACGGGACACTAAACACACTAAGAAATTATGGTTGAACTGGGGTGCTGCTGGGGTGCAGAAAGTATGTGCACCCTATATGCACCCTTTAGTGTATAAAATTGCACTCTACGGTGTGAATCTAGGGTGCATAGATTTTAGTGTGCAGATTTGCCCCCCATTAATCACGTGACATGAGAATTTAGGGTGCAATTAGGATGCTAAGAATATGAGTGCACATTAGCCCCCCAAGGGGTGCACAACAACACCAATTTAAAACACACAAAAGTGATCTCCGTGAACTGTTTGGGCAGTAATTATTTGAATACACAATTCCGCTCAGCGACTCGTGAGAATGGTCGAATGGGTAATTATATTGGGATTCCTGGAAATAGGACGCGAGTCGGACGTGTATCTGCACTGTTCTCTCTCATGGGTGGAACGGCGAAGTCAGTTATGAATTTGATTCACCTAATACATTCCATACAATGCGTAGGACATCTGCCAGGGGTAGTGTAGGTAGTCACCAACCCTGGCTTGCGAGGACGATTGTTGGAGAATATGCCAATTTTCATAGTGCTAAGTCAGCGAAGGTAAAAACCGACGCCGGCGAAGACAAACAAACTTACACAATCAGTCTTTGAAAATGGCGGGGCAAAGTGACGAGTGTAGGTAAGCCCTGCATTTACCAGTAAGACCAGTATAGGTCAGGTGTTGGTGTCATAGCTTTGTCAACGTCTGTGAGACAATGCATTGGCTACAAAACATGTATTGTGTTGACAGTGTTGACTGTTGTGCTACATTTATTCGCCAGCCTGTCCTGTCCTAGAGCTAGGTTTAGGCTAGTCCCAAACATTTAATTTTAACGATTAAATTAATTTAATACAATATATGATATGCAATTATGCTCTTGGCAGTTTTGCCCTTGCCTAGGCACCTAATTTTGCTTTTTAAAGTTATGTTTAACTGAATGATTCATCAGGTGTTTATCAAATCGGTGAGATATTTTTCTTTCTGCCCTAACATGATAACATAGAGGCTAGAACCACCAAATTTCTCCACATGTTTGTCACTAAAGTCAGTGTCACATTAATCATAAATATTCTTAATATCTCTCAAAAAACATCGGCGTTACACAAAATTAATGCATTACGTTTTCGTCACCTTTCATTGTTATTTCAAGAAGCAAACTATTTTTCACACAATGTAGCTACTTTTTCAAATTTATTAAATTCGTTGCTTGTGAACGAACTACAAGCCGGACACATCATGGCGCACATTCAACATGTGAACTTCAAGTCTATACTATTAAATCCAGCAGAGAAAATCATCCACCTTGAAGAAAGCGTCATTTCTGGCAAAACTATTCTCTCAAATTACAAGGCATCGCATAGGATTCTTCTGATAGGAACAAGCATGGTAAAACCTCATTTTACTGTAATTTGTATCCTTCATTCTCAAAACTGCATAGCCATGAATCACTGAGCAGCAGTTACTCTCTATGTTCCCTCACTGACTCAACTAAGTGACACAAGTGGTTAACTTTGGAAAATGGCCACCATTTTAGTAAATTAGTTTTAATAAAAACATATCATGTTTTTAAAGCAGACACCCAAAAATGAAATACAACGATTTTAAAGAATTCATGTACCTACCATTTACTTTTTAATTTTAAATTGGAGGAAAAAGAATTTGTTCACCGTTTTCTTGGTTCTCCTCTTTCACTTGGGTCCTCCTTCCTCCCATTACCATAAATTTGCATCGTTCAGTAAAATTTGAAAAATCAACAGGATCGTTCGAACATATATATATATATATATTATTGGAGCAGATATGTGTAAATAACAAGAAGAATTGTGGGTTTTGTGGTAAAAGCACCATAATTGGTGTATATGATGATAAGGGGGTACGAAGTGATTTAAGATATAGTGCCAAGCTGAATTGTTTCCGTGACGCCCGTAATATAGGACAATCCAAAATGGCCGCCGCCCGAATCTAAATATATATTATCTTCGTGAATACTTAACGTAAAAACATAAATAAAATGTCTTTTTATATGTTTTCAGACATGCCGAATCCAATGGCGTCATCAATTCATTAAAAAAACATATATTTTAAGATAGGGCACATGTTAATGATAACATTCAAGATGGCCGCCATCTGAATTGTGAATATCTACCTAATGTCATATCTTCCCTACCAGTTGACATAAAACCATGGTTGAAGTGTCCTTGTATATTTTTTTCGGACAAAACAAACTGTGTTCTGTACATGTCATATCGAAACGAGTCATTGTGGTCGCAGTTACCACTGCAACGGCATAGCGATGTGCATTTCAGAGCAGCCCTGACACACTTGCATATCCTGTGCACCCTTTTTGGCATCCACAGCGTAGCAACTCGGAACATGACGCCGCTGCTTCTGGAAGTAATGTCCACAGTGGTTCCTATCCTTGTGTGACACTCTTACGCCATCCGCAGGTCTCTGGAGAAGGAAGTTCTGGAGTACGGACATGTGCCGGTCCCCACACATGTCTACATTGGTATATAGCCCGTTTTGTGTGTTTCAACAGTGCTGCTCCTGTAGCTGGTATGGCGTCGATTTACCTGGCTTTGGTACTGAAGATATGTTTTCTGGCAGAGTCAACACTAGATTCTGTGCTGGTTCGGTCATACAGTAGCACAACGTAGGACTTTAGCACATACATGCAGTCTTCACTTGAAGCTCGATGGATGCGTCGACAAGATAGAGAATCTGTATCTGTATTTTGACTGGCAAAATGTCATATGGACACATCACGCCAGTGCGCATGGTGGCTCTTATGGATTATTTGTTTACATGTTGGGCTAGACTAATCTGGAATGAATTCAGCGATGTACTTGATACAATGCTTGGAGGTAGAGAATTCCACTCTTTTATTGTGGCTGTTTCCAAATATGTTTGTCGAGTGCCTGATTTGTACTAACTGTTTATTATGTTTACGTGAGCATCTGGTGTTGCGTTTGATGTATTGATCTAGTGGGATATCTACGAGGTTATGTTCCATTTTATATAATATGCTAAGTCTTTGGGTTTTTCTTCTTGATTGGAGGGTGTCCCACTGGAGATCTTTAAGGAGTTGTGTTACCGTTCCTGGCTCTCTAGAATAGTTGTTCTTACAAAATCTGGCGGCTTGTCTCTGGGTTCTTTCTATGAGTTTGATATGTCTTAGGCAATGTGGATCCCATGATGCTGACGCATATTCAAGTATAGGGCGGACAAGGGTTGTGTAGGCTATGGACTAGATTTGGGTTGGGCATTTATTTAAATTACTTTTAATAATTCCCAATGTCTGTTGTGCTTTTTTGTGACTGAGTTGCTTTGTAATGTATTTGATATATTGTATGCCAAGATAAGAGTGTGATTCAACAGATTTAAGTTGTTGTCCGCAGAAGGTGTAGAGATTTGGTATCGGTTTTCTTGAGGCTATTGTCATTGTATAACATTTAGTGGGGTTGAATTTCATAAGCCACGTGTGTTGCCATTTCTCAAGTTTGAGCAGATCGTTTTGGAGGACAGATGTGTCTTGGTCAGTTTTAATCGGTGAATATAACAGGCAGTCGTCTGCAAAAAGGCGAACAGTTGAGGAAAGATTGTCTGGCAGGTCATTTATGTAAAGTAGGAAAAGTAGGGGCCCCAGTACTGTGCCCTGTGGTACCCCAGAAATGACTTGAGTTGATGTTGACTTAGATCCATTTATAGCAACCTGTTGAGTTCTTCCTGTAAGGAAGCTATTTATCCATGATGATATTAGGCCTGTGATGCCATAGTGTTTGAGTTTCTGGATTAGTCTTTTATGTGGGACTTTATTGAATGCTTTGGTGAAGTCAAGGATGGCCATGTCTACATATTTCTTCTCATCAAGTGATTTGCTTATGTCATGGATTGTTTGAATTAATTGTGTTTCAGTTGATCTTTTGGCACGGAAGCCATGTTGGTGGTCAGTTAGAATGTGGTGCTGTTCAAGGTGTTTCATAATGTGACTATGTATGATGTGTTCAAGAAGTTTAGAAACCACTGGTGTTTAGGATATTGGTCTGTAGTTAGATGTTTCTGCTCTACTTCCTTTCTTAAAAATTGCTGTCACATTGGCTTCTTTCCAAGTACTGGGGACATGTCCAGAGTCAACAGATGATTGGAAAATGTCATGTATTACTGGTGCTTGATGAGAGGCATATCTGTTTAAGAACCATGGTGGAATGCCATCTGGTCCTTGCGATTTATAAATGTTAATTTTGGAAAGTTGATCAAGTACTCCTTTAAGTGAAATTGTTAGTTTGAGGTTTCTCCATGTGGACTTCTGGCCATATCTGGTAGGGTGGAATTTCCTTCGTGTGTAAAGACACTTTGGAACTGATTGTTTAAGGCTTCTGCTTTATGTTTGTCGTCGCTAATGATGTTACCCGCAATGTTAAGGTCCCAATACCCTGGTTATCCTGTCTAAGTTTAGAAATGAAGCTCCAAAATTATTTAGGTTTCTCTGTTATTGTTGTTGTCAGGAATTGACTTACGTAGGATAGTCTAGCAGAACGAAGGTGTTTATGCATGTTTCTCCTGATGTCACAGAGCATACCGAGGTGACTTCATTGAAAGATTTCCAGATGTCGAATGCAGTCTTTTTCCCCTGCCTACAAATGATGACAGCTTTTTGCAACCTGTGAAGGCATGGAACATGGGCAGTGCGCGTGCCTTCTCACCACCCAGTGTTGTGGCGATGTCATGAGCAGGAATGTATCTCAGGTGTTTGCCTGTGCCAAATGCGACCCATAGTTCCGTGTTCTCAAGGAGCACAGCACTAGACTCTGCCATAACTAGCACGTCAATTTCCACAGTACGCAACATGATTCTGCGATACCCCTGTTTGCTGCATCGCCTGCATGAAGGAGAATTCGTGTGTTGGTCTCTACATGCGTACATTGCGCTAGGGATGAGACGTCCTGATGAACTCTGGTTCAAAGTACATTATTGCCACATGTTGAGTACACCTCCTTCTCCGCAGAAAGACTATCTTCAACCTTTGGTGGTAAGTAAAAGAACCAATAGATTGTATGTTATTGTACATGTTGCAAATAATGATATTGATATCTGAATGTAAATGCTATTATTATGTCAGTGATCATCGATGTATTTGAAGTATGTAAACGAATGTATATTGTTTCCAAAATCAATCATGCCATACTGGTAGCTTACATGGTGTGCCAAGACGTCGAATTGTTTAATCTTGTTGTCTTCCAGTCTCAAGAACTCTTGCCAATTTTCTGTGATTGTTTTGGATGCTGCAACACGCTTTCGAACACCCTTTCCTCGCTTCTCTCGTGCCGTGGACTTCAGACTCCCTTCCAGGTACACATCCCAAATGATGTCAATTCTTGTCACATTTCTCAGCTGCGCTTTGACGTAAAGAAGAAACATCGGTGTGACATATTCTTGTAATGTTTTGACACCGATTGACTTCAACATGTTGATGATTGCAGCACCATCCAATATGATGACATCGACTGGTGGGAGTAGTAATAGAGGTCCCTTACCGGGGATGGTGTCGCGTCGCGGTGGAAGTGGAAAAGTACCCGGATGTAGGTCAAGGTCAAAGGTCAAGTACCCGGATGTAGGTCAAGGTCAAGTACCCGGATGTAGGTCAAGGTCAAGTACCCGGATGTAGGTCAAGGTCACGTGTCGCCCCTACCGGAATTTTCCTGAACTAAAATAGCGCCACCTAACGGATACTTGGTGAACTAAATATAATAGCGCCACCTAACGGATACTTGGTGAACTAAACATTTCCCGCCAAAACTTGAATAGCGCCACCTAGCGGATAGTTGGTGAACTAAATATTTCCCACCGAAACTATAACAGCGCCCCCTGGCGGATAGCTGGTGAACTAAAATATTTCCCGCCAAAACTAGATAGCGCCACCTAGCGGATAGTTGGTGAACTAAATATTTCTCGCCGAAACTATAACAGCGCCCCCTGGCGGATAGCTGGTGAACTAAAATATTTCCCGCCGAAACTAGATAGCGCCACCTAGCGGAATTTTTAGCGACTAAAATATTTCCCCCCAAAACTTAAAAAGCGCCCCTGTCGGATAGTTGGTGAACTAAATATTTCCCGCCAAAACTATAACAGCGCCCCCTGACGGATAGTTGGTTAACTAAAATATTTCCCGCCAAAACTAGATAGCGCAGTCTAGCGGATTTTTGTCGAACTACAATTATACAAGTGGTGTCATCTTGTGGACAAGTTGTAAACTAAATGTTCTAGTACTGCAAATATTCGTGTCTCTTGCACGCTTGCGTGCAATAGAGCCCCTTGACGGGTACATCACGAACTACAAACATCATCCCCTAGTGGACAAGTGAGCGAACCACATATGAGTACTGCAAATATTCGTGTCTCTTGATTTTTCTCGTCCATAAACACCTGGTGGATATATAATCATCAACTGAAAGCACCCCTGTTAGATAAGTGGTGAACTAAATAACTACTCAGCAGTCCGCGCTTGTGTACATTCTACTCCGCAGTCCGTGCTTTTGAATTTTCTACAATATGTGATCTTTCGGCACGCCCACGTGACCTTTATGTTCTGTTCCATAATCTTTTCGGCACGCCCACGTGATCTTTATGGTCTGTGGACTGGTTATAAAAGGCCTGCGTCTGCTTTTGTGGTCATTATAGCTTACATCTTGAAAATGGGTGTGAATTCATCTACTGACAACGGCCGAGATATTGCTACCGACAATGACCGAGATGTTGCGGGTAGCAACAAGCGAAGACACCCGGTGGCCGACCTTTGTGTCTATCAACCTGCCAAGCGTCTGTCTCCGTCACTGATCACATCCGACCACCGCAAGGAGACACGACACCTCATGAGGTTGTCTGTCGAGAAACTTCGCGAGATGCACAAGACTCGCAAGACCCACAACCCGGAGTCTTACCTGCGACGCTTCGTTCTCGTTAAGAACACACTGTCCAGGATAAAGCACGAACATCAACATCAACATCAACTCGTGTGTTCATCATCATCATCATCACCATCATAAGAAAAATTTGACGAAATTCCAAGAAACGGTTCTTTTCAGAGCCAACCACATTCTCACAAAAGAGTATTAGCTATTCTCATAAGTTAGAAATTTCGTGCTCGTTCGGCACGCCCACGTGACCTTTCGGCACATTCACTATCTATATAAACGCGGAGCTCTACCAGTCGGATCATCATTCGTATCACAACGACACCACGGCTAACATCATCATGTTGAAGATATCATATTACTACCCTTGCGATACATCAGACTCGAGTGATATGATTCGAATGAGTGCTGCCGAGGAGGAGTCCCTATCGACCCTGAAACAACTACCACCATCGCAGAGAGCCTTCACCTGCCCAGACTGTGGGGGATCGTTCACACAGAAATATAATAGCAAGCGCCACGTAACCAGCGGATGTTGTGCACGTCGGAAGAGGACGACCAATGAAGCCAAGTTGTATACGTTAGTGGTGAGTCATACTTTGTATTGTTTTACTATGTACTTTCACCATCGTCGCCCCTGCGTATGTTTACCTCTGCTAAAATGGCATCCCTGTATATGTTTACTTCCGTTAAAATGGCGTCGTTATCACCGTACTCTAGCAACGGTGTACTATTCCCATTCATTCTTTAATATTTTTTTTTTTTTTTTATATTATTGAAATATTCTTGCAGGATTACATTGAAGGCTCGCTACCATCAAAGCGTCAACGAATGGTCTCTGTGTCGACAGAGACGATTAACGACAACAGAACATCATCGATACCAACTTCCGTTCCTGACGACGTCACAACTACCCATGCTGTCAATGTCACAACTTCTACCCAGCCTGCCAACGTCACAACTTCTGCTCCTGACTTTACTGGTCCGAACTTTACCATTGATTTCCCTGTAATTGAAATGAAGAAGACGCTGGCACGACACATATCATGTAACATCTTTGAACTCTCAAGACGACAATGTCGTGGTTGCAAGATAGACCATCCTAGTCAATGTCATCACGATTGTATGTTATCTGATGACATTCTAATTTGCATGCACTTTGACGAGGCTGTGGAGACCATTAATTCAACCGCAGTGGTGAAAGACTGTTTGAGTGTTTTGTTAGACGCGGGGGTGAAGCTATCCGATGTGACAGTCGAACAGTTGTGTAATATCAATACTTGGTTGCAAGAATCTGTTTCGAAACAGTGGCGAAACACTATGAAACATATGGTTCTGGCAGTAATGGAGGGTGACCTGTAAAGAACTTTCTTTTGTGTTGTACACGATTAAACTTTGCAAGACTCTGTATCAATGTCTCTGGTTCTTTTAGTTATGGAGCGTGACATGTAAATACGTTTGTGTTGTTCACGAATAAACTGTGCAAACCTCATCTTGTGTTTTTTTCATAGTGTAATGCAAAGCGTATGTTGGGAACCTTACTAATAGTCTTACACTATATAGATACATACATATATATATATAATTGAATTCAGACCAACTAGTTGCACTAACGAAACACTATGCTTTGACCAACACGTGTCGCGAAAACGAAACACTATGCTTTGACCAACATGTGTCACGAATTGAATTTAGATCAACTAGGCACATCACACGAAACTATGACCGATATATGTCACGAGACTTCGGATGACACGTCACACGAGAGTACCGACGAGACAAGAGACGAGACTATGGACGAGATACACCACAATAGACGGGTTATCGCGTGAGATTTGCTTCAGAAGCAAAGCAAAGCAAAGCAAATAGACGGGTTATCGTGTGAGATTTGCTTCAGAAGCAAAGCAAAGCAAAGCAAATAGACGGGTTATCGCGTGAGATTTGCTTCAGAAGCAAAGCAAAGCAAAGCAAATAGACGGGTTATCGTGTGAGATTTGCTTCAGAAGCAAAGCAAAGCAAAGCAAATAGACGGGTTATCGCGTGAGATTTGCTTCTGAAGCAAAGCAAAGCAAAGCAAATAGACGGGTTATCGCGTGAGATTTGCTTCAGAAGCAAAGCAAAGCAAAGCAAATAGACGGGTTATCGCGTGAGATTTGCTTCAGAAGCAAAGCAAAGCAAAGCAAATAGACAGGTTATCGCGTGAGATTTGCTTCAGAAGCAAAGCAAAGCAAAGCAAATAGACGGGTTATCACGTGAGATTTGCTTCAGAAGCAAAGCAAAGCAAAGCAAATAGACAGGTTATCGCGTGAGATTTGCTTCAGAAGCAAAGCAAAGCAAAGCAAATAGACGGGTTATCGCGTGAGATTTGCTTCAGAAGCAAAGCAAAGCAAAGCAAATAGACGGGTTATCGCGTGAGATTTGCTTCAGAAGCAAAGCAAAGCAAAGCAAATAGACAGGTTATCGCGTGAGATTTGCTTCGGAAGCAAAGCAAAGCAAAGCAAATAGACGGGTTATCGCGTGAGATTTGCTTCGGAAGCAAAGCAAAGCAAAGCAAATAGACAGGTTATCGCGTGAGATTTGCTTCGGAAGCAAAGCAAAGCAAAGCAAATAGATGGGTTATCGCGTGAGATTTGCTTCTGAAGCAAAGCAAAACCGACGAGACAAGAGACGAGACTATGACCGAGATATGTCACGAGACTATGGATGACACATCACACGAGAGTACGGTCTATAGACATGAGTTGTACAAACGAAACACTACACTTTGACCAACACGTGACACAAATTGAACTCAGATCAACTAGTCACGCAAACGAAACACTACACTTTGACTAACACGTGTCAAACGAATTGAACTTAGATCAACTAGACACATCACACGAGACTATGACCGAGATATGTCACGAGACTTCGGATGCCACGTCACACGAGACAAGAGACGAAACTATGGCCGAGATATGTCACGAGATTACGGATGACACATCACACGAGACTATGGCCGAGATATATCACGAGACTTTGGATGACACGTCACACGAGAGTACCGGTGAGGCAAGAGACGAGACTATGTCCGAGATATGTCACGAGACTATGACCGATATATGTCACGAGACTATGACCGAGACTACGGATGACACATCACACGAGAGTACGGCCGAGACAAGAGATATGCTACGAGACTACGGATGACACATCACACGAGACTACGGATGTCACATCACACGAGAGTACGGACGAGACAAGAGATATGCTACGAGACTACGGATGACACATCACACGAGACTACGGATGACACGTCACACGGGAGTACCGACGAGAAAAGAGACGAGACTATGACCGAGATATGTCACGAGACTACGGATGACACATCACACGAGAGTACCGACGAGACACGAGTTGTACAAACGAAACACTATGCTTTGATCAACACGTGTCACGAATTGAACTTAGATCAACTAGTTGGACAAACGAAACACTAATCTTAACGTGGAACTTTTTAGTGTCGGTAGTACTCGGAACTTTTTAGTGTCGGTAGTACTCGGAACTTTTTAGTGTCGGTAGTACTCGGAACTTTTTAGTGTCGTTAGTACTCGGACCTTTTTAGTGTCGGTAGTACTCGGAACTTTTTTAGTTTCGGTAGTACTCGGAACTTTTTAGTGTCGGTAGTACTCGGAACTTTTTAGTGTCGGTAGTACTCGGAACTTTTTAGTGTTGGTAGTACTCGGAACTTTTTAGTGTCGTTAGTACTCGGAACTTTTTAGTGTCGGTAGTACTCGGAACTTTTAGTGTCGTTAGTACTCGGAACTTTTTAGTGTCGGTAGTACTCGGAACTTTTTAGTGTCGTTAGTACTCGAAACTTTTTAGTGTCGGTAGTACTCGGAACTTTTTAGTGTCGTTAGTACTCGGAACTTTTTAGTGTCGGTAGTACTCGGAACTTTTTAGTGTCGGTAGTACTCGGAACTTTTTAGTGTTGGTAGTACTCGGAACTTTTTAGTGTCGGTAGTACTCGGAACTTTTTAGTATCGGTAGCACTCGGAACTTTTTAGTATCGGTAGCACTCGGAACTTTTTAGTGTCGGTAGGACTCGAACTTTTTAACACACGACCATAGCAAGCGAATTTGAAAACTGCTACGATCGAAAACGACTATGTCAATAACATGTAAGGACAACCACCTGACAGGACTTCATTCAATGAGGTGCCAAACATCACATACCTTCATGTCAAGAGACGAGCATTTGGTCGGATTCATGTCCAATGAGGCGACCATAGGACTCGTATGAGGTATCGCTTGTTTTAATGGAAAACATATGTATATGAAGCAGCCGTCTTTTCAACGTAACAATTCCATATTTTCAAATAGTGCGAGCGACCAGATACGATACGACCTTCTCGAGAGTCGAAAAAGGAAAGACCAGAATCGTCGGAAGCACGGTATATACACTAGTTTTCGGCGTGATCTCATTTGCATAGTCAATCAGACCGAACGTACATCACGTGACTTCCCTTAACACAAAAACTGTGCACGTTCATGAGAGAGGCGACATCTGATGGCCCCAACGGATAGCAATGTAACT
>CM034531.1:26046039-26147358 GCA_020002185.1 Paraescarpia echinospica | reverse complement strand
CTCGTATTCGACTGGCTAAAGCCTCATTGAACGCTGCCTATTATCGCTTGTTGCTATTATTAGACGACCGAGAATCCGAACCGACTTTGTCGTACCCGCCGGTCGCGGGCTCCACGCCGCGCTAGGCAGGCAAGACCGAAGTAGTGAGGTTGTATTGTTGCGCTATCGCTTGCTATTACCGAAGTTAAATAAAACGCTGAAAACTGTACCGAGTGTTCGCATTTTTATTCGCATACATACATACATACATACATACATAGTCCCCTAGGTAGGGGTCCCTACCCCTAGGTAGGTCCCTACCCCTAGGGAGGGAGGGAGGTCCCTCGTTATACGAGTATCGGCGCCGTGGTGACGCCGTCGTCGAGCACGCGCCGTTTGGCGTAGAAGTAGCTCAGCGCCGCGCGCTCCTGAACGTACGTCAGCACGGACGACTCCTTCACTTGAAAGCCGCGGTTCCGGCCGCCTCCGCTCCTTTGGTGGCGCAGCACGTCGAGGAAGGCGTCCTTGTCGACGTCGTTCTGACGCTTGCTCAGCCCCTTCGTACTGTACTTGTCGCCGTCGTCGCCGCCGAAACAGTAATACGTCTTGCTGCAGAGCGCGACGATTCCGCGGCCGGACCATTCCTCTTTGAAGAGTCCCGGCGTTCGCTTGTCGTACCGGCGCCGACGCGCGCAACACTCGGCGGGCGCGTCCCACGTTCGGCCGGCGAGCCGGCACCGCAAGTACGCCTCCGCGTGCGCGTCGCAGTGTTCCGACGGGAACCACTCGCCGCGGTGACGAAAGTAGTGTTCGCGCTTGGCCGCCGCCACGAGCTCGTCGAGTTGGCGCCCCGCGAGGCTCAAATACGCCGAGTCCGTGTCCATCGCGCAGTACTGGAACAGGGGACGCGGAATGTAGGTGGCGATAAAGTCGTAATAAAACTCCAGCATGCGCAGTTTGGCGTACTGTAGTACGAAGTAGCCGATCTGGTTGGGCAGCGCGTACCGGACGGTTCGCTTGTTCAGCGCCACCTCGTAGAGGCCGTCGGGGACGACGACGTCGAGCTGACGGAAGCGACGATTATTGATCAGCGTCGAGGCGCCGGCGGCCGTGCAGAACTTGATGTTGCGGTGCAGGTCGACGCGCGTGATCGTCTTCCCGTATGAACTGTTGCCGAGCAGTTTAAACGTGTCGGCGATGATGGCCTTGTCGGGGTCGTCGTCGCCCGCGCGTCGCGCGGCGGAGACCGTGTCGCCGAAGCGGCGAAAGCACGCGACCGGCTCGTACTCGACGATCTGGTAGACGCGCTCGACGACGAGGCCGTGCCGCAGATACCACCGCAGTAGCGGCGTCGCGAGTAGAATCTTGACGCCGAAGAAGCTCCCCACGAGCGTGCGCTGAGGCCGGACGAGGAGGTCGTGCGTTTCGGCGTAGCGACGCATGAACGGGCTGAGATCGTCGCGCTCGATGTAGGCGTTCTTGAAGATCGGCTGCATCTCGGCGAAGGTGTCGCGCAGCGCCGTCGGCACGGCGATGTCGCACTCGACGAGACCGAACAGCGTGCCGTCGAGCACGGCCTTCAGGATCGTCGACCGCGTCACGGCGCCGTCGCCGGCCCAGCTCCGCGGTGTCGGCGGCGGCGGCGGACGCGTCGCGCGCCACTGGCACTCCCACATCTCGACGACGGCGACGAAGCGGCGAAGGTAGGCCGTGACGGCGGCCGTCTCGGCGTACAGTTGGCTCATCGGCTTACCGTTCACCGCGTTCGTCTCCCTCCCCGTGCACGGACAGCCGTGGAAGAAGCACCCTTGGAACTGGTACGCCGTCCGCGTCGCGCCACACCAGCCGTCGACCCGGTACTTGCCGACGCGCTTCTCGCGCCCGTTGAGCTGGTGACGTATGTGGGCCCCCGTCCGGCCCGCCTCCCACGTCAGCCACTCGACGGCCAGGCGGCCGTAGCGGTGTACGCGCTCCGGTCGAAAGGCGTTGTCAGCGCGCCGGCGCGTGAACCACCCCGTCGGCATCTCCTGCGTGATCGCCCATAGATAGAGGCCGTTCGCGTCGAAGCCCACAATAGAGCGACAGGGGCGCGCCGACTCGCCGTACTCCTCGCGCCGAAGGGCGGTCACGCCGGCCTCGTGATAGCGCGCGAAAATGATCGAGGGGCCACCGACGATCTGCGACTGTAGGAGCCGGTGCAGGTCCTTGTTCGACTCGTTGAAGAGCGTGAAGTGGAGCGACGACGGTAGATCGTTGAAGAGATACAGCAGCGTCAGGCCCGGCACGCTGATGGCGTCCTTGAACATGTCGATGCGGCGCTGCCGATAGAAGGCGAACTGCTTGTCAAGGGCCTCCAGGAACGGCACCACGTCCCTATTGTTATACCACACGAGGTAGTCCCGCAGCGTCGTCATCCCCTCGTCGCGCCATACCCGCGCGCAACCCTCGTAGTCGGCGGCCGAGATGCCTTCGCACTTCAGGCGGCTGTAGAAGGCCTCGCGCGGTGGCAGCCGGGTCTCGGCCAGTTTACGTGGGTCGTCGAGGTACTCGTAGGGGAAGTGCCCCTTCGTCGCCTCGCAGCCGTAGGCCTTCAGAAACCGGTCGTAGCTGACGCCGGGGGCCAGGTAGTTGGTGATGTCCAGGAACTTGAGCGTCGCCGTCGTCAGGCACATGAAATTGTTCTGACGCTTGATCGTGAACGCCGACGAGATGTCCTGCGCGGCGTCGGTCATGAACAGGGGCGTCAGATATTTCTTAACGACGTTCAAGTCGTACTTCCCCGAATTGAAGCCGAGGACGGGGAGGCGGCGCAGGTGCTGCCACAGACGGTCGCCGAGCGCCGTGTACGGGCTCTTATCGAGCTCCGCCACCGTTGCGTGCGCCCGCCATTCGGCGTCGAGCGCGTCGATCGCCTCGAAGGTCGCGTCGAACGACGGCCGCAGTGCCGCGCACGCCGCCTCGCTCATGGCCTCCAGGGCGTCGATCAGGCGCTTCGCGAGGTCGCCCGAATCGCCGGACGTCACGAAGCAGCGCGCCGACTCGTGTCCGGGGACGTTCGAGGCGACGCTCACGCTGAGTAGCTCGTGTCGCGCTATCCACCGGCGTTTGGCGCTGTCCGCCGGCAGATCGTGATCGTCGAAGTAGCACTCAAAATCGTATGTCGCCCTGTACGGATAGTAGCGCAGGCGTTCGTCCACGTAGACGCCCTCGTCCTCCAGCTGCTGAAACACGGACGGCGTCGGATGGTAGACGCCGCCGGGAAAGACGTGGCGAACGCCGCCCTCGCACGTCGCCTCGTGACTCCGCAGCCGACTGGCGGTGCGCCACAGCGAATCGCCGCACTTGCCGCATCGATACGAACGACAGAACAGCGACACGTCGGCTATGAAGGAATAGTGCGCTCCGAATAGATTGACGCTCATGGTGGCCGGGTAGCGATGGAGGGAGCGGCGGACCACTTCGGCGGTGGCGTCCTCCGCCGCCGACAGCCGATACACGGTCACATTCGTTTCGAAGGCCGCCTCCACCCGGTCGAGTTCGTTCAGCGGGACGCCGGCGAACGCGCAGTAGGGTTGATCGCCGTAGTCGGCGTAGAGCCTTAAGGCGGCGGCCGTCAAATCGTCAGCGCGAAAGTCGGCGCCCCGATGCAGCGCCAGACAGCGGAAGAGGCACAAGTTGTCGGCATACGGATGCCCGCGGCGATCGTTCACTAGGCTGACGAGGCCCGCGTTGTGGCGCAGATAGGCGGGGAGGGGCTGCTGACGGGCGCATCCGATAGGATGGTGGATGATGGCGTTGAGAAAATACGTAACGTTCGTTACCAACTCGGCGATCCACCCCGAGTCGGGGCGCTGCGCAATCACGTACTGCAGAACGTCGGGCTGACGGGTGGCTTCGAGGAAGCGTTCGAATGACGCGGCGTCGGAAACGAGGACGGGTGACTCGAGATAGCGGCCGCAACAGTTACACGAAGAATGGTAGTAACGTAGTCGGCCCGTCTCCCTGTGGCGCAGAATAAACCCGTACGATAAGTTTATTTTAAAGGCACGAGTCTGCGCCTCGAACATCAGTCGTAGTTGGGCGTCGTGCGCGCTCGTAGTCCCGTCACCGGTCAAATGGAAATTATACCTAGATTGAACGGGTCCGCGCTCCACAGACGTACGGATGCTCGCCCAGTAGTCGCGCACGACGCTCTGTAGGTCGTCGTCGGCGTCCCCCTCGACCGGTCGATTTGGGGGCCCCTCAGCGGCGTCTCCGCACAGTCGCAGATGCCGCAACATATTGGAGCGCTGCGCGAACGCTTGATTGCATTTCGGGCATACGTGTTCATCGCTGACGCATGTTTTTAGATGCTGCGACAAATTAAAAAGACGGACGAACGATCGATCGCATTTCGGACACACGTGCATCGTCGGTCTAGGCGGCGCTCTATTAACTACGACGGAGGGGCGTGTAGACGCCCTTGATAAGGCCACCCTAAACCCCGCTAGGGGGGCTTTTCTAAGCGGTGTTCTCTGCTCCGTCAGGTGGCGACACAGACAGGTGGCAGCGCCGCGGGATGCGTTTGGCAGGGGCGCCCAGCGGACAAAGTTTTTGTTTACGTTTTGCGTCAGGTGGCGACACCGACAGGTGGGCAGCGTCGAGGGATACTGTCAGTGGCGGCCTAGTTTTTGTTTACGTTTTGACGCCCAAATACGACGGCAAAGTTTTGTAGTAGAAATTGTGGCTGTCAGCGGCAACGTTTTTGTAGTAGAAATTTCGCCTAAGTTTACGTTTTGTAGTAGCAATTTCGCCCGTCAGGGGCGCCCGAATACGACGGTTTGTAGTAGAAATTTCGGCCGTCAGCGCCTGCCCCCCCACGGCAAAGTGTTTTTTTATAGAAATTTCGGCCGTCAGTGGCACCCGGAGTGTTTTGTGGGCGGCAGCCGCCATTGGACAGGCATTGAATGACGTGCGGTTTTTTTGGATGGTAACAACAGAAGGCGGGAATTGATTTTCATACGTTTTATTAAGCATACTACATCACGACAGTAAGGCTTTATGCCACAGCAGCGTAAATAATAAGGCTCTAACAACGGCCTATAGCAAAATGTTCATCGCTACTAAGGGGGCGCTTATGCCACAGCGGAGTAAATAATAACGCTTTAGGAGCTATAGGCCGCTGGTAATACTGCACAGCGACCATTCAATTTCCTGCTAATGTTCATCAGCGGCGTATATGCGAAGGCGGGAATTGATTTTCATACGTTTTATTAAGCAGTCTCGTACTACATCACGACAGTAAGGCTTTATGCCACAGCAGCGTAAATAATAAGGCTCTAACAACGGCCTATAGCAAAATGTTCATCGCTACTAAGGGGGCGCTTATGCCACAGCGGAGTAAATAATAACGCTTTAGGAGCTATAGGCCGCTGGTAATACTGCACAGCGACCATTCAATTTCCTGCTAATGTTCATCAGTGGCGTATATGCCATAGCAAAATGTTCAGACTGTGAACAGTAAAGAGGCTTTATGCCACAGCAGAGTAAATAATAAGGCTCTAACAACGGCCTATGGGCGGCGGGACGCTTATGCCATCATTCAATTTTCCTGCTAATGTTCATCAGCGGCTTTATGCCATAGCGAAATGCACTGTTCATAGCGTTCAGACGTCGAGGCATGCCCTTTTCATCAGGTAATACTGTACGGCGACCTCCAACAGAGCACGGTCGAACGGCGCCGTCCAATCCGTCCCCATGAGCCAGTCGGCTACCTGGCGCAGGAGCGCGCCCTCCGAAGCGCGATCGCCACGCACGCAACGATCCTCCAGCACCGAGAGTATACGAATAGCAGGAAGCAACAACGTCTGCTGTAGAAAGCTGTCGAGTGACGCTGAAAAAAAGCACACATTCAGGGCCGCCGCGTTTTCGTACAGAATGTTATACCGCCGGCTCGGCTTCCTCCCCCTGTAGCCGCGCATGTGCACGAAGGGGCACCCCTCCTCCGGGGGGCACTCACCACATTCTTGTCGCGCTGTGTCCATCACGCGCTCACCGACTAGCTCAGCAAACGTGGACATCATGCATCGCTGACGACCGGCGTATGAATGCAGAACGCTCCACTCCGAGTCGGTCTGAAGTGTGCCCACGACCACAGGGCGATTGTTACGGGCCCACGGTATGAAGTCTTCCGACGAGACGGACAGCACGGCCAGCGGCAGTGGTGACGATAGCACGGTCGCGGAGGCGTCCGCTGACGCCGCCGGGCCTATTGGCACAGCGGCTGCCTCGTCTGGACCCACTACCACCACCACCGGGGTTAATGCAACGTACGTGGGCGTCCCGGCGTCGCTCACCAGGTCGTGCGGTGGCATGGGCTGCGCGCCGTCCACTGCCGGCCAGTACGATAGCACTTCTTCGGCTCTCCCCAGCGGTGGAGGGTCGTCGGCAAGGCGTGGCGTTGCTTCCTTCTTAGCGCACTTCTCGGCAGTGGGTGCGCACTCGTCAGCAGCGTCGATAAGGCCGCGCAACGCAGCAGCAATTACAGCGTCCTACAGAAGAATAACCAAAGCAGCAATTAGGTCTACAGAACACTAGCCAAACGTTAGTCATTCAAACGGTCTCGCTCCCCTTCTTCGTCACGACCCGCACCTCACGGACCGTATACGCATCCAGTATGCCACCCCACACGACCTTGTGTATGGTCAACTCCAAGACGGTGCCAACCAGGCTCGCCACAAAGCTACTGCGCAACTGGTCGGGCAACAGGGCCGACACATGGTCGGCATTGTAATCGCCTATCGCCGAAATAGCTTCGTCGAACAGGGTGATCCAAATGCTGGCCTCCGTGTCGGTGTCCTTTTCGTCTTCCACCAAAACGCGCACCGAAAAATACGTCTTCGTCGTTGCCTGTATGCCGTGTACAGCGCACGCCTGGCCACCACTTACTAGCCCTCTCACTTTGCGCTTGCAAATGCCACAGCCCATGTACGTGCATTTGCTTTTCCAAGCCACCCCAACGATTGTTAGCGGGGTAACAATCTTATACGTGCCATCGCACGCCAGCACGAACTCCTTCAACGACACTTCGGACGCACTCACCACGGCCTCGAAAGTAGGCGCCCCGTCGGCCGTCGGAAGCGCCTTCGCGCTGGCCTCCGACGCCGGCTTCGCTTTGCCACCAGACGCCACCGTTGGCACCTCCCTCAGCTTGCTGCCTCTCTTTGGCGGCGCCTCTCCGTGCGCGACAGGCGGGGACATGATCAACAACGCTCTGCAACAACAACAAAACGGCAACGGTGGCAACACGACAGCGACAATATTTAGACGTTCTCCGCCCGGCTCCTATATAAGCGCGTTGCACGCGGCCCGCACGCGGCCCCCGTGCACAAACGCACGCGAGCCACAAAGCGGCCGACTCTTACAAGGTTACTAAAACTGAAAAAAATCTCTCGGTCAGTCTAGTGCACTAACAGAATGCCACTTTTATTTCCTAATATAAAGTCACCATAAGATTCTCTAGACCCCACTGACTATTATAGGCCGCTTAGTTTGCTCACATTTCACATTTAACGGTCGTTTTAAAGACTTACAAACAGTTACATAAGCGCTTTATATAAACAGTGACGTCAGCTCCTTATGTAAGGCTATGGCGTACGTGTCTAGGGGGCCGCGCGCAAAACAGCGGCTCAACAACTGCGCAATTCATTTCTCACTATGGAGCCAACCGAACAAGTTGGTAATTATGCGGCCAATTCTCATCAGGCGCGAAACAGGTACGTTTTGCTAACACTGACTTTCATTGCTAACTCACCTAACACTGACTTTCATCGCTCACTTTCTTTTATAACGTTCACTATTTTTTCAGCGATCCGCCTCCCCAAAACGCCGGACACGGTACGCCCCAAGTCGACGTGAATACGCCTCCCCAAGTCGACGTGATTGCGTCTCCCCAAGCCGCCGGCGATATTCCACCGCCTGCCTCTATGCGTCTACCCCCACCACAAAGCCGCCCCGGCACAAGGTACGGTTTAACGATAATTTACCTTTATTTTGCAGACTTTCGATAAAAAGCTATAGCGCCCCACTATTTACAAACGCCCCGCTACCGACTTAATGTTTTTTTACAGGCCCTAACCTAAACAGAGACGCACCGTTACTTTAATACTTTTTTTCATACTTGCAGACGAAACATCGCCGGCTTCGATACCCTACATATAGGACGCGGACAAACCCTTGCGAGGCCCTCGCATCGAAACGGCTTTATTCATAGATCGCATAGAATAAATTTAACCCCAGCCGATCTGCTTATGATAGATAGAGGATCGCGCGCCGATCGACCTGGGACATTGTACCTTGGACGTCGCCGACCGCATCACAGCCCTTAACACTGTTTCCGTCTCCACAGATGAACCCCCGCGCGCCAGTATCACTAATTAAACTTTTCCTCATTCCCCTGCAGAGACCTCTACGTGATAGATCGGAGCCTGGTGCATCGACGCTATGATATCGGCCGGGGCACTACACTGCACCATGTTGGACCTTCCCCCCACCCGATCACGTTCACCTCATCCCGATGCCGTCACCAGCCCCTCTTGGCCGTTGAGCCACAACGACGGCCACCACCCGAACAAGACAGTGACGATTCACTCGAAGAGTTCGAAGAAAACTTCGACGATGACTTCTACCCCGGCTACACTGATTTAGAAGTTATTGCGGCCGGCAACCCCTTCCCAGACACTTTCGCACAACCATTCTCATTTGCGGATATTTTTCCAGCCCCTGAAATTCTACCCCCCTCATTTGCCCCACCCATCCCAGCACATCTTTCCGTGCATTTAGCCTTTCCGCCACAACCCCCGGGGCGACACGGCTTTGGCCCTCCGCCGTGATAAATGAAATTTTATTGTACCAATACAATTTATTTCTCACCGTTTATTGTTTCCGTGTTTCCTTTCACATTTGACCCACTCCGCCAGCATTCCAAATCACACACGAATAATATTTTCCACCTATTCGTCGTTGCAACACCAGCGAACGCCCAAGCCACAAGCTTAATACACGCGCACAGGCCAATCTGACAGCGCCGGCCCCCAGCTGCTATAACGATATTGCACGCGTATCAGCGCCCACCAACTGTGTTTCCAACTTACACACGATAAAGCCAGCGAACGCCACAAGCTAAATACGCGCACACACAGACCACCAACTGCAATAACACACGAATAATTCCACCTATATTAATACGCGCACACACACACAGGCCAATCTGACAGCACCGATATTGCACCGCAATTGCACGCGTATCCATCAGCGGTGCCGCAGCTAGCACTGACAGGCAATATCCACATCAGCGCCAGAACAAACGCGCACCACGAAAAATCCGGCCTTCCGTGCCGCAGCCAGCACTGACACATCGGTGCCAGAAGCTTATTACAAGCGCGCTCCTCGAAAAACATTTATCCGTCAAACCAATGCACATAAAATCCTACAGCCTGACATTCGACACCATCATTTGCCAGTGAGACGTGAAAACCAGGCCACCAGGCGTAATCTAAACCGCGCGGCCCCACCTCCACCACCGCACCGTTCTAGAAGCTTCTAGAAGGTTCTAGAACCTTCCCGCGCGTCATTATTTTAAACTCGCTGATCTCCAGGGGTGTCACTTCACTCTAAAATCTTTCCCACCTCCCGTGCACGTAATGAATACTAATTGGTCGCTATTTACTATTTTTAGTCATTGTTAACGTTCTCCTCCGATAATTGCACTACTCATTTGTTACTAATTAGTACTTAATTAATTAATTAATTAATTACCCTAATTAGTACCTGATTAGCCACTAGAGGTCGTCATTCACCCTATTTATTCCATCTTTATTCAGTAGATGGCGACACCCTCTTTCTCATGACCCCCATCAATCACTTTTGACGTTTGCTAAATCATACTGATAAAAAACGTAGGAATTCTACTTATAAAAAACGAAAAAGCCTTTGATCTTAGGTCACTTCCGGGGATGGCGGACCTCTTACCACTACTGCCTTCGACAACGTCAGCCATCCCAACTGGCCCACAAGATACGTCGCTATGGCACCGGAGGTCGCCTCAATGCGTGGATCGAGAGCTTTTCCGAGGGCATTCCGCAGGCAGTGATGGTGAAGGGAGAGAGATCTGACGTCACCCAAGTGGACTCGGGAGTCCCTCAAGACTCAGTCCTTGGCCCTAGTCTATTCCAAGTATATATTAACGACCTACCCAAAGGCATCAAAACCAAAGTCCGATTGTTCGCTGATGACACCATGTGCTGCAACACTATGGAGAAGAGAGAAGATCATCTCAAACTGCAAGAAGACCTCGATTCTCTCACCATCTGGGAGAAACAGTGGTCCGTGAGCTTCCACCTGCAGAAATGATCTATGTTCAGTGCTACCCGCAAGAGGAATAAGATAACCCATCGTATGAGTTGCTTGGACACACTTTGGAGAACGTCAGCACCATAAAGTATATCGGTGTCAACCTACAAGACGACCTGAAATGGGGATCCCATATATACATCACTACAAACAAAGCCAATAAGAGTAAGATCATCGACTTTCTCCGGCGCAACGGAAACAAGAAAACAAAAGAAACCGCATACAGTGTCATCGTTCGCCCAATTCTGTAATATGCACCACCGTGTGGGATCAGTACACTGAAAGTGATACCCAGACCATAGAGAAAGTGCAGCGCAGAGCAGCAAGATGGGTTTCAAACCGACACCACCAAACATTCTGTGTTTACTCCATCCTCGACACCCTTCACTGGCCCACACTGCAACAGAGACACGAAAGAGTTCGGCTAGAAATGTTCTATAAATTACACCTTGGCCTCGTCTCCATAAATTCCACCTACCTACCAGAACCAACAGATAACAGGCTGAGTTTCAGGAAGAACAACACCTGCAGCTACAACATCCCCTACTATCCCCTACTACAGGACACAGTACCGATAGATGTCGTTCTTTCCGATAACAATTCCGGAATGGAACAGACTGCCTCTGGAGGTAGTGACGGCCGAGTCACTGGACTGCTTCAAGTCCAGGCCTGCCGTCTACCTATAAATACTACACCCCTACCCTTCCTCTTCCCTATCCCCTTTTCTTATGCCTATCACCTTACCTGACCTAGCCCTACCATACCACACCCTCTACCCTCTTTCCCACGTTCAAGAGATGTTAAAACCGCACTGGCCATCTTCGCAACCTCCATACAACATAATCATCAGTATATTGATGTTGGCTGTAAACAGGATGAGGAAGAAAAATTAATTTTTGACGTATCGTTCCATAGTCTTCGACACAAAACATATTTGTGATATCGGACGATAGTTCGTGATTACGTTAACGTCGATACAACGTTTCTTAAGCAATTGTGTTTCTAAAGCATGTTTCGTATTCTGCGGTACAACGCCTGACTGTAGAGATGCATTGACTATGTCAGTAAGTATTGGTGCGAGCAAGTCGATGTGGTCCTTTAGCATGCTTGTCGGCATTGGATCTAAATTGCACGTCTTAGTGGTAGATAGCCGTACGATACGTATGATATTCTCCCTCGTAGCGGGTGTGAATATTGTGAATTGCGCATGTGCTTCAGCACTTAGCCGCCGTCTTTTATCAGCATGCAATACTGACTCTATTTAGTGGCACTGAGTTTTCGACAGTAGTCCTCTCACAGAGTCGCGAAGATCGGTCTGTGTACAGTGAATATAATTCAGCCATTGGCGTTCGGCGCGGCAGAGGTTGCGTTTTGCTTCTTCCATTTCTTTAATGTGCCACGGAGTTGTCAGGCGAACCGTGATGACTCGGTTGATAATTGGCGCGTGTTTGTTGATAATATCCGCGATTACGATATTGTAGTGTCAATTCATCCGAGAGAAGAAGAGGTAGCGTTTGGATGTACAAGTCTGCCAGGGAGTGAAGTGTAAACTTTGAACAATCCTAAGGCCAGCATACCTAAGAATTTACGTTTTAACGTGAAAACACCTGAACGGGACAGAACGAGGGTCTAGATCTAAAGACAAAAACGTTGCGTATTTGCATTATCACAGCAAGCAGGTTTTGGATCGACATATCTGTAGTTCGACTATCAGTGGCGAAAAGAGGATTAGGAATCCATGTAATAAAAACAATAGGTAATTGAATTGGACATGTGGTGAAATAAATGTTCAAGCTCAGGCGGCGGCTCGAAACCATCGAGGGAGCGGTGAGAAATGTAAATTTACGGCAAGTCCTCAACATCAAGTGTCAATGTCAACATAGGGTTTAGCAGTGTTGTTATAAAGCTGGGGTTCGTGCCACTATACAACACACTCCTTAATTAGTTCGTAACGATGCAGACAATCTGTCGCAACGTTTTACTAGTTTCGAGGTGAACAATGGTGAATGACACAGCTTTATTTTTGACAACGTCGTCGGTTCTAGATGACGTTGTAACGTCTAATGAAATGAACACGGGTGAATGGGTCATGGAGTTTACAGCCAACATATGGCAGCACGGCTGGCCGCCGCTATGTCTGATGGGACTCGTCGGTAACACGCTCGTTCTGCTCGTGCTGAGTCGAGACGGACTAGTAAGGACGTCGGCCAACGTCTATTTGAGCGCCCTTGCCGTCAGTGACAGTCTGGTGCTGATTGTCGTCTCAATGGTAATATACCCAGGTTATGTATGGGGCTTGTGGTTAAACCGTACGAGTAAGTTGGCGTGTCGCACCATCTGGCCGGTACACAATACACTTGCAAACGCGTCCATTTGGCTCGTTGTCGCGTTCACTGCCGAGCGCTGCGTCGTCGTCCGCTTCCCGCTACTCAAGCTACGCCTGTGCACCCCGCGCAACGCCGGCTTATTTTGTTCGGTGCTGCTGGTGTTAGCCTTCTTGAAAAACATCGACCAATTCTTCATACACGACCTTGTCACTGATACATCTTCCGGCGACACTGTTTGCGAAGTACCGTTGCACTACCTAGATTATTTTCACAACTACCGACCAGTGATTACCCTCGTCGCTTCCTGCGTGATCCCGACAGGTGTCGTGCTTGTCTGTAACTGGGCGATAATACGAACACTAAGTCGGGAGGTGATGCAACCGGCCGTGCCAGACTCGATCGTTAAACGCACAACAGTCATGTGTCTGACCGTGTCGTTCGCATTCATCGTTTGCACTGTTCCAAGTTATGTGTTCTGTATCATCATACCCAAATGGCCAATGACCCTACAGATTCAATACGATACCCTAAGTTCCCTGGTCCTCCTACGATACGCCAATCACGCCGACAATTTTTTCCTCTACAATCTCACGGGTGCTCATTTCCGGTGCGAGTTGGTCGCGTTGTTTCGTAGTGGCATCCAGCACGGACGTGCGACGGCGGCTGTAGTTCGTAGAATGACGTCCCGCGTTTGGTTTGGCAGGCTTGGTTTCCGCCGGAACTATGAAAACAATTTGGAAATGCATTAACTCAAATATTGATTGACATTATTTTGTTGATTTGCACTTCACGCCCGTTCATCCTCGTCTCGATTGTACACGCTGAAAACCTCCTCACGCTCGTCTCGATTGCGCACGTCACATTCGTCAAGCTCGTCTCGATTGCGCTTGCCTCGATCAGTTGCGTACCTCTCTCGCATGCTCTCACTGCTGTGCGCGCTTCCACATTTTCTCACAGTGTACTGACAAAGTTAAGTATGTATCTTTCATGCATGTTCCGTCCCGAACTGATACACAGCTAAGTGATGCCTAGCAGTCTACGACCAATGTAATCAACTTCATTTGATAATATTTGCAAATTGTTTACTACGTATTATCATGCCACTGTATTTTTTTACCAAATCGGTGCCTTACATATAGGTATATCATAGACAGACAGACGTATAGACAGAGTTGGTTATTTATCCAATTGTACGATAAAATTATGACATAATAATAATGATAATAATAATTACATTTTGGTATAACAGTAACAATGTGAAATTTCAAATGGGTATCATATTGAATATTCAACTTGAATATTAAGACAACAAAGTATATATAACCTCAGCTGCCATTTGCAATGACACGTGACTGACCCCAGCAGGTGTCAATCAATCTTGTCTACCACAACAAGTTCAACACATGGCCCTTCGTAACACAATATCATGAGACAACTTGGCGGGAAAACCTTGGGGGGAAATCTCAGTACTAGAAGTGTATGTCAAATTGTGTTGAAATAAGCCACATGCCAGTAAAAAAGTCACATTGCTAAGCGAAAAGCAAGCATCTGGTGACACTTGTAGTATTGATAACAACCACGAAGTATTACTTAATGTAACTTTTTATAAAAAAGCTACAATACTTACAAAGCTATATCTTGGCATATGAACTCGACTTGTGTTTACCCAAAATTGCACATGATGGTTTTATGTTTGGTGAAGTGCTAAAAATGCAGTACGGATTTTTGCTGTATTTCAACATTGAAGCAAAATGTTTATGAAGCTGTATCAAACTTAATATGCATTTGTTTACAAAAAACCGTCTGAATGTCAATACCACGTTTGTACTTACAACCATACAAATGTTTCTTTTGGGGAGTTTCTCAAAATGAAATAAAAATGCCATTTAAGGTGATTTTTGACATATTTTTTTATTATCTTTAAACATATTTAAACATCTCTATACAACATAAAAAATCAATTCTCTTTGGTCTGGAGTATTGTATAGTATCTGAGGCAAACTCTGAAAAAAAATGGTTAGCTTATCTTCAAAACTTATATTAGAAATTATGAATTCAAAGGAAGCATATAATAGCCGATGCAGCCACCTTAAGGTGTAGGACAATTTATTTTAGAAACTGTACACATGATACAGATGACACAAAACCAGTATTTGTCTGATAACACAAGATAATTGTTTTATGTGATTTCACAATTACAACATAAAAAACATTGACGTAAAGTTTATTATGAAGGTTTCACATATATGTTCAGAAGTAGGTACATATATGCCAGTGTTTTGCCCAGGTTTTTAAAAGGGCAGAGTGCCATAAAAGGCACGTAGAGCGCGGTAAAAAATTGTTAAAAAGACACTTGTGATATGCGACTAAATTAAGTAGTTAATAAGACAGAGTAGCAGTGTACAGCTTGTAGTTTAATATCATACTACTTACATATAGTATATTATGCACACAGAGTGTACGTATATTTATGCATTATAATATTGGCTTGGGCAAGCATTTTTAGAACAAAACACAATATTTAGCTTTACATGACTTTTTTATTTGTGCCAATCTGCATAATATTCAATATACATAGACAATATTATATAGGTAATATGTGTGCCAAATTTATTTGGGCTACGTTTAACATAAATTGAGATATACTGTTATGTTCGATTTTGCAAATAAAAAATGTACAAGCAACATAGTAATTTTTGAAAAATGACATTTAAATAAATATATATGTGGACAAATGGATGATTATATAGCATATACACACAATACTACATATTTTATTTTATTAAATTGGCATGTCTTAACTTTATTTAAGTTTTAGCAAAACATGATATAACATGTTATGTATACATGCACATCAAATTTAATATTCTCAGAGACTCGTCGCATTCATCACTCTCGTCTCGATTTCATACGTCGCACCCGGTCACGCTCGTCTCGGTTGCGCACGTCTCGACCAGTTACGCTCATCTCAGTTGCATACCCATCTCGCATGCTCTCACGGGTGTGTGCGCCTCGTCTGGCGACGCTTTCTCTTGTACACTTTACCACAGTGTACTGACAAAGTTACGGATTAACTTCCATGCATTTTACACGTACCGAACGGATTCACAGCTAAGTCATGCCTAGCTGTCTACGAACAATGAAATCAACTTCATTTAGGAATATTTACAAATTGTTTACTACGTAGTATCATGCCATTGATTTTATCAGCAAATCAGTATATTATAGACAAACACATATTTTCACATAGTTGTTTATGTATCCAATTGTACAATAAAATGACCAATTAATAATAATAATAATAATAATAGTTACATTATGGCCTCAGAGTAACAATGTGAAATTTCAAATGGGTGTCATATTAAATGTACAACTTGACTATGGGAGACTCGTACTAAAACTAGAAAAAGTCGCTCTCATTGGAGCTACCCTGGAATATGGCCAATGAGTTTATTTAATGTTTATTTCAGCTTGTGTAAAATAATTATTTTACTGTTGAATAAGTATGTTCCGTTTGCGCACCAGAGTTCAACCAATGTCTGGATGTGCATCAATATGTATATTTAGAAGTAAAAGTGATTGTTGTGTGACGTGATAAGTGCATTCTTTAGTGTCATTTGTATGAAGGTGATGTATATAGCATAATGACATGTTAATTCTTAGCTATGTGTACATATATAGCAGTCGATAGCAGAGCATACGATTAGGTAGCCTTTAATGATGTAATATTTAGCATAATGAATAAGCCATTGTAAGCTGTGTGTGGTAGCGTTGTCCGTTGTCATGTTTGGTGTATTGTTGATGATATGCAGTAAATTATATCTCAGACAATGTTTTACAGATTGGCGTTGTGTCCTAAATGCGTGTATTTTGTTGCGTTGACGCGTGAGAAAATTGTGTGTGTACATGTTATTGTTTATTAACCAGTTCTGTAAATAAGCTGGTAACTGCTTATGAATGAACTGATAGTATAACCGAAGTGTATTTTTAGTAAGTCGCCAACCTTTAAAATAAACAGTTTTTAAAATAATGGTTCCGGGTGTGCGTTTTATTTACTTACGTGTATTATTACAATAGCTTTCTTTTGTAGTTTCGTTATCGTATTACATTGGTAGCCACAGATCGTTAAACACTAATATAAATTTGGTGTTATTAGTGTGTTATTAAGTAAATTTTAATACGTCAGGGGAGGATATGCTTCAGCTTGTTTATAATTCCAATTGTCCTAGAGCACTTATTGGCTACTTTTTCAATATGTTTGTGACAGTTTAGATGTGTGTCTAATGCTAGACCTAAAAGTTAAAGTGCTAGACTCTTTCAATGTTTACACCATTGTGAAGATCCGCCAGGTGGAGCGAACTTATAATAGATTTTGGGTTCAGGGATAGTGGAATTCAATAAAGCATTTATATAAGGTACAGATTTTCAGCATTTATTTACCCCACACCGAATAACAATGCTATTAGCATACATAAATTGCTAGCGGAAGACTCGTCAGCCTCCTACACACTCTTATCATTGAAAGGGTATTCCCGGTAACGTAAACATGACATCCCTGCTACCACTCTTCCGTTTACGATGACGTCCTATCACACTCTCCAACACATATAATAGTAACAGGCAAATACCCTCTTCTGCTATCAACCCAGTGAGGGTATATGAGCGCCGTTACACATCGCGGTCTCTATAATGTGCTCTTTCATCACATAATAAATGGATAGTACAATGTTCGGGTCCAACAATACCCTTGGTCGACACGGCCGTCAACTCTACGTTCTTCCGACGGTTCGCAACGTTCGGAGCAATTCCGATCAAATGAGCTTCCTTCTTCACACGTGAATTCAGCCTTGCCTCGGGTATCATCTAGGCGTTGGCTGTTTCGCAATAGGCCCATCGTTCGCACAAACGACCTTGAAGTTATAGATGACCGTCGCACCGACCCGACACTACAATACATATTAATTACATTAATAAAATAGTTCTACTCGACGGTATGTACTAAACATCTTTCATAGTATAGGTTATTTCAACAACACACAACATAATCATTCTACCTATATACCTACATATATATCCCTATGTTCAACGTATACATATTAGAGCAAAATATTCAATATGTTTTCATAAAACAATCCCCTCACCACAAGTATTCTAACTCTTGTCAACCTATACACCCGTGAATATCATCAACCATACGGCAACCTACGTCCGATCACCGTTACTACATAACAACCTCAGAGCTGCGCGATGATTTGCGATCCCGTATAAACACCGCGACATCGATATTGTCGCTCTGACCCAGGTTCGTTTATTCTCGACCACCCACTTTGACACATTTAATAATACCAAGCCAGATATTCAAGACAATACTTATAATCTAACATTTACTCAGATGCACACAGAACATGTATTTTTACATACCTCCGGTATTCTCTTTTAACAAGATTTAACAAGATTGCCATCCAGAAAATTACTCTGGATGGCAGGTGGACAAGGAAGCCTTTTGGCTTATCGAGAGTCCAATAGTTTTTATCTACATGTATCCCGCCCTTTTAAGGTGTGTGTCGATTTTATTTTTAAACATATTCACGTTACTAGCACCAACACAATCAGGAGATAATCTGTTCCATTCATTTACAGTCCTTTGTGAGAATGAGAACTTTCTTATATCTAATCTACACTGCTCCTTTACTAATGTAGCTTCATGTCCTCTGGTCCTTCTATCTTTCTTAACTGAGAAAAAAAATTTCTATCAATATTTTCATAACCATTCAATATTTTAAACACTTCTATGTGATCTCCTCTCAATCTCCTGGTCTCTAGTGTTGTTAAACCACATTCTTTTAGGCGTATTTCGTAACTAAGATCCCTCAGATTTGGTATCATTTTAGTCGCTCTCCTCTGTACTCTTTCTAGCATATCTATGTCCTTCTTGCGATATGGCCTCCATGCTTGTATACAATATTCTAAATGAGGCCTCACTATTGTTTTGTACAGCGGTACTATTAATTCTTTTTTCTTATACTCTATATTTCGCCTAATTAATCCAAGGATTTGATTTCCCTTTGAAGCTGCAATTCCGCACTGCTCTGACACCTTCATATCAGCACTAATGGTTAACCCTAAGTCCTTTTCTTTTACAGTAGTACTTAGAACAGTACCCCCATTTTATATTTTACCTCTTCATTCCCATGACCTGTGTGGAGGCATTTACATTTCCCAAAATTGAACAGCATTTGCCACTTTTCAGACCATTTGATCAACCTGTCAAGATCATCTTGTAAATGCTGTCTATCTCCATCACTTTTAATCCTTCTAAACACTTTTGTATCATCCGCAAATTTCAACACCTTGCTTGTTATTTCATCATCCAAATCGTTGATATATATATTAAGAATAATATAGGTCCTAGTACTGATCCCTGTGGTACCCCACTCAATACCGATTTCCAGTTTGAAGCCTCCCCATCAACTACTACACGTTGTCTTCTGTCATTCAGCCATTTTTCTATCCAGTTTATTATATCATTTCCTATGCCATGGGCCTTTAGCTTAAGGAGTAATCTTTGATGTGGTACTTTGTCGAAAGCTTTTTGAAAATCTAAATAGATTATATCTACTGGTGATCCCTCATCTACCCACCTAGTGATGTCTTCCAAAAAACATAACATATTTGTTAAGCATGACCTCGCTTTTAAAAACCCATGTTGAGATGGGTTTATCAAGTTATGTTTAACAAGAAAATCCACCATGTGATCTTTAATTAGTCTTTCTAATAATTTGCAAATCACTGATGTTAAACTCACTGGTCTATAGTTCTCCGACTTGTTTCCCGAACCTCTTCTAGACTATACATGAACGCAATATCTCACCGCCTAAGCAACCGCTCGGTATGGCTTCGATGCATGGGTTTGATAACCACACTATAATAATTTATCGTTACAAAGAAGACCAGGTTACATCGTCCCGTCTGTGGATCACTCTGGACTGCTGTGTTCTATCCCCCCAAACCTCAGTTAATGAACCATATACTTTATATCTGTCATGTGATCCATGCTGATGCGGCAGCACACCATTGCAATAATCTCACCGCCCAATAGGTAATACAATAATTCAACATGTACATAAATCTTCAATATATCGACATTCCTACATTCCCATATAAATTTCCACCCGTACCACAGATCCTATACATGTAAACCACTACCATTTCTATAATTATTACCTGTTAGATTCAACTTTCTTACCTGTCTACCCTCTCTAAATGTACTGTTTCCTGGGTCCTTTGAAATGTATCCCAATGCTACCTCTCCAGTGCATTCACATTATTGCGTAAGCATTAGCCAGCCGTCAATAGCCGTACAGGGTAAGCCCTACTGTAATCTTTCACATTCGCTTCCAACCTGTGCTACGTTCTAAACCCCTCATCGTGAAAATAATCTATACGTAAGGTGGGTACTGTTAGCTTTTTATTCGGCATATAAAAAATCATATAGTTCGTTTTGTTGATGTTTAATGATAAATATTTAATTTTAGCCATAAATATTCCGATATATTGTGAAGCTCTTTGTTAATCAAATATTTAGATTATGCATTGTTTGTATAATTTCTAAAGCACTCAAATGTACTTACTAGCGACGTATCATCCGCATACGTAATTAATATAAACACAGTAATGGCTTGTGAGAAATCATTATATATAAATATATGAGTGTGTGTGGTAAATATGAATCATGACGTATATATATATATATATCATGAATAATGGTGGACTTTAAATTGAAACTTGTGGAATCACTGCATTAATGAGTATTTGATTTGATTGTATGACATCGATTTGTACAACTTGTTCACGGTATAATGAATAAACTCTGTAATAATAATAACGCTAAAGTTTCCAGGCTCTTTTTTAATTTTGTTAATAAGATTGTACGGTCAAGGGTATCGAATGTTTTCGATAAATCAAGAAATGTACTGAGAGGTAGTTGATTGTTATCCAATAGTGTAATAATGATCCTATCCACCACTGGAGCTACAAACTCAGTTGAATGGTGTTGTCTGAAGCGAGATTTTGGTTTTGTGACAGTAGTCTTGTATTTATAAAATACATGAGTAATCGGTTAGTCATAATTCTTTCAAGAACTTTTGAGATAACAGGCAGAAGGGATATTGGTCTGTAATTCGTGAATAATGAGGGATCTTTTTTAATATTGGAATTACGTTTGTTACTGTAAGTTTGTGAGAAAATTGTTCTGTATTTAATGCTTGATTTATTAATCATGTCAGACTTTTATTAATTTCTGGCACAAATTCCTCTTTACTTCTGTGAATCGGAATCTAGTCTAAGGCTAGACTTTGACTAGATTAGGTTTGTTTTTTGTTTTTTTATCGTTTGTTGTAGATTGCATCCGTTAAGATAAAATAGGGTTTGTGATCAGAGATTCGAGAATACCTGTTGTGCTTTCTAAAATAGTTTTTGACAGTTTGCAAGATAAAGTATCTATTAACGTACCGTGTCTTTATAAAAATCTGGTTGGTAGTGTTATTTGGGGATATATGCTATGTGGTGCAAGAACGTCAAAGAAGATCCCAAACAGTTCATTTTCATTTAGCTTTAGCAGGTTTATGTTGTACTCACCGGCAATGATTAGATCGGGTCTTATTTGGACTAGAGAAGATAGCATCGTTGAAAATTATGTTATAAAATGTTGCAGGTTATCTTTTCTATTTCGCGGGGCCTGTAATATTTCCTAAAAATCACTGGTTTCGTCATGCCACCCTCGCTTACTTTAATAATGAATCCTTCCCAAAGTTTATAATAGTTTATATTTTGAATAATTTTGTATGCATATTTTGAATCTACGTATAATATTAAACCTCCGTTTTACTGCATGTTTTCCCCTGTGTGATGCAATTATATCCGAATGTCTCTAATTCGGTTAATTTAGTATTAATAACAAAAAGACTATACGTCAGGAGGAACCACTTCGCTGTTTTTAGTGAAGCCAGCGCGCAGCAGCGGTCTCCGGCGGCGAGCTAGGAGAACTAATCGCCGAGATGCGAGAGCACCGCTTGGTGCAGCGCACCGAATTATTCAAACTCTAGAAATAAATGTTCGGCGAAGGATTTTTCGTTTTCCAAAATATGCCGAAATGTACGTATAATTGAGCATGGTTGTGTTTTAAATCACTGTTGACATTCGTTATATTTTTATAACTGATGTAATAAATCAAAGAATTTAACTTGCTCAAGCCTCAACGCACCCATCCTACGCCTACGCATGTACACCTACATACTAGTAGGTCTACATAGTAGCTTTAGTCGATAATAATGTTTTTTCACCTCTATGCTGCAGTTGACTGAGGAAGAGAGTGTAACAAGTATTGTTTGTAGTGTACGTGCAATATTTAGGGTTTTTGTAATAAACAAAAGTCTGAATAATGTTCTGTGTACTCCGAGTCCGACTGGTGTTACGAGGATGTCAACAGGCAGTGCCGCTAGTTCAAACGGACGAGAATCCGTTACAACTATGATTAAGACGATTTGCAACTAGCATTCATGTATATACAATTTGTTCATATATATATATATATATATATATACCAATGTCTCATTATTTAGAACTCTGGTGATAAGGTAAAGTGGATAATGAAATAATTTCTTTCTGTGTACAGACGCAGAAAATGGGTGCAATTTAGCAGACGAGCGGATTTTGTTGGCAAGCCATCAGAGTATGTGTTGCATTTATCTATCAACATTTTCCTTCAAGTTGTCTTGAGGAATACGAATAACAAATTCACCACATCAAGAGGTAGAAACAGGAAAGTACTGAAGTTCTCACACGCGCACGACAGCGGCGTGCAGCAGGCATAGATCTGCGCCCAATATATTTCGACAATAAAAATATACACGTGCCAGTTTTGAAGATTGCTTGATGGTGTACACAAAATATATAATTGTTTCAAAAAACAATGTATGTTTTTGAACTCACATACGTAATTATATCAGCGCATTCCACAGAAGTGGTCCGGCTCGAAAAAAAGATCGCCTGCCATATCGCACCAGGTTGTGATATAATATATAAGTATCTTGGCACAGTCACGGGGCGCAGCGTGCAGATCGTAACGACCCCTGCGTGGCACGTAGCGCGTGATCAGTGACGCAATGTCTGGTTATGAAGGGCGTTGAAAACAAGGATCACTATTTTATACTCTATGCGCCATTTCACCGGTAACCAGTGAAGAAATTTAAGTCCTGCTGTGATGTTCTGATGTCGGTCGCTGCGCTGGATCTGTAGAACTACTCTGACCGCGGAGCGCTGGATCATCTCCAGGCGATGCATCAGGCAGTCACTGATACCAAAGAGCACCGCGTCGCCGTAGTCTATTCTTGGCGTCACGAACAAGTGCACAAGAGGCTTTCACGCCGTAGATGTGACGCTTTGGCGACGCAGGTGGAACTACAAGGCAAGCGTTTCAAACTTGGTCCGACATATATAGCTGGCTGTCCAGATACACGCCAATATCGCGTAAAACTATCTTTATAGGAATCGAAGCGCCTCAAACACTGATAAAAGTGTCGATAGTTGGCGCCCGTACACCGGAGGATCGCAATATGATAGCCTCAGTTTTATCCTTGTTGAGGAGATGTTTTTAATCAATGCATGGAAGTGCGTTTGAAGATTTCGGTGATTGGTAGGCAGTACAGATTGAACAGCGTAGGACCGAGAGCAGACCACTGTAGAACACCGTGCTATGTTGTTCTTCGAGCAGATGTATTTTGTGTTATCTTTACGACATTTGTTCGACCCAGGTATAATGTAACCCACTTGAGCACTGTGTGACTCAGTCCAATATCAAATACAGTAAACCTCGCCTAAGTCGGATCTTTGTTCAACTCGGACAGAATTCAGAGGAACGGTTGATTTGTAATGTATTTCGTCTAAGTCGGATTATGTAAGTCGGATCTTCGCCTAACTCGGACTAACTGAGTAGGTCCATTTGATCCGAAATAATGTGTTTTTCTCTCCTAAGTCGGATCGCAGTATTCAACCAAATCACTTGGTTGCTTGGAGTATATGTACCAGATGAACTAAAAAGTGAAATGGCTATTCCAAAAAAAATCATCCAGACAGCCACATTAGCGTACGTAGGCGTCACGTCTTCATTCATCTAATACAACTAGCACCACCAAGCCAATGGACGCTGGTATAACCAAGAAAATGACGTTCCATTTTGAACTATGTTGGACGTCATCGTTGTCCTGAAACCAGCGTGGAACAAACTGAAACCGGAAACACTTCTAAACTCCTACAAAACGGAATTCGTCTAATTGAGCGTCAAAAAGAGGATGAAGACAAAGCAGCTCCTTCGTTCAGAAACGTACGGAATAAGCTCCACGAGATGTATGGATATGTTGTTTGAACGATGGACGAATGTGTTGGTGTGGAAGAGACAGCAGAAATGTTGGCTACACAAAATAACGGGCAAATCATTGAAATCGTACAACACCCCGCCGCAGACGGTTGGTTTACTGAGCGATGATGAGGGCGACGAAGTCTCGGTGTCTGAAGATAAGACAACAAAACTCAATGGCACACATGCTGCATTGTGGACGCTAATTAAGACACTCTAGTTCGACGCTCGTAAAATCGAAGAGTTGACCGACAAGTAGAGGCCATTATTATGAGATAGTCGCAACAAAAACTTACGCTGAGACTGGCATTTACAATCAATAATAATTATTAAGCTATAACCTTAGAGATTCGTGCCAAAATGAAGCACAACACTGTACTAATACTGCATAATGTTGTATGCTGCTTGTGGACATCAACATATGTAGAATTACCGCTGTATCGAGTCACTTTCAAGCGTTATTATCAGTCACCTAAGGGCTTTTAGAGGGTTGCCTTTGGCGCTGGGATATGGCATCTTCGGCTAAGTCGGATTTTCGCGTGACTCGGATTAAATCACTCGATCCGATAGAATCCGACTTAGGCGAGGTTTACTGTAGTCGCTGCAACAAAATCGCGGTCTCAGAACTGTGGCTGAGGAGGTAAGAACTTTGAAACGAGTCATTGAAGTCATTCGCATTGATGTAACGGTATATGCAAGGTGATGGAGCACATCTTCACAAGCCACATCATGTCGCACCTCGAGAAGTACAACACCCTCTGTCCAGAGCAGCATGGCTTCTGAAGCGGACGGACACGTGAAACGCAGCTCCTGGGGTGTTTTGATGAAACATCTGAAGAACAGAGAGAGGACACCAGGAGGACACATTGTCCTAGATTTCACAAAAGCCTTCGACAACGTAATTCATTTGTGACGTACCATTCCATAGTCTTTCACACAAAACTTATTTTGTGATATCGAACGATAGTTTGTATGTACGTTAACGTCGAGACAGAGTTTCGTAAGTAATGGTGTTACTAAAGCATGCTTCATATTCTGCGGTACGACGCCTGACTGTAGAGATGCATTGATTACAGTGGATGTTGTCGTTCAGCATGTTTGTCAGCATTGAATCTAAATCGCACGTCGTAATGGTAGATGGCTGTACGATACGTATGATATCCTCCCTCGTAGCGGGCGTAAATATCGTGAATTGCGCATGTGCTTCAGAACTTGGCTTTCGTCGTTCGAAGGCGTTCTGTTCAGCGTGCGACTTGATGGTAAGATGCATTTCAGCAACTTCATTTGTGAACAAACTTGTGAAATCGCTCAGCAATAGCTGAATCCATCCTCACAGCCAGGTGTGTGACTACATACATCATCCCTGACATATCGTCTACGCATTGTATTGATGTTAGCAGAATTAAACTCATAATTGACTTCGCCGTACCACCCGTGAGAACAGTGCAGACACGCGTCCGACGCGCGCCCAATTTCCATCAATCCCAAAATAATTAGCCATTTGACCATTCTCACAAGCCGCTGAGCAGTATAGTGTATTCAAATAAGTACGTCTATTACACAAACAGTCCATGAAGACTACCCAGAAGACCACTGAATTTTATGGTAAGCGATATTATTGGCTGAGCTTATCTTCAGAGAATCGGCAAGCGATCTGCCAGGAGGTACTGAGACTGATGTAATCAACAGCGCCCTCTGGTGCGCGACGATGCCTGTGTCATCAAGCGGGTCGGGTAGTTGACTGGGTGCAGATCGACCAAGGAGGGCATTCGTTACACAGGACATTTGCCATCTTTTATCAGCATGCAATGTGTCTCAATTTAGCGGCACTGAGTTTGTGTCGGTAATCCTCTCGCGGGAGTCGTGAAGATCTGTCTGTGAACAGTGAGTTTATTCTTTCGCCATTGGCGTGCAGCGCGGCACAGGTTGCGTTTTGCGTTCGCCAGTTCTTCAGTATGCCACGGAGTTTTCGGGCGAACCGTGATGACGCGGTTGATACACGTCGCGTGTTTGTTGATAATATTCGCGATTACAGTGTTTTAAAAAGTGTTAGTTCATCCGAGAGAAGAAGATATGTTTTTTTTAATGAAATGGTGTCGTGCTTGCGACGACGGCTATTGTTTGTAGAATAACGCCCCGTGTTTGGTTTAGCAGGCTTGGTTTCCGCCGGGACTTCGAAAACGATTTGGAAATGCATTAGCGCGAATATTGATTTACATTATTTTGTTAATGTACACGTCGCTCCCGGTTGCGCTCGTCTCGATTGCGCACGTCGCATTCGTCACGCTTGCCTCGATTTCACACGCCGCACCCGGTCACACTCGTCGCGGTTGCGCACGTCGCATTCGTCACGCTCGTCTCGATTTCATACCTCGCACCCGAACACGCTCGCATACCTCTCTCGCATGCTCTCGCGGGTGCGCGCACTGCGCGCCTCGTCTGGCTACGCTCTCGCGTGTACACTTTACCACAGTTCACTGACAAATTTACGGATTAATTTTCATGCATGTTACGTACCGAACGGATACACACCTAAGTCATGCCTAACAGTCTACGACCAATGAAATCAACTTCATTTTGGAATATTTACAAATTGTTTACTACATATTATTATGCCACTGTATTTTATCAGCAAATCGATGCATTACATATAGGTATATTATAGACAAACAAATGTATACACAGAGTTGTTTATTTATCCAATTGTACAATAAAATTATGAATTAATAATAATAATAGTTACATTATGGCATAAGATTAACAATGTGAAATTTCTAATGAATTAAATGTACAACTTGAATATGGGAGACTCGTAGTAAGACTAAAAAAGTCGCACTCATAGTTATTTTACTGTTGAATAAGTATGTTCCGTTTGCGCACCAGAGTTCAACCAATGTCTGGATGTGCATCTATATGTGTATTTATATGTAAACGTGATTGTTGTGCGACGTGACAAGTGCATTCTTTAGTGTCATTTGTATATTGGTGATGTATATAACATAATGACATGTTTATTCTTGGTTATGTGAATATACATATATAGCAGTCGATAACAGAGCACACGATTTGGAAGCCTTTAATGATGTAATATTTAGCATAACGAATATGTCCTTGTAAGCTGTGAGTGGTAGCGTTGTCCTTAATCATGTCTGGTGTATTGTTGATGATATGCGGTAAATTATATCTCAGATAATGTTTTACACATTGGTTTTGTGTCTTAAATGTGTGTATTTTGTTGCGTTGACCCGTGAGATAACTGTGTGTATACATGTTTTGTATACTAACAAGTTATGTAAATAAGTTGGTAACTGCTTATGAATGAACTTATAGTAGAACCGAAGTATATGTATTTTTAGTAAGTCTCCAACCTTTAAAATAATGTTTCCGTATGTGAATTATATTTAGTTACATATATTATTCTAATAGCTTTCTTTTGCATTTCTTTAACCTATTATTCTGGTAGTGATTTAAATTTGGTAATGTTAGTGTGTTATTAAGTCAATTTTAATACTTCACTTGTTTATAAATCCAATTGCCCTAGTGCATTTATTGGCTATTTTTTTCAATATGTTTGTGCCAGTATGTTTCTAATGCTAGACCAAAAAGTTAAAGTGTTAGATTCTTTCAATGTTAATGTTAATAATTAATTTAAACACAATAATGGCTAGTGAGAAATCATTAATATATATGTGTGTGTAATGCGCTTTGAGCAGTCCCCAGGACTGGATATTGTGCTATATAGGAACTTACCTTTATCTTTTACCTTTATATATATTAAATGAATAATAGTGGATCTCAAATTGAACCTTGGAACCACCGCATTAATGGGTAATACATTTGGTTGTATGTCATCGATTGGTACAAATTTGTCACGGTATAATAAATAACTCTGTAACAATTATAACGCTAAAGTTTCCAGGCTATATTTTAATTTTGTTATTAGGATTGTATGGTCAAGGATATCGAATGTTTTCGATAAATCAATAAATGCATTGAAAGGTATTTGATTGTTATCCAACAGTGTAGTGATCCACTATTTCTGGAGCTGCAAATTCAGTTGAATGGTGTTGTCTGAAGCCAAATTGTGGTTTCGTGACAGTAGATTTGTATTTCAAAAATACATGAGTAATCGGTTAGTCATAATTCTTTCAAGAACTTTTGAGATAACAGGCAAAAGGGATATTGGTCTGTAATTAGTGAATAATGTGGGATCTTTTTTTATTTTTTTTATTTGATCGTTTGTTGTAGATTGAATCCGTTAAGATAAAATAGGGTTTGTGATCAGAGATTCGAGAGTACCTGCTGTGCTTTCTAAAATCATTTTTGACAGTTTGCAAGATAAATTAGCTATTAACGTACCGTGTCTTTCTGAAAATCTGGTTGGTAGTGTTATTTGGGGATATATGCTATGAGGTGCAAGAAGGTCAAAGAAGTTCCCAAACAGTTCATTTTCATTTAGCTTTAGCAGGTTGATGTTATACTCACCGGCAATGATTAGATCGGGTCTTATTTGGACTAGAGAAGATAGCATCGTTGAAAATTATGTTATAAATTGTTGCAGGTTATCTTTTCTATTTCGCGGGGCCTGTAATATTTCCTAATATCACTGGTTTCGTCATGCCACCATCGCTTACTTTAATAATGAATCCTTCCCAAAGTTGATAATAGTTTATATTTTGAATAACTTTGTATGCATATTTTGAATCTACGTATAATATTAAACCTCCGTTTTACTGCATGTTTTCCCCTGTGTGATGCAATGTTAAATATTGGAATTACGTTTGCTACTTTAAGTTAGTAAGGAAATAGTCCTGTATTTAATACTTGATTTATTAATAATGTCAGAGTTTTAAAAATGTCTGATTCCTCTTTTATTTCTAAGAATTTGAATCTAGTTGTAGGCTTGTTTTTAAGAAATTAAGAAAACCAATTTTATTTGTACATGATGTTCTTTCAGCAAGGTTAGGGCCTACTTCTGTAAAGTACTTGTTAAATTAATTCGCTGTGTCATGCTTGTTAGTAAATATCTTATTATTTTCCTTAAAACATGTTGGTATCCGTATACTGTCTTATTTTCTTGATATATTTTCATGAATTGCTTTCCATGTGCTTGATACTTTGGATTTGTGTTGATCGAATTGTTATTCATAATATAATCTTTATGTTTCGCGAATGCTCTTCTTGAGTATTGTGTTGTAAGTTTTATATTAATGTGACAAGTGGCATGTTCTGCAGAGTCTGGGTGTGACATCTTCAATTGCTTGTATATTTTATGTCTGTATTTAATTGATCTTAGTAAACATCTCGTAATCCAGCCTAAATTTTTATGTCAATAATTATAAATTTTTACAACTTTAATTGGTATGTGTTTATTTTTTACTCGTTTCTATTCTTTGCCGTATAACATTACAATTTAAATTTGTATCAGCGCTGGGGCTCATATCCATTTGGCTATAAATATCCGACATATGAATAGCATGTTTAACTTTTAATAAGGCGTCATTAGTTTCCATGTGTTTCTTGATTGTTTTTTTGGATCTGATCGTTTGTTGTATGTTGCATCCATTAAGATAAATAGGGTTGGTTATCAGAGATTCGAGAATACCTGCTGTGCTTTCTAAAATAGTTTTTTTGTCAGTTTGCAAAAGAAATTATATGTTTACGTACCATGTTTTTCTGAAAATCTAGTTCGTAGTGTGCATTTCAAATTTGTATGAGTTCTGGGGCTCATATCCATTTTGCTATAAATATCCGATGTATGAATAGCATGTTTAACTTTTAATAAGGCGTCATTAGTTTCCATGTGTTTCTTAGTTGTTTTTTTTATGTGATCGTTTCTTGTATATTGCATCCATGAAGATAAAATAGGGTTGGTGATCGGATATTTGTTTTACGAGAATACCTGCTGTGCTTTCTAACATTGTTTTTGTTAGTTTGCAAAATTAATTATCTATTAACGTACCGTGTCTTTCTGAAAATCTAGTTGGTAGTATGATTTGGGGATATATGCTATGTGGTGTAACAAAGACAAAGAAGTTACCAAGATAGTAGTGTTGAAAATTATGGTACAAATTTATGCAGGTTATCTTTTCGATTTCGCGGTGGCCTGTAATATTTCCTATTATCACTGCTTTTATCATTCCACCCTCGCTTACTTTAATAATTAGTCCTTCCCAAAGTTGATAATAGTTTATATTTTGAATAACTTTGTATGTATATTTAGAATCTACGCATATTACTAATCTTCCCTTTTACTGCATGTTTTCCCCTGTGTAATGCAATTATATCCGTCCAGCTCAATATGTGAAAAGTCATCATTGTTAGCTATACAACTGCTTTGCAGGCATATAACACTAAGTTTAACATTCTCAGTTTTTTATTCCACGACGAATGTCTCTAATTCGGTTAATTTAATATTAGCAGCAAAAAGAACATATGTCAGGAGGAACCACTTCGCTGTTTTTAGTGAAGCCGGCGCGTAGCAGCGGCCTCCGGCGGCAAGCTAGGAGAACTAATCGCCGAGATTTACCTTGAATTTACCTCGAATCCTCGACTTCTACGTAGCAGTCAAGGAGTTGACGAGGAATGGAGTCAAACGTTGACTCGTGTAATCATCCGCCCTATTGCGTAAATATTTGTCAATGTGTCCCTTGAACTGTTTGATGTCTTTGGACATCACTGCTGCTTCCAGAAGTCTATTCCAGTCGTTAACTATCTTTTGAGTAAAAGAGTACATGCATATATCTAATCTTGAGTGCACTTTGTTTATTTTGAAAGGGTGCCCTCTTGTTTTGGTCTGTATATTTTCCATAACAACGAAATATGCAGGAAGAATACTCTCTAACCCGTTGAATATTTTATAAACGTCCAGTAAATCAGCACGCAGTCGTCTAGTTTTCAGAATCGTGATATTTAGCACTCTTAACCGTCTTTGGTAATCTAAGTGACTTAAATCTGAAATCATTCTGGTCGCCCTACGTTGCACCTTTTCTAATAAGTCTATATATTTTTGTTTGAATGGGCGCCATGCCTGAATGCAGTAGTCTATGTGAGGTCTTACTAAGGACTTGTATAGTTTTACAACTACTTCTGTGGTCTTATATTTGATAGCTCTGTTAATCATGCCTAGCATCGCATTAGTCTTATTTGATGCCTTAACACATTGCTTCGTTACATTAAGTGTGTCTGTTATTATCACTCCCAAATCTTTTTCTACATGTGATGTTTCTATGGGATTATCACCCATGAAGTAGTCGTACTGTTGTTATGACCGTAATGTACACACTTGCATTTTTCTGCATTAAACAACATTGTCCATTCATCACTCCACCCGTGCAAGTTATTTAAGTCCTTCTGAAGTTTCTCAGCATCTTTACAGGTTGCTACCTGTCTGAACAGTTTTGTGTCATCAGCAAATTTTAGGATAGAGTTGCACACTCCTTCGTCATTAATATATACAATTGGACCCAAAACAGACACTTGGGGGGACACCACTCTTAACAAGTTACCATCCTGAACTGAAACCATTTATAAAGACTCGGTGTACTCTGCCCGTCAGCCACTGCGATATCCATCTAGTAACTGCTCCTCCTATCCCATGAGCATTTAGTTTCGTCACCAGCCTGCAGTGTGGGACTCGATCAAAAGCTTTACTGAAATGTAATAAATAAAGTCCACTGGAAGCACTTTATCGATATAGAATGTAACCTTATACAGGTACACTAAAATGTTCGTTAGGCATGAACGTCCCTTCCAAAAACCATGTTCCGACGGTTTAATCGAAACATTTTGAAGATGGCCAACGATTTCATCTTTGATGATGGCTTCATTTACTTTATATATCTGTGATGATAAACTTACTGGTCTGTAGTTATTGGGTTGTGATTTGATACCTTTCTTATATATGGGGGTAACATTTGCACTTTTCCAGTCTAGTGGAACTTCTCCCGTTTCCATGCTGTCTGCGAAGATTTCTCTTAGCAGTGGTGCAATTGCCGTGCGAGAGCACCGGTTGGTGCAGCGCACAGAACTGTTTAAATTCTAGAAATAACTGCTTAGAGAAGGTTTTCTCGTTTTCCAAAATATGCCGAAAGGTACATATAATTGTGCATGGTTGTGTTTTAAATTCACTGTTGACATTCGTGATATTTTTATAACTAATGAAATAAATCGAAGAATTCACTTGCTCATTCAAGTCAACCCTCCGTCATTCGTACGGAGACTCCGTCATTTTGACAACGCTGAACAGTTGGTTTAAAGAATGGCCAGGCAAGATAGCGAGAAGCTACAAGGGCAGCACTTTCGCCCTCTGGTGGCTTTGCCGACGCGATTTCGGTACGATTTTAATTCCATTTTGCTATTTTTGGGTTCTTATCTACGTTTTAAAACTAGTGACGGATGCTGGTATGATTTTTTCCCTTAACTGACGTTATTTGCAACATATGATGTACCGGATTTGTTACTGCATGGTGTGATAATCACGTCTTAGTTGTTGGTAGCCGTACGATACGTATGACATACTCCCTCGTAGCGGATGTGAATATCGTGAATTGCGCATGTGCGTCAGCACTTTGCTTTCGTTGTTCGAAGGCGTTCTGCTCAGCGTGCGAATCGATGGTACGATGTATTTAAGCAACTTTACTGGTGAAAAACTTGTGAAATGGCTCAGCAAGAGCTGATTCCATCCTCGCAAGCCAGGTGTGTGACCACGCACACTATCTCTAGCAGATCTCCTACGCATTGTATGGAAGGTAGCTGAATCAAACTCACAATTCACTTCGCCGTACTACCCGTGAGAACTTTGCGGACACTGGTCCGACTCATAGGCGGCGTATCCACCCGGAATCGACATTAATGCCGGGCGGCCCATAGGGTCTACCCGGCATACCCGGCATCTACTCGGCATTCTACCCGGCATCCGCGGCCAGGAGGACAGGGGCACGTACGATTAAGACTCGAGATCGTATACAGTCGTCGAAAGCAGCACTTGAGTGGTTGTCTTCACATCATTTAACCCGTATGCAACTGTAAATATAATTTCCTTACCATAGTTTGGTATTGAACGGTTTTAGATCCTTTAGCTAAATTCTACCCAGATTGCTCTATTTCAAAAACGTTCAATCAGGCAGAGCGCTAAATTTGAATTGCACGCTCTCGTGTAGACCGGGAGAACGAGTCTGTGTCTGAAGTGCCCAGAGGGTGTATGTTCAGAACAATATGTAGGCCAAGGGAGTATATAAATCCCGTACTATTGTATGATCCATCAGAAAAATGCAGGCTCCCTATGCTGGGGTATTATGGGCACACCGTCTTCCCATATCAAGTCCGAGAGTATCCACGTGTTGGATGTAACTCCTGAAGACCCCTGCAGTGTCACCGCAAACAATCTCGAACAGCATCCCCTGCTGAAACGTTTACACTTGACACAAATTTACTCGTTAGGTTCATAGCCACTTTTTCATGTCGAAATTATTACGTGAACATCCTTGTGGCGATTGCTGCTGTGGACGCCTAGACAGGCAAAGTATCTGCCATAGAAATATACATAAAACGGCAAAAGGGATTGTTGGAGGAAGGAACTGGAACGGTGAAGGCCTGATGGTGGAGACTATGAAGATGGCGAGCATAACAACGACACTAACGAGGATCTCCAAGACTCGACAAGATAGGAGTTCTTTGATGAACCTCTGGTAGAGGCACTTCAGCGTGCTCAATGACCTTGACGTTTACTACTCCCTTCGAGATCCTACCCACCCTGTTTCACCGGCACCAGTTCTGTAACGATCATACGTGGCATGGCCAGAGCTCTCCGCATGCGACAGAAGGAGCGCTTTAATGACTGGGATGGACTCGTCACCTATTACGAGATTGTTGTGCGTGACGCAGAGCGGATGGACAGCGATGGTCATCAACTGTGGTACGCTGCCAGAAGAGGAGTGAAGATAAACCCTGACACCGATCTATGCTAGAAAGAGTACAGAGGAGAGCAACTAAAATTATACAAAAACTGAGGGATCTTAGTTACGAGACACGCCTAAAAGAATGTGGTTTAACAACACTATACACCAGGAGACTGAGAGGAGATCAGATAGAAGTGTTTAAAATATTGAATGGTTATGAAAATATTGATAGAAATATTTTTTTCTCAGTTAAGAAAGATAGAAGGACCAGAGGACATAAAGTTACAATAGTAAAGTTGCAGTGTAGATTAGATATAAGAAAGGTCTTACAAAGGACTGTAAATGAATGGAACAGATTATCTCCTGATTATGTTGATGCAAGTAGTGTGAATATGTTTAAAAATAAAATCGACACATACCTTAAAAATACATGTAGATAACAAAAGTATTGGACTCTCCTTAAACCAAAAGGCTTCCTTGTCCACCTGCCATCTAGAGTTAATTTTCAGGATGGCAATCTTGTTAAATCTTGTTAAAGCCGAGCTATTTCATGAATGGTATGTTTCCCGGATCCACAAATGCTCAAATAAGTGTTGTTGGTATCGACTGAAACTATAGAGATCTGGCGTTTCGAGAAGTCCACCCCGACTTCGACTGCAACATCTTCCAGAGCGATACAACAGTTGCTCTAGGGTTGTCGCCCACTCTCTCCGCAGTCAGAATTGCTGAACAAAAGATGATTGCGAAGTACCTTGTTTTCTACACGAGAATGGTGGAACTCTTAATGTATCTGTCAACCACAGCCTAATCCACAGAAACGTCGTTTTAACGGCATGCTCGCATCAATCTAAACTCCGAACGACCATGGGTCAGCTCCGCGTGAACAATTATGCCATTTCAACAAGAAAGCCACTGACTCCATTGATCTGGAAACTGGTACTCACCACCTAGCGCAGAACTATGATTGCTGTACACAGAACTGTCCACAAGTAGACATTAAAACATATATATTGTAGTTAGTTATTCTTATTTATTTTGCTATGGTATGCGCTAGTAGTCATTCAACGATTGACGGTGAACGCAACCTGCTGTTTCGACGGCGCTAGTACTTACTTGGCTTAAATATCCATTGAACATACCACTCTAAAATTATCTCCTGTTTTTTTATGAAAAAAAACAGCGGACCAGACAGGACCAACGGCCCTACGGGGTTTGGATGCCGTGCGGTCTAAAGGGTTGACCGATGGACTTACGATGCCTATGATTCGACTCGAACCCAATTTCCAGGAATCCCAAAATAATTACCCACTCGATCATTCCCGCGAGCCACTGAGCACTATCGTGTATTCAAATAATTACGTCTACTGCCCAAACAGTCCGCGAAGACCACTGGAATTTTACGGCAAGCGATATTATTGGCTGAGCATAACTTCAGAGTTTCGACAAGCGATACACTATGTGGTACTGAGACTGGTGTACTCAGCAGCGCCCATGGCGCGCGAAGATGGCTGAATCATCAAGAAAGTCGGGTAGCTGAATAGGTGCAGATCGGCCATGGAGGGCGTTCGTTACACAAAACATTTTTTTCATGTTATGGCCGGCATCATTTTTCAGCATGCAATAGTTACTCGATTTAGCGGCACTGAGTTTTCGTTGGTAGTCCCCTCGCATATTCGTGAAGATCTGTCTGTTCAGTGAGTTTATCCTTTTGCCATTGGCGTCCACCACCCCGGAGGTTGCGTTTTGCTTCTGCCAGTTCTTCAGTGTGCCACGGAGTTAGCCCGCGAACCGTGGTGACTCGGTTGATAATTATCGCGTGTTTGTTGATAACATTCGCGATTACGGTGTTGTAAGTGTCATTTCATCAGAGAGTAGACGATATAGTGTTTGAATGAATTCGTCTGCCATGGGTGAAGTGTAAACTTTGAGAAGTCTGAAGACCTGGATACCCCGCTGTCTAAGAATTTACGTTTTAACGTGACCACACATGAACGGGACAGAACGAGGGTCGAGATCTAAAGAGAACAACGTTGCGTGTTTGCATAGTCACAGCACGTAGTTTTTGGAACGACATACTTGTAGATCGACTCAGTAGTTATAAGTGACGAAAAGCGGATTACGAATCCACGTAATAAAACAAAATTGGACATGTGATGGAATAAATGTTCACGCTAAGACAGCGGCTCGAAACCATCGAGGGATCGGTGTGAAATGTAAAGTTACGGCAAGTCCTCAACGTCAACTGTCAATGTCAACACAGGGTTTAGCAGTGTTGTTATAAAACTGGTGTTCGTGCCGCTATAAAACACAATCCTGATTTTGATCGTAACAGTGTAGATAATCTGTGGCAACGTTTTATCAGTTTCGAGGTGGACAATGGTGAATGACACTGCTTCATGTTCGACGACGTCGTCAGTTCTAGACGACGTTGTTACGTCTAATGATAACAGCACGGGTAAATTGGTTGTCGAGTTTCCCGCCAACATATGGCGGTATGGCTGGCCGTCGCTATGTCTGATTGGATTTGTCGGTAACGCGCTCGTGCTGCTCGTGCTGAGGCGAGACGGATTCATGCGGACGTCGGCCAACGTCTACTTGAGCGCCATGGCCGTCGGTGACAGTCTGGTGCTGATAGTCGCCTCAGTGGCAGTATACCCAGGTTTTGTCTGGGGCTGGTGGTTCGACGGTACGAGTAAGTTGGCGTGTCGCACCATCTGGCCGGTACACCATACACTTGTAAACGCGTCCACTTGGCTCATTGTCGCTTTCACTGCCGAGCGTTACGTCGTCGTCCGCTTCCCGCTACTCAAGCTACGCCTGTGTACTCCGCGCAACGCCGGCTTATGCTGCGCTTCGCTGCTGGTGTTGGCCTTCATCAAAAACATTGACCTCTTCTTCATAAACGACCTTGTCACTGATTCTTATTCCGGCAATTCCGTTTGCGTTGCACCGTTGTGCTACCTAGATTATATGAACAACTACCGACCAATGATTACCCTCGTCGCCTCCTACCTGATCCCGACAGGTGTCGTGCTTGTCTGTAACTTCGCGATAATACGAACACTACGACGGGAGTTGATGCATACGGCCGTGCGAGACTCAATCATTAGACGCACAACAGTCATGTGCCTGGCCGTGTCATTCGCATTTATCGTTTGCTTCGTTCCCAGTTATGTGTTCTATATTGTCATACCCAACTGGCCAATGACTCTACAGATTCAGTACAATATATTATGGTACCTGGTCCTCCTGCAATACGCCAATCACGTCGTCAACTTCTTTGTCTACAGTCTGACGGGTGCTCATTTCCGGTGCGAGTTGGTTGCGTTGTTTCGTGGTGGCATCCAGCGCGGACGTGCGACGGCGGCTGTAGTTCGTAGAATTACGTCCCGTGTTTGACTTGGCAGGCTTGGTTTTCGCCGGGACCTTGAAAGCGATTTGGAAATGCATTAATGCGAATATTGATTGACATTATTTTGTTGATGTGTACGTCGCACCCGGGCACGCTTATGGCAGGCCGCACGTCTCGCCCGGTGAAGCTCGTCTAGATTGCGCTCGTCGTACCCGGTCACGCTCGTCTCGATTGCACAGGAAAACTAGGTAAAACTTGTTTCGATTCCGCACGTCGCACTCGGTCTTGCTCGTCTCGATTGCGCACGTCTCGCCCTGTCACGTTCGTGTCGATTGCACACGTCGCAGGCGGTCACGCTCGTCTATATTGCACACGTCGCATCCAATCACGCTTGTCTCAGTTCCACATGTCTCACCAATCACGTTCGTCTCGATTCCGCACGTCGCACAGTCATGCTCATCTCGAGTGCGCAAGTCTCACCCGGTCACGCTCGTCTCGATTGCGTACGTCTCGCCCGGTCTCACTCGTCTTGATTACATACGTCGCACTCGGTCATGCTCGTCTCGATAGCATACGTCTCGCCCGGTCATAGTCGTCTCGATTGCACTCGTCGCACCCGGTCATTCTCGTTTCGATTTCACACGTCGCACCCGGTCATGCTCGTCTTGATTGTACACGTCACACTCGGTTTCGCTCGTCTCGACTGCGCTTGTCTCTACCAGTTACGCTCGTCTCAGTTGCTTACCTCTCTCGCATGATCTCACGGGTGTGCACGCCTTGCCTAGCGACGCTCTCGCTTGTAAACTTTACCACATTGTACTGACAAAGTTACGGATGCAACTTTCACGCATGTTCCGCCCCGAACGGATACACAGCTGAATCATTCCTAGCAATCTACGACCAATGTAATCAACTTCGTTTTGGAAATTGCAAATTGGTTACTACATATTATCATGCAACTGTATTTTTTCCATATTGATATATTAGTACACATTTACATGTTGGTACATTATAGGCAAATAGACAGAGTTGTTATTTGGAATAGTAAGACAACAAAATGTTGAAATATTTACGTTAATAACAGTTAACAACATTTCTTACGATTTCCGCATGTTGAATGAATGCATATAGATCATACATGTGTAATCTACATCAATATGAATGACGTTTTTTTATGAGTTATTTATCGTGTCAGTCTGTGTCAGGGGCATTAATGTAATCATATAGAGTAAATTCCCCGGCTGTAGGAAAAATATAGCATAGAGAGAGAGGGAGGTGGATTTATTTTATATGTTAAAGAATCTGTCCAGGCTTATGAAATAAAATTAGAAAGAGAAGCACATTGCGAAGAAGCTGTTTGGTAGTTACAGGAAACGCAATGTTAACGGTGGGGTTAGTTTATCGAAGTGCAAACATAAGCATAGAAGAGAATGAGAAAGTACAAAACGCTATAATGGAAGTTAGCAAACGGTATTGTATTACTATGGGAGATTTTAACCATGGTCATATATAATGGAAATTTCTACAGAGTACGGGGAGTGAGGACCACAAGTTTTTACTTTTAGTACAATACAATTTCTTTTCTCAACATGTTTTGAGCCAACCAGGTTTGAGAATGTGTAAGACATAGTTTTATTCTCGCAGAAGGAATTAGTTGACAATGTCAAATTATGTAAGCCACTTGGAAGTAAAGATCACACCCAGATACATTTTATCATCAAAGTAAAATCAGAAAGAAATAATAAAAAGCAGCTCAGGAGAAATTTCCACAAAGGAAAATATAAGGAAATGAGGAAATATTTAGCAAAGATAAACTAGAACAACACATTGAACATTAAGATAACAACAGAATGCTGGGAAATCTTAAAGAGTGAAATTGATAATTTTGTTCCCTTGAAAAAATAAGGGAAACGGTCTAGAAAGAAATATTATCGAAAGAAGCCATTAGAAAAATTACGTACAAGCAAATGATGTGGACGTCATATAGACGTACTGGAAATGACGGAGACAACAACATTTATAAAGAAGCACTAAACCAAGCTACAACTGAAATCAGAAATTCGAAGAGAAGCTACGAACAACAATTAGTTTGTAATATAAAACAAGACAGCAAGAGTTTTTATGCATATGTTCTGAGCAAACAGAAAGTTCAGAAAAAGGTCGGTCCTCTAGAAGATAGTGCTGAAAATATAATATCAGAGGGATTCAAAATGGCAGAAGACCTGAATGAGTATTTTAGATGGGATTCTGCCCAAATTACTATTGGAAATTGGAGAACAAATTAGCATACCGCTTGCAACAGTTTTCAACTTGTCATTAGAAGAGGGAGTTGTTCCTTTAGAATGGAAAGAAACAAACATTATACTATTATTTAAACAAGGTTCCAGAAGCACGTCAGAGAACTACAGACCAGTGAGTTTAACATCAATGATTTACAAATTATTAGAAAGACTAATTAACGATCACATGGAGGATTTTCTTATTAAACGTAACTTGTTAAACCCATCTCAACATGGGTTTCTAAAAGCGAGGTCATGCTTAACAAATATGTTATATTTTTTGGAAGATATCACTAAGTGGGTAGACGAGCGCTCACCAACAGATATCATATACTTTGATTTTCAGAAAGCTTTCGACAAAGTGCCACATCAAAGATTACTGCTTAAACTAAAGGCCCATGGCATAGGGAATGGTTTAATTAACTGGATAGAAAAACGGCTAATTGACAGAAGACAATGGGTAGTAGTTGATGGGGAGGCTTCCAACTGGAAATCAGTTTTGAGTGGGGTACCACCGGGATCACTACTGGGACCTATATTATTCTTAATATATATCAAAGATTTGGACGATGATATAACAAGCAAGGTGTTGAAATTTGCGGATGATAAAACATTATTTAGAACGAATAAACGTGATGGACATAGACAGCATTTACAAGATGATTTTGAGAGTTTGATAAAATGGACTGAAAAATGGCAAATATTGTTCGATTTTGGGAAATGTAAATGCCTCCACACAGGACATGGGAAAAGATGTACAATATACAATGGGGACTTATGTACTAAGTACTCCTGTAAAAGAAAATGACTTAGGGTTAACCATTAGTGTTGATATGAAGGTTTCAGACCAGTGCGGTATTGCTGCTTCAACGGTAAGTCATATCCTTGGATTAATTAGGCGAAATATAACGTATAAAGAAAAAGAGCTAATAATACCGCTGTACAAAACAATAGTTAGCCCTCATTTAGAATATTGTATTCAAGCGTGGAGGCCATATCGCAGGAAGGACATAGATAAGCTAGAAAGAATACAGAGGAAAGCAACTAAAATGATATTAAAACGAAGGGATCTTAGTTACGAAATACGCCTAAACGAATGTGGTTTAACAACAATAGAGACCAGGAGATTGAGAGGAAATCAGATAGAAGTGTTTAAAATATTGAATGGTTATGAAAATATTAATAGAAATATTTTTTCTCAGTTAAGAAAGATAGAAAAACTAGAGGACACGAAGTTGCATTAGTAAAGGAGCAGTGTAGATTAGATATAAGAAAGTTCTCATTCTCACAAAGGACTGTAAATGAATGGAACATATTATCTCCTGATTGTGTGGTGCTAGTAGCGTGAATATGTTTTTAACTAAAATCGACACATACTTTAAAAGGGCGAGATACGCGTAGATAAAAAAAAAGTATTGGAATTTCAATATGCTTCCTTGTCCACCTGCCATCTAGAGTTAATTTTCTGGATGGCAATCTTGTTACATCTTGTTTGGTTTCGCAAGCTTAGTTTTCGCCTGGACTTTAAAAACTATTTGGAAATGCATTAACGCGAATATTGATTAACATTATTTTTTCGATGTGCACCTCGCACCGGTCACGCTCGTCTCGACTGCTCACGTCGCACCCGGTCATAATCGTTTCGATTGCACACTTCGCATCCAGTCATGTTTGTCTCAATTGCACACGTCGCACCCGGTCCCGCTCTTCTCGATTGCGTACGTTTAGTCCAGTTGCCTACCTCTTTGAGATGCTCTCGCGGATGTGCGCGGCTCGAGCAGCCACGCTCTCGCTTTATTACATTGTAGCAGCAAAGCTACGGACGTAACACTAACCGTACGTAAGCATGTACGGACTTAAGCCCAAACGGACGTAATCCCGAACAGATGTAACTCCGAACGGACGTAAATCCAAATGGACATAATCCCGAACCGAAATAACCCTGATCAGATGTAACGCCGAACTGATGTAACTCCGAACGGACGTAACCACGAACGGACGTGATCCCGAACGGATGTAACTCCGAACGGATATAACTCCGACCGGACATAATCGTAAACGGACGTAACACTGAACGGATGTAACTCCGAACGGACGTAACCCCGAACGGACATAATCGTGAACGGACGTAAACCTGAACGGACGTAACCCCAAACGGATGTAACTCCGAACGGAACGGACGTAACACCGAACGGATGTAACTCCGAACAGACATAATGCTGAAGGAAGTATCCCTGAACGGATGTAACGCCGAACTTATGTAACCCGACCGGACGTAACCCCGAATGAACGTAACTCCGAACAGACGTAACCCAGAACGGACGTAGCCCGAACGGACGTAACACTGAACGCATATAACCTCGAACGCACGTAACCACGAACGGACGTAGCCATGATTGGACGTAACCCTGAAAGGACGTAACCATTAACGGACGTAACCCCGAAAGACGTAATATCGAACGGATGTAACGATGACCGGATGCCTAGCAGCCTAGGACCAACAGTATCTTCTTGATTTGGAATATTTGCAAACTTTTCACCATATCGGTGCATTACATATATGTATATCATACTGTACTTGCAAAAATGTCCGTCACTTGGCGGGATGCCTTGGTAGATGACATTCATGATAGTAATATTTACCAAATACCGGGTACTCATACTTTCTCGGGTGCTTTTGAGGCTTTTCTTGACATAACCGTCCAAATATCGGTCCAACATTTTGACATTCTGCAAACAGCGTCGGACTTATGGCACAAATACGCACGCTGTATAGTCATTGAAGTTGGTCATATAAGATCTGACTTCGTGCATTGTTGCAGACTCATGTTTGACTGTGACTGGGACATGTATGGTTTTCATGGGCGAAGGACGCTGTGAGATTTTTGCTGCATGAATGACAAGAAATATACAATCGAGAGAACATAGCACAGACCACCTGATGTTGGCTTGTAATGCTAACCTTCGTTGGTGCTCTCCCCGAGTCTCCCGTATAGGTAAAGGTGGATCTTAGTTATTGTTCCTGTCAGCGTATTCTTACACAGGTCAAGTCTCTTCTGCACAAAATAGTCACATTGCGCTTGACTAATTTCTTCTGCCGTTTTTAGGGTCTGAACTAAGACCTGTCAGTCACTAATTTTGTGTCAGGTGTCACAAGATCTTCACCGTTGCAAACGATTTGGTTGCCGATGTCACGTACAGTTCCGATCAACTCACACGCATCTCAAAGAATAAGTTGCAATATCATGAACAGTTCTTTTTCAACATACACGTCAACATACACGTTACCATGTCATCATACAGTTCTACTCAGCTAACACACATCTCACCGAATACGTTGTCCATGCCATGCATGATTACAGTTAGTTCACACGCATCTCAGCGAATAGATTGCCCATGTCACGTACAGTTCCAGTCAGTTCACACAGTTTTCACGAATTCTGCCTGCAGAGGGGCCGACTGCTCGAGGTGTATTTCATCCTGCGTATCATCATATTCATACAAATTGTTGTTCAGTCTTGCTATTTCTGACCCTGAAACCATCCACACAAGAAGCGCAATTAGATTTTCGTTCAATCCCACGACCCCTCCATCTTCCTGGAGATTTTACCATGTTCTTCGCTTAATATGACCATTGGCCTCTGATGTGCCAATTGGTAATGAACTGCTGAAAAACAAATATTTATGATAATATATACTTACAAATTGTTAAATGCTATTCTTTACTAGATGATCTTTCTTCTACCTCAGCATATGAGTGGTGAACCACTCTCCTCCAGAGGGCGCCACTTTGGAAACGCGTTTTTTAGAGATTAACATAATACTGTAACGTTGATAATTGCTGCCTTTGGTCTGTTGCGCTCCATGGGGCGGGTGTAACCTAGTTAACAGTAACATTGATATACGACTAGTACTACACATTTAACTAGTTAAACAAACGAACCGTGAGCAACTATCATCACATTTTTTATTTAGTTTGCAAAACACCAACTTAAAATGTATTTTTTTATTTTAACAAGCCCGACCCGCGTGCAGAAGTGAATTTTACACCGGCCCTAGCATAGGACGTAATTTATGTGTGTTGATTTTCTGATAGTCTTTCACGTGTTTGCTAATTTGTGTGTGGAGCAGTGTCGAAGTGATAAGAGCATCGGACTCTCAAGCGAACCCGGGTTTGAATACTGTCCTGCCGTGTCGTACCTTGGGCAAGTTTTTTCACTATACGTTGCTCAAATCAACGCAGCCGCGTGAATAAGTTGCTGAGTAGCTGAGTAGCTGCCTGAAAACAGTGGTAGATATTGCTGTTGAATAGTTTTCGCGCAATAATTGCAGCGTGACTGAATGAAGTCCAAATGACTAGACACTTCGCTATATATAAGAACTTATATTTTTACATCCAGGAGGAACGCCACAAAACGCCACACTTATATATAATTCTCATTCATGATTTTGTCCAATATCTCCCCTGTACAACAACTTAGGGTTCAAAATAAAGGGGATACGTTTTCGATATCACTTTGTTGAGATAGCTAAATATTTATAAAATGTGCAATATGTTCGATTGATCTATAGGGAACTATTCCAAAGAGTGGATACAACAATATAAAACACTGGGAATAGTTCACTCTTAGTGAACACATTGTTTTGTAAACAGGTTGCTCATTGCAATATCCAAACTCTCCATTAAACATGTGATGACTCCATTTAATTATGTCTTATTGTCTCAGCTACGGGTAATACCATAGAATATGACTACGTTGTCTAGCAACACACGTTTCTAGCAATTCGTACATCGTGTCGTATTGCATAGCAACCTGTATGAAAAACTAAAGTCTTTAGAACACGAAACCGGTCGATCAGACGTTTGAATAATTTAAAAAGCAACATTTTAAAATATAAATAAGAACAACTCATCAAATGTTTATTAATTGCTAATTTGACAGTATCACCGCGGTATGTCGCCAGGCGCTGAATCAGTAACTTAGCTGGACCAACTTCCGTGCTCGATGAAGACACGGCTTTTGAAAATGTTCTGATTTTATTGACTGTTTGTTTCCTTCTAAGGAAATTGTTGTGTTTGTATTCACGTTGCTATGGAATTTGATATAATGTGATATTTTTTTAATCCGGCCTGACCTGTACTTGACCTAGGGCTAGGATAGTCCCTAACATTTAATTTTAATGATTACATTATTGTAATACAATATGTTATGTGTAATTATGCTCTTGGCAGTCTTGCCCTAGCCTAGGCATCTAGTTTTGCTTTTAAAGTTATGTTTAACTGAATGGTTTATCAAGAGTTCTTCAAATTGGGGCGATATTTTTCTTTCTACCCTAACATGATAACATAGAGGCTAGAACCACCAAACTTCTCCACATATTTGTCACTCATGTCAGGGCCACATTAAACATAAATATTCTTAATATCTCTCGCAAAACCTCGGCGTAAAACAAATGTATCTTACGTTTTCTTCAGTTATCATTGTTATTTCAGGAACCAAATTATTTTTCACGCAACATAGCTACATTTAAAAATTTATTAAATTCCTTTTTGTTACAGCTAATGAAAGAACTACAATCTGGAAACATCATGGCCAACATTCAAAATGTGAACTTCAAGTCAATATTATTAAAATTCACCAGAGAAAACCATCCACCTAGCAGAAAGCGTAATTTCTTGCAAAAGTATTCTCTCAAATTACAAGGCATTGCAGATGATTCTTCTGATCTGAACAAACATGGTAAAACCTCACTTTATTGTAATTTGTATCCTTCATTCTCAAAGCTGCATGGCCATGGCTCACTGAGTCAGCAGTCACTCTGTATGTTTTTTCACTGACTCAACTATGTGACACATTTGGTTAACTTTGGAAAATGGCCACAATTTTAGTAAATTAGTTTTAATAAAAACATATCTTGGTTTTTAGAGCAGACTCTCAAAAATAAAATACAATGATTTTAAATAATTCATGTACATAACATTTACGTTTTAATTTTAAATTGGTGAAAAATGAATTTGTTCACCGTTTTCTTGGTTCTCCTCTTTCACTTGGATCCTCCCTCCTCTCATTGCCATAAATTTGCATCGTTCAGTATAATTACAAAAATGAACAGAATCGTTTGAACATGAATATGATTGGAATAAAAGACAGTAATGTAATTCCTTGACTGTCCTGATGATATATATATATATATATGTATATATATATACATGTGTGTATATATATATATATATATATATATATATATATATAACTTGTTTTCTTACTTCCCTTAACAACGTATTTCAATGATTTGGATTTTTGCTTCGGACTAACACCTGAACGGGACAGAAAGAGGGTCTGCATCTGAAGATTGGGTATTTGCGTAGTCACAGCACGTAGTTTCGGAACAATATACTTGCAGTTCGACTTAATAGATGGCGAAAAGCGGATTACGATTCCATGTAATAAAACAATAGAGAATTATATTGGACATGTGGTGGAATAAATATTCATGCTCAGGAGGCGACTCGAAAAAATCGAGGGAGCGGTGTGAAATGTAAAATCACGGCAAGTTCAACGTCAAGTGTCAATGTCAACACAGGATTCAGCAGTGTTGTTATTGAGCTGGTGTTCGTGCCGCTATAAAACACACTCAAGATTTTGTTTGTAACAGAGTAGATAATCTGTGGCAACGTTTTACTAGTTTCGAGGTGGACAATGGTGAATGACACTGCTTTATTTTCGACGACGTCGTCCGTTTTAGATGACGTTGTTACGTCTAATGAAAACAACACGGGTGAATGGGTTATGGATTTTACCGCCATCATATGGCGGTACGGCTGGCCTCCGCTATGCGTGATGGGACTCATCGGTAACACGCTCGTGCTGCTCGTGCTGCTCGTGCTGAGGCGGGACGGACTCGTGCGGACGTCGGCCAACGTCTACTTGAGCGCCCTCGCCGTCGGTGACAATCTGGTACTGATGGCCACCTCAGTGGTAATATACCCAGGATATGTTTGGGGCTGGTGGTTAAACCGTACGAGTAAGTTGGCGTGTCGCACCATCTGGCCGGTACAACAAACCCTTGTAAATGCGTCCATTTGGCTCATTGTCGCGTTCACTGCCGAGCGCTGCGTCGTCGTCCGCTTCCCGCTACTTAAGCTACGCATGTGTACCCCGCGGAACGCCGGCTTATGGTGCGCGTCGCTGCTGGTGTTGGCCTTCGTCAAAAACATCGACCTCTTCTTCATATATGACATTGACACTGATATTTATTCCGGCGACGTCATTTGCCATTTCCAGATTCGCTACCTTGATTATATGAACAACTACCGACCAGTGACTACCCTCGCCGCCTCTTGCGTGATCCCGACAAGTGTCGTGCTTGTCTGTAACTGGGCGATAATATGAACACTACGTCGGGAGTTGATGCAAACGGCCGTGCGAGACTCGATCGTTAGACACACAACAGTCATGTGTCTGTCCGTGTCGTTCGCTTTCATAGTTTGCGTCGTTCCAAGTTATGTGTTCTATCTCATCATACCCAACTGGCCAATGACCCTACAGATTCAATACGATATATTATGGTCCCTGGTCCTCCTGCGATACGTCAATCACGCCGTCAACTTCTTCCTCTACAGTCTGACGGGTGCTTACTTCCGGTGCGAGTTGGTCGCGTTGTTTCGTAGTGGCACCCAGCGCGGACGTGCGACGGTGGCTGTAGTTCGTAGAATGACGTCCCGTGTTTTGTTTGGCAGGCTTGGTTTCCGCCGGGGCTTTGAAAGCGATTTCGAAATGAATGAACGCGAATATTGATTGACATTATTTTGTTGATTTGCACGACTCGCCCAGTCACGTTCGTCTCGATTGCGCATGTCGCATTCGTTACGCTTGTCTCAATAGCGCACGTCGCACCATGTTTCGCTAGTCTCTACTGGACTTACATTATTGCTTTCTATTAGCATTTATGCGGACAAGTGAACATTTTGGCGAACAAGTCGATTTCAAAACAAATGGACTAGTATAAAGTCTGGTTTATATCTAACTTTGTCACTGTACTCACAAAGTGTATCTTCCATGCATGTTACGTCCCGAACGGATACACAGCTGAGTCATGCCTAGCCGTCTACGACCAATGTAATCAACTTCGTTTTGTAATATTTACAAACAGTTTACTACATAATTATTATTATCATGTCACTGTATTTTTCACCAAATCGGTGCATTACATATAGGAATAGCATAGACAGACATACATACAGACAGAGTTATTTATTTGTCCAATTGTACAATAACATTATGTATAATAATAATAATGCTAATAACATTTTATATTATGCTATAGCAGTAACAATGTAAAATATTTTAAATGGGTGTCATATTGAATGTACAACCTGGATATGGGAGACTCCTATTAACACTAAAAAAGTCGCTCTTATTGGAGCCTCCCTGGTAGAGGGTCAATGGGTTTATTTAACGTATATTTCAGCTTGTGTAAATTAATTATTTTTCTGTAGAATAATTATGTTCCGTTTGCGCACCAAAGTTCAGCCAATGTCTGGGTTTAGCTATAAGTGTAGTTATATGTAAACACGATTGTTATGCAAAGTGATAAGTGCATTCTTTCTTCAACCTTTAAAATAGAGAGTTTTTAAAATAATGGTTCCGCTTGTACGTTGTATTTACTTACATATATTATTATAACAGGATTGTTCTTAGTTTCGTTATCCTAGTACACTGTTAGCGCCAGATCGTTAAACAGTAACTTAAATTTGGTAATATTAGTGTGTTATTAAGTAGAATTTTAATCCGTCAGGGGAGCATATGCTTCAGCTTGTTTATAAATCCAATTGTTCTAGGCACTTATTTGGTACTTTTTCAATAATTATGTGTATGCCAGTTTAGATGTGTGTCTCATGTTTGACCTAAAAGTTAACATGTTAAACTCGTTCAATGTTCACACCATCTAAGGTTAAGGTCGGTACTGTTAATTTTTTCTTCGGCATATGAAAAATCATACATTTCGTTTTGTTGATGTTTAAAAATAATTTATTTAATTTTAGCCATTCTCAAATATTGAGAAGCTCATTGTTAATTAAATATTCAGTTTCTGCATTATTGGTATCATTTGTAAATGACTCAAACGTATTTACTAACGAAGTATCATCCGAATGCGTAATTAATTTAAACACAGTAATTGCTTGTGATCAATCATTAAAATATATGTGTATAATGCGCTTTGAGCAGTCCTAAGGACTGGATACTGCGTTATATAAGAACTTACCTTTACCTTTTACCTTTATATATATATTATGAATAATAGTGGATCTCAAATATAAACTTGTGGAACCACCGTGGTAATGGGTAAAACATTTGGTTGTATGCCATCGATTTGTACAAATTGTTCACGGTATAATAAATAACTCTGTAATATTTATAACGCTAAAGGTTCCAAGTTATAATATTTTTATTTTGTTAATATGATTGGGTGGTCAATGGTACCGAATGTTTTCGATAAATTAAGGAATGTACTGATGGGTAGTTGATTGTTATTCAATTGTGTAGTGATCCTATTCACTATTTCCCGAGCTGAAAATTCAGTTGAATGGTGTGATCTGAAGCCATATTTATTTTCTGACAGCAGTTTCGTATTCGTAAAATACATGAGTAATCGGTTATTATTAATTGATATTGGTCTGTAATTCGTCAATGACGTGGGATCATTTTTTTTTTTTATTTTACTTTTGCCACTTTAAGTTTGTCAGGAAATTGTTCTGTATTCAATATTTGATTTATTAATAATGACAGAGGTTTATCAATTTCTGGTACATACTATTTTATCTTATGTGAATCTGAATCTAGTCTTAGCCTTGTTTTTGAGACATTTAGAAAACAATTGTATTTGCACATGCTATTCCTTCAGAAAGGTTAGGGCCTATTTCTGTAAAGTACTTGTTAAATGCATTCGCTGTGTCATGCTTGTTCTTAAATATCTTATTATTTTGCTTTAAAAATGTTGGTATCCGAGTGCTGTCTTCCTGTCTTGGTATATTTTCATTAATTGTTTCTCATGTGTTTGCTACGTTGGATTTGAGTATATCGAATACTTGTTCATAATATAATATGTTTGCGTCACGAATGCTCTTCATATGTGTTGTGTTGTCAGTATTTATAATTATTAATGTGACAAGTGGCATGTTATGCAAAGTCTGGGTGTGACCTCTTCAATTGCTTGTATATTTTATCTCTGTATTTAATTGATCTTAGTAGGCCTTTCGTAATCCACGCTGACGTTTTATGTATATATTTATGAAATCTTACAACTTTAATTGGTATGTCTTTTTTACTCGTTTCTATTATTTGCCGTATAACAATACAATTGAAATGTGTATCAGCGCTGGGGCTCTTAACCATTTTGATATAAATACCCGACGTATGAATAGTATGTTTAACATTGAATAAGGCTTTATTAGTTTCCATGTTTTTTATTTGTTTTATTTGATCGTTTGATGCATATTGCATCCATTAAGATAAAATGGGGTTGGTGATCAGAGATTTCTTTTACGATAATACCTGCTGTGCTTTATAAAATAATTTTTTTAGTTTGCAAAATAAATTTCTATCTATTAACGTACCGTGTATTTCTCAAAATATTGTGATTTTTGGGATATATGCTAAGTGGTGTAAGAAGTTCAAAGAAGTTACCGATCAGTTCATTTTCATTTAGCTTTAGCAGGTTTATATTGTAATCACCGGCAATGATTAGATCGTGTCTTATTTGATCTAGAGTAGATAGCATCGCTGAAAATTATGTTATAATATGTCCTATTATCACTGGTTTGGTCATGCCATCGTCGCTTACTTTAATAATTAGTCCTTCCAAAAGTTCATAATAATTTATATTTTGAATAACTTCGTATGTATATTTTGAATCTAAGTATATTATTAATCCTCCATTTTTACTGCATGTTCTCCCCTGTGTAATGCAATTATGTCCGTTCAGCTGAATATGTGAAAAGTCATCATTGTTAGCTATACAGCTGCTTTGCAGGCATATGACACTAAGTTTAATATTTTCTGTTTTTTTTCCTCGACGAATGTCTGTAATTCGGTAAATTTAGTATTACTACAAAACGAATATGCGGCACGTGGAACCACTTCACTGTTTTTTTTTGTGAAGACGGCGCGCAGCAGCGGCCTCCGGCGGCGAGCTAGGAGAACTAATCTCCGAGATGCGATAGCACCGCTTGGTGCAGTGCACCGAATTGTTCAAACTCTGGAAATAAATGTTCGGAGAAGGATTTTTTTCTTTTTCCAAAATATACCGAAAGGTAGGTATAATTGAGCATGGTTGTGTTATAATTCACGGTTTTGTTTGTAGTGTACGTGCAATATTTATGGCTTTTGTAAATAAAAAAAAATCTGGATAATTGTCTGTGTTCTCCGAGTCCGACTGGTGTTACCAGGATGTCAACAGGCAGTGCTGCTTTTTTAAACGGACGAGAATCCGTTACAACTATGATTAAGACGATTTGCAACTAGCATCCGTGTATATGTTGTGCCTAAATATAGGCTATACCAATGTCTCGTTATTTAGAACTTTTGTGGTAAGCTAAAGTGCAAGAGATGTTTCTCTCTGCTCCTTCTTTCACCAAAATTGGAGGTTATTGATAGCGATGCCGCCGTTTCAAACGTACAAAAGTCATTTACGGTTTGGGATATCATATAGTTCAATAATTTCTTTCTTTCTGTGTACAGATGCCGAAAATTAGTGCAACTTTGCAGACGAGCGGATTTTCTTGGCAAGCCATTAGACTATGTGTTAAATTTATTGATCAACATTTTCGTTCACGCTGTCTTGAGGAACAATAGTAACAAATTCACCACATCAAGAGGGAGAAAGAGGAAAGTACTGAAGTTCTCATACGTGTGAGGACTTCAGTTCAGTTTTCACATGCCCAGGACAGCGGCGGGCAGCGGGCATAGATATGCGCCTAATACTCCGAGTCCGACTGGTATTACGAGGATGGCAACAGGCAGTGCCGTTATTTCAAACGGACGAGAATCCGTTACAACTATGATTAAGACGATTATCAACTATCATTCATGTATATATACATTTTCTCCTATATACGTATGCACCAATGTATTATTATTTAGAACTCTTGTGATTAGCTAAAGTGTGGGAGATGTTTCTTCGTTCTTTCAGTTTTCGTTTTGGAATATCAAATTATCCAATAATTTCTTACTTTCTTTCAGTGTACAGATGACGAAAATGGGTGCAAGTTAGAGCATACGAGCGGATTTTCTTTGCTAGCCATCATGATATGTGTTAAATTTATTGATCAACAGTTCCCTTCTTGTTGTCTTGACAAGCAATAATAACAAATTCACCACTTCAAGAGGGAGAAACAGAAAAGTACTGAAGTTCTCACACGTGTAAGCACTTCAGTTCAGTTTTCACACGCCCAGGACAGCGGCGTCCAGCGGGCATAGATCTGCGCCAAATATACGTTCCAGTTTTGAATATTGTTTGATGGTGTACACAAAATATATAATTGTTTAAAAAACAATGTATCTTTTTGAACGCACATACGTAATTATATGAACGCTGTTTTAGGGAAACCGGCGTGTAATATTATTGAGAAGTTATCGCCGTTCCGTAGTTCTCCTAGCTAACCGCCCAGCGGCTGAACTTTTCGACCAGTATTTAGGCCGAGTGGTTCCTCTTGTCGTATATTTATTTTGTTAATAGCTTGTATATTTGAAGTTATTATATTAAAGTAACTGCTTTGTTTTTCCATAAAGGAACACATGCACCTGAATCGTAAATATGATGACAGTTGCATAAGATTTAATTCGTTAGTTTGAGTTGTATTATCAAGTAGGATATTATTCAAAACGTTTTCCTGTAGGCCGCCTAAATAGTTGTCAGATGTAAATTCATAGTCGTATATTGAACAGTAAAACATGCATGTGACGATTTAAATGTCCCTTATTTGCAACGTTTGTCACTATGTTGTAAAATGTTATATAATGATTAGTGTCTCCGTGCTCGTGCGATAATGTTATGCTCTCGTGGGTGTAATTCAAATCTGGTGGTTTGTATGGTGCGCCACTGGAGATGTATATCGGTTTAAACTTGATGGTAGAAATTGTGCAACAACTATTGTTAGTGAAGGGAGAAAACTGTGCATACACGTTTAGTATTAGACATGTGAACTATATCGTCATACCTGCCTGAATTACAGTAAGCAAATACAAAAAGAATTGTTTTAATGAAAACAAATGCAGTAGAATGCATGGCTTGTCTTCCATTTGTCTTCCATATTATACTTTATGTGATAATGGGTTCATGAAACATTTTATATTCTCTATTGTATTCATTTTAACATTGTTGTGTGTATATGTAAAAAGGTAAGTTCTTATATTACGCTGTATCCGTCCTCAGGACTGGTCAAAGGGCTTTACACTTTACTCCCTGGCTGACCTGTTCAATCGAACACCATCTCAACTTCTCTGAGAAGCATCCATCCACGCTACAGCTAATACGCGAAGACTCTTCGTACACAGACATCCACCAATGTCTATAGCTAGGTACTCATTCATACAGCTGAGTGAACTGAAGCAATATAGAATAAACGAAGTTGCCCAAGGTTAGACCCCGCCACACACGATTCGAACCAGCGTTCTCTCAATCGAGAGTCCGGAGCTCTTACCGCTGCGCTACTGCGCCCCATGTATATGTAAACCTTCATATGCTGTACCCATGGAACACAATTTATAACATTGTCGATCACAAATAAAAAAAATTTCGTTACTGAATCCAATTTATCACAAAATAAAATAAGTTGGGCAATTCACGCCAACAAGTTAATACTAATTCAATATTGGCCCCGTTCGAGTGTTCGAGTGCTGTAATGTTTCCGTCACTTTCTTTTATATAGCTCTCTTAACACGGAACAGGTGACAAGAAATGTCCAATCACGTAATTCCCGACCGTGCATAGGCGTATGTTACCCCTACGTTTCCATTCTAGCTACATCGGAAACACCCCTACTTTATTAGTGAGTTAATCTTAGCTACTGCTGAATGCAAGTGAACATAGACAAACAAATTGCATCAGACTACCTTGGACCAACTACTCATAGGCAATATGTGTCTTTATTTACTACTCTTCAGATTCTATTGTTTTAAAATTAAAAGACAAAACAATATTTTCTGACATGTACACAAGTAGCAAAATGCTACAGGTGCACAGTGCACACTGCATACACCTTGTATTACCTCACAATTTCGCGTCCTTTCGTTCACACTGCTACCTTCATTGACGCCTACGACGTCTTTCACAAAATACTGCATGGTGATGGCATCCGGACTAGTATTCCCGTTGGCATCATTTGTGGCAATATCAATCAATAATATTTAAAAAAAAATATTCTCTGCCGACAACGTTTTAATACATTAGTGGAGTAGACGACCCCAGTTCACTGCCCTAAAGTAGCTAACCTACACATAGCCGAGCCAGCCAGCCGAGGCTTGTCAGGGGATGGGTCGTCGCGGTGTCTACTTGGAGCCATATATGCTGCAAGAGACACCTTGATGGTGCGGCTGCCTGACATGCAATGGTGCTACCTTCACAGCCTTACCCAATTAATCCCGCCCGGTAAATATATCGTAGCTACGAAATAATAATAATAACAACATTTATTCATACACTAGTATCCAGAGTACGACTCTGTTCAATAGTGTTTACACGGAACAGAGTCACTAAAATAAAACAACATATATACATACATCAAACATAGTCATCAATTTGTAGATTTAGCTTACAATTACTTTTTTAAATAGCATCGTTAAAAATACACATTATGGCTATAAGTGTTGTATATAAAACAATTAATCAGACTGCATATTTACAAAAAAAAGTGAGATTGGAATAGTGATGTTGTAAACCAAATTAAAATTCAGTTAAAGTAAATTAAATTATTAATAAATCAATGACAGGAAGATGGCCTTAAAACAACATGTTACGCAGTTACACAATAAAAGCGAGTTTAAATTAATGTGCTTTGAAAGCGTCCAGTGAGGTGATCAGCCGCAGTTCCTCCGGCCACGCATTCCACAGACGTCGCTCGGCTGGAGAAAAAGATCGCCGGCCATGTCACACCATGTTGTATCTTGGCGCAATCAGAAGGGCTGATTATGAAGGACGTTGAAGACAAGGATCACTATTTTATATTCTATGCGCCACTTCACCGGTAACGAGTGGCGAAATTTAATTTTATACTTGGGCCGACATATCTAGCTGGCTGTCAAGACACACGCCAATATCGCGTACAACCATCTTTACAGGAATCGAAGCGCCACAATCACTGATAACAGTGTCGATAGTTGGCTCCCGTACCACAGAGGATCGCAGTATGATAGCCTCAGTTTTAGCCTTGTTGAGCAGAAGCATTTTGATAGTTAGCCACTGTTTCGTCCTGCGCGCACAATCGTCAATGCGTAGAAGTGCGTTTGAAGATTTCGGTGATTGGTAGGCAGCACAGATTGAACAGCGTAGGACCGAGAGCAGACCACTGTGGAACACCGTGCTATGTTGTTCTTCGAGCAGATGTATTTTGTGTTATCTTTACGACATTTGTTCGACCCACCAGGTATGATATAAACCACTTGAGCACTGTGTGACTCAATCCAGTATCAAATAGTCGCTGCAGCAGAATGGTGTGGTCTAGTGTGTCGAAAGCAGCACTGAGATCTAATAGCACTAGCAGCATTCCGAGCCGAGCATCAATTGCTTGAGTCAAGTCTTCGTCGATACGCACCAGCGCGGTCTCAGAACTGTGGCTCAGGCGGTAAGCACTTTGAAACGAGTCAATGAAGTCATTCGCATCCATATAACGGCACAGCTTGCAAGACGATGGAGTACATTATCAGCACCCACATCATGTCGCACCTCGAGAAGAACAACATCCTCTACCCAGAGCAGCAGCGGAATGTCCTGTGAGAAGCAGCTGCTGGGGTGTGTTGACGAAACATCCGAAGAACTAGAGAGAGGACACCATTATTCTATATTTCTCGAAAGCCTTCGATAACGCTAACCATCCCATGCTGGTCCACAAGCTACGTCGCTATGGCATTGGAGGTCGCCTCAATGCGTGGATCGAGAGCTTTACCGAGGGCATACGGCATGCAGTGATGGTGGAGCGAGAAAGAGATCTGACTTCACGCCAGTGGACTTTGGAATCCCTCAAGATCCACCAGTCCTTGGCCCCAGTCTATTCCTAGTATATATTAACGACCTACTCAAAGGCACCAAATCAAAAGTCCGATTGTTCGCTGATGACACAATGTGCTGCAACACTATTAAGAAGAGAGAAGATCAACTAAAGCTGCAAGAAGACCTTGATTCCCCCACCAACTGGGAGAAACAGTGGTCCATGAGCTTCCACCTGCAGAAATGCTCTACGTCGAGTGCTACCCGCAAGAGGAATACCCATCACATGAATTGCATGGACACACTTTGGAGAACGTCAGCACCATAACATATATCGGTGTCAACCTACAAGACGATATGAAATGGGGATCCCATATAAAAATTACTACAAACAAAGACAATAAGATTAAGACCCTCGACTTTCTCCGGCGCAACCTGAAAATCGGAAAAAAAGAAAGCAAAATAAACCGCATACAAGGTCCTCGTTCGCCCAATTCTGTAAAATGCAGCCACCGTGTGGGACCCGTACTCTGCATACCCAGACGGTAGAGAAAGTGCATCGCAGAGCAGCAAGATGGGGCTCAAACCGACACCATCAAACATTTTGTGTTGACTCCATCCTCGACTTCCTTGACTGGCCCACACTGCAACAGAGACACAAAAGAGTTCGGCTAGAGATGTTTTATGAATTCCACCATGACCTCATCTCCATAAATTCCACCTACCTGCCAGCACCAACAGACGGCAGTCTGAGCACCGGAAAGAACAAACCAGCAGCTACAACATCCCATATTGCAGGACACAGTACCGGCAGATATCGGTCTTCCCGATAACAATTCCGGAATGGAACAGTCTGCCTCAGGAGGTAGTGATGGCCGTGTCCCTTGACTACTTCAAGTCCAGACTTGCCGCCTACCTTTAAATACAACACCCCTACCCTTCCTCTTCCCTACGCCCCTTTCTTATGCATATTACGTTACCTGTCCTACCCCTACTATATCACACCCTCTACCCTCTTTCCCTCTTTCAAGTGATCTTAAAACCGCACTTGCCATCTTCGCCACCTCCATACAACATATGCATCACTATATTGATGTTGGCCTTAAAAAGGAAGAAGAAGAAAAAGTAATTTGCGACGTATCGTTCCATAGTCTTCATCAAAAAATTTGCTTGTGATATCGGACGTTAGTTCGTGAGTACGTTAACGTCGAGACAGCGTTTCTTAAGTAATTGTGTTTCTAAAACATGTTTTATATTCTGCGGTACGACGCCTGCTTGTAGAGATGCATTGATTATGTCAGTAAGCATTGGTGCGAGCAGGTCGATCTTGTCCTTTAGTATGCTTTTCGGCATTGGATCTAAATCGCACGTCTTAGTGGTAGATAACCGTAAGATACGTATGATATCCTCCCTCGTAGCGGGTGTGGATATCGTGGATGGCGCGTGTGCTTCAGCACTTAGCATTCGTCGTTCGAAGGCGTTCTGCTCAGTGCGATTCGGTGGTACGATATATTTCAACAACTTTATTAGTGAAAACCTTGTGAAATCGATCAACAAGAGCTGAAACTATCATCGCCAGCTAGGTGTGTGACTACGTACACTACCCACTGCAGATCTTTTACGCATTGTATGGAAGTTAGCTGAATCTAGCTCATAATTCACTTCGCCGTACCACACGTGAGAACAGTGCAGATACTTGTCCAACTCGCGCCCAATTTCCAGGAATCCCAAATTAACTACCAATTCGACCATTCTCACGAACCGTTGAGCAGTATTGTTAATCAAATAATTACGTCTACTGCCCAAACAGTCCACGAAGAACACCCAGAAGACCACTGGAATTTCACGGCAAGCGATATTATTGGCTGAGGTTATCTTCAGAGTTTCGGCAACCGATCTGCCAGGGGGCACTCAGACTGATCTAACCAGCAGCGCCCCCTGACGCGCGAGGATGGCTGAATCATTAAGCTAGTCGGTTAGTTGTGTGAGAGCAAGTAGGGCGTTCGTTACATAGAACATATGTTTCATGTTATAACGGGCATCTTTTATCATTATGCAACAGTGACTCTATTTAGCGGCACTGAATGTTCCTTGGTAGCCCTCTCGCAGAGTCGTGAAGATATATCTGGGTACAATGAATTTATTCTTTCATTTGGTTCTTTCTTTGGTGCGGCGGAGGTTGCGTTTTGTTTCTGCCAGTTATTCCGTGTGCCACGGAGTTTTCTCGGGCGAACCGGGATGATTCGGTTGATAATTGTCGCGTGTTTGTTGATAACATCCGCGATTACGGCGTTGTAAGTGTCAATTCATCCCAGAGAAAAAAAGAAAAGACATAAATTTTGTGTATTTGCAGAGTCACAGGACGCTTGTTTTGGGACCGACATATTTGCAGTTCAACTTAATAGTTAAAACAGGCTAAAAGCGGATTACGACTCCACGTAATAAAAACAACAAAGAAGTTAATTAGACATGTGGTGAAATAAATGTTCACGCTCAGGAGGCGGCTCGAAACCATCGAGGGAGTGGTGTGAAATGTATAATTACGGCAAGTCCTCAACGTCAAGTGTCAGTGTTAACAGGGGTTTAGTTATGTTGTTATAAAGCTGGTATTAGTGCCGCTGTAAATTACACTGTTTCTGGTGAAGCCGGCGCACAGCAGCGGTCTCCGGCGGCGAGCTAGGAGAATTAATCTACGAGATGCGACAGCGCCGCTTGATGAAGCGCACCGAATTGTTCAAACTCTAGAAATAAATGTACTGGGAAGGTTTTTCGTTTTTAAAAATATGCCAAAATGTACGTATAATTGAGCATGGTTGTGTTATAATTCACTGTTTACATTCGTGATATTTTATAACTGATGAAATAAATCGAAGAATTCACATGCTCAACGCATCCATCCTACGGCTACGCATGTACACCTACAGAATGGTAGGCCTAGAAAGTCGCTTTAGTCGAGAATATTTTTATGTTCATCTACATGTTGCAATTGCCCGAGGAAGAGAGTGTAACAAGTTTTTACTGTAATGTTCGAGCAATATTTAGGACTTTTGTAATAAACAAAAATCTGGATAATTTTATGTGTACTCCGAGTCCGACTGATGTTACGAGGATGTCAACAGGCAATGCCGCTAATTCAAACTGAAGAGAAGACGATTTGCAATTAGCATTCGTGTATATAGATATTGTTCCAATGTCTCGTTATTTAGAACTCTTTTGGTAAGCTAATATTTTTGTGCTAAATAATCGTCCGACGTAATTTCGTAGTGGTAGCTTGTTTATATATATTGAGCAGTAAAATATGCATGTGACGATTTAAATGTCACTATGTTGTAAAATGTTCCATAATGAATAGTGCCTTTGTGATCATGCGATAATTATGTGCTCTCGTGGGTGTAATTCAAATGTGGTGGTTTTAATGGTGCGCCACTGGAGATGAATATCGGCTTAAACTTGATGGTACAAATTGTGCAACAACGGTTGTCAGTAAAGAGAGAGAAAAGTACATAGACGTTTAGTATTATACATGTTGTTAAATATATCGTCATATCTGTCTGTATAACAATAACCAAGTACAAAAAGAATAAAAAAATGCATTACAATGCATGTCTTCCATATAATACATTGCATGATAATTGGTACATGAAAAACGTTGTATTCTCTATTGTAGTCATTGTAATATTGATGTGTATATGTAAATCTGCATATTATGTACCCTTGGGCACAATTTGGTAACATTGTCGATCCCAAATAAACTAAACGTATGTATTGTACCCACTCTGTCACATAATAAATACATTTCGGCAATTCTCGCCACATCAAGTTTACGATACTTCAATATCGACTCCGTTCGAGTGCTCGAGTGCTGTAATGTTTCTGTCACTTTCCATTCTAGCTACATCGGAAACACCCCTAATTTATGCAATGAGCTAATCTTAGCTACAGCTGGATGCAAGAGAACCTAGACAAACAAAGTGCATAAGACCCCCTTGCACAATCTACCTTTAGGCAATATGTGTCATTATTTATTATTCCTCAGATTCTAGAGCTTCAAAATAAAAGGACATAAATATATACTGACTTATACACAAGCAGCAAAATACTACAGGTGCACAGTGCACGTTGCATACACCTTGTGTATGCAACGCGTCCGTTGGTTGACATTGCTAGCTTCATTCACGCCTATAACGTCACTCACAAAACACTGCATGGTGATAGCATCCGGACTAATATTCCCGTTGGCATGGAATTATCATTTATGACAATATCAATAACAAATAATAATAATTTCAATTATTATTAATCTCTGCCGATGACGTCTTCGTACACTAGTGGAGTAGACGAACCCAGTGCGCTACCCATAAGCAGCTTACATATACATAGTCTAGCCAGCCAGCCGAGGCTTGTGAGGAGATGGGCCTTCGTTGTGGTTATTTGGAGCCACATGTGTGAGTTGAGTTGTTTGGGTGGATCAATGCTGCAAGCCACCCCTCGAGTGTGCGGCTGCCTGACATGTAAGGGTGCTACCGTCTTGCCCTCACCCAATCAATACCGCCCGGTAATTAAAGCGTGGCTAATAAATAATAATAATAAGTAAATTTAATTATACACTAATTTCCAGAGTACGACTCTTTTCATTAGTGTGTACACTGTACAGAATCGCTAAAATGAAACAACACACAGTGTGACATGCATGCATAAGACGTAGTCACATAGTCGTATATTTACCTTTAAAATACTTTTTAAAATATCATCGTTAAAAATAAAACATGACTATAAGTGTTGTATATAAAATAAATAAATGAGACTACATATTTAAAAAAAGTTAGACTGGAATAGTAAAGTTTTAAACCAAATCAAAACTCAGTTAAAGTAAATGATGCAATGACACAGGAAGGTGGCCTTAAAACAACATACAACACATTTACACATTAAAAGCGAGTTTATAATGGTGTGTTTTGACGAGTGCTTTGAAAGCGTCCAGTGAGGTGATCAGCTGCAGTTCCTACGGCAACGCATTCCACAGAAGTGGTCCGGCTCGAGAAAAAGATCGCCGGCCATGTCGCACTAGGTTGTATTGTGGCACAGTCGTCAGGAGGGCGTGGCCTGCAGGTCGTAGCGACCGGCGTGGCACGTAGTGAGTGATCAGTGACGTAAGGTATGCGGGTGTCTGGTTGTGAAGGATGTTGAAGACAAGGATCACTATTTTATACTCTATGCGCCACTTCACCGGTAACCAGTGAAGAAATTTAAGTCCTGCGGTGATGCTCTGATATCTGTCTCTGCGTTGGATCTGTAGAAATACTCTGACCGCGGAAGGCTGGTTTATCTCCAGGCGATGCACTGATACCATAGAGCACCGCGTTGCCATAATCTATTTTTGGCGTCACGAGCAAGTGAACTAGAGTCTTACGCGCGGTGGTTGTGAGGCTTGCGTGTATTTTGGCGATGCGGAAGAGGTGTATGTATGCGCCAAGGCAAGCGTTTCATAATTGAACCAACATGTTTAGCTGGCGGTCAAGACACACGCCAATATCGAGTACAACAATTTTTATAGGAATCGAAGCACGACAAACACTGATAAAAGTGTCGACAGTTGGCGCCCGTAAACCAGAGGATCGAAATATGATAGCCTCAGTTTTATCCTTGTTGATCGGAAGTTTGTTGATGGTTAGCCACTGTCTCGTCACGCGCACACATTCGTCAATGCGTAGAAGTGCATTTGAAGATATCGGCGATTGGTAGGCAGTACAGATTGAACAGCATAGGTCCGAGAATAGACCCCCGTGTAACAGCGTGCTGTGCCGGTCTTCGAGCAGATGTATTTTGTTTTATATTTACGACATTTGTTAGACCCACCAGGTATGAAATAATTCACTTCAGCACTGTGTGACTCAGTCAAATATCACAAACAGTCGCTGCAACAAAATGGTGTGATCGAGTGTGTCGAAAGGTGCACTGAGATCTAACAGAACCAGTAGCACTCCGCACCGAGCATCAATTGTTTGAGTCAAGTTTTCGTGTATACGCACCAGCGCTGTCTCACTACTATCAGGCGGTAAGCATTCTGAACCGGGTCATTGAAGTCATTCGCATCCATGTAAAGGTGTAATTCATTTGAGACGTATCGGTCCATAGTCTTCGACACAAAACTTACTTATGATATCGGACGATAGTTCGTGAGTACGTTAACGTCGAGACAGCGTTTCTTAAGTCACGGTGTAACTAAAGCATGTTTCGCATTCTGCGGTACGACGCTTGACTGTAGAGATTCATTGTCTATGTAAGTAAGGATTGGTACGAGCAGGTCGATGTTGTTCTTCAGCATGCTTGTTGACATTGGATCTAAATCGCACGTCTTATTTGTAGATAGCCGTACGATACGTATGATATCCCCCCACGTAGCGGGTGTGAAGATCGTCAATGTGCTTCAGCACTTCGTTTTCGTTGTTCGAAGGCGTTCTGCTCAGCGTGCGATTCGATGGTACGATGTATTTCAGCATCTTTATTGTTGACAAACTTGTGAAATCGCTCAGCAAGAGCTGAATCCATCCTTGCAAGCAAAGTGACTTCGTACATTACCCATGGCATATATCCTTCGCAGCTGAATCAAACTCATAATTGACTTCACCATGCTAACCGTGGGAACAGTGCAGACACTCGTCCGACTCGACATTAAAGGGGAAATGAAATGCAGCTGTTTCGTGGTACATATTTAAATATATACTCTATAAGTATACATTCATGGTAACAGAAACGTACTCATTTATAAGACACACTGAAAAAACGATTTTGTTCGATGCCTAAAACGTCTCTATAGAGCACTGCGTATCGCCATCTTTGTTCCAAGCGAGTGGTTTGATTTACTCCTATCTAATCAATGTTAAATTTCGTTTTTTTTCGGTTTACTTCATTAGTAGACATTTCTTTGCGAAAACAAAGATATGGTGCCCTATTATACATGATAGGTGTTCTATAGGTCAACAAATAAGTTGTATACGCGTTCGAAATAAAAAGGTGAAATTAAATGGCAACGATTTATAACCAATGAAAACATTGTTAACGTCGCACTTCCCGAACGAAGATTTTCGCTGCCAGAAGGGGGCGGGGCTTTCAAAGCAAAGGTCAGAATATTGGATGCGCGCGCATACCGGGACTATTTTTCATTTATTGTTGACAAAGATGTCGAAGGATTTTGGTAGCTCGACGAGTTATTAAAAGTGATTTTTAAAACTTCCGTATCACTTTGGAGAAAATGGATACGACAGATGAAGACTCTAGTTTGACTTGTCATTCGGAAATTACGGATGGTACGGTTGACACACACAAACGGCCTGTGCCGTACGGTTTTCACCCAGTCACCAGTGTGCGATCCACGGTCCGATATGTCCGGCCCCGGGTCAGTTGTGGGAGTCGGACAGTGACAGTTGGTCTATCGACGACGAAGACGTTACGCGACTTAATAATTTCGCATGGTGTTTGTGTGGACACTGCGTCCCAATGTCGACGCACATCGAGTCGCTGTGCTGTAGGGAGATAGCTGCCGTACAGCACCGTATGACAGACCTTACAGATGCCTGCATTACCGACTATGTCTATGACGACTTCAAAACGGTTTGCACCAACGCCACGGGCAACAGGGCGGTGTTGGAACTTGGAAGTCGGTCTGTTGTCATTGTATGATTTGAGTGCAGATTCGTTGATTCGACCAATATCTAGTAGGTAAGTACTATGTAGTTCAACAGGTATCGAATAATTATTCTAGCAATAACTATTTCAAACTTAAATAGAGCAATTATATTTGTTCCCACCTCAAATGTTCCGGTTCATTCTATCTTCGTAAAATACTATGTCTATGATTTTCATCAAACCATTTTTGATTATTTTCTTAATAAACATACTTTTATTCTTGACAGGACGTGTGCATCCTTTTTATACAGTTGTTTAATTTCCTATTTAAAAGTGTTCAAGCAACATGCTTAATTTATATAAAAATGTAGACAAATTGCACACTACCATGCACTAATAGATGTATAATCAGGACATTGTGCAATGTATTATTGATACAAAAATATTTTAAGTAGAGTTTTTAATATAATAAAAATATTATATAATGTGTGTGTGTTATCAAGACCACATCATGAAATGTAGTCTTACAATCATAATTATTACAGCCCTTCACAAACAAATGAATCAATTCACTGAATTCATGATGTGATATTGTTAAAACACACAGTTTTGCCAGTATAATAATAATTAGAAGATAACGGTTGTTTTTATCAACTAATGCAAATAAATTAACTTTCAGAACGTATCGATTGATTCGATAAACCGCATATTGTCACTTCACGTTGTGGTCAAGGGGAGATTTGGAAAAGGCAACAGACATGTTATATTATACCAGCCTGCGCTGTATCCAGAAGCGAATGGGGTTGATGAAAATTTCAGCTATTGACATTGCACTATACAGGTGAGTGTATATTGAAAATCCCCGAACAAGTAAGATTAAATTGACCAAAAGGTAAAATGATTTACTCGGTGCCTTCTTATCCCATTTTTGCAACAACAATATGATCTGTAGTGTCTTGCATGTCCCCGTTCATGATTTGATTTGTAATACTAAAGCCATGAAACATGAAATATATCAACAGTTTATTCATACGGAGAAACAATTCACAAATAAATAAGACTATATGGCAGACTGTGCCAATGCATTAGTCATATTCACACACTAGTTTTCAATGTTTCTTTCGGTTGATTCACTTACAATTTGGGTATGTGTCAGTCCTGTGCACATATAGTACATCAATAAGTAACAATTTATTGATGATATGGGCCATCATCATGATCAAATATTGTGACCAACAAAATTAATACATAAAAAATATTCCATTACAGCTCCAGTTTTACACATTTGTGGGTTTCAACACTAGGGGTATCTGTCAAGAAAACAAGTACTTATTATTCATGATACAGATTCAAAACTTGTAGTACTAGTTTCAAAAGCTATCAAGTGCCTCCAAATGGATTTATCTAGATTTATGGCACTATATAAGTGTTCTTATTATTATTAAGTAATTTTTGTGATGTTATTTTGTGATAATGTCAAATATAATACTAACAATGATGTATGAATATATATATATATATATCTGAATCTTTTGCTGCTTCATTAGTTTGTAGTACACTTTAATAATACTGGCTAAACGTACAAATTAAAAAATATATATAAATTTTGTTGTAAGATGGCACTTTAGTCTTACTAAACTTGATGGTAACAGTCCAGTTGTAATGGCAATGGCCTTTATCATTTTTGTGACACACGTCTTAGAAGCCACATTAAACGTGTACAGTGAGTCATATGAACAAATACATGTACAGTTCAGTGTGATGTTTGGGAAATGGTGGTCTGTTTAAATAAACTCACTATAAGTAACATGTTTGGACTTCGTTAAACTATTCCAGTAAATTACATATACCCAAAGTTCCCTACCTCGAATAGTGTCTAATAAAACACATTGCATACCACAACTAGGATACAAGCTTTCAAGTGGATGTGCCTTACATTAGGAAGCCCTATACAGCATTGAGAATCCACTTTGCCTAACACTTTCTCTACTTCTGCCAGTGATGTTCAAACAATGTTATTTAAGCTTAGAAATCTATTGTCATTTGAAATTGGATGGCGTATCAATTTGGTGGCACTAAACCAAATTGATATGGATACAAATAGTTTTCCGTAAAGCGGGTTCTTTGCTTTGCCACAGCCTCCTCTTTTGCTGGTTTTTCGATGCCAGCATGCTCTGCTAGAGTTACCTCCTTACTCAATGTCGCAACTTGGAGCACACTTCGCAGCTTTGGGCCACTCGTGCATCTAGCTGCAATGCCCTCTAGAATTTCTCCTCAGAAGCTGTAGTCCTTTGACGCCATCACTTTCTTCACTTCATACCCAGCAGACTTTGAATACTACAGCTGATACCGTAGCTTTATGTCTGCTGTTTTCATAATTTCCCGCTGATTGGACAAATTATAAATATAAAATAAGTATAACAATAGAAATGTATGAAGAATAACTGGCTATAGCTGTAACATGCACAAAGTAAACCAAACATCTTGCGTGTATGCTCTCTCCCTTGAAATCAAACGGCTAATGTCATTTTTAAACGGTTCCGAATTCTGACATCCTTTTCAATTTTAACTTCCAATGAATTCCAATTCCATAATACATTCAAATATTTATTATTGAATCATATATATATACATATATATATATATATTTATTTATATATATAATTTATATATAATGATGTTTATATATTTATTATATTATATATGGATAAGTTTATATTTCAATAAGCAATTCCGAAGCATACCATTCCAATTCCATTTATATATAATTAAACAATTCAAGTAACAGTAAACAAATGTCCTCAATTATAATTATTTTATCTGTTGTTTGCATGTTTTCTCTTGTGCAATGAGGTTGTATTTTTGAAACTGTATTCCTAACATTGTTTTGCTATTGAGTACAGGCAGGGATTTTCAGTCATTTCAGTTCATTTCCTAATGCAATGCTGGATTTCTAAAGTGTGCAGCTTTGTCAAGCAACTGATACATTATTTTGTAACATCAAATGTTAACACTATTAATATCACAAACCTTACCTGTGTATTTGTGTTGTGGTCAATGGTGGCCAAGTGGAGTCGGGCTATGATGTCTAGGCGGCTGAGCTTCTTCCACTTGGGTGCATACTTGAGGAAGAGGGTGTGTAAGTTCTCCTGTTCACCGGTGTGAACACACTTCGTAACGCTCTCTATATCAAACAGTAGGCCACAATCCAGTATAACCTTCTGGACAGTGAAGGCTTCTGTACCTTCAGTGAGCCACAGTTTTGTTTTCACTTCTTGTTGTTTATACATTGCATGACTGCACTTCCGGTACAACTCTGCGCCTGCTGTCCATGAACGGGAATTCCTGATGTGATGGAGGAGCGAGATCCGCATCTCCTTCATCAAGTGGGGGTCACCACCACAAGCTGATGCGCAATACCACAGGTGGTTGGCAATTCTGCCTGTCGAAGGGACAACCTCAACTTTCTTGGCAGACAACAACCTTTATTTCTTGGTAGTCCTCTAACAAAGTATTTTTAATGCTGGGATGTCTGTCAGTGGTAAGTGTGATGATCTTCACCCCATGGTCAGTTAGGTTGTCTAAGCAGCGTTTCAGGCCTTCCACTTCCATCCAGTAACTGTTCTTGACCTCTGTGACTTGAGCAGTTTCTTGAGCAATGATCAGTTGGCTGTCAGTGTCCATGGTGAAGTAAATGCCAAATGTAGCGTTGTGTCCTGGATTGTCATATCTTGCATCGCCTGATGCGAAAACGCCCTGTCCGGCCAGAGCTGACATGGTGGCCTCTGAATGGCATGTCCACATGTCCTCTATCTCTTGCAGTATGTATGCCAGCTGTATGTTGTAGCACTGGCGGGGTGACAAAGCGCATAGGTTCAGTAGGTTGACCAAATTGTACACAGTGAATTAATGTCCAGCCAGGAAGAGGACGTTTGGTGTCAACAAGTCACTCTTATAAATGTTACCAATCTTGGGTTGCCAGTGCCACACGAACGAGTGGCCATCAACACATTATGTGGTCACAACCACTGCAAACCCAGTCACTGTGATGCTAGGCTTTGATACAAGTGGTTTATTGCAGTTTGGTGTTTTAGCAGGTGCAGAAAACTGAAATGATGTTTTTTCACAACTGACACACTTTCTCTCTTTCCCATTAGTGTAAGAACCGCTTGAGTCATCATCAGTGATATCGCTGTCACCTGCTACAACATATTCTGCATCACTCGCTTCAATGTTTCTCTTCTCACTGTTGCAGACAGAATCGTCTGAAGATGGCGATAGTGAGACTGGGACATTCGAAGGGTCGTCTACAGTGACAGAACTGCCATGGTCAGTCGGAGAAGGCGTGCTGGACTGCGATGGCAACTTTGCATACCCATGGTCATGGTGAATGTTCAATGGAACAACAGTATTGTCTGTATTAACTACTGCATCGACAAAGTGTCGCACTGGCGACACGACCACTGGCTTCCATGTTTCGACACTACGAGTCGATCGCGTGTCATCACTACAAGTGACATTTGTACTATCACGAGGGACGATGTCATCTCGCGTGCTAAATTCTTCGCTGGATCCTTCGAAGCTTGTGCTCGGTATTAGGCCCTATGGTTGTTTGGATATTATGATCAAAATGACACAATCTTGCAAATATTCATTAAACTTGGAGCACAAGTGTGATTTATAAGTGACTTTTTCAACGTTTTCTTTTTAATGGATATATGTGTTATTGTTAATTTTTATGACTAAAGTGCATGTGCACTCAAATGTGTTTAACATTTGAGCTTTGTAAATAAAAAATATATATTTACTAATCTTTGTGGCTTTTTCCTGTGACGTTATTTCCTTTTTTCTTGTTAGGCTTACATTCAAAAGTCAATAAATAATATACAATGTCCTTGTTATTAAAAGCATACAGTCGTGCAATGTATATTAGGAAAACACTTGGTATGATAGCATGCTTGCTAAATTGTCGCCTCAAAACTGGAGCATCAATTCGGGGTCCATTGTTACAAGCCAATATTTGAGACACATAAATTAGTATTAGGCCTACTTTAGTTGACTGATGTGAACCTACTTAATATGCCAATAAATAATTATATCAGATATGACTATAGTTTTTGTTGTATGCTATTGACTGTATCGTAAAACAAGTATTTTTCAGGATTTAAATACTTGTAATGTAATTTATTTAAATGCGGTTACATTGTACATGTATCGTATTTGAGCAGTCCAACTTCAATAATATTTGTATTTAACTATTTCTTTTAAATTAATACATTCCAATGGCAATGCCTACAATACATGATTGACAGGCTTTGTCCGGAGTGACTAATGTTGACTAATACATCACGACATTATTTCGCAAAACGTTATACTGGCTACGGTAGCTGGCATTTATTTTTGTAATTATTTTGAAGGTTATTTCCCCCACCAGCAACTAAGTCGATAACATAGACTTGTAGACGTTGCGGTATTCAAACGTAGCAACACGCCGGCACGATTTGCTGTAAACTAAATCGGCGGATTACAAGCAATTATATCATAGTATTCACTCGTATTTGTACTTTATTACATTAACATTTCATATTACATTTCAATTTCGCATACGTCATATTTGTATATATGCAGACTTTGAAATAGAACTGTGGGACTATATTGTAGTCGTAATGATACCTGACGGAACTCGTGAGTGCCGAGTCACCTTGGCAACAACAAGCGCTGGTTTCGGCTTGTCATTTCCTACGCGCCGCTTTACGCTCCAAATAAGGCAACAATGTCGAGTTTCCAGGTCGATTTAGCTGACATTTACTTCATCGGTGCATAGTTATATGTAAACAAATCGACCAAAGATGGACCTGTGGCTTTAACCAAGAATTATGTTTTGACTTTTAATGTATTTTTATGCTCGTTACTTTTGTATTTAGGCGTGCAATCGGCGTTCGAAAGTGACCACTGCAGACTTATGCCAATCTTGCCGCCGGTGAACACGCCAAATTCATCATCTATAACTTGTTTTTTTCTGTAGGAATTCTTCTGTGGAAGTATATGAAAAGTTGCCATACGGTCTACCCGGCATACCCGGCATCTACCCGGCATTCTACCCGACATCCCCGGCCAATTATGACTCGAGACCGTATACAGTCGTCAAAATTGACTTGAGTGGCCGTCTTCACATCATTTAACCCGTATGCAACTGTCAATATAATTTCCTTAACATTGTTTGGTATTGAACGGTTTTAGATCTTTCAGCTAATTCCTACCCAGATTGGTCTATTTCAGAAACGTTCATCAATCAGGCACAGCGCTATACGTGAAATGCACATTCTCATGTAGAACTGCAGAATGTGTTTGTGTGTGACGTCCCCAGAAGGTTATGTTCGGAACAATATGTAGGCCAAGGGAGTAACCAAATCCCGCACAATTGTATCATCCATGTGAAAAATGCAGGCCACGTATGCTGCGGTCTTACGGACACCCTTCCCTCCCTTGGCTTTCCGTCAAAACACCCCCCAAGCTTCCATACTACGGGCCTGCAAACTATAGGGTGAAACCCGTTTGGAAACACACCAATATATAAATTCTGGATACGCCCCTTAAGGTTAAAAGCCACTTTTTCATGTTGACATTATTACGTGAACATCCTTGTAGCGACGGCTGCTGCGGACGTTGAGACAGGCAATGTAGCTGCTGTAGAAATATACATAAAACGGCGAAGGGGATTTTTGGTGTCAGGAGCTGGAACGGGCACGGCATGACGTTGGAGACTATGAAGATGGCGAGCATAGTAACGACAACAATGAGTATCCCCCAAGATTCGACAAGATAAGAGTTCTCCGATGAACCGGTTCATCCCACAAGCAACAGAAAGCGAAGCACGATAATCCGACGAACTCCCCACCGAAAACGCTGAAGCTTCTGCATAAAACTCAGCTGCATGTGCAATTCTAAAGCTGTGACAGCTACACTCGAAGACTACTGTTAGGCTATTTTACCAGCAAGATATAAAACGGGGCAAGAGAGCCATACGCTGGTAGAAAGCACTTTAGAGTGCTCAATGACATTGACGTTTACTACTCCCTTCGAGATCCGGAAGACCTATACTGTGCCCTCATTCCTACCCATGGTGTTTCACAAGCACCAGTTCTTTCTGTCACGATCATACGTGGCATGACCAGAGGTCTCCGCAAACAAGAAAAGAAGCGCTGTAATAACAGGGGTGGACTCGTCACCGTCTACGAGATTGTTGTGCTTGACGCAAAGACGATGGACAGCGATGGTCATCAGCTGTGGCACGCAGCCAGAAGAGGAGTGAAGATCAACCCTGACACCAACCAAGCCAAGCTGCTTCATGAGTGGTATGTTTCCCGAATATACCAGGATCTGCTCAAATAAGTGTTTTGGTATCGACTGTAACTATATAGATCTGGCGTTTCGAGAACTCCATCGACTGCAACATCTTCAACACCAATACAACAGTTGTTCTAGGGTTGTCACACACTCTCTCCGCAGTCAGAGTTGCTGAAAAAAGACGACTGCGAAGTACCTACCAGATGCAATAGTCAACATTACAGAGCCACAGAAATTCAGACAAGCATTAATACACGACTAATAACCTAGCATGCGCACCCAACCCTGACCGTATGACTCCTAAGGAGTGTTGGCCAGTACTCAACCAAGACCAATACCTACCTTTCTACACGAGAGTTGTGGAACTCTTAATGTATCTGTCAACGACGGCCTATTCCACCGTTTTACGTCTTGCTGGCATCAAGTCAAAACTCCGAACGACCACTGGTCAGCTCCACGTGAACAGTTATGCCATTTCAACAAGAAAGCCATTGACTCCATTGATCTGGAAATTGTAGTTCACGAATAAATGAGCTTCCTAATTCCCAAAAGCGTATATGCGCGTATATGTCAGACTTGCATGATGAAATCACCACCCAGCGTAGAACTGTTTGCTGTACACAGAACTGTCCACTAATAAACAGTAAAACACATATATTATAGTTAATTTGTCTGTCTATGGTATGGTCCAGTAGTCATTCAACGTTTGACGGTGAACGCAGCCTGCTGTTTTGACGGCGCTAGTACTTACTTGGCTTAAATATCCATTGACACATATCACTCTAAAATTATCTCCTGTTTTTTTTCGGGGAAAAAACAGCGGCCCAGAGAGGACCAACGGCCTGACGGCGTTGGACGCTGAGCGGCCTAAAGGGTTGACCGATTGATTTACGACGCCTATGATCCGACTCGCGCCCAATTTCCAGGAATCCCAAAATAATTACCCATTTGACCATTCTCACTAGCCGTTCAGCAGTATCGTGTATTCAAATAATTGCGTCTACTGCCCAAACAGTAAAGGAAACAACCCAGAAGACCACTGGAATTTCACGGCAAGCGATGTTATTGGCTGAGCTTATCTTCAGAGTTTCGACAAGCGATCTGCCAGGGGGTATTGAGACTGATGTAATCAGCAGCGCCCCCTGCCGCGCGAGGATTGCTGAAACATTAAGCGAGTCGGGTAGCTGAGTAGGAGCAGATCGGCTGAACCGTGATGACTCGGTTGATAATTATCGCGTGTTTGTTCATAACATTCGTGATTACGGTGTTGTGTGAATTGTCAATACATAAGAGAAGACGAGATTGTGTTTGAATACCCAGCTGTCTAAGAATTTACGTTTTAACGTGAACACAACTGAACAGGACAGAACGAGGGTCGAGATCTAAACACAACAACGTTGCGAATTTGCATAGTCACAGTATATAGTTTTTGGAACGACATATTTGCAGATCGACTCAGTAGTTGTTATAAGTGATGAAAAGCGGATTACGACTCCACGTAATAAAAACAATACAGAAATAAAGTGGACATGTGGTGGAATAAATGTTCGCGCTAAGGCGGCATTGACACACATTTGCTATATACAAAATGTATACAACTTCACGAGAAGCCTCTTGTTTGTCATGCTGTGTGACACAATGGGATACTTGAGTGTTCTTTTTGGAGTGTGCGAGAGCGATTGGACGCGCGCGCGTGCGTCGTCGAGTGGAAAAAGTCTCAGTCATTTGAATTCTGACAGGTTGACATGTATGCATACGTAATTATATGAGCACTGTTTTAGTGAAACCGGCTTGCAACAGTATTGGGAAGTTATCGCCGCTGCGTAATTCTCCTATCTAGCCGCCTAGTGGCGCCACTAATTGCGCGGCTTCATTTTTGGACCAGTATTTAGGCTGAGTGGTTCCTCTTGCCGTACATTCTTTTTGTTAATAGCTTGTATATTTGAAGTCATTATATTAAAGAACTGTTTTATTTTTCCATAAAGGAATACATGCACCTGAATCGTAAATATGATGACAGTTGCAGAAGATTTAATTCGTTAGTTTGAGTTATATTATCACACAGGATATTATTCAAAACGTTTTCCTGTAGGCCGCCTAAATAGTCGTCAGATGTAATTTCGTAGTGATAGATTGTGTACTTATATTGAGCAGTAAAATATGCATGTGAAGATTTAAATGTCCCTTATTTGCAACGTTTGTCGCAATGTTGTAAAATGTTATATACTGATTATTGTCTCTGTGCTCATGCGATAATGTTATGCTCTCGTGGGCGTGATACAAACCTGGTGGTTTGTATGGTGCGCCACTGGAGATGTATATTGGCTTAAACTTGATGGTAGAAATTGTGCAACAACGCAAGAACGGTTGTCAGTAAAGAGAGAGAAAAGTACATACACGTTTAGTATTATACATATTTCTCGAAGCCTTCCACAAAGTCAGCCATCCTGTGCTTGTCCACAAGCTACGTCGCTATGTCATCGGAGGTCGCCTCAATGCGTGGATGTTTCTCGAGGGCAGATGGCAGGACGTGGTGGTGGAGGGTGATAGATCTGACTTCACGCCAGTACGTGTCTGGGGAGTCCCTCAAGGCTCAGTCCACCATGTGGGACCCCTACACTGCAAGTGATACACAGACTGTAGAGAAAGTACAGCGCAGAGCAGCAAGATGGGTCTCAAACCGACACCACCAAACATCCTGTGTTGACTCCATCCTCGACTCCCTTGAATGGCCCACTCTGCAACAGAAACGTGAAAGAGCTCGGCTGGAGATGTTTTTGAATTCCACCATGGCCTCATCTTCATTCGTTCCATCTACCTGCCAGAACCAACGGAAAGCAGGCTGAGCTCCAGGAAGAAGAACACCGGCAGCTACAACATCCCCTATTGCAGGACACAGGATAAATGTCGTTCTTCCCGAGAACAATTCCCCAGGAGGTAGTGACGGCCGAGTCCCTGGACAGCTTTAAGTCCAGGCTTGCCGCCTACCTATAAATACCACATCCCTACCCCTCCCCTTCCCTACCCCCCTTTCTTCTGCCTATCACCTTACATGCCCTACCCCTGCTATACCACACCCTCAAATCCCTTTCTCACATTCAAGAGATATTAAAACCGCACTGGCCATCTTCGCAATCTCCATGCGACACAATCAACAGTATGTTGATGTTGGCCGTAAAAAGGAAAAAGAAGACTAATTCATTTGCGACGTATCGTTCCATACTCTTCGACACAAAACGTTTTTGTGATATCGTAAGATGGTTCGTGAGTATGTTAACGTCGAGACAGCGTTTCTTAAGTAATGGTGTTACTAAAGCATGTTTCATATTCTGTGGTACGACGTCTGACTGTAGAGATGCATTGACTATGTCAGTAACTATTTGTGCGAGCAGGTCGATATTGTCCTACAGCATGCTTGTCGGCATTGGATCTAAATCGCACGTCTTACTAGTAGATACCCGTACAATACGAATGAAATACTCTCTCGTAGCGGGCGTGAATATTGTGAATTGCGCATGTGCTTCAGCACGTACACTACCCACGGCAGATCTCCTACGCAATGTATGAAAGTTAGCTGAATTAGACTCACAATTCACTTCGCCGTACCACCCGTGAGAACAGTGCAGACACTCGTCCGACTCGCGCCCAATTTCCAGGAATCCCAATATAATTACCAATTCGACCATATTCACAGGACATTGAGCAGCATTGTGTATTTAAATAATTACGTATACTGCCCAAACAGTCCATCAAGACCACGAAGAAGCCACTGGAATTTTACGGCAAGCGATACTATTGGGTGAGTTTATCTTCAGACTTTCGGCAAGCGATCCGCCAGGGGGCCCTGAGACTAATGTAACCAGCAACGGCCCCTGGCGCGCGTGGATGGCTGAATCATCACGGGAGTCGGGCAGGTGGGTATGTGGGTGCAAGGAGGGCGTTCGTTACACAGAACATTTGTTTGATGTTATGGCCGGCATGAAACAAATGTCCTAGTGACTCTATTTAGTGGCACTGAGTTTTCGTCGGTAGTCCTCTCGCACAGTCGTGGAGATCTGCCTGAGAACACCGAGTTTATCCTTCAGCCATTGGCATTCAGTGTGGCAGAGGTTGCGTTTTGCTTGCGCCAGTTCTTCAGTATGCCACGGAGTTTTTTCGGGAGAGCCGTGATGACTCGGTTGATAATTGGCGCGTGTTTGTTGATAATATTTGCGTTTAGTATGTGTCAATTCATCTCAGAGAAGAATATATAGTGTTTGAATGAACAGGTCTGCAACGGGGTGAAGTGAAAACTTTGAGCTGTCCTAAGGCCTTGATACCCCGCTGTCTAAGAATGTTTTGTTTTAACGTGAAAACACCTGAACGGGACAGAACGAGGGTCGAGTACTAAACACAACAACGTTGTGTATTTGCAGAGTCACAGCACGTAGTTTTTGGAACAACATATTTGTAGATCGACTCTGTTGTGACGTGATGAAAAGCTGTTTACGACCAACCGTAATAAAAACAATAGAGAATTAAATTGGACATGTGATGCAATAAATATTCACGCTAAGGCGGCGGCTCGAAACCATCGAAGGAGCGGTGTTAAATGTAAAGTTACGGCCTTGAAGTCCTCAACGTCAAGTGTCAATGTCAACACAGGGTTTAGCAGGGTTGTTATAAAGCTGGTGTTCGGGCTGCTATGAAGCACATTCCTGGTTTGTTCGTATCAGTGTAGATAAGCTGTGGCAACGTTTTTACTAGTTTCGAAGTGGACAATGGTGAATGACACTGCTTTATTTTCGACGACGTCGTCGGTTCTAGATGACGTTGTTGTTATGTCTAATGAAAACAATACGGGTGAATTGGTTATTGAGTTTACCGCCAACATATGGCGGTACTGCTGGCCGCCACTATGCGTCATGGGACTCGTCGGTAACACGCTCGTGCTGCTCGTGCTGAGGCGGGAAGGACTCGTGCGGACGTCGGCCAACGTGTATTTGAGCGCCCTGGCCATCGGTGACAGTCTGGTGCTGGTTTCCATCTCAGTGGCAAAGTACCCAGGTTATGTTTGGGGCTGGTGGTTCGACGGAACGAGTACGTTGGCGTGTCGCATCGTCTGGCCAGTATACTATACACTTATAAATGCCTCCGTTTGGCTCATTGTCGCGTTCACTGCCGAGCGCTGTGTTGTCGTCCGCTTCCCGCTACTCAGGCTTCGCCTCTGTACCCCGCGCAACGCCGGCTTATTCTGTGCGTTGCTGCTGGTGTTGGCCTTCGTGAAAAACATCGACGGATTCATCATACACGACTTTGTCATTGATACATATTCCGGCGACGCTGTTTGTGGTGTACAGTTGCGCTACCTAGATTATTTTAACAACTACCGACGAATGATTACCCTCATCGCCTCCTGCGTGATTCCGACAGGTGTCGTGCTTGTCTGTAACTGGGCGATAATACGAACACTACGTCGGGAGTTGATGCAGACGGCCGCGCCAGACTCGATGGTTAGACGCACAACAGTCATGTGTCTGGCCGTGTCGTTTGCATTCATCGTTTGCGTCGTTCCAAGTTATGTGTTCTACTTCATCATACCCAACTGGCCAATGACCCTACATATTCAGCACAATATATCATGGTCCCTGAGCCTCCTGCGATACGCCAATCACGCCCTCAACTTCTTCCTTTATAGTCTGACGGGTGCTCACTTCCGGTGCGAATTGGTCGCGTTGTTTTGTAGTGGCATCCAGCGCGGACATGCGACAGCGGCTGTACTTCGTAGAATGACGTCCCGTGTTTTGTTTGGCAGGGATGGTTTCAGCCGGGACTTTGAAAACAATTTCGAAATGCATTAACGAGAATATTGATTGACATTATGTTGTTGATATGCACGTCACGCCCGGTCACGCTCGTCTCGATTGCATACGTCGCAACCGGTCACGCTCGTCTCAATTCCGCACCCGTATACCCTCGTCTCGACCGCGCACTTCACACTCGGTCACGTTCGTCTCGACTGCACACGTCGTACCCGGTCATTCTCGTTCTGATTTCACACATCGCACTCGGTCACGCTCGTCTTGATTCCGCACGTCGCACCCGGTTTCGCCCGTCTTGACCGCGGTTGCCTCGACCAGTTACGCTCGTCTCCGTTGCGTACCTCTCTCGCAAGCTCTCACCGGTGTGCACGCCTCGCCTGGTGACGCTCTCGCTTGTACACTTTACCACAGTGTACCGACAAAATTACTGATATAATTTTCACGCATGTTCCGTCACGAACGGATTCACAGCTAAGTCATACCTAGCAGTCTACGACCAATGTTATCAACTTCATTTTGGAATACTTGCAAATTGTTTACTAAATATTATCATGCCAGGGTCTTTTATCACCTAATCGGTGCATTACACTTACATATATATATATATATATATACATATATATATATATATTATAGACATACATACATACAGAGTTGTTTATTTATATAATTGTACAATGAAATTATGATACAATGATAATAATGATAGTAATACTTAAATTATCCTATAACAGTAACAATGTGAAATATTTCAAGTGTGTCATATTAAATTATTATTATTGAATGTACAACTTGAATATGGGAGACTCCTGTTAAAACTAAACCAGTCGCTCTGATTGGAGCCAACCTGGTATATGGTCAATGAGTTTATTTAACGTATATTTCAGCTTGTGTAAATTAATTATTTTACTGTAGAATAAGTATGTTCCGTTTGCGCATCAAAGTTCAACCAATGTGTGTTTGTGTCTGTATGTATAGTTATACATATAGAAGTGATCGCCATGCGTAGTTATAAGTGCATTATTTTGTGCCATTTATGTATAGGTAATGTATATAGCATAATGACATGTTTACTCTTGGCTACGTGTACACATATAGCAGTCGATAACAGAGCATACGCTTAGGTAGTCTTTTATGATATAATCTAGTGTAAATTAATTATTTTACTGTAGAATAAGTGTGTTCCGCTTGCGCACCAGAGTTCAACCAATGTCTGGATGTGTCTGTATGTATATCTATATGTAACAGTGATTGTTATGCGTAGTGATATTGGTGATGTATATAGTATAATGACATGTTGATTCTTAGATACGTGTCCATATATAGCAGTCGATAAAAGAACATACGTTTAGGTAGCCTTTAATGCTGTGATCTTTTGCATAATGAATATATCCTTGTAAGCTGTGTGTGGTAGCGTTGTCCTTTGTTATGTCTGGTGTATATTTGATGATATGCGTTAAATTATATCCCACAAATGTTTTGTAAATTAGCGTTGTGTCATAAAAGTGTATATTTTGTTGCGTTGACGCGTGAGATAACTATGTGTATACCTGTTCTGTAAATAAGCTGGTAACTTTAAGTATGAATTTAGAGTAGAAGCGTAGTATATGTATTTTTAGTAAGTCTTCAACCTCTAAAATAAAGAGTTTTTAAAATAATGGTTTCGTGTGTGCGCTGTATTTATTTACATATATTATTGTAATAACTTTCTTTTGTAGTTTAGTTGTCATATTACACTGGTAGCACCAGATCGTTAAATACTAATTTAAAATTGGTAATATTAGTGTGTTATTAAATATAATTTTAAAACGTTAGGTGAGGATTTGCTTCAGCTTGTTTATAATTCCAATTGTCATAGAGCATTTATGCTACTTTTTCAATAAGTTTGTTCCAGTTTAGACGTGTGTCTAATGTTAGACCTAACAAGTTAGTGTTATACTCTTTAGATGATTACACCATCTATTGTTAAGGTGGATACTGTTAGCATTTTATTCGGCATATGAAAAGTCATATATTTAGTGTTGTTGGTGTTTATTAATAATTTATTTAATTTTACCCATTCTAATATATCGTGAAGCTCAATGTTAATTATATATTCGGTTTCTGCATTGTTTTTAACATTTGTAAAGGACTTAATCGTACTTACTATCGAAGTATTATCCGCATACGTAATAAATTTATATACAGTAATGACTTGTGAGAAATCATAAGTAAAAATGTTATATATATATATATATATACATATATACATATATATAACTTATGGTTCGGGGGGTTCGGACGAACCCCCTTTAACTAACCCTCTTCAAAAACGAACCCTCCTCGAACCCACGCATACACCCTCACCCAACCCCGTTTTCCCGTTAAACCAGTTGCATAGCAATCAATTATTAATTACTTTTGCCGTTCAGTGAAATCTGTTCAGAATTTAATTAAAACAAAATATGATAAAGTTTGTTTGGGAGGTTCGGACTAATCCCATGCAAAAAAACAACCCCCCGTTCGAACCCCTCATACCCACCTCCGTTCTCCCGCTAAACTAGCTGCGTAGGAATCAATAATTACTTTTAGCTGTTCAATTAAATTTGTATAGATTTAAAACCTGCATATACGATCACTATTTGGAGGGGGGATTTCAGCATTATCCCAGATAATTACTTCACTACTAGGCCTTGTCCCAGCAATGTTGTACAAGCCGAAGCCTGAACTTGAAAAGCAAAAGCCATGCACAAAGGTGATCTGCCATCTTCGTGCGTGCTACCAGAAGAGTTGCATTGATGGGAGCAGCGTTATCGCGCCAAAGGACTGCCCCAACAGCTGCGAGCAAAGGCAATCAAGGAATGCCAGCGAGATTCATTCCCAACATCTATGTGTTGTTGCAATTGGCCTGAGCAATCCCCGTAATTTCATGCGAATGCGAAAGAAGTGCCAGCGCTCTACGACGCCTGAAAACTTTCATACGGACCAGTATTGGCAAAAAATTTCTCTCCTCGCTTGCACTGATGCACATCCACTATGATGTTCCTCTTGATGTCAATCAAACGGTGAAATATTTGACAGACCGTTTCCCAAGGAAACTGCAACTAAAGAGTCACCTGAATGAAAGTGCTACCGAAGCAGCTGAACATTTTCAAGTGAATCAACCTGAATGTGCCAAGACCATCTGTCTTCACTGCCCCTTCTGCTGCACATTAATTGTGATATCCCTATTGATTTCAATCAAAAGCAATCATTTTCGCATATCATGCCATTAAATAACCTCTTATATGAACGTCGAATATCGTTGCAATTGCTGTTGTTATTTTTGCATATGTATCAGAAGGTCTGTCGTTTATTTGTGACATCACTCACATCAATATCGGCCGTGAAGTCGAGTATATAATATTTTGGTCTGCTTTAAAAAAAATCGATCTGCCTAGCGCGGCTAGGCAGATATGTACATAGCACCGCGCTAGGCAGATCGATTTTTTAAAAGCAGATATATATATTATATATATATATATATATAACGAACCCCCGCCAGGCAAAATAGCGAGGAGCCACAAGGGCAGCGCTGGATTTTATTGTAAGTCAGTTGAAATTAAACAGACAAGGTCAGCCAGGGGCCAGGCAGCCGACTGTTAGGCTTGTACTTAGGCTTGACTTGTGTATCTTCAGGTGGCAACCGCGACATGCGCAGACATCTGCAGTCTGCCAGTCACCTGAAGGCGGAGCGGGCCTAGACGAGACCCGGGGTGGTGTTGGTACGTGGTGGCTGGCGAGTTGAAGGCCATGTAATGTTTTGGTGTGTTTAAGTGCTCGATCTGGTGTTCAGGGACACTGCATGAAACGATCTGTGTTATTTGTACTGAGTACTTTGCTTTGGTGGACTTCAATGCTCGATCTGGTGTTCAGGGAGACTGCATGAAAAGTCCTGCTTTATTTGTATTGAGTGCTTTACTTTGGTGTGTTTCAATGCTCGATCTGGCCAACGTTTGCCAGAATACCTGCTCCCGGAGCACAACTCTGTTACCAAGCGGGCGGAATTCATGGAGTTCGCCATGACTACTGACGCAGAGCTGCCACCGATGAATGGGGGCTTGGATGCGACCTGTGCCGCCATGGCGACTCGCACCATTGCAGGGGAAGATCATCCCTCCGCCACACTCTCAGCCGTCATGAAGGTTTATCTACCCATTCTCTATGGTCAACTAGTTCGACACGAAGCGCCGCTACGAGTTGGCCCAGGACACCATCGCTGCCTTTCGGTTAGTGAAAGTGAACTGTACGGCAGACACTCACTCCTATGAGCAACCGCGACTGTGCTACATATGTCCAAGAAAGTCACAATGATCTACATCCTGCTTCACAGGAACACACCTTAATTGCCCAATCACTGTTGACACACATTTTCTATGTGTAAATGTACACAACTTCACGAGAAGCCTCTTGTTTGTCGTGCTGCGTGACACAATGGGTTACTTGAGTGTTCTGATTGGAGTGTGCGAGAGCGATTGGACTCGCGCGCGTGCGTCGTCGAGTGGAAACAAGTCTCAGTCATTTGGATTCTGACAGGTTGACATGTATGCATACGTAATTATATAAGCACTGTTTTAGTGAAACCAGCTTACAACAGTATTGATTTAACAAGATTGCCATCCAGAGAATTAACTCTTGATGGCAGGTGGACAAGGAAGCCCTTTGGCTTATCGAGAGCCCAACCCTTTTATCTACATATATCCAGCCCTTCTGAGGTATGTGTCGATTTTATTTTTTTGTTACGTCTAATCTACACTGCTCCTTTACTAATGTAACTTCATGTCCTCTAGTCTTTCAACTGAAAGAAAACATATTTCTATCAATATGTTCATAACCATTCAATATTTTAAACACTTCTGTCTGATCTCCTCTCAATCTCCTGGTCTCTAATGTTGTTAAACCACATTCTTTTAGGCGTTTTTCATAACTAAGATCCCTCAGTTTTGGTATAATTTTAGTCGCTCTCCTGTGTACTCTTTCTAGCATATCTATGTCCTTCTTGTGGTATGGCCTCCACGCTTGTATACAATATTCTAAATGAGGCCTAACTATTGTTTTGTACAGCGGTATTATTAGTTCTTTTTCTTTATATGCTATATTTCGCCTAATCAATCCAAGGATTTGATTTCCTTTTGAAGCTGCAATTCCACACTTCTCTGAAAACTTCATGCCAGCACTAATTGTCAGCCCTAAGTATTTTTCTTTTACAGTAGTGCTTATTACAGTTCCCCCCATTGTATATTCTACATATTCGTTCCCATGTCCTCTGTGAAGGCATTTACTTTTCCCAAAATTGAACAACATTTGCCACTTTTCAGATCATTTGATCAACCTGTCAAGATCATCTTGTAAATGCTGTCTATCTCCATCACTTTTAATCCTTCTAAACACTTTTGTATCATCCGCAAATTTCAACACCTTGCTTGTTATTTCATCATCCAAATCGTTGATATATATTAAGAATAATATAGGTCCTAATACTGATCCCTGTGGTACCCCACTCAATACCGATTTCCAATTTGAAGCCTCCCCATCAACTACTACACGTTGCCTTCTGTGAATCAGCCATTGTTCTATCCAGTTTATTATACCATTTCCTATGCCATTGGCCTTTAGTTTAAGCAGTAATCTTTGATGTGGTACTTTGTCGAAAGCTTTTTGAAAATCTAAGTAGACGATATCTACTGGTGATCCCTCATCTACCCACTTAGTGATGTCTTCCAAAAAACATAACATATTTGTTAAGCATGACCTCGCTTTAAAAAAACCATGTTGAGATGGGTTAATCAAGTTTTGTTTAACAAGAAAATCCACCATGTGATCTTTAATTAGTCTTTCTAATAATTTACAAGTCACTGATGTTAAACTCACTGGTCTATAGTTCTCTGACTTGTTTCTCGAACCTTTTTTGAATAACGGTATAATGTTTGCTTCTTTCCATTCTAAAGGAACCACTCCCTCTTCTAATGACAAGTTGAAAACTGTTGCAAGCGGTATGCTAATTTGTTCTACAATTTCCAATAGTAGTTTGGGTGGAATACCATCCACTCCAGGTGATTTATTATCCTTCATAGCCCTTATTTTCTTAGCTACCATTTCCGGGGTTACAATTAATTGTCCTAAATAGTCTGAATCTGCCCCCTTGAACTTAGCCTCTGGTACTGGCAGTGAACTAATATCTTCCCTGGTAAACACTGAACTAAAGTACTTATTCAGGTCTTCTGCCATTAAGAATCCCTCTGATATTATATTTCCAGCACTATCTTCTAGAGGACCGACCTTATCTCGAACTTTCTGTTTGCTTCGAACATACGCATAAAAACTCTTGCTGTTATGTTTTATATTACAAGCTAATTTATGTTCATAGCTTCTCTTTGAATTTTTTATTTCAGCTGTAGCTTGGTTTAGTGCTTCTTTATAAATGTTGTAGTCTTCGTCATTTCCAGTACGTCTATATGACTTCCACGTCATTTGTTTATACTTAATTTTTTCTAATGGCTTCTTTCGATAAGTGTTTCTTTTTGGACCGTTTCCCGTGTTTTTTAAGGGAACAAATTTGACGATGATGCATTGAATTTCACTCTTTAAGATATTCCAGCATTATGTTGCTGTCTTATTCTTCATTGTGTTATTCCAGTCTATCTTTGCTAAATATTTCCTTATGTTCTTATATTTTCCTTTGTGGAAATTTCTCCTGTACTGTTTTTACTATTCCTTTCTGATTTTACTTTCATAATAAAATGTATCTGGTTGTGATCACTATTCCCCAATGGCTCACATATCCTGACATTGTCAACTAATTCATTCTGTGAGGACAAAACTATGTCTAACACATTCTCTCCCCTGGTTGGTTCTAGCACATGTTGAGAAAGGAAACTATCTTGTACTAAAACTAAAAACTTGTGGTCCTCACTACCCATACTCTGTAGAGATTTCCATTTTAGATGCCCATGATTAAAATCCCCCATAATAACACAGTCCCGTTTGCTCACTTCCCGTATAGCGTTTTCTATTTTTTCATTCTCTTCTATGCTTATGTTTGGACTTCGATAAACTAATCCAACCGTTAACGTTGAGTTTCCTGTAACTATGTTACACCAAACAGCTTCTTCGCAGTCTGCTTCTCTGTCTAATTTTATTTCATCAGCCTGGATAGATTCTTTAATATATAAAATAACTCCACCTCCCCTTCTTCCTATTCTATCTTTCCTAAACATTACATATCCTGTCACTCCCAATTCGGCATCTGATATATCGGTGGTTGCCCATGATTCGGTTATACCTATTATGTGAGGTTCAATATCTTCTACCATAATGTTTAGTTCATTTCATTGCATTTAAACAAACATTTATTTTTGCTGTCTATCTATGCCTCCAGTTTCAGGCTTCTCTGCGAGTCCCCCCTGCGAATTTAGTTTAAATAGATGCAACCTGTCCCACTGTCAGATCGCAGCAGATTCTCTGAGAATACTGCTGCTCCCTTTCCACTTAGATGGAGGCCATCTCTCATGTACATAATCTTCTCTTCCAACAAAGTACCCCCATAAATCTATTAATCCTACGCCCTCTTCTTCACACATCTGCTCAGCTAGTGCGTTGATCGCCATCCTCTTACAGTTTCTGTATGTTTCCCCCCTTCCTCCCATTACTGGCAAAATTCCTGAGATAACAACCTGTTCCACTCTTGTCTTCTTTAGCTTCCTCGCTAGATGTGTGTACTTCTGACCTATCCCAATTGTTCCCTCCTTGTCTGCATTGTTTGTCCCTACGTGTACTAGTATATACCCTCCCTTGCCATGCCCCAATACCTACTCTACCCTTTCGGTCACATGCTCTATCCTAGCCCCCGGTAGACATACAACAACGTCCTTCCCCTCGCATATAGTCTTGTCTGTTTTTCTCAGAATTGAATTGCCCATCTCTCTTTTTTCCATGCCCCCTCTATCATTGCCTCGGAGTAGCTCCTCCGGTTTGCATATGTCTGGCTGTTGTCTTTTCCTCTTGTCGTCTTCTCTCCTGGCACATTCTCTTCCATTTCCTTCTTTCCTGTCGCGTTTTCTCTTGACCTCTTTCCTCCTGTCATCTTCTCTCCTAGCACATTTACTCTCACTTCCTTTCGTCCCTTCATCTTTCCTCCCATCACATTTTCTTCTCTCCTCTCCCGTCCCTTTTCCCCGGCTATCTCCTTCACTACGGTCACTTTCTCCCCTGTCACCTTCACGCTTGTCATGTTTTCTGTTTTTTGCTGAACACTCTGTCTTCTTCCATCAGTCTTCTGTCTCACAGTCTTACCAATTGCCTCTGTGGTATCTACCTCTTCACCACCTGTATCGCTGTCGCGTCTCTCCTCGTTCTCTACAGTCTGACTACCTGTTGATCTATCCCCACTGACCCGTTTTCTTTTCCTCTGCCGAACACTTTTCCTCCGTCCCTCTGTCTTCTCAATTTCTTGTTCCTTCACACCGGTCACCTTCCCTCCTCTCGGTCTCCTTTCTTCAGTCTCCGTGTCACAACTCTGCTCCTTCTGTGTTGTAGAATTCTCAATTCTCTCCGCGTCATCCCTCTCTGCTCCCTCTATTTCTATGTTGAGTCTCACCTCCATCTCCTTCACTACATCCGTCAACTTACACACCTCCTTCATCAGACATTCCAACATCAAACACCCCATACACCGAAAGGTGAATCCGTCATCTTTGGTCTCTGCCAATGATTTTGGACAGCCAGACAACGCAAAATCCACCCAGCTCTGGGGCAGTCGTTGCAAACTAAGTGTCGCTTTGCCCTGAGTTGCCGCTTGCATGGTGCCATATCAGAATTTATTTATGTTCAAAATAGTTTTTATATAGTCTTTGAAAAGACTTTTCTGTGTACAATTTACACCAGATTGTTTAGGTTATAGTTAGTTATATTTGTTAACACACAGTGATACACCGTGCCTTACCTAGTTACGATGTCGATGACAATGTATTCAAGTTAGGCTTAGATACAAGGTACTCTTTACAAAGACTGTTTCCTGTGTACTAATATACACTTTAAAAGGTTGTTATTTCAGGTTTTAATTACTCATCTAACTACATCGATTATCTCAAATAACGCTATTCTATTGTCGTTCACGTTACGTTAACTTCGCCAGTGACCTACTTTGTAAACAACGTTCCGATTACATTAACGTCCCCAATTATCGCTCGCAAATCGCCTACTTTTATTCTATCCTAGATTACTCCCTCTAGCTAACTTTAATTTTTTTTTACTTAATATATATATCTAATATTGCTTAATATATATTTATAATTACGTTATGTATGCTATACACTCAATAATATAACTTATCTTGATCAAATATCCTTATATTTTCGCACGTTTGCTGCACCAAATTCAAACCAATTCACCACCGGAAATTCCCCTGTGAACATGTGAACATTGGGAAGTTATCAAAACTGCGTAATTCTCCTAGCTAGCCGCCTAGTGGCGCCACTAATTGCGCTGCTTCACTTTTGGACCAGTATTTAGGCTGAGTGGTTCCTCTTGCCGTATATTCTTTTCGTTAATAGAATGTTGAATATTAAAGCAACTGTTATTATATTAAAGCAACTGTTTTATTTTGTCATAAAGGAATACATGCACCTGAATCGTAAATATGATGACAGTTGCAGAAGATTTAATTCGTTAGTTTGAGTTGTATTACCACACAGAATATTATTTAAAACGTTTTCCTGTAGGCCGCCTAAATAGTCGTCAGATGTAATTTCGTAGTGACAGATTGTTTACTTATATTGAGCAGTAAAATATGCATGTGACGATTTAAATGTCCCTTATTTGCAACGTTTGTCATTATGTTGTAAAATGTTATATACTGATTATTGTTTCTGTGCTCATGCGATAATGTTATGCTCTCGTGGGCATGATACAAATCTGGTGGTTTGTATGGTTTCGCCACTGGAGATGTATATAAGCTTCAACTTGATGGTAGAAATTGTGCAACAACACAACAACGGTTGTCAGTAAAGATAGAGAAAAGTACATACACGTTTAGTATTATACATATTTCTCGAAGCATTCGACAAAGTCAGCCATCCTGTGCTGGTCCACAAGCTACGTCGCTATGGCATCGGAGATCGCCTCGATGCGTTTATGTTTCGCGAGGGCAGACGGCAGGCAGTGATGGTGGAGGGAGATAGATCTGACTTCATGCCAGTACGTGTCTCGGGAGTCCCTCAAGGCCCAGTCCACCATGTGGGACCCCTACATTCAGACCGTAGAGAAAGTACAGCGCAGAGCAGCAAGATGGGTCTCAAACCGACACCACCAAACATGCTGTGTTGACTCCATTCTCGACTCCGTTGACTGGCCCTCTCTGCAACACAGACATGAAAGAGCTCGGATGGAGATGTTTTATGAATTCCACCATGGCCTCATCTCCATACATTCCATCTACCTGCCAGAACAAACGGAAAGCAGGCTGGGCTCCAGGAAGAAGAACACCTGCAGCTACAACTTCCCCTATTGCAGGACACACGACAGATGTCGTTCTTCCCGAGGAAAATTCCCCAGGAGGTAGTGACGGCCGAATCACTGGACAGCTTTAAGCCTACCTATAAATACCACACTCCTACCCCTCCCCTTCCCTACCCTTCTTTCTTCTGCCTATCACCTTACCTGCCCTACCCCTACTATACCACACCCTCAAATCCCTTTCTCACATTCGAGAGATATTAAAACCGCGCTGGCCATCTTCGCAATTTCCATACGACACAATCAACAGTAGTTTGATGTTGGCCGTAAAAAGGAAGAAGAAGAACAATTCATTTGCGACGTATCGTTCCATAGACTTCGACACAAAACGTTTTTGTGATATCGGACGATGGTTCGTGAGTACGTTAACGTCGAGACAGCGTTTCTTAAGTAATGGTGTTACTAAAGCATGTTTCATATTCTGTGATATGACGTCTGACTGTAGAGATGCATTGACTATGTCAGTAACTATTTGTGCGAACAGGTCGATGTTGTAATTTAGCATTCTTGTCGGCATTGGATCTAGATCGCACGTCTTACTAGTAGATCACCGTAAAATACGAATGAAATCCTCTCTCGTAGCGAGCGTGAATATTGTGAATTGAGCATGTGTTTCAGCATTTGGCTTTCGTTGTTCGAAGGCGTTCTGCTCAGCGTGCGATTCGATGGTGCGATGTATTTCAGCAACTTCAGTTGTGAAAAACTTGTGAAATCGCTCAGCAAGAGCTGAATCGATCATCGCAAGCCATGTGTTTGACTACGTACATTACCCATGGCAGATCTCCTACGCATTCTATGGAAGTTTGCTGAATCAAACTCACAATTAACTTCGCCGTACCACCCGTGAGAACAGTGCAGACATTCGTTCGACTCGCTCCTAATTTTCAGGAATCCCAATATAATTATCAATTCGACCATTATCATAGGCCATTGAGCAGCATGGTGTATTCAAACAATTAGGTATACTGCCCAAACAGTCCACCAAGCCCACAAAGAAGACCACTGGAATTTTACGGCAAGCGATACTATTGGCTGAGTTTATCTTCAGTGTTTCGGCAAACGATCTGCCAAGAAGCACTGAGACTAATGTAACCAGCAACGCCCCCTGGCGCGCGAGGATGGTTGAATCATCAAGCTAGTCGTGTAGGTGGGTGTGTGGGTGCAAGGAGGGCGTTCGTTACACAGAACTCTATTTGTGACTCTATTTAGTGGCACTGAGGTTTCGTTGGTAGTCCTCTCGCACAGTCGTGGAGATCTGTTTGTGAACTGTGAGTTTATACTTCAGCCATTGGCATTCTGTGCAGTAGAGTTTGCGTTTTGTTTGTGCCAGTTATTCAGTGTGCCACGGAGTTTTCGGTTGAGCCGTGATGACTCGGTTGATAATTGGCGCGTGGTTATTGATAATTTTTGTAATGACGGTATCGTAAGTGTCAATTCTTCTCAGAGAAGAATGTACAGTGTTTGAATGAACAGATCTGCCAGGGGGTGAAGTGAAAACTTTTGAGCAGTCCTAAGGTCTTGATACCCCGCTATCTAAGAATATAAGAATTTACGTTTCAACGTGAAAACACCTGAACTGAACAGAACGCGGGTCGAGTACTAAACACAACAACGTTGTGTATTTGCAGAATCACAGCACGTAGTTTTTGGAACAACATATTTGTAGATCGACTCTGTTGTGACGTGAAGAAAAGCTGTTTACGACCCTCCATAATAAAAACAATAGAGAATTAAATTGGACATGTGATGCAATAAATGTTCACGCAAAGGCGGCGGCTCGAAATCATCGAGGGAGCGGTGTGAAATGTAAAGTTACGGCTATACAACAACGTCAAGTGTCAATGTCAATACACGGTTTGGCAGTGTTGTTATAAAGCTGGTGTTCCTGCCGCTATAAAAGACACTCCTGATTTTGTTCGTATCAGTGTACATAATCTCTGGCAACGTTTTATTACTTTCAAGGTGGACGATGGTGAATGACACTGCTTTATTTTCGACGACGTCGTCGGTTCTAGATGACGTTGTTCCGTCTAATGAAAACAACACTGATAAATTGGTTATCGAGTTTACCGCCAACATGTGGTGGTACGGCTGGCCGCCGATATGCGTGATGGGACTGGTCGGTAACACGCTCGTGCATATCGTGCTAAGGCGGGACGGGCTCGTACGGACGTCGGACAACGTCTACTTGAGCGCCCTTGCCGTTGGTGACAGTCTGGTGCTGATAATCGCCTCAGTGTCAATATACCCAGGTTATGTCTGGGGCTTGTGGTTCGACGGTACGAGTAAGTTGGCGTGTCGCACCATCTCGCCGGTACATTACACACTTATAAACGCATCCATTTGGCTCGTTGTCGCGTTCACTGCCGAGCGCTGCGTCGTCGTCCGCTTCCCGCTACACAAGCAACGCCTGTGTACCCCGCGCAACGCCGGTTTATAATGCGCGTCGCTGTTAGTGTTGGCCTTCGTCAAAAACATCGACGTCTTCTTCAAATACGACCTTGTCACTGATACTTATTCCGGCGACGCCTTTTGCGGTGCACCGTTGCGCTACCTAGATTATGTTCACAACTACCTACCAGTGATTACCCTCGTCTTCTCCTGCGTGGTCCCGACAGGTGTCGTGCTTGTCTGTAACTGGGCGATAATACAAACACTACGTCGGGAGTTGATGCAGACAGCCGTGCGATACTTGATCGTTAGTCGCACAACAGTCACGTGACTGGCCCTTTCGTTTGCATTCGTCGTTTGCGTCGTTCCCAGTTATGTGTTCTGTGTCATTATACCCCACTGGCCAATGACCCTACAGATCCAGTACAATATATTACGGTCACTACTCCTCCTACGATACGCTAATCACGCCGTCAACTTCTTCCTCTACAGTCTGACGGGTCCTCACTTCCGATGCGATTTGGTCGCGTTGTTTCATAGTGGCGTCCAGCGCGGACGTGCGAGGGCGGCTGTAGTTCGTAGAATTACGTCCCGTGTTTGGTTTGGCACGCTTGGTTTTAGACGGGACTTTGAAAACGATTTGGAAATGCATTAACGCGAATATTGATTTAACATTTTTTGTTTGTTTTATACCTCGCACCGGTCACGCTCGTCTCGATTGCGCACGTCGCACCTGGTTATATGCTCGTCTCGATTACCTACGTCTCGCCCGGTCACGCCCGTCTCGATTGCACAGTTCGCACCAGGTTAAGCTCGTCTCGATAGCGCACGTCTCGCAAGGTCACGCTCATCTCAATTGCACACGTCTCGCTCAGTCACGCTCGTCTCGACTGCCCACATCGCAGTCGTTCACGCACGTCTCCACTGTGCACGTCGCACCCGGTGATATAATCGTTTCGATTACACCCGTCGCACCCGGTCATACTCGTTTCGATTTCACACAGAGCACCTGGTCATGCTCGTCTCAATTGTGTTCGTCTCGTCCAGTTACGCTCGTCTCAGATGCCTACCTCTCTCGGATGTTGTCGCGGTTGTGCGCGCCTCTGGCAACCGCGCTCACGGTTTTACACTTTACTACAGTGTAGTAAAAAAGTTACGGATGTAACCCCGAACGGACGTAACCCTGAAAGGACTTTACTCCGAACGGACGTAACCTTGAACGGAAGTAACACCTAATGGATGCCTATAGCAGCCTACGGCCAACGTCACCTTCTTGATTTGTAATACCTTGTACTACATATTATCATGCCATTGTAACTTTTCACCAAATCGGTGCATTACATATATGTACATGTATATTATACGTTACTAGCAAAAATGCTCATCACTTGACTGGATGCCTTAGTAGATGACAATCGTGATAATAATATTTACCAAATGTTAGAGAACACACAGCATCGTTGCATAGACACCATATCGCGTTCGCAGGTTCACGTTGTTTGTTCAACATGACGAAGGTAGGAGCGAATGTGAAATTCACATCCATCGATAAGCCCTATTCGTGACAGTGTATAATTTTCTAATAATATTCGTATTGCTATGCTTTTTGTATGAGAGTAGACATAAGCATTATTGTGTTAGCGTCTTCTCCATATTGCTAACCTATGACACACCGGCCGTTTTCCCGAAATATTTGTCTTGCGTGTGTGGTTCCTGCGATTGTTTGATTACGTTTTACCAAAAATATATAAGTAGCGATGCATAACTCCAAACACGTTCAAAACATTAAACTTAAAGGTCGCTAACACCCTCCACGGCTCGGCCTATCCCGATGAGTTTGGTATGGTATGAAAGCTTGCACGTTCTGTTATTCTAGCGTCTCTGTAGATTTTCCGGTAACAATACATAGAACACCTATACACGGACCTACAATCGTGACGTGATCGGTGTTCTGTACGGTTCCGAACGATGTTGGCGGCCAATCTTCCGATTGCGGCGCTGCTTCTCATTTGCATAGGATTCAGACATGCGCGCTTCAAAAGTTCTTGACTTCATGTGATAAGCTCCACCCACTTTTAAACGGCGGCGAAACTGACGTGCTTTGACGGCGGCTTTCTCAGTGTCGGCGTGACGTAACAATAACGTATGCCAACTAACGGTGGCTAAAGGTCAAAATTCTTCGCGTTGGTTGGTTGATAGAGGTGATTGTGACGTCACGCTGACGTCGAGACTGGCAGTATCGAAGCAGTTCAAAAGTAGGTGGAGCTTACAGCAAGAAATCACAAAGTAGCGCCTCAACTGGTTCGCCAGTTTCTAATAAACCGGAAATGGCACGGTTATTTTTGTGTATGTCCTTTTATATGTTAGTTTAGGAATTATTATCGGGAAAACGTTTACACGTTCGAAGAGCAGAAAGCGTAAGCTTTCAAACGATATCAAGATATTGGGATCGGATGAGCCATAAGGGGGCTATTAAACGTTAAAATGAGTGTTTTGAACGTGTTTTGAGTTGTATATATTTCGCTCGCTTATCTATTTTTGGTTTTACCTATTACGCGCACGTTACGTTTTATGTTTCGAATAACATATTTACCCCACATCTATCGAGTATTTAAAAAAGATAACGGTCTTACGTCTTATTCGTAGATGAATCTCTGAAAGTTTGGCGCTCGAAGTTATAGCCGTTTAAGACTAAAGAAAACGTTAACCTACCAGAATACATATGCAAGCTCGATTATATAAGTACATATGTTAATCGGTACATGAGACACGTTATATTCTCTATTCTATGCATTGTAATATAGCTGTGTGGTTACTGCATACATAAATCTTCACATGCTGTACCGTTGGGACAGAATTTCTTAACATTGCTGATTCCAAATAAAAATACGTCGTTATTGTGCCCAGTAAGTAGGAGATGGACTTGGGCAACTCACGCCCCACCAAGTTTACGATACTTCCATATTGGCTTCTTTCGAGAGTGATAATGATTCCATCACTTTCTTTTTTATACAGGTCTCTTAACACAGAACACGTGACCATAACTGTCAGAGCACGCAATCCAGGATGTCACTCTACAACTCCATTCTAGTTATATCTGAAATGGCATACTTTATGCAATCAGCTAATCTTAACTACAGTGGTATGCATGAGAACCTTGACAAACAAACTGCATCAGACCTGTCTGGACCAACTGTCTGTTTCATCATTTACCATAGCTCAGATTCGAATGCTTCAAATTAAAAGGACATAAATATATTCTGACATATACACTAGTAGCAAAATGCTATAGGTGCACAGTGCACGCTGCATACACCTGGTATTACCTCAGTATTCCCCATCCTTTGGTTCACATTGCTAGCTTCATTGACGCCTACGACGTCTTTCACAAAACACGGCGTGGTGAGAGCACCCGGGCAAGTAGGGGGCCAATGTATTCCCGTAGACATAGAATGATCATTTTTATGGCAACATTAATGCATAATAATTATTATTACTATTATTTAAATGAACTAATTGGGTGGGAGAAGGTTTGGTCGTCACCCGTATCGGTGGGAAAACAAATCGCTACAGTGGCGCCTCCTATCGGATGAAGCTTAACGTATCATAAGTTAATATTTATTATATTAATACACGCAATACACATATTGCATTTCATACATACTGTTGAGAGCCAACAAAACACAATGGATTATTACACCTTGTAAACTGACGAGACTTCGCCAGACTTGCCACAGCAAAGTAGGTATGAAGTCGCAAAATTGCGAAATTGAGTTTTGTACCTGTTTTGATTAGAAATTGAAAGTTGATATTATAGGTGTACATTCGTTCTAAAATCACAATATTGATGGAATATAACCTAAACAGCTATTTTAGCTCGTGTCCAGAACAGCCCCGTGCCACTCAATGTCCGGGTCGTTGTGGCACCAACACCAACAATGAAACGTGCCTCAGTAGTCTCTTTCAATCACAATAGACATTGCTGTTCTCAAGATAAGGTGACAATCATTCACACCTTGCCTTGCAGTCACCCGCCGCAATCACCACATCCCAATACCTAGTAACGTACATGCTACACCATATCGCTGACAATCTCATGCATCATGATAGATAGATAGATAGATAAATAGATATATATATAAATAGGTAGATGTATTGATATAAATATAGATAGGTAGATAGGTAGATAGATAGATAGATAGATAGATAGATAGATAGATAGATAGATAGATAGATAGATATATATATATTTGAGAAAAATGGGTGTACTTGGCTCAAGTATCCTCTGTTAAGGATTTGGAACATGAACGAAGACCCTAATGCACTGCAACGGAGTGTAGAGGAAAAAAACCCGGAATATCTCAATTGAAAGTCCAACAACACCGTCGCGTTCCTGAATTGTAGTGCCTACACGCACGAACAATTGGGGAAGCTCTGGTGCAATGCCATTTATTACATAATGTGGCGTGCAGTGACACAGTAGCTAATGGTCGGACTCTCAATCCAGAGAACCCGGGTTCGAATCCTGTGCTGCCGTGCTGAACCTTGGGCACGGTCGTTCATTCTACGTTGCTCCAATTCACTCAGCTATGAATGAGTACCTGGCTATAGACAGTGGTGGATATTTGTGTACGAATAGTCTTCGCGTACTAATTGCAGCGTGGCTGAATGCTTCCCACGGAAGTTGAGGTGGATATAACATATCTGCCTGAGAGTAAAGTGTAAAGTGCTTTGAGCATTCCTAAGGACTGGATACTGCGCTACTTGACTGTGCCATGTGTTGGAGTCGTTTCTAATTAGCAAGAACGATTTTACACCGGTCATTTTGGCGACACCGTGTCGCACGATAACGCGCAACTACATCGTGTGTAAGTTGATATGAACGATAGGTTTGGATAGTTTGAGATGGACTATCGCCACTCCCAATATCAGTTTGCATATTCCATTCAGATTGCGCTAGAGTCACGGACTGCGGACCTCATGGGTATTGCTACGGAGGTTATTACGCATGTACATGCACTGACGGGTACAGTGGCAGGGAGTGTGAAATAAAGCCACGTAAGTGTACTGCGTGAATACGTCTTCTTGTTTATCTAGCATATACTGTTGTGACATCGCATCCACGGTTATGTTCCATGTCCAAATGACGCAATAATAATAATAATTTAACAATAATAATAAGAATGTAATAATAATAATGTAACAATAATAATAATAAAATAATAATGTAACAATAACAATTTTATGTTATGTGCACACACGTGAGATTGAATAAAATTTCGATAACGTTTCAATTACAGATAGGCCAAATAAACTTGCCATCTTAAAGGCATTTGTTGGGCCTATGCACCTAAAATAGTTAACCATATCTAACTGTCTGCAACTACAGTCAATAATATCATGTCAGTAGTTTACTAGAAAAACCGTATTTAAATTGCACGGTCAGCACCATTGTGAATGATTGCGTGACGTCATGGAGGTGTACTCTTTCAAATTCGCCGGTTTGTTAAAGTTGTTCAAGGTATTTCCTCAGCTGAATATGCCATTTTTGTTGACGGAAGTTTTTTTGTTGTTGTATAAATGTATCGTCCAACGTTAAATTGATGGTAATGCCAGAAATTATAATTATTTGTTATGTCACAACAATTCCAGTTCATTATTTCCAAAAATACATAACATTATTTTCTCAAACAAAAATGTAATATATTGCTTACAAAACCAAAACACTAACACTGCACCCATATTTTTTATAACCGCCTTCTCCAAACACAATTGGCTATATATATCTACTAATTACAGGGCTATATATACTGGTTTTACATGAATTGGTCATAGTTAACAGAAAATGCCGTTTTGCACAAAAAACAAATCAAATCTTTACGAACAGTTTCAATATTCTAAATTAGTAGCCGTTGTTTAATCAATATTGTCCAAACAATTTGTTAAAAAAAGTTGTTTTAAGGGAAATACTTACATTTGTAAAATCAGAAAAGCACGCTCCACGAATCGACGCTATCACACAAATTGGTCATGGCTGTTATGGCAAGCCGTACCGACAAAAACTGAATTAATTGCGTCACGGGACCGGTGGCGCCCGCTGCATGACGTTGTTGTTTATGGTTAGCTTTCCTGGCGTTATTATTGTAAATAGTAGAATTCACTGAAAATATTTGATGCTAACTTCTGATGAGTGTTTGAGCAAATGTAAGTTATTTAATGACGACAAGGAGGTTTGTTTAAAAGAAAACATTTAATGGTAAATTGATGACACCAGCATTGACAATGTTTGCTTTTCATATGCAGTGTTCACAATCTTATATTTTAGCTTAATATTTTGAACATTTATTTTGAATAATTATTGAAACACTACTCTTCCTGACAACTTGCCACACAACAGGGGCAGTTGAAATGTTCCTTGGGTGACACCTCTGTAACTTGGGTACACCAGATCAAGTGCACCCAGTGATTGCATCGGCGTCTCGGTTGTACACGAAAATCGCATTGCGCCCAAACGATTACATCTACATCATATTGGGCATTGGGTGGTGTTTTCCTTTTGCATACGCAACACACATCATCTGTTACAATTTCTTGAAGTTGTGCATTGTTTGTTGGTGAATGTGTCACTGTGTTTGTATGTGTGATTGTTGGGTGCCTGTTTGTTTGTTGTTTGGTTGGTTGGTTCGTTTGTGTTTTGCTTTGTTTGTTGGGTTTGATATCTTTCCTGTTGGTTTGTTTGTTGGTTTGAATTTCTGAAACACCTGGTCCACCCCACGCCCTTCTGTGATAGCTTGACCACCATTGACCATTCCGTGTCGACTGTATGCTTTTTTAAATGGTGGCACAAAACGAGGTTTCTTCGAATTAAGAAACGTATCTAAATCGGGAGATGTGGTGTTGTGCAGTGTGTTTGTGTGTGTTGTTGTGTTCGTTGCTATGTGATCTATCCTGCTACCAGGTGCATACATGTCCACAACTGTAGTGTTCGGGGCTAGGTAATCTTCACTGTTACACACTGCATGCACGTCAGCAGTAACTGTAATGGTGTTCACCGGTTGATGATCCACATTGCTAGGCCTACCCACTGCAGACAAGATAGCAGTAGTGTTTATTGCTTCGCGATCTACATTGCCAGCTGCTGCAGGCACGTCTACAGTTGGTGCGTCGTTTATTGCTTGGTTATCATCATTTACCACTTTACTTGGTGCAAGCTGTTGATTTGTAACCACACTGGCATTGAACGGGAACATTCCCGAACGTCGGAAACTTCCAGTTATGTTGCATGGAGTCATAGTACGAAGGATTGCTTTGGCTGTAAGGCGACAAACTTCACTGCGTGTACCGACCCGCCCAGGATTCTCTTTCATAAAGTTGCGGCATTCGCTATAGTAAGCAACCTTAAACGGGCCAAAGACACCGACATCCAACGGCTGTAGGAAGTGACTCGTATGGGCCGGGAGTAGAAAGAGGATCACGTTGTGTTTGTGCGCCCATTCTATTAATGGCACGTTGATGTGCGAACTGTGCCCGTCATACAACAACAAAAGGGGTTCGTCTTTGCTGGTAAACACATACTTAAGAACATGTTTACTCAACTAGGCCTGGAAGATTTTACTTGTGGACCATCCACTGTCGGACATAGTCCCTTGTGTTCCTGGCAGCGCGCCGTTCATTAACTCCTCTGTCATCCGCTTCCCCTTGAATATTACGAAAGGAGGCAATCACTGTCCTATTGTATTTATACAGCTTGTGATCGTGGTTGTTGCCGTTCATTAACTCCTCTGTCATCCGCTTCCCCTTGAATATTACGAAAGGAGGCAATCACTGTCCTATTGCATTTATACAGCTTATGATCGTCGTTGTTGCCGATCTTGGTGAAACTACGGCCAACGATGTCCGACCTGTTTCGGCGATTATCTTAGGCGGCACATGTTCCGTAGACACACCAGTTTCATCAACATTGAAAATCCTATGTGGTTTTCCCAACAAGTCATACTTCTGAAGTATGCTCAGTAACTCCTTGTAATAATTATCTAACGTTTCCCTCGTTGCACTGCGCGCTCTAACCATGGACAAACCTTTTGGCTTGGTCATCTTAAGGTCTGGCCATCTCTTTAACAAGCGATACACCCATATATCATTTGGTGGGCTACTAGTGTCTTTCCTATTCAGGAAGAAAGCGGTTTCACCGGCAAGATCTGCTAATTCTCTGCGCGTATATCCGTACCCACATGCAGCTACTGCTTTCACGTGGGACACGAAAGCTGCTTCTGCAGAACTGCTCATCATTTTTTTTTTTTATGTTCATAAGGATCAGAATGGCCTAATGTTTTATGGCGTAAAGTTGTTACAGGCACACCACACGTTCTTGCTGCCTTACGCACTGACACTCCGTCTTCTGTGCACATTTTGTAAGCATATTTTAGTTGATCAGGGGTGTAATCTCTGTATGTAGCTGGTCTTTTGGTTTGCTGAAAAATACTGATATAGTGTTAGTTTGTAATGTATAAACAAGTTTGGCAATTTTTTAAATACATTAATTTCACACATTGTTCCCATTATTCCACCTTTTTAACAAGACAGCCCTGATATACATACTTTACATACATCGTTAAACACCTGCGCTATATTTGGTAGTGCGTAAATAATATTAATATATTATACTTATTTCACATGTTTAGCAACTCGTTACTATTATTTCAGTCTTTATGACAAGACAGGCGTACCATAGATATTCCATAAAAGGTAATGTTTTATCACGTGGCTTAATACGATAAAGCGCACCAGCCGATTAACGAATTATTATCACGTAAGCATAGAACGACGCTGTTATACGCGCATACACATCATGCATGGTTTATATGTTGTATTATATTTCTGAATATATAATCACATACTTGATTAAACGTAATTTCTTTAAATGTTTGCGGTTTTGACCTCCTGTTTACATTGCTAACTCTCGCGTTCCCCGTTGTATTCAAATAGCCTAGTGATGCCTCTAGCGGCGAGACCTAAACGTGATTTCCGGTATGTCCAATTTATGTGAGTGACCAATTTGTGTAAGGTAAGTATAGTTAATTTTTGTATCACATTGTTTAGAATGGTACGTTGCATTGTTGTAGTAAATACGTATATAACTTTTATAGATGTAGTTGAAAGGAAAACGTATTATTAAAAATAGCAGTAGATCATCAGTCTGTATAAATCCAGTGATAATGAAACTTAGTATTACCAAAAATAGATAAGCGAGCGAAAAATGAACAACTGTCAAACACATTCCATAAACGCCTTTTTAACGATCGCTAGTACCATTACGGTTCGTCGGATCCCAACAATATTGATGTCGTTTGAAAGTTTAAGCTTTCTGCTATTCAAACATATACATGGTTTCCTGATAATCATTCCTAAAATAAACTAAAAACGGACCTACAACCGGGCCCGTTCCGGTGTAATAGACACTGCGAACGATGTTATTTCGTCGACACAGTTCACCAATCTACCGATTGAGGCACCACTATCTGATTTCATGATATAAGCTCCACCCACGTTCAAACGGCTGCTAAAATGACATACACGAAGTAGGCTGGACGTCACAGTCACATATATCAACCAACCAACGCAACGAATGTTTACCCGTTGGGAGGCGTACGTTATTGTGACGTCATGCCGACGTAGATATATATCGGTTTCGCTGCGATCAAAGCACATCAGTTTCGCCGAGGTTTAAAAGTGGGTGGAGCTTATAACTTGAAATCAAGAAATGGTGAAGTGCGCATGTCTGAACCTATGCAAATGAGAAAAACAGCGCCGCAATCGGAAGATTATTGTACTGAGTACCCGCCGCCAACATCGTTCGGAACCGTACAGAACAACGAAAACGGCGTGCTTGTAGGTCCATTTATCGGTGTTCTTTGAACGGTTACCGAGAAATCTAGATGACGGTAGAATATCAAAAAGTGCATCCTTTCAAATGATATCAAGATCGTCGTGACAGGCCGAGCCGTGAGGGTGCTAGCGACCGTAGAATTTCATGTTTTGGACGTGTTCTGAGTTGTTCATTTTTCGCTCGCTTATCTATTTTTGGTATTACGTATATCAAAGTGCATCACATCGTATGGGCGGCATCATCAGCCTACGTGAATTACACAACATAATCAATACCAACAATGTTTGCTACAGAAAGTATTGATATATCGAGTGACTCGTGATGAAATGTTACACAGAGTGCACAAGAGACAGTGCGTGCAACCATGGCAAGTGTATCAAGTACAAGTGTGTATGCAACAAAGGGTACGCTGGTCCAACATGTGACGTCGTAGGAGGTGAGTTATATGCTGAAATAATGTTATCACTAATGAATGAACCAGTAACGCTGGAATAGTGTATACATGCCGTATGTTGCACCATCTAAAATTATTCCTGGGGATTTGGGCATTATAGATGCGTTATAGATGCATAGATTTCCTCCCCCTCCCCCTCCCTCTTACCATCTTTGGAAACGTCCCTGATCAAACATTTCATTTTCCGATATTGATACAGTCTATTTTTGACCAAGCTTACAGCAGGATGTGGTTATTGTGACCAAGCACCAACTGCATGACTAAAGGTAATACCATATTTACATCCTTGTTAATGGGGATAACATCATTACATGTATGGTCTAATTAGCTGAACGTTCGCACTATTGGTAATTAGGATAATTTCGATAAATCTTGATCATATTATGTTGTGTAGATTGCAGTAAAGACGAGGAATGTCATTATAATGGCATGTGCAATCGAAGGAAAAAGTGTGTGTGCGAAAAAGGCCGCGTAGGCGTCCATTGTGAAATAAAAGGGGGTGAGTTGTGTATATAATAATATCCTTCACACACGAAATATACATATAGTTGAGTTACATGTATTATGTTTGTTGTGCTACTCAATGAATGAGTGGTCTTAGTCTTACAGCAGGTTTACAGACCACACAAAGTTTTCATTCTGGTTTCAGCTAAATAGTTTACCAAACAGTCTCAATAGGTCAGCCAAACTCAATGTACAGAAACGATATGGAGGATGTCTGACATATTATTTCCTCTGTATTTTAATATGTTATTGTATCAACCCTTTACATATATCACTTTTGTTTATGAATGTCGACCACAAAGAGAGAATGTCCCTATGGGGGCAATAACCAATATCTTATTTTATTAAAGCAATTCTTTGATAATTTTAATCTCTTTATAATGTACACAATTATAAGTTAATCCTGTTAATGTGACTAATTTATGTAATTCTACGCATTTATTTTATTAGAATTATGTTTTATTAATCACAATGATAATACATCAATATAATAACTCCGCGTATGCGGAGTTTCCAGTTCGCGCGAGCATTCCCGATCCATATTATAATGCATGCTCGTGAATATCCGAACATTTCGGTTACCTTCGCTGAGTTTTGTGGGGCAAGAAAAACATCCAGCTGCTGTTTATATCACGGATTCAATAATGAAAAGAAGGAAAGGGACAATATGTGGAACAAATGCATAATCGGATGGCCTGAGGGAACATGTCCCCTACACCTGTGGAATTTGGCGTGCTCCTAGACCTATGGAATGTGCCCCCCCTTTAGAATAAGCTGAAGTTACGGCGACGCGGCGGCGAGAAAAAATCAACAGAACCCTCCCCCTTCCGATGTCATCATCCAACAAAGACGTCGTGCTGGAGGTCCGGGTCAAATCACCGAATATGAATTTGGTTTGGCCGTCAGTGGAGGTTTTGGGCCCCCTTGACTACTACCCTC
>CM034531.1:26003539-26041039 GCA_020002185.1 Paraescarpia echinospica | reverse complement strand
CCTCATCCATGAAAAAAAATGCTTTAGAGATATGTAATTGTTTTTAAAGGTACCTTTATTGATAGTAAACATACAAAACTACTGAAATATGGAAGAAACACATTTTAAGTATTAATTATTAAGATCCTGGAGAAAATCCAAACTAGAGGTGCATAGACAATTGTACGCTGATCAGTGCAAGAGAGTGAATTCACTATTTATCCATACAAAATCTGCCTACTATTCCAGCATAATCCGTGACACAGGCAAGAACCAGCAACGACTGTTCCGAATTGTAAACTGTCTACTGCATCGCAAAGTGGGGAATGTACTCTCTACCCACACGTCAGAAGCTGAATGGTGAGTATATTTTCAGACTATTTTTCTGAAAAGATCAGCAACATTTGTCGTGAGTTGTCTACCAGCTCTGACAGAGGAAATGGTGACAAAAATGTGGATATCGACATCGGAGCTGTCTTCCTTCTCCCTACATTGTACATTGGTGTGACAACAACCACTTCAAACTCAATGTCAACAAGACTCAAGAGATGGTTTTTGATGCTAAATGTATTGTTGCCGATCACTTGCCTGTTGTTATCCATGGTGAAGAAATTGCCCAGTACAAATTTAATAACTTTAACATTGTATAAATACAAATACCTAGGTATCCATCTTGATAACAAACTTAGCTGGAATGACCATGTTCACAGTGTGTGCTCCAAAGTCCACCAGCGGTTGTACTTTCTCCGCAGACTGAGAGCTTTCGGTGGCGATGAGAAAATACTTGTTCTTTTTTATTGCTCCATTATTGAAAGCATACTGCGCTGTGGAATTACTGCTAGATTTGACAATATGTCTGTTCAGTTAAAATCACAACTTTTTCGATTGATGAAAACTGCCATGACAATCACAGGTTCCACATCTCCCATGATCTCCCTTCAGGAGATTTTTGAACAGACACTAAGAAGACGGTCAGTCAAGATTATTGATGATACTAAACATGTTCTGCATAATGAATTTCAGCTCCTGCCATCTGGCAGACGTTATATAAGTCCTCGGTGCAGGCTTAATACACTGCGTATACAAACACTCATTCGTGCCACTGTCTATTAAACAACTTAATTCATGCTGCCTGCTGCCACAGTGTCACTTGTCGTTTTAGAATAAGTGATGTGTGTGCTTGTATTATTTATTTATCTGCTGTTTTTATTGAATGGTTTTATGGTTTTACGTACATATTGAAGACATGTCTGTTCTCACCCGAGACAAATTTCTCAACTTCATAGTTAAGACATTTAAGCATTATCTTATCTTATCTTATCTTATCTTATCTTATCTTATTTTTATCTTATCTTATCTTATCTTATCTTATCTTATCTTATCTTATCTTATCTTATCCTATCTTATCTTACTTTTATCTTATCTTATCTTATCTTATCTTATCTTATCTTACTAAAACCAGGCGAAATCAAGAATATCATCATGGATACACCGCCTAAATCGTGCGACCTAGACCCAGCTCCTACATGGCTAGTGAGAGAATCGATCGATGAACATCTGCCCATTTTGTCGCACAAGGTTGTGGCATCTCTGCATTCGTCCGTTGTTCCAGATAAATACAAGACTGGCTGCATCTCGCCATTAATCAAGAAGGATGAACTAAATCCATAATCATTGCAGAACTTTCGACCTGTATCGAATCTGACATTTCTCTATAAAGTAATCGAGCGCGTTGTAGCAAAATAATTGAATGTCCACATACAAGAGAACAACTTGCACGACCAGTTTCATTCGGCATATCGACAAGATCACTTAACTGAAACGGCTCTGCTTAAAGTACACAATGACATTCTGTCTGCAGTAGACCGTGGCTGTGTTGTTGTGTTGGTTTTGCTTCACTTGACCGCTTCTTTCGACACCATTGACCGCGGCATTCTACTGAGCAGACTCACTCACAGATTCCGTGTCACTGGCGCTGCGCTTGAGTGGTTCAGATCTTACTTGTCCGGTCGGCATCAAGTCGTTCGTATTGGAAGTGTCAAATCTTTCTTAACTGATGTGCCGTTTGGTGTACCGCAAGGCTCCGTACTCGGGCCATTGCTGTTCACTCCATATATTACACCACTTGGTGACGTCATCAAGAAATTCTGCTTGACTTATCACTTATATGCCGACGACACGCAACTTTATGTTTCGTTTTGTCGTGGTGGAGATGGCCAACTGAACTCAGTGGATCGTTTGTGTTGTTGCCTATAAGAAATTGGCGAATGGTCTCGGACCAATTTACTGAAATTAAATTATCAGAAGACGGATGTCATGGTGTTTGGTACTAAACAGAAGTTGCCACTCTAAAGGAGATTCGAATTTTGACTCGACTATGGCTTCGTCTTCAAGTGCGCGCAACCTGGGCGTTGTATTTGATTAATCCCTCAACATGACTAACTACGTAAATGCCATTTGCCGAACAGCGTATATGCACCTCCACAACATCAGTCGTATCAGGCGATACCTCACAACAGATGCGATTAAATCACTTGTGCACTCTTTCGTCATATCTAGATTGGACTACGGGAACGCGCTACTGGCAGGACTACCACGTGACCACAGTCACAAACTTCAGCGAATCCAAAACATGGCAGGTAGAATCATCACGTTTACACCTCGCCGTGACCACATAACTCCGGTTCTAAAAGAATTACACTGGTTGCCAATCAAATGCCGAATCAAGTTTAAAATACTCCTTTATGTGTTCAGATGTCTGAACGAGACGGCACCGCTGTATCTTGCCAACATGTTAACCAGACACTGTCCGGGACGCACACGTTCATCTGATCAACTTTTGCTTGAAGTTCCACGAACGAACCTGGTCAGTTTCGGGGACAGTTCCTTTCGTGTGATTGGACCTCGACTATGGAATGCACTGCCCATTGCTATCAAATACAGCAGAAGTCTGTCGGCGTTCAGAAAGACATTAAAGACGCACATGTTCAAAGCTCAATACTGCTGACATTTTTAACATTTCATTTCATTTGAGGACATTTTACTGCATATCTTACTTTTATACATATATATATATATATTATTGTGAGTGCATGTATCAGTATTTACTTATGTATGTGTGCGTGCGTGCATGCGTGTGTGTGGGTATGTATGTATAGGTATGCATATATGTAAATAGAGTAATAATAGGTATACTTCATAATTTATCAAATTATATTTATTTATAGCCTTTTATTTATAGTTTTAATATAACTAACTTATCTTGTTCTACATTTAATCAAAAGTTTCTTTGTTGCAGGTTTTATGAGTATACTTTGAATCGCCTGATTGAATTTTATTGTACAGCGCTTTGAGCATATTATGAATATTGCGATCTATAAATATTAAATATTATTATTATTATTTGGATTTTTGCTTCGGACTAACACCTGAACGGGACAGAAAGAGGGTCGAGATCTAAAGACAACTTTGCGTATTTGCATAGTCATAGCACGTAGTTTTGGGAACGACATATTTGCAGATCGACCGAATAGTTATAAGTGACGAAAAGCGGATTACGACTCCACGTAATAAGAACAATATAGAATTAAATCGGACATGTGGTGGAATAAATGTTCACGCTAACGAGGCGGTTCGAAACCATCGAGGGAACGGGGTGAAAAATAAAGTTACGGCAAGTCCCCTACGTCATGTGTCAATGTCAACACGTGGCTTAGCAGTGTTGTTATAAAGCTGGTGTTCGTGCCGCAATAAAACACACTCCTGATTTAGTTCGTAACAGTGTAGACAATCTGTCGCAACGTTTTCCTAATTTCAAGGTGGACAATGGTGAATAACACTGCTTTATATTCGGCGACGTCGTCGGTTCTAGATGACGTTGTTCCGTCTAATGAAAACAACACGGATGAATTGGTTATCGAGTTTACCGCCAACATATGGCGATACGGCTGGCCGCCAATATGCGTGATGGGACTGGTCGGTAACACGCTCGTGCTGTTCGTGCTGAGGCGGGACGGATTCATGCGGACGTCGGCCAACGTCTACTTGAGTGCCCTGGCCATCGGTGACAATCTGGTGCTGATAATCGCCTAAGTGGCAGTATACCCAGGTAATAGCTGGGGCTGGAGGTTAAAAAGTACTTGTAAGTTGGCTTGTCGCACCATCGGGCCGGTACACAATACACTTGTAAACGCGTCCATTTGGATCGTTGTCTCGTTCACTGCCGAGCGCTGCGTCGTCATCCGCTTCCCGCTACTCAAGCTACGCCTGTGTACTCCGCGCAACGCCGGATTATGCTGCGCCTTGCTGCTGGTGTTGGCCATCGTGAAAAACATCGACCACTTCTTCATATTCGACCTTGTCACTGATACATATTCCGGCGACGCTGTTTGCGATGTACAGTTGCGCTATCTATATTATATTAACAACTACCGACCAATGATTACTGTCGTCGCCTCCTGCGTGACCCCGACATGTGTCGTGCTTGTCTGTAACTCGGCGATAATACGAACACTCCGGAGGGAGTTGATGCAAACGGCCGTGCCAGACTCGATCGTTCGCATTCATCGTTTGCATCGTTCCAAGTTATGTGTTCTAGAGCATCATACCCAACTGGCCAATGACCCTACAGATGCAGTATAATATAGTAAGGTCCCTGATACTCCTGCGATACACCAATCATGCCGTCAACGTCTTCCTCTACAATCTGACGGGTGCTCACTTCCGGTGCGAGTTGGTCGCGTTGTTTCGTAGTGGCATCCAGCGTGGACGTGCGATGGCGGCTGTAGTTCGTAGAGTGACGTCCCGTGTTTCGTTTCACAGGCTTGGTTTCCGCCGGGACTTTGACAACTATTTGGAAATGCATTAACGCGAATATTCATTGACATTATTTCGTTGATTTGTATGTCGCGCCGGGTCACTCTCGTCTCGATTGCACACGAAGCACCTGGTCACGCTCGTCTCCATAGCGTAAGTCGCATTCGGTCACGCTCGTCTCGATTGCACACGTGGCACCCGGTCACGTTCGTCTCGATTGCGCACGTCGCACCTGTCATGCTAGTCTCGACTGCGCACGTCGCATTCGGTTATGCCCGTCTTCCCTCGATTAGTTGCGCTCGTCTCAGTTGCATACCTCTCTCGCATGCTCTCACTTGTGTGTGCGCCTCCACACTTTACCATAGTGTGCAGACAAAGTTACGGATGAGCTTATCTTTAGAGTTTCAGCATGCAGTTTACCAGGGGGTACTGAGACTGATGTAATCAGCATCGCCCCCTGGCGGGCGATGACGGCTGAATCATCAAGCGAGTCCGCTAGCTGAGTTGGTGTAGATCGGCCAAGCATGGCGTTCGTTACACAGAACATTTGTTCCATGTTATGGCCGGCTTCTTTTATCAGCATGCAATAGTGACTCGAATTAGCGGCACTGTGTTTTCGTCGGTAGTCATCTCGTAGAGTCGTGAAGATTTGTCTGTGTACACCGAGTTTATCTTTTCGCGCGGCGGAGGTTGGGTTTTCTTTCGCGTGTTTCTTGATAATATTCGCGATTACGATGTTGTAAGTGTCAATTCATCCCAGGGAACAAGAGATAATGTTTGAATGAACACGTCTGCCAGTGGGTGAAGTGTAAATTTGACCAGTCCTAAGAACTGGATACCGCGCTGTCTAAGAATTTACGTTTTAACATGAAAACACTTGAACGGGACAGAACGAGGGTCGAGATCCAAAGACATCGCATTCGTCACGCTCGTCTCAATTGCGCACGTCGCACCCTGTTTCTCTCGTCTCGACTGCGCTTGTCTCGACCAGTTGCGCTCGTCTCAGTTGCGTACCTCTCTCGCATGCTCTCACTGGTGTGCGCGCCTCCACACTTTTTCACAGTGTACTGACAAAATTACGGATTAACTTTCATGCATGTTCCGTCCCAAACGGATACACATCTAAGTTATGCCTAGCAGTCTTCGACCAATGTAATCAACTTCATTTCAGAATATTTGTAAATTGTTTACAACATATTATCATGTCACTGTATTTTTTCACCAAATCGGTGCGTTACATATAGGTATATTACAGACAGACAAACATATACACAGAGTTGTTTATTTATCAAATTGCGCAATAAAATTATGACCTAATAATAATAATAATGACAATAATAATTCTATTTTGGTATAACAGTAACTATGTGAAATATCAAATGGGTGTCATATTGAATGTACAACTTGGATATGGGAGACTCTTTGTAAGATTAAAAAAACTCGCTCTCATTGGAGCCACCCTGGTATATGGTTAATAAGTTTATTTAACGTCTATTCCATTTTGTGTAAATTAATAATTTTATTGTAGGATAAGTACGATCCGTTTTCGCACTTGCGTTCAACCAATGTCTGGGTGTGTCTATATGTATAATTATATGTAAAAGTGATTGTTATGCGTAGTGATAAGTGCATTCTTTTGTGTCATTTTATATCGATGATGTATATACTGGTTTGATTGGTGGCGCTGCACAGCGGAGACGTGGTAGAAATTAACTCATACTAACTTCTTTATTTTTTTCCGAGTTTTGACGGTGTGTACTCCCGTCGCAGTACGTCATGATGCGTCTGAAATATTAGAGATACTGTTACAAACTATGGGCTGCGGTTTTGATAATGTGCTTGTCCGCGAATCACATTTTTGGCGTGTCAATATAACCGAGTGAACTATCTCAGTCATCGCCGTGTTTGCCACCGGCCTTGTTGCAATACGATCGTACAGCACTGAAGGCTTTGAATGTATCATCTTGGCGACTACTCTCACCTAATGTGTCACGTGACGTACAGAGCAGAAGGAAAAGACGTAGAAAAGGAGGCGTGCGAGAAAGATCACGGAGACTGAAATTCAGAACACCACTTCCGGTAATGGTGATGGGAAATGTACAGTCTGAGCGAAACAAGATGGGCGAGCTCGAAGCATGCGTTCACTTTAACAATGAGTGAAAGCGCCGTGATAGGCTTGAGTGAAACATGGCTCGATGAAACAGCGACGGACACAGAAATCAATCTACCTGGATTCACATGGGTACGAGGAGACCGGACTTGAGAATCTGGAAAGAGGAACGGTGGAGGTATGTGTTTCTTCATCAATGAACGATTGTGTAACAACGCTACCACGAGAGTCAAGGTATATTTACCAGACATTGAATTCCCCACTGTCAGTGTACGCCCGTTTTACCTTCCACGAGAGTCACAAAGATCTACATGTGTATGGTGTACTTTCACCCAAAAGCAAATGTAGATAATGCGTGTAGTTTACTGACAGATCACATTCATGAACTTGAGAATAACTCCCCAGATGTGCCGATAATTATCATAGGTGACTTTAATGAGTGCACGCTCAAGGCATCTCTTCCTAACTTTCATCAATTTGTGAATGTCCCCACGAAGACAGACACAAAATTATTGAGCTCTGCTACTGTAATGTGTCGTAAACATACCGCGCAAGAAGATTGCCACCTCTTGGCAACTCAGTTCACTCCATGCTGCAGTTGCTTCCCTTGTATCAACAAAAACTCAGGTGTGAGAATGCGAAACGTATTCAGGTAAAGAAATGGGAAGCCGAATCTGTAGACATGTTGAAAGTCTCTATGGACTGTACGGACTGGAATGTTTTTCTAGATTCAAGTGCAAATATTAACGAAGCTACAGAGGTAATCAACGGATACATCGCTTTCTGTGAAGATATGTGTGTACCAGTGAAACGAATTAAATGCCTTCCAAACAACAAGCCGTGGGTGGGCTCTGACATGAAGGATCTCTAGCCTCAGAAACGAGACATCTGGAAGAATGGAACTGAATGCCAGTGGAAAGACGTGAAAAGAAAAGAAAAACCAACAATTGAGCAGAAGAAATATCAATACAGGATTAAACTAGAAAATCAGTTTGCCTCATGTTATGCAAATGATAACTGGTTACAAGGAGAGGAAAAAAGAATCTGTGTAGAAAATGAAAACCACTTAGCAAACGAAATGAACATATTTTTTACTCGGTTTGAAACTACTGATTTCTCCCAAGAGCGTGCACTAGAAATATAAATTCTCAAAAGGGGAATCCAATAATTCTAGAGGAAGAATAAGTAAGAAAAGAACTAGCAAAAATCAACCCAAGGAAAGCTCCGGGTCCTGACAAGATTAGTGGTAGAACTCTGAGGGAGTTCAATAGAGAACTGGCCCCTATTATCCACAATCTCCTCCTGCAGTCGTTAGACACACACACACACACACACACACACACACACACACACACACACACACTGTGCCCTGCGTCTGGGAATCATCCTGCGTCGTTCCCATCCCTAAGAAGCCTCATTCATCCCAGATCAATGACTATCAACCAGTGACCCTTACCACCTTAGTCATGAAATTCCTGGAACTCCTCCTCCTCCTCCCTCACATCTCCTTGGAAACATCACGGTTTAAAGATCCTCATCAATTTGCCTACAGGCAGAAAAGGAGTACCGAAGATGCCATTCTCACACTTGTTCACCATGCTCAGAAACACATAGACATACCCAAAATCTCAGCCCGCTTTCTCTTCTTGGACGTTTCCAGTGCCTTCAACACAATTCAGCCACATATACTACTCCAGATACTGAGAGCCATACTTGTGAATCCATCTCTGCGCACGTAGATTTTGAATTTTCTTGCAGACAGGAAACAGTGGGTTAAGATCAATAACACCATCTCAACTACCATCATTACAAACAGCGGCGCCCCTCAGGGCTGTGTGAGTTCGCTAGCATTTTTCTCTGTGTACACAAGTGACTGCAGGCTAATTGACAGCTGTATCAGCAAGGAACATCTTTTTAAATATGCTGATGATACGGCCCTACTTGGTTTCATAAAAGGAGATAACCATCTGATCTATGTGAATGAAGTTGAAAACCTGGTTTCATTATGCCTTTCGAACTGGCTCCACCTTAACACCAAGAAAACGGAAGAAAATGATCATTGACTCCCGTAACATTCAAACCGACCCGTCACCACTAGATATCAAAAGAGAGGTAGTAGATAGAGTTCCTTCATACTTCTACCTAGGCAGCGAAATCTCCAACCACCTCGAGTGGACTCTGAACACCAGGCGCATCCAGACAAAGTGCTGCCAAAGGAACCATTTTGTGAGGAAGCTAAGAAAATTCAATGTGTGTAGGACTATTAGTCATCTATTCTATCAGTCCATTGTCCAGTAAGTCCTGTGCTACTGTTTAATTTGCTGGGGTGGAAGTCTGTCGGTGAAGAACAAAGTGCTGCTCAATCGCGTTATCAGGTCACCCAATAAAACCATTGGGTTGACGCTACCAACTGTGGATGAACTATATGTGTCTAAGAAGACAGTAGACATTATACAAGACCCATCCCACTCACTGCACGAGTTCTATTCTGTTGCTCAATCTGGCTGTAGGTACCTGTCGGAAAGGGCACGAACCAACAGGTATCGAAACACCTTCCTGCCAACCTCCATCCGACTGCCGAATGCGAGGTCTAGGAGAGGGAAGTGAACGGGGATGGTGGAGCGATCACAATGATTACAATGGTGGAAACGTGGATCGCGTTATCCGGTCAGTCAGTAAAACAGTTGGGTGATGCTACCAAGTATAGATTAACTGTATGAAACATCGAACACTAAGACTGTGACTAACATTGTTGTGTACTCTGTGATGGCAAACTTCTGTTATGATTTAGTAACACTGTGATAGTAATGTCACGATTGACCGTTGAGTGACGCTACCAAGTATGGATGAACTCTATAAACCATCGGAGACTAAGACTGTGACTAACATTGTTGTGTACTCTGTGATGGCAAACTTCTGTTATGATTTAGTAACACTGTGATAGTAATGTCACGATTGACCGTTGAGTGACGCTACCAAGTATGGATGAACTCTATAAACCATCGGAGGCTAAGACTGTGACTAACATTGTTGTGTACTCTGTGATGGCAAACTTATGTTATGATTTAGTAACACTGTGATAGTAATGTCACGATTGACCGTTGAGTGACGCTACCAAGTATGGATGAACTCTATAAACCATCGGAGACTAAGACTGTGACTAACATTGTTGTGTACTCTGTGATGGCAAACTTCTGTTATGATTTAGTAACACTGTGATAGTAATGTCACGATTGACCGTTGAGTGACGCTACCAAGTATGGATGAACTCTATAAACCATCGGAAACTAAGACTGTGACTAACATTGTTGTGTACTCTGTGATGGCAAACTTCTGTTATGATTTAGTAACACTAGATAGTAATGTCACGATTGACCGTCAGGTGACGCTACCAAGTATGGATGAACTCTATAAACCATCGGAGACTAAGACTGTATGTAACATTGTTGTGTACTATGTGATGGCAAACTTAGTTGATGATTTAGTAACATTGTATAGTAATGTCACGATTGACCGTTGTGTGACGTACCAATGTGGTGAACTCTATAAACCATCGTGAAATAATTGTGTGTATACATGTTCTTGTGAATTGACTTGTTCTGTAAATAAGCTGGTAACTTTATGTATGAATTTATAGTAGAAGTGTAGTATATGTATCATTAGTTAGTCGTCAACCTTTAAAATGGAGAGTTTTTGAAAATGGTTCCGTGTGTGCGTTGTATTTACTTACATGTATTATTCTAATAGCATTATGTTGTTGTTTCGTTATCCTATTACACTGGTAGCCCCAGATCGTTAAACAGTCATTTAAATTTGGTAATATTAGTGTGTTATTAAGTATAATTTTAATACGTCAGGGGAGGATATGCTTCAGCTTGTTTATAATTCCAATTGTCCTAAAGCATTTACTTGCTACTTTTTCAATATGTTTGTGCCAGTTTAGATGTGTATATAATGTTAGACTCTTTCAATGTTTACACCAACTTTTGTTAAGGTGGGTACTGTTAGCTTTTTATTCGGCATATGAAAAATCATATATTTCGTTTTGTTGATGTTTAATGATAATTTATTTAATTTTAGCAAAACTAATATATAGTGAAGATCATTATTAATCAAAAATTCAGTTTCTGCATTGTTTGTATCATTTGTAAAGGACTCAAATATGCTTAATAGCGAAGTATCATTCGCATACTTAATTAATTTAACTCAGCAATGGCTTGTGATAAATTATATATATATATATATTGATTAATAGTGGACCTCAAATTGAACCTTGTGGAACCACCGCGTTAATGGGTGATGCATGTGATTGTATGTCATCGATTTGTGCAAATCGTTCACGATATAATAAATAACTCTGTAATCATTAAACGCTAAATGTTCCAGGCTATAATAACTTAATTTTGTTAATAGAATTGTGTGGTCAAAGGTATCGAATGTTTTCGATAAATCAAGAAATATACTGAGGGGTAGTTGATCGTTATCCAGTTGTGTAGTTATCCTATCCACTATTTCTACAGCTGTAAATTCAGTTGAATGATGTGATCAGAAGCCATATTGGTTTGCCAACAGTAGTTTGTATTTGCAAAACATATGAGTAATCGGTTATTCATAATTTGTTTCAAGCAATTTTGAGATAATAGGCAGCACGGATATTGGTCTGTAATTCGTGAATGATGTGGGGCCATTTTTTTAATATTTGAATTACTTTAAATTTATCAGGAAATTGTCCTGTAATCAATACTTGATTTATTAATAATGTCAGAGGTTTAACAATTCCTGGTAATTATTCCTCTTTAATTTCTGTGAATCTCAATCTAGTCTTAGTCAAGGTTAGAGCCTATTTATGTAAAGTGCTTATTAAATTCATTCGCTGTTCCATGCTTGTTCGTAGATATCTTATTATTTTGCTTAAGACATTTTGGTATCCGTGTGCTGTTTTCCTATTTTGATATATTTTATTAATTGCTTTCTATGTGTGTGCTACGTTAACTTTGTGTTTGACCGAATAGTTGTTCATAATATAATCTGTTTGCTTCTCGAATCCTTTTCTTAAATATTGTGTTGTTTGTAAGTTTTTATATCAATGTGACAAGCGGTATGTTCTGCAGAGTATGCGTGTGACATCTTATATTGCTTATATATGTTATCTCTGTATTTAATTGATGTTAGTAGCCTCTCGTAATCCAGGCTGAATTTATGGTATGTGTTTATTTTTACTCATTCCTATTATTTGACGTATTACATTACAATTCAAATTTGTATCAGCGCTGGGGCTCTTATCCATGTTGCTATCAATATCCGACGTATTGATAGAAAGTTTAACTATTAATAAGGCTTCATTACTTTTAATGATTCATTACTTTTAACAACAGCATTGTGAGTGGCAAATTTCCAACGCTGTGGAAGCTTGCAAAGGTTATTCCAATTCACAAGAAGGGGCCTACTGACGACAAAGGCAACTACCGACCGATATCAGTCTTATGTGTTCTTAGCAAGATATTGGAGCGACACGTACACGACAGTCTGTATGCCTATCTCATGTCTCATAACATGCTACATGACGGCCAATCGGGTTTTCGTGCCAAGCATTCATGTGAGACAGCACTGAACAACATGGTGCATAAGTGGGCGACGGCTATTGACAATGGACTTATAAATGGTGTAGTGTTGCTAGATCTGCGAAAGGCTTTCGACCTTGTGAACCATACAGTCCTGCTGCAGAAATTGGCCATCTACGGATGTTCACAACATTCAATGCAATGGTTCTCTTCGTATCTTTCAGAGCGCCAACAGTTTGTCCAGTTCAAGGGCAAACTGTCTGGACAAGCTGAGATCACAAAGGGAGTTCCTCAAGGCTCTATACTGGGACCACTGTTTTTTATTGTGTTCATGAACGACATGCCCCTAAGCACAAGAACGATAAACTCTGTGGACATGTATGCTGATGATTCCACCATCAGTGCCACGGGAAAGACTGTTCAGACAATCGAACAGAGCCTAAACAATGATCTTCAGGAAATCTCCAAGTGGTGTGACGAAAACAGGATGGCTATTAATGCTGAAAAAACGAAGATCATGATCATCACGACCCGACAAAAGTGCCAACATCTTGACAAAACTGATATCGAGATATACATAAAGGGAGACAAGCTTCAAGTGGTCGAAAGTGAGAGGCTACTCGGGCTTCAGGTAGATAATTTTCTCACATGGAACGCCCATGTGCACAAGACACACAACACGATTGCCGGAAACCTCGCATTTCTCTGCAGAATAAAGAAATATCTTCCATACCAAGCACGGAAGACGTTTTACAACAGCTACGTTCTACCACACATGGACTATTGCAGCACACTCTGGGGCAATGCAAATTCATCAGAACGCATCTACAAACTACAAAGACGTGCTGCCAGAATCATAACAGACTCTGAATACAGAGCTCCAAGTGCTCCACTATTGAAACAACTAAACTGGCTGCCACTACCAGAGCGCGTGAAATACAGACAATCTCAATTGGTGTTCAAGGCAGTAAAAGGACTGGCTCCTGACTACATGTGTGCGCTATTCAAATCTGTCTCGAACGTTTCGACAAGAACAACACGGTCAAATACAAGAGGGAACTTGTTTGTTCCAAGAGCACGACAAACATCTTCAAGAACTCTATAGCTGTTAATGGCGCACAAATATGGAATACTTTAAATCCAGAAATAAGAAAATGCAGCTCTCTAAGTGCGTTTAAGAGAGCATATTTGCAGAACGCGTTTAATTAGACAACATGGACAAACAACGTAATGAACATTTTAACACAGCACTTTTTATTTTATTTATTGATGCTATATGTTTTACAAATGTTATTTATGCAATTCTAATTTCTAAATTGTAATATGTATTTAAGTATATCTTAACTACATTATAAAATATACTATTTTATTTAAATAATTTGTTTAGCATTTAAATAACATTTACTTGTACTCTAATATTTTATAATCACGACCCTTAGGAAGATAAAATGTATATTTTATAAGGTTATCGTGAATAAACAATGTTTATTATTATTATTATTATTATAATGTGTTTCTTAGTTTTTTTTTGTGGAATTGATCATTTGTTGTATATTGCATCCATTAAGAGAGAATAGGGTTGGTGATCAGATATTTGTTATACGAGAATACCTGCTGTGCTTTATAACATTATTTTTGTTAGTTTACAAAATAAATTATCTATTAACGTACCGTGTCTTTCTCAAAATATACTAGGTAGTGTTATTTGGGGATATATGCTATATGATGTAAGAAGGTCAAAGAAGTTACCAATCAGTTCGTTTTTAATTTATTTTTAGAAGGTTTATGTTATTATCACCGGCAATGATTATATCGTGTCTGATTTAGTCTAAAGAAGACAGCATCGTTAAAAATTATGTTATAATTTTGTGCAGGTTATCGTTTAGATTACGCGGCGGCCTGTAGAATTTCGTATTATCACATGCCACCCTCGCTAACTTAATAATTAGTCCTTCCCAAAGTTCATCATAGGTTATCTTTTGAATAACTTCGTATGTATATTTTGAATCTATGTATATTATTAATCCTCCTTTTTACTGCATGTTTCCCCTGTGTAATGCAATTAAATCCGTTCAGCTGAATATGTGACAAGCCAACCTTGTTTGCTATATAGCTGCTTTGCAGGCACATGACACTAAGATTAACATTTTCATTTTTTATTCCTCAACGATTGTCTCTAATTTGGTACTCTATGTGATTCGAAAACCCTAAAAATAGTTGCCCGAAACACTACCGCCTTAGCCACCAAGATCAGTAAGCTTTAGTTGTACTTTGGCTGCTACATACACCATACTAGTTCCCTCCAAAACACTCCACCAGGTGGCACTACATTCGCTCACGTGACTACACACATACACATACACACACACAAACACACAAACACAAATAGGTACCTGAGACAGGCGCCATCTTAGAATTTATCCATGGGGGCACCGACGCCACCACGGCGGAGTATCGAAAACCCCTCTCTCACTACTAGCGTGCACGTCGCGGATCCTGCCAGCTATCATCAGAATAGCTACAATTCTACCAATTCACACCAAACAACACCGATCAACTCGATCGGCTACAATGTTTAGAGACCACTTCAACAGCCGCAGTTATACACATGGGCCCTATTCAGGGCCGGAAGGATATCAGCAGTAAAACAACAACTTATTGCTGATCTACGTAACAACCACAGGTGTGATATTGTGTGTTTACAAGAGACTCACCGGGGGCCTGACAACATACGACCTCGTATACCCAATATGGACATGGCCACTGGGAGGCCTCATGAACAATTTGGCAGTGCCAAATTCGTTAAGAGTGGCACAATTGTCAACGCTACGTCCTTATCAACAAACAACAACATTGACATTTTTAGAGTACACCTAAATGGAATCTCCGGAACATCGATCTACAAACCACAAGGTGAACCGTTTTCCGTTGATTAACTACCAACCCCTGCAGGAAACTAACCACGGGTAATCATCGGAGACTTCAACAATCATATTGCACAGTGGGGTTACAAAACGACGAACACTGACGGTGAACTGGTAGAAAATTGGGCAGGGACTCAGCGTATCAGTCTAATTCACGACCCTAAACTTCCCAGCTCTTTCAACAACGATGGCGGAGAGGTTACAACCCAGAACTCATCTTTGTTACCAGCCGGATGGCTGGATGCTGCAACAAGGTTGTGATGGACCCAGTCCAACACTCCCAACCTCGACATATTGGTCTTCAAATGAATGCAGTAGTCACCCCGCCAACCATGCCAATCCGTCGAAGGTTCAACCTCAAAAAGGCAAACTGAATATAATCTCCGAGGAACTATGTAAAGCATGGCAGGCCATGATTGAATCAATAGATATGACACACAACAGCAAGAAGGCCTGGGAAACGATACGAAAACTCAGCAATGGCCCTCGAAAGACAAAGCACCACTACAACACAACAGCAAACCAAGTATCTCACCAACTGTTGCTAAACGGACGCACGCCAAACAAACAACTCAAAGTACTTGACAACGATATTCCGATGACACGGGGTTTACAAGACCGGCCAATGCAGCCGAAGTAGATGCTGGCATCAATGCATTGAAGAACGGCAAAGCAACAGGCCTAGATGACATCCAAAGAGAACGTATCAAACAGTTCGGACCGAAGACCAGGGATTGGATGCTGCGTTATTTCAACAACTGCGTTACCAACAACAAAATTCCCAAGCTTTAGCGACAGGCAAGGCTATTCCACCGCCGAGTACGCATGTGCTGTGTGGGCGAGATCAACACACGCAAACAAGTTGAACCAGGCCCTACATGACTGCTGCCGAATCATAACGGGTTGCCTGAAACCAACCAACACTAAGGGCCTACACCTACTGGCCGGCACAGCCCCTCCGGACCATCTGGCGGACTATTGCTAGCAACACAGAAAAAAACAAGACACGGAAATGACATAAAGCATCAACTACACAACCACGTGCGCCGATTGAAGTCACGGAAAGGCTTGATGAATAACACGACACCGCTCAACTCATCGCCTAGTAGCACTAGACATGTCGGAAACGCGACTGCAAGAAACACCAGCAGTCGTCAAAATTGGATTACTACCAGGTGAATCCCTACCAGCAGGATTTGACCAAACTTGGCTCTGCTGGCGATCACTTAACCGCCTGCGCACAGGAGTCGGTCGCGCAAAAACAACCATGAAGAAATGGGGCTACACTGATGAGACGCAATCAACAGAATGTGACTGCGGAGAAGAACAGACAATGTCCCACCTACTCTGCTGCCGACTGCTGGACGAGCCGTGTACACACGAAGACTTGGCCTTCGTCAAATTTTATATATATATATATATTATATATATATATATATATATATATATAGTGTGTGTGTGTGTGTGTGTGTGTGTGTGTGTGTGTGTGTGTGTGTGTGTGTGTGTGTGTGTGTGTGTGTGTGTGTGTGTGTGTGTGTGTGTGTGTGTGTGTGTGTGTGTGTGTGTGTGTGTGTGTGTGTGTGTGTGTGTGTGTAATGTTAGAACATTACTTACGCAATTTGGAAGCAAATGCTTAGTTTTTTGCTCAATAATAGCCACTTATTGACTGGTTACAATATAGTTAAATCATGAGAAAAACTAGATTTGACTTAGAATGATGACCTAATAGAAACTATGTATAATGGAACATACTCATATTCTGTTGTGTGCACGAGATGAGGATGTTTGTTACTGTTATGCCACTATTTACTCAACGATAACTGTTATAGCATATGTACAGATGTGTATTCATTGTTTTGGTTGAGATGAACACGATTGTTGCTGAATCCTACTGATATTAGTGATAATTCTCTACACCCTGTAGGGTGAAGAGTTGAAACCTAATTTATTAGAGAGTACGGCTGCACAATTGTGATGATGATGATGATTTGGATTTTTGCTTCGGATTAACACCTGAACGGGACAGCAACGTAACGTATTTTCATAGCAACAGCACGTAGCTTTTGGCACGACATATTTGCAGTCCTCAACGTCAAGTGTCAATGTCAACACAGGGCTGAGCAGTGTTGTTATAAAGCTGGTGTTCTTGCCGCTATAAAACACACTCTTTATTTAGTTCGTAACAGTGTAGATAATATGTCACAACGTTTTACTAGTTAGGAGGTGTACAATGGTGAATGACACCGCTTTATTTTCAACGACGTCGTCGGTTCTAGATGACGTTGTTACGTCTAGTGACAACAACACGGGTGAATTGGTTGGAGAGTATACCGCCAACATATGGCGGTATGGCTGGCCGCCCCTATGCGTAATGGGACACGTTGGTAACATGCTCGTTTTGCTCGTGCTAAGGAGGGACGGATTCATGCGGACGTCGGCCAACGTCTACTTGAGCGCCCTGGCCATCGGTGACTGTCTGGTGCTGGTGGCCGTCTCAGTGGCAAAGTACCCAGGTTATGTCTGGGGTCGGTGGTTAAACAGTACGAGTAAGTTGGCGTGTTGCACCATCTGGCCGGTACACCATACACTTGTAAACACGTCCATTTGGCTCATTGTCTCGTTCACTGCCGAGCGCTGCGTCGTCGTTCGCTTCCCGCTACTCAAGCTACGCCTGTGTACCCCGCGCAACGCCCGCTTATGCTGCGCGTCGCTGATGGTGTTGGCCTTCGTCAAAAAACATCGACCTATTCTTTATATACGACCTAGTCACTGATACTTATTCCGGCGACGCCGTGTGCAATCTCCAGTTGCGCTACCTTGACTACGTGAACAACTACCGACCAATGATTACCCTCGTCACCTCCTGCGTGATCCCGACAGGTGTCGTGCTTGTCTGTAACTGGGTGATAATATGTACACTACGTCGGGAGTTGATGGAAACGGCCATGCGAGACTCGATCGTTAGATGCACAACAATCATGTGTCTGGCCGTGTCGTTCGCATTCATCGTTTGCGTCGTTCCAAGTTATGTGTTCTATGTCATCATACCCAACTGGCCAATGACCCTACAGATTCAATACGATATATTACGGTCCCTGATCATCCTGCGATACGCCAATCACGCCGTCAACTTCTTTCTCTACAGTCTGACGGGTGCTCACTTCCGGTGCGAGTTGGTCGCGTTGTTTCGTAGTGGCATCCAGCGCGGACGTGCGACGGCGGCTGTAGTTCGTAGAATGATGTCCCGTGTTTGGTTTGGCAGGCTTGGTTTCCGCCGGGACTTTGAAAACGATTTCGAAATGCATTAACGCGATTATTGATTGACATTATTTTGTTGATATGCACGTCACGCCAGGTCACGCTCGTCTCAATTGCACACGTCGCACCCGGCTACGCACGTCTCGGTTGCGCACGTCGCACCCGATCATACTCGTCTCGATTGCGCACGTTGCAACCGGTCACGCTCGTCTCGATTCCGCAAGTTGCACCCAGGTAACCCTGGTTTCAATAGTGCACTTATCGCCCGATCACGCTCGTCTCGAATGCGCATGTCGCAACCGGTCACGCTCGTCTCGATTGCGCACGTCGCACCTGGTCATTATCGTTCTGATTGCACACATCGCACTCGGTCATGCTCGTCTCGACTGTGCTGGTCGCACCCGGTCACGCTCGTCTCGTTTGCACACGTCTCACAAGTCACGTTCGTTTCGATTCCGCACTTCGCACCCGGTCATACTCGTTTCGATTGCACACGTCGCACCTGGTCATAATCGTTTCGATTTCACACGTCGCACCCTGTCACGCGCGTTTCTCTTGCGAACGTCGCACCAGGTTTCGCTCGTCTTGACTGCGGTAGCCTCGACTAGTTACGCTAGTCTCACTTGCGTACCTAGCAAGCTGTCATGGGTGTGCGCGCTTCGCCTGATGACGCTCTTCCTTGTACACTTTACCTCAGGGTACTAACACAATTACTGATATTACTCTCACGCGTGTTCCGTTCCGAACGGACTACAACTAAGTCATACCTAGCAGTCTACTACCAATGTTACCAACTTCGTTTTGGAATACTTACAAATTGTTTACTAAATATCATCATGCCAGTGTCCTGTCACCTAATCGGTTCATAACATTTAGATATATTATAGACGTACAGACAATAAAATTATGATACAATAATAATAATGACAATAATACTTACATTATGCTATAACAGTAACAATGTGAAATATTTCAAATGGGTGTCATATTAAATACACAACTTGAATATGGGAGACCCTATTAAGACTAAAAAAATTGTCGCTCTGACTCGAGCCAACCTGATATATGGTCAATGAGTTTAGCTAACGTCTGTTTCAGCTTGTGTAAATTAATAATTTTACTGTTGAATGAGTATGTTACGTTTGTGCACCAGAGTTCAACCAGTGTCTGTGTGTGTCTGTATGTATATTTATATACAGAAGTGATTGTCATGCGTAGTGTTAAGAGCATTCTTTTGTGTCATTTATATATATAGGTGATGTATATAGCATAATGACATGTTTATTCTTGGCTACGTATACATATATAGCAGTCGATAACAGAGCATAGGCTTACGAAGATTGTTATGATGTAATCTTTAGCATAATAAATATATCCTTGTAAGCTGTGTGTGGTAGCGTTGTCCTTTATCATGTCTGATGTATAGTTGATTATATGCGATAAATTATATCCCAGACAATGTTTCGCAAATTCACGTTGTATCCTAAATATGTGTATTTTGTTCCGTTGACGCGTAAGATAATTGTGCTTATACATGTTCTTGTATATTGACTAGTTCTGTAAGTAAGCTGGTAACCGTTTATGTATGAATTTAAAGTAGAAGTGTAGTATATGTATCTTTAGTAAGACTTCAACTTTTAAAATAGAGAGTTTTTTAAATAATGGTTCCGTGTATGCATTGTATTTACTTACATATATTATTATAATAGCTTTCTTTTGTAGTTTAGTTATCCTATTACACTGGTAGCCCCAGATCGTTAAACACTAATTTAACTTTGGTAATATTAGTTTGTTATTAAGTATAATTTTAATATGTCAGGGGAGGATTTGCTTCAGCTTGTTTGTAATTCCAATTGTCCTAGAGCATTATTTGCTATTTTTCAATATGTTTGTTCCAGCTTAGACGTGTGTCTAATGTTATAACTAAAAAAAATTAAGTGTTACACTATTTAAATGATTGCACCATCTATTATTAAGGAGGGTACTATCAGGTTTTTATTCGGCATATAAAAAAGTCATATATTTCGTTTTGTTGATGTTTAATGATAATGTTTTTAATTTAACCATTCTAATATATCATTTCTTAATATTCAGTTTCTGCATTGGTTGTATCCTTTGTAACGGACTCAAACGTCCTTACTAACGAAGTATCATCCACATACGTAATTAATTTATATACAGTAATGACTTGTGAGAAACCATTAATAAAAATATTATGTATCTATATATATATATGACGTTGTTATGCTTATATTTATGAACAGTTACAACTTTAATTGGTATATGTTTATTTTACTTGTTTCTATTATTTGCCGTAATACATTACAATTCAAATTTGTATCAGCGCTGGGGGCCCCTATCCATGTTGCTATAAATATCCGACTTATGAATAGCATGTTTAATTTTTAATAAGGTTTCATTAGTTTCCATGTGTTTCTTAGTTGTTTTTTGGATTTGATTGTTTGTTTTACGAGAATACCTGCAGTGCTTTCTAATATTGTTTCGTTTGTTTGCAAAATAATGATCTGTTAACATACCTTGTCTTTCTGAAAATCTAGTTGGTAGTGTGATTTGGGGATATATGCTATGTGGTGTAAGAAGGTCAAAGAAGTTACCAAACGGTTCATTTTCATTTCGCTTTAGCAGGTTTATGTTATAATCACCGGCAATGAATAAATCGTGTCTTATTTGGTGTAGAGAAAATAGCATCATCGTTGAAAATTCTGGTATAAATTGTTGCGGTTTATCATTTAGATTTCACGGGGACCTGTAATAGTTCCTACTAGCACTGGTTTGGTCATGCCACCCTGACTTTAATAATTAATCCTTCCCAAAGTTCATAATAGTTTATATTTTGAATAACTTCGTATGTATATTTTGAATTTACGTATATTACGTATATCTCTTTTTACTGCATGTTTTCCCTGTGTAATACAATTAAATCATTCAGCTGAATATGTGAAAAGTCATCATTGTTAGCTATACAGCCTCTTTGCAGGCATATGACACTAAGTTTAATATTTTCAGTTTGTTTATTTCTCGACGAATTTATCTATTTCGGTAAATTTAATATTAACAACAAAAAGACTATACGGCATGAGGAACCACGCTATTTCTGGTGAAGCCGGCGCACAGCAGCTGCCTCCGGCGGAGAGCTAGGAGAATTAATCTACGAGATGCGACAGCACCGCTTGGTGCAGCGCACCGAATTGTTCAAATCCAGAAACAAAAATACTGAGAATGTTTTTTCGTTTTCCAAAATATGCCGAAATGTACATATATTTGAGGATGATTGTGTTATAATTCACTGTTGACATTCGTGATATTTTATAACTGATGAAATCAATCGAAGAATTCACTTGCTCAAAACATCAATCCTACGGCTACGCATGTACACTTACATACTAATATACAGTCGCTTTAGTCGAGAATACTTTTATGTTCACCTATATGTACCAATTGGCTGAAAAAGAGAGTATAACAAGTTTTGTATGTAGCGTACGTGCAATATTTAGGGCTTTTGTAAATAAATAAAAATCTGGATAATTTTCTGTATACTCCGAATCCTACTGGTGTTACGAGGATGTCAACAGGCAGTGCCGCTAATTCCAACGGGCGAAAATCCATTACAACTATGGTTAAGACGATTTGCAACTAACATTCATGTATATATAACTTTGTTCCTATATACATATGTACCAATGTCTCATTATTTAGAACTCTTGTGGTAAGCTAATCTGTGGGAGATGTTTCTTTCTGCTCGTTCTTTTACCCAAATTGGAGATTATCGACAGCGGTTCCGCTGTTTCAAACGGACAAGAATCATTTACGGTTAGGGATATCAAATAATCAACAACAACAAATTATGTGTGCAGATGCCGACAATGGGTGTAACTTAGCAGACGAGCGGATTTTCTTAGCAAGCCATCAGAGTATGTGTTGCATTTATTTATCAACAATTTCCTTCGTGCTGTCCTGAGAAATAAAAATAACAAATTCACCAGATCAAGAAGGAGAAACAGGAAGGGACTGACGTTCTCAAAAGTGTAAGAACTTCAGTTCGGTTTTCACACGCCCAGGACAGCGGAGTGCAGCGGGCATAGATATGCGCCCAATATATTTCGACAATAAAAATATACACGTGCCAGTTTTGAAGATTGTTTGATGGCGTACACAAAATGTGAAACCGGCTTGCAGCAGTATTGAAAAGTTATCGCCGCTGCGTAGTTCTCCTAGCTAGCCGCCTAGCGGCGCCACTAATTGCGCGGCTTCACTTTTGGTACTACAAGTGATAGTATGCGCCAGCCGCACGTGCGGTCGTCGCACCACGCCTGACTGCGTGCGAGCTATGCCATAATGTCAACATCAGTAACACGGTGGTGATGCACACCTGAAATGTGCATACTTTCGACGGACTAACAATACACTGTACACCATGCCAAAACATACTGATTCAGAGATGACTGAAATTCGTCCGTCCCTCGACTTTCTCTGCAAATTGTTTCACAAAATCAAGGAAATAAACAATGCCACAGACAAACGAATCGCCGAGTTGCTCGAAATCATAAAATCAAAAGACGAAAGAATATGCAAATTGGAAGCGCAAGTGAATGACCTGGAACAAAACTCAAAGAAAAAAAACATTATCGTCACCGGGTTTAACATTCACAGTTACGCGTCAACCGCTACGTCAACAACGCCCAGAACGCGCAGCTCCACATCGACCAACGCAGATGAAACGCCGACCATCAGTGAGAGCACCACGATGATGACGAACTTCGTCGATTTTGCCCGACGAAAGTTGAACATCTCGCTCGCGCCACACTTCACGGCGATCCACGACTTACCACCGCGGCGTGACGGCAAGCGGCCGATCATCGTACAACTTCATTCAGCAGAAAAGAAGACCGAGATTATGATGAAACGGAGTACGCTGAAGGGAACTTACATTTATTTGAACGACCACCTATCATCTTTGAACAGCGAGCTGTTCGGGCAAGCGAGGCAGTTGAAGCGCGATAACAATATCCACAGCGCGTGGATACATAACTGTTGTGCTTACATCAAGGTACAAAAACTTAAAGTGAAGAATCGTTGATTTGGCCAGGGTCTGAACAGTGCTTACCGACATTAATTCGCAATGCTGTTGGACACGCGAAAATTTGATGATGACGTAAATAGTATTCATGGTGGAAATACATGTTTTATTAATTTTAACTCGCTTAGTTTGAATGCAAATTTTGAAAATATTCGTAATTATCTGGATTCACTTAACATAAATGTCGACGTTATTGCTATCTTTGAAACATGGGCGGAAACCGATCAGATGTCCCGGTTTCAATTACCAGGTTATTCATCTTATCACATTGTAAGGGGTTAAAGATTACTGCTTAAACTAAAGGCCCATGGAAATGGTATAATTAACTGGATAAAAAAATGGCTGATTGACAGAAGACAACGGGTAGTTGTTGATGGGGAGGCTTCAAACTGGAAATCAGTTTTGAGTAGGGTTCCACAGGGATCAGTACTGGAACGTATATTATTCTTAATATACATAAACGATTTGGACGATGATATAGCTAGCAAGGTGTTGAAATTTGCAGATGATACAAAAGTGTTTAGAAGTATTAAAAGTGATGGAGATAGACAGCATTTACAAGATGATCTTGACAAGTTGATCAAATGGTCTGAAAAGTGGCAAATGTTGTTCAATTTTTGGAAATGTAAATGCCTTCACACAGGACATGGGAACAAATATGTAGAATATACAATGGGGGGAACTGTACTAAGTACTACTGTAAAAGAAAAAGACTTAGGACTGACAATTAGTGCTGACACGAAGGTTTCAGAGCAGTGTGGAATTGCAGCTTCAAAAGGAAATCAAATCCTTGGATAGATTAGGCGAAATATAGCATATAAAGAAAAAGAACTAATAATACCGCTGTACAAAACAAATAGTTAGGCCTCATTTAGAATATTGTATACAAGCGTGGAGGCCATACCGCAAGAAGGACATAGATATGCTAGAAAGAGTACAGAGGAGAGCGACTAAAATTATACCCAAACTGAGGGATCTTTGTTATGAAAAACTCCTAAAAGAATGTGGTTTAACAACACTAGAGACCAGGAGATTGAGAGGAGATCAGATTGAAGTGTTCAAAATATTGAATGGTTATAAAAATATTGATAGAAATATGTTTTTTTCAGTTAAGAAAGATAGAAAGACTAGAGGACATGAAGTTACATTAGTAAAGGCAGTATAGATTAGACGTAAGAATGTTCTCATTTTCACAAAGCACTGTGAATGAATGGAACAGATTATCTGATGATTGTGTGGTTGCTAATAGTGTGAATATGTTTAAAAATAAAATCGACACATACCTCAGAAGGGCTGGATATATGTAGATAAAAGGGTTGGACTCTCGATAAGCCAAAGGGCTTCCTTGTCCACCTGCCATCTAGGGTTCATTCTCTGGATGGCAATCTTGTTAAATCTTGTTAAACAAGGTGGTGGTGTGGCACTATTTGTGAAAGATGATCTAGATTGTTTTAGTATATCCAGTAAATCAAGAGTTATCAAGGATGTGTTTGAATGTGTTACGATTGAGTTAAAGTTAGCCAACTGTAGACATGTGGTAAGTGTTTGCGTATATAGAGCACCTGGGTCTGACATTACGTTATTTTGTGACAACATTGACCTTTTATTTATAAGTTGTGACTAAGAAAACGCTATTTATCTGTGGTGATTTCAAAATAGATTTATTGAAATATGAATCACATGGTGGTACCAAAAATCCCAGATTTTATGTTCAATTTTGGTATGTACCCACTAATTACTAAGCCTACTATAATCTCGAATGTATCGGCAACACCTATTGATAATATATTTGCCAACGATATTGATGGTGATATCAGGAGTGGATTACTCATTACTGATATAAGCGATCATTTGCCCGTTTTTTTATTTGCAGGTATGGTGGTAGTCGATGTAGTCGTAGTTGTCCAACTTTATACAAACGTCATACAAGTGTTGAAAATATTAATGCACTAAAAGCTGCGGTGAACGCGCATCCGTGGGACTCGGTGCTTTGTCACACAGATATCAATGGGGCATACAACGATTTTCTTAACGATTTCACAATGCTGTATAATCAATACTGTCCACATCGCCTAGTTAATAATAACAATAAGCGTGAACATAAAAACCCTCGGCTCACGAATGGTCTCAAAAATGTGTGTCGGAAAAAAACGTCATACAAACAGTTTCTTGCTAATAGAAATACGTACACAGAAACGAGGTATAAATCGCATACAACTAAACTAACAGCCGTCATACGATATGTAAAACGATACGATTACAGTAAGTTATTGTGAGAACACCGGAGCAACGATTGCTAACACGTTCAATAAGTACTTTATTGGACCAGAGTTAGCCAAACAAATTGAAACTCCACCAGGAGTGTCAGTTCTTGATTACATGGGCGAACCCAATGAACATTCTATGTTTTTAACACCAACTAACAGAGACGAGGTTATACGCACCGTCAATAGTTGCGGAAATAAATTATCTGCCGATTGTGACGGCGTTACGATAAGTCTCTTTAAAAATATAATTGAATGCATTTCTGAACCTATGACACATATATGTAATCTGTCGTTTAACAGTGGCGTTTTATCATTCATAAGATGAACACAACTAACGTAATTCCCTTATTTAAATCTGGTGAGAAACATTTGTTTACCAACTACAGATCGATTTCACTTCTACTACAATTCTCTAAAATACTCGAGAAACTGGTTAATTATCGACTTCAAAACTTTGTGAATGTATCTTAAATTCATGTCAATATGGGTTCAGAAAAAGCTTGTCAACTGCTCATGCTTTAGTAGAATTGCTTAATGATATCACAAATTCGTTAGAACATAAGAATTGTGTATTAGGCGTTTTGATATATCTGAGAAAAAAAATTGATACCGATGACCATAAACTGCTGTGCAAAATACTAGAACGCTATGGCATCCGTGGAAATGCATATAATTGGATTAATAGCTTCTTAGCTAATCGTAGCCAATTTGTAAACATTGACGGCTGCAGGTCAGACACTCAAAGAATAACATGTGGAGTTCCACGAGGTTTTTTACTTGGACCGAAGTTGTTTATTCTGACAGACAGACAGACAGACAGACAGACAGACATACAGTATTTATTTTGACCATCATAATCACATAAACTACAACATAATATTCATTGTAAGGTCAGGGAGGCTCCCCTTAAGATAAGTATATGCCGCTATCATGGGAGCCACCCTACTGATGTAACCTAATTATATGATTATCACGTGATCAACTATATATGCATACATATATGTGTATACATAGTATATACATAAATTAGTTTAAACAAATGCCAAGTACTGTCTTGTTTAATAATAATAATAATAATAATACGGTATTTCTTTAGCGCTATTTCCCACATAGCGGATCGATGGGCTGTACAAGCGATAAAATAAATGCATACTAATAATATTATATTAAAAACTAAATACTGGTTTTAAGACATATAATGCTGAACATTAAAATATAAACACTAATTTTAAGACAAATAATACTAAAATTATTTAAAAAAGTCCGTCACGACGAAACAATTTAAATTAATTAAAATGCATAATAAAAAGATGAGTCTCTAAAGACTTTCTAAACCAATACAGTGTCACTGATGCACAAATGTCCACCGGTAGTTCATTCCAAAGTCGCGGTGCTGCTGCGCCAAATGCCGAGTCGCCGATGCATTTCTTCGTGATGCCTTGGTGCAGTGTTGGCGCATGGTCCTGGCGTTGGCGTCCATCACGCTCTTGTGGCTGCACAAGTTCTGCCATATAAGACGGCGCTAAACCATGAATACATTTGTAAGTCACCACCAACACTTTGAATACAATTCGACTCGCAACCGGCAACCAATGCAGTTCCTTTAACACTGGCGTTATGTGGTCATGTCTGCTGGTGCGTGTTACTAGTCTGGCTGCTTTTTTGATTTAAGAATGACACATGTAACAGTAAGAAATGTATAACAACATGATTCATAATTCTTAATAAAGAATTTTTTTTATAAGTGGAAAAAAACATATAAGCTATGTGTAGAGACATTTTATCATCGATGATATTTAGAGTATTGTTAACAGTTTGTATAATGTTGTGTCTGTTGTATTTGTGTGCATATTGATGATTAACTTTGGGAATAAATCAGTTGTTTTACCACGTGTGTTGTATTGGTGAATTGCAAAGTTATATGTGTATAGAATACGACTGAAGTATTCTGATATAAGCTTGTTGATCAATTTGTAATACAATTTGATCTGTTGGAGTCTGTTGATGTCATCCTGCTTAAGACATTTACATTCTTTGAAGATGGGATCTGTGTGAGAATTGTATTTACTTGAAGTAACTATTCGCACTGGTTTCTTTTGAAGTTTAAAAATGCGATGGGCTTAATGACCCCACACCAATATGCCATAATTAATATTGGGAAGAATGAGCGAATTATATATTATAGATGATATATTCTTAGGTAGTACATGTTTAAGTTTAATTAAAATTAAAATTATTTTATTGATTTTATTCTCAGTTTTGTTTATATAGCTGTTCCAATTTAGGTGTTGGTTTATGGTGATATATACAAAATTAAATCATTTACACATTCAACATTTGTCCCATCTATTTCTATTTTAGGAAGTTCGATTTCTTTTTGGGGCATGTAAAATAAAATGAATTTAGTTTTTTTAATGTTAAGAGAAAGTTTGTTTGCCTTTAGCCACCTGCGTATATTTTATAATTCTTTATTTATGTTTTGATTTTGGACTTGGCAATCCGGATATTGGAATTTATTCAATGTACTAAAACGAGTGGTGTCGTTTGCACACATTATGAAATTTAAATGATCACTCGAAAATATATGTAATTAATATACATAATAAATAGAAGAGGTCCTAGAATAGACCATTGTGGGACACAAGTGTTTATGGCAGCTTCTTCCGAATTGTAATCGCCAAGTTTCTATATTCTGTATATCAATGACATGTGTAATGTTTCTAAATTGGTAACATGTATTTTGTTTGTTGATGTCACGAACATCTTCTGATCTTCCAAAGAAAAAAATAGCTTGAAAATATTCTATGCAATGAATTGCAATTATGGTTCTCGGTCAACAAATTGTCATTGAACATAGCAAAAACAAAATACATGTTATTCTCTGGTCGAGCACGTCTATATGTTATAAGTATCAATATAAAAAATACACATATATCAAGAGTGTGTGTAACGAAATTTATAAGAGTGATTATTGACGATTCGTTAAATTGGAAAGACCATATCAGTCGAATACAGACTAAACTTTCAATCAGTGTTGGTATCATGTATAGATGCAGCAACTTGCTTAACCGCCATAGTATGTACATGTTATACTCCACCCTGTTTTTGACGTATATATTGTTCTGTGTGGAAATATGAGGAAATACGTATTCAACTAATTTGCACAGCATAACTGTGTTACGAAAGAAGGTACTACGGCTTATGCACCATGCACAGTACTATGACCACACGACTCCATTGTTTTATGAAGCACACGTTGTGAAGTTTACAGATTTGGTACAATTTAGAATAATACTGTTCATGTATGAAGCTCACAAAAAATGAATTGCCGTTAATTATTCAAAGGTTATTTGCTAAGTGTGACAATAAGTACTGCACACGACGAGAAAATCAGTTTTCCCGAACCCGGGCTACAACCAATAGAAGGTATATGTCTTTAATTGTCTATGGAACAAAACTTTGGAACTCATTGAATGTCACTTTTACCAATATTCGTTCGTATCATTGTTTTAAAGTACACTATCACAAATATTTACTAGAAAGGTATTGTCAACAGAAGTAATATCATCGCAATGTATAGTTTCATGACGAACCAAATCATAAGCACTACTATTCGTTTGTATTTTGTTTTGACATTCACATCAAGTAAAAAAAAATGTTACAAATGTCAACAAAGGAGTAGCATAACAGTAGCTTTACTTCAATGTTGCTTCATACGTTTCACCAAATGTTTTGTATACTTAAGATGTACTTTACTTAACATGTACTTTAAAGTGTTTGCTGACTCGTTTGAATAAAATGTTGATTGATTGATTTTGATTGATTGCATTTAGGCTGAGTGGTTCTTCTTGCCGTATATTCTTTTTGTTAATAGCTTGTGTATTTGAAGCTATTATATTAAAACAACTGTTTTCTTTTTTTCGTAAGGTAATGTATGCATCTGAATCGTAAATATGATGACAGTTGCATAAGATTTAATTCGTTAGTTTGAGTTGTATTATCATATAGAATATTATTGAAATCGTTTTCCTGTAGGCCGCCTAAATAGTCGTCAGATGTAATTTCGTAGTCGAAGATTGTATACTAATATTGAGCAGTAAAATATGCATGTGACGATTTGAATGTCCCTTATTTGCATTGGTTGTCACTATGTTGTAAAATGTTCCGTAATGATTACTGCATCCGTGCTCATCTGGGGAGATTCAAATCTGGCAGTTTGTGTGGTGCGCCACTGGAGATGAATATTGGCTTAAACTTAATGGTAGAAGTTATGCAATAACGGCTGTCAGTAAAGAGATAGAAGTGTACATACACGTTTATTATTATACATATTGTGAAATGTATCGTCATACCTCTCTGTATAATAGTAAGCAAATACAAAAAGAATTGTCCAATGAAACAATGCACTAGAATGCATGGCTTGTTTCCATTTGTCTTCCATAATATATATTATATGATAATGGGTATATGAAAAATGTTGTATTCTCTATTGTATTCATTGTAATATTGCGATGTGTTTATCTTAATCTACACATGCTGTATCCATGGGACACAATTCCTTAGCATTGTCGATCCCAAATAAACAAAACATCGTAACTGTGCCCACTCTATCACAAAATAAATAAAGTTGTGCAATTCAGGCCACATCAGGTTTACGATACTTCAATACTGGCCCAGTTCGAGTATTCTGGTGTTGTAATGTATCCGTCACTTTTTTTTATATAGTTCTTTTAACACGGAACACGTGACAAGAAATGTCCAATCACCTAATCCCGGACCGTGCCTACTTAATGTTACCGCTACGTTTCCATTCTAGCTACATCGAAAACACCCCTACTGTAGCAATGAGCTAATCTTAGCTAAGGTGAATGCCAGAGAACCTAGACAAATAAATTGCATCAGACCTCATTGGACCAACTACAACTACTACAGGTTATATGTGTCTTTATTTACTATTCCTCAGATTATATTGTTTCAAAATAAAAGGACAGAAATATATTCTGACATATACACAAGTAGCAAAATGCTGCATACACCTTCTATTACCTCAGTATTTCGCGTCCTTTCGTTCACATTACTAGCTTTATTTACGCTTATGATGTGTTAGGCATGGAATGATAAATTATGGCAATATAATTTTTTTTAATTATTAGTATTGTTATTATTATTCTCTGCCGACAACGTCTTCATACACTAGTGGAGTAGACGACCCCAGTTCACTGCCCTAAAGCAGCTAACCTACAGTCTTGTCGGGAGATGGGCCGTAGCGGAGGCAACTTGGAGCCATATGTATCAGTTGAGTGGTTTGGGTAGATCAATGCTGCAAGCCACCCCTCGAGGCTGCCTGACAAACAAGGGAGCTACCATCTCGCCCACACCCAACCAATCCTACCCGGTAATTACAGCGTGGCTAATAAATAATAAAAACATAATTTATTCATACACTAGTATCCAGAGTATGACTCTGTTCAATAGTGTGTACACTGTACAGAGTCGATAAAATGAAACAACATATACGTACATAAGACGTAATGATGTAATCGTAGATTTACCTTACAAATACATTTTAAAATAGCATCGTTAAAAAATACGTTATGGCTATACGTGTTGTATATAAAATAAATAAATGAGGTTACTTATTTATAAAAAGTGAGACTGGAATAGTAAAGTTGTCAACCAAATTAAAACTCAATTAAAGTAAATTAAATTATAAATAAATCAATGCCATGGGAAGATGGCCTTAAAACAACATGTTACACAGTAAAAGCGAGTTTAAAATGGTGTGTATTGAGGCGTGCTTTGAAAGCGTCCAGTGAGATGATCAGCCGCAGTTCCTCCGGCAACGCATTCCACACAAGTGGTCCGGCTGGAGAAAAAGATCGCCGGCCATATCGCACCAGGTTGTTTCATGGCACAGTCAGAAGGGCGCGGCCTGGAGATCGTAGCGACCGGCGTGGCACGTAGCGAGTGATCAGTGACGCAAGGTAAGTGGGTATCTGGTTGTGAAGGCCGTTGAAGACAAGGGTCACTATATTATACTCTATGCGCCACTTCACCAGTAACCAATGAAGAAATTTAAGTCACGCGGTGATGTTCTGATACCGGCGTAGTTGTGAGGCTTACGCGTATTTTGGCGATGCGGAACAGGTGGAAGTACGCGCCACGGCAAGCTTTTGATAGTTGGCCGACATTTCTAGCTGGCTGTCAAGACACATCCAGTATCGCATGCAACCATCTTTACAGGTATCGAAGCGCCACAAACACTGATAACAGTGTCGAAAGTTGGCGCCCGTACAACGGAGGATCGAAATATGACAGCCTCGGTTTTATCCTTGTTGAGCAGAAGTTTGTTGATGGTTAGCCACTGTTTGAACTCGCGCGCACATTCGTCAATGCGTAGAAGTGCGTGTAAAGATATCGGCGAATGGTAGTCAGTATATATTGAACAGCACAAAACCGAGAACAGACCCATGTGGAACACCTTGTTGTGTTGTTCTTTGAGCAGATGTATTTTGTCTTATCTTTACAACATTTGTTCCACCAGATATAAAGTAGACCACTTGAGCACTTTGCGACTCAGTCCAATATCAACTAGTCGCTGCAGCAAAATGGTGTGATCCAGTGTGTCGAAAGTAGCACTGAGATCTAACAGCACTAGTACCACTCCGCGCCGTGCATCAATTACTTGAGTCAAGTCTTCGAGGATACGCATGTGAGCGGTCTCGGTACTGTGGCTGAGGCGGTGATCACTCTGAAACGGGTCATTGAAGTCATTCGCATCTTTCATTTGTGTCTTATCGTTCCTTAGTCTTCGACACAAAACTTACTTGTGATAACGGACGATAGTTCGTGAGTATGTTAATAATAATAATAATTATAATAATAAAACTTGATTTTGACACCGTCAAATCCGAGACGGTTGCCCCGTTCACGGGTGTGTACAAGCATTAAAATACTAAATAGCTTAAAATTATAATTAGTCCAGGTAAATAACACAATAATAATAACGATAGGCTATAAAATATGTTAAAACTGTAGAATGTTCTTCTGTGTAAATTATTTTAAATACATATATTTACAAATTAAACTGCATTCGTTAAAAGTAATATTAAATGTGTGAAATATAAAAAACACTAATATCATGAATACTACAATGATAATAAATAATGAATACTACAATGATAATAAATAATGAATACTACGAAGATAGTAAATAATAAATACTACAATGATAATAACTAAGATAATATGTAATATGTGTGTTAAAGTCGTGGTGTTACTGAATGATGTTTCATATTCTGCGGTACGACGTTTGATTGTAGGGATGCATTGACTGTGTCACTAAGCATTGGTGCGAGGAAGTCGATGTTGTCATTCAGCACGCTTATCGGCATTGGATCTAAATCGCACGTCTTAGTGGTAGATAACCGTACGATACGTATGATATCCTTCCTCGTAGCGGGAGTGAATATATCGAGATTTGCGCATGTGCTTCAGCACTTTGCTTTCGTCGTTCGAAGGCGTTCTGCTCAGCGTGCGATTCGACGATACAATGTGTTCATCCTCGTAAACTATGGGTGTGACTACGTACACTACCCCTGACTACTACCCTAAGCATTGTATTGAAGTTAGCTTAATCAAACTCATAATTGACTTCGCCGTACCACTCGTGAGAACAGTGCAGACACACGTCCGACTCGCGCCCAATTTCCAGGAATCCCAAATTAATATTACCCATTCGACCAGTCTCACGAGTCGCTGAGCAGCTTTGTGTACTCAAATAATTACGTCTACTGTCCAAACAGTCCACGACGATCACTGGAATTTTACGGTAAGCGATTTTATTGGCTGAGCTTATTTTTAGAGTTTCAGCATGTAGTTTACCAGGGGGTACTGAGACTGATGTAATCAGCATCGCCCCCTGGCGGGCGATGACGGCTGAATCATCAAGCGAGTCCGCTAGCTGAGTTGGTGTAGATCGGCCAAGCATGGCGTTCGTTACACAGAACATTTGTTCCATGTTATGGCCGGCTTCTTTTATCAGCATGCAATAGTGACTCGAATTAGCGGCACTGTGTTTTCGTCGGTAGTCATCTCGTAGAGTCGTGAAGATTTGTCTGTGTACACCGAGTTTATCTTTTCGCCATTGGCGTTCGGCGCGGCGGAGGTTGGTTTTCTTTCGCGTGTTTCTTGATAATATTCGCGATTACGATGTTGTAAGTGTCAATTCATCCCAGGGAACAAGAGATAATGTTTTAATGAACACGTCTGCCAGTGGGTGAAGTGTAAATTTGACCAGTCCTAAGAACTGGATATCGCGCTGTCTAAGAATTTACGTTTTAACGTGAAAACACCTGAACGGGACAGAACGAGGGTCGAGATCCAAAGACATCGCATTCGTCACGCTCGTCTCAATTGCGCACGTCGCACCCTGTTTCTCTCGTCTCGACTGCGCTTGTCTCGACCAGTTGCGCTCGTCTCAGTTGCGTACCTCTCTCGCATTCTCTCACTGGTGTGCGCGCCTCCACACTTTTTCACAGTGTACTGACAAAATTACGGATTAACTTCCATGCATGTTCCGTCCCAAACGGATACACAGCTAAGTCATGCCTAGCAGTCTACGACCAATGTAAGTAACTTCATTTTAGAATATTTGCAAATTGTTTACTACGTATTATCATGCCATTGTATTTTTTACTAAATCGGTACAGATATATTATAGACAGACATACATAGACAGATATATTTATTTATCAAATTGTATACTAAAATTATGACATAATAATAATAATGTTAATAACAATTATATTTTGGTATAACAGTAACAATGTGAAATTCCAAATGAGTGTCACATTGAATGTACAACTTGAATATGGGAGACTCCTATTAAGACTATATAGTCTTTAGAGGTATATGGTCAACGAGTTGATTTAACGTGTATTTCAGCTTGTGTAAATTAATAATTTTACTGTAAAATAAGTATGTTTCGTTTGCGCACCAGAGTTCAACCAACGTCTATGTGTATTTATATGTATAAGTGATTGTTATACGTAGTGATAGTTGCATTCTTTTGTGTCATGTCACAAAATAAAATATGGCATTCCTCTCCTGCAGTTAACAACTGTACAGTATGCTGTAAATAAAACAATATGGCGGGATGTAACATCAAGGAGGACAGCAAAGTGACAACTTGGCGTAAGCATTTAAGTCAAATTAAATCTCTCTATGTCACGCCCCTACCTACGAGAGCCAACACGTACATTGCATGCAAACAAAACGTTTTGCTCTTCGGGGTCTTCTGTGTAACCATATATGTCAACAGAAAAAGTAAGTTACCTAATTCAGACAACACACGTAGCGCTAACGTAGGCTGTACACTAAACATGTTTCTAAGGCGCCGGGACCGGCGAGGGGTCTTACGAATAGCTGACCCCCAAAATTTGAGGAGGGGGCTGGAGATAAATTTATCCCCCAATATTTAGAGAACGGTTGTGCATTTTCTGGTGTAATGTTTGTTGGTGGGGCAGGAGATAAGATTAGTCCGCAATATTTGTTGGTGCAATTAAAGATTTTGGAGAGTTTGAAGATGGGTTTCGTTGGCGAGCCTCCAGCGGAAGCTGCAAATCGAAGTTTTCTGTTAGCCTGAAGAGCTTTAAAAATTGTGAACTCCAATATTAATTTCGTTCCGGTGCCTATGTGTTTGATACATCTTTGATTCTATTTGCTTTTATACTTGTTGTGTTAACGTAGTATATATATATATATATATATATATATATATATATATGTGTGTGTGTGTGTGTGTGTGTGTGTGTGTGTGTGTGTGTGTGTGTGTGTGTGTGTGTGTGTGTGTGTGTGTGTGTGTGTGTGTGTGTGTGTGTGTGTGTGTGTGTGTGTGTGTGTGTGTGTGTGTGTGTGTGTGTGTGTGTGTGTGTGTGTGTGTGTGTGTGTGTGTGTGTGTGTGTGTGTGTGTGTGTGAGTGTGTTATTATATAGATTGGCCAAATTTTACATGGTGAGACATTTTTTTTAAAATAAACTATGCATATGGGCTAAAAATGTAAGGTTGGGTGACAAAAAATTGTGGTAAAATTAAAGAAAAAATCCATTTAGAGGAAGAGATCTCTCAAAGCACCGGAAGTTTTTGTAAAAGCACGATCTAGGGACAAATTTTAAAAAGCGATATATCAATATCTACTTAATCTATTTTAATTAAATTTTTACTCTGTTCTAATTTCTATTCATAATAATTATGTCAAGACAATAGAACAACCAATCAGGTTATAAGTATAAATCACCTACAATTGTGAAAATTAAACAAATGTAAAAAAAAATTCATTTTAGAAAACACAGTAATCCATCATAATTGACTACATTATGATTGACTACATTATATAGATAATTTACATTCATTGTAAATCATGTAATATTTTAATAAATTGCATTTAGGCCATTTGGTGTTATTTGAGTAAGTTCTGTTTAAGTAAGCAGTAACTGTTGTAATTTATTGCACTGGTGCTGCTGTAGCCGTGTCGGATGCGCCGCTTCGTACTAGATCTGCAACAAATGTGTGGTTAGTTGGGCAACCGCTTCCTTGTATCGAGAACCTGAACCAACTGCCTACAATTGGTGAAGTTCTGTCGCGAGTTTTCTATGACTTGAAAGTGAAGAAGCTGACGCTGCCTGTAAGCTGCAACAATGCGGTAGGTGAAGTGCTGCGGGTTTGGCATCTGGCTAACATTCCGACGACGCTGAAACCGGATGTTGTCGAGAAGCTGAAGAAACTCTATGAGCAGCATGTAAACACATGCAAGAACAAACGCAGGCGCAGTAAGAGGCAAGCTGAGCTGGAAACTGAGTTTGACAGTCGATTGCTGGAACTGTTTGATGTGGCACATTCAGAGTGTGACCAGCTGATCCGCATTGCTCATGATGTGGAGTTTCTGCAAGATCAACGAAGTGAGAGGAAGACCACAAACATATAGATGTATCTGCATCATCGCAGTCTTCTGAGCGGCCCGAACCAGTTCCCAAAACCAAGAAGGTAGCACGACGCTGTATTGTTGACGACCCGTTGTTTGTCGCTAGTTTGGACAGAACACAAACAACATCACGTCAAGCGATGCATATTGTGACACCTGCATTGATGGCTGTAGGCATTGATGTGTCAAAACTCACTCTGTGTAGAACATCACTCGACACAGCACGTAGAGATGGCCGCGTCGCCATCGCAAAGGCCATTAGAGAGAGTTTCCTCCCGGATGTACCTCTCGTCGCACATTTCGATGGAAAACTATTACCTAACAGGCAAGGTAAAAAATCAAATCGCATGCCCATCGTAGTGTCAAGGAAAGAGGTCGAATAGTTGCCCGGCATTCCACGAATTTCATCTGGCACAGGAGTGAAGATAGGCAACACTGTCGTCCAGTTTCTGCGGGTTTTGGAGGGCGTTGGCGAGCACGTGGCAGGACTATGCTTCGACACAACAT
>CM034531.1:25858539-25998539 GCA_020002185.1 Paraescarpia echinospica | reverse complement strand
ATAGTCGGCACTTAACATTTATCTAGCCCCATATATAAATAAGATATCGGTACCCATGCTAAAATGTAAAAGCATGTACGCATGCACGCACGCCGTCTCAAATACATACAAACACGCTGCGCACACGCTGTACTGCAAAGACTTCGTCACGTCACCTATTTTTAGTTGTCGATGTTTCATATTAGCTGGAGAGTTTTGCACAAAACATATAATGTAAAAACAGACTCAGTGCAATTAAAGCAGTATATGGTTGGTTGCGTGACAATACCGCGATCGTCCTGACGCAACATGGGATCCAACTGTGAAGAATTTTTATTGGTCGACGGTGTCATGTACAAAGGAAGTACGATGGTGAGTCCTTATACACGATAAAGCTCTTACTTCTCACTACGACGATTCTATTTTTATATAGGAAACGAGGATCTATCTTATTGAATTCCATGATGTTTTATTAAATTCTTTGTTTTCTGTTTACGCAAGGTTCCGTTTTATTGCTGTTGTGCTTGAGTGGCGCCCGGGAGTTCGAAGTCCTGGGCCACCTGTCCCAGTTGCCGCTATGGTCAAACGCCACAGCAGGTAAAATGCCGCGACTGGCATTTCGATCATCCATATGTCGTGTCGACATTTTGAGGTTAATTTGGATCTATTACGTGAGTATGTCATGACAGCAATGTATTGGTATTATTCCATAACAAGATTAATACTCTAAGTTTTAGGGAATATGGTTGTATTTCCGCCAGGTGCCGAGGTCCACTCGCCACATTCTATGTTTATTCGCTTCCTTGGTTCATTCGCCTCATATCAAATAACAAGACCAACCAGAATAACAAGCCACTCCAAAACACTGATAGATAATATATTCGCAACAAACTTGTCAAATGTACAGAACGGGTTGTTAATAAATGATTTGAGCGATCTTTTGCCCATTTTTCCAAATAATGTCCATAAAAACTACAGCAATGTAAGATAGAACACAAGGAGATGTGTAGATGAACAGAACATAAATGTTGCGATCAGTGAGCTTAAAGAAACTAATTGGAATGAAATTCTAGAAAGCGAATATATAAATGGTATGTACAATGCATCTACTGATAAGTTGACAAAATTATACAATACAACTTGTCCTATCATTAAACAGAAAACTGTTGTCAAAAGGCCATAGAAGCCATGGATGACCAATTCTTTAATAAATGCATGCACGAAAACAATCAACTGTATAAACAGTTCCTGAAGAAAATATCACTTACAAAATAAGAAAAAAATATATATAAGAACAAGCTGACAGGCCTACTAAGGCACTGTGAAAAACAACACTTTACAGAACTTCTGGAAAAATCAAAGGAAACATAAAAGAAACATGGAAAACTATAAATAGCCTGATTAACAAAAATCAAAACGATCAAAATACCCCACTGAATTTAATAACAATGGAGCCATAGTCACAGGTAGCAAAACTATTGCTAATAGTTTTAACAATTTGTTTGTATATATAGGACCATCTTGGTCGATTGATTTTCCAAAGAGCGAAGATTTACTAGTTATTTTTCTGATGTGGTTGAAGATACTTTGTTTCTAAAACCTGTTACTGAAGAAGAAAGCATTAACCTGATGAATAGAACAAAACGCAAGAAATCTAAAGATCACGACGATATTATCATGTGCTTATTTAAACAACTAATACCGTTTCTAGCAAGACCCGTAGCGCATATTTTTAATACCTCGTTAGAGAAGGGATTTTCCCACATGCTATGACAATTGATAGAGTTATCCCGTTATTAAAAAATGACGATATTAATAATTTTACTAACTACAGACCTATATTTATATTATTGTAGCATTTCTGCTATTTTTGGATGTTTAATCTACTTTCCTGAGGTTTAATTTTATAAATGAGGAAGGTCAAGCCAGTAGATAGACATATTGTTAACCAACCGCCTTAGTTACGTAATTACAGCAACTCGGTTGCAGATGCGCTCAGTGAAGCGTGGTATTCTGTTGCTAGCGTTTTTATGCCAGCAGGTGGTTTCACTGTAATCTTGGAGGGTGTTCCACTATGCTTAGTTTGAATTGTATATTGCTTTAGCCAATAGAAATGATGGAAACCTGTTATATGATGTGTAATTAAGTCCGCATATATAAACGTCTGTTGTACGCATGTCGCCATCTGGGCGCTGGCGAAGGACTGGGACAGATCCAGGGTTGAACGAGACAGGTTGCCCTGCTGCCAAGAGAATGGCAAGGAAAGTCGTAAAGCGTGGTGGGAATCGTTAACGTGGGTTACGTTCCCAAGCTTGTGTGTGTGTGTAATATTCAGTGTCCAGAGTGACTATTCGATCGAACTTCGAAGAAACCATGCCGCCACGTCAGCAGTACTTTGATACAACGTTCCGGTCGGCACCAACGTATTTGCGTCGATGAGCGATAATCGCGACGCGCTCACCCAGCTTGGGCCATCCTCGAACAGCGGTCTCACAGCGACATCGTCAGAAAGCTTGACCGAATGCGACTCGCAGCGGCCGGCGGTAAACGTATACTGCCAGGCGTCGTCATTCGCGCAAACCCGTTCATCCGACTTCAAGACCTCTCGTTCGAATTCGTAGCGGCCGGCAGTAAGCGTCTACTGCCCGGCTTCGTCTTTCAGTTGAACGTATTCAACTGACTTCGCAATCGTCTGCGACCGTGCGATCACTGAACGGACGCGACTCGAGAATTCGCGGCGTACGACGGCAATCGTCAAGTGCCCGGCATCATCACTCGTGCGGCCGAGATACACCGTTCTAATTGTGTTCTGAGCTCGGCGTGTTGACTTCAACAAACGTTCGTATATATTCGAGATGGGACTAGCCCAGTCAATGTCTATTTTCTGATTGAATCTATCTATTATTGGCTGTATTATGATTGGTAGTTATCTGTGTTTTGAAGTGAGGTATTTTTACCCTTGAAGTATTCACATATATATGTAGATATGTGTGTGTGTGTTGTAACAGATTACTGTAATGAGAGTCCGCGATGACTAGTTTTTACTGTGTATGTATATTATGGAAGTTATTCTTAGATAACACTTGGCGCCTAGTGTATGGTCGTGTAGCGGTATAATCCACCTTAGAAAGGAAGTGGAATTTGATAATCGAAAGATTCAGTGTTATTGTTTATTATGTTCTATTAAGATTTGGTTACGGGATTTCTTTATTCTGTTTATTTTGTTAATCGAGATATTTACCAAAAGAAAGATATCTTGTAATAAAGTTTATTAAATTTCCCTCGTTCTTTGTTGCTTGTTCACGATCACCGTTCCTTCTCATATGCGTTGACCTTGATATATAAGAACCCTACTAGACTGAGCCATCTAGTGTACGGAGACCTCGCTAATCCGTGACAATTATCTCATTTTTAAAATATCCTAGAAAAGATCTTCTACAAGAGGATGATGTCATTTATAAATGACAAACAAATATTGTATGAAAGCCAATATGAATTTAGGAAGAATATGTCAACATCACTGGCATCATTGGAACTCGTGGAAGAAATGACTACTTCTGCTGATGATTGTAAACCTACTGTTGGTGTCTTCATTGACCTATAAAAGGCCTTTGATACGTTGTATCACTACATTCCCGTAAAAAAAACTTCACCATTATGGAAAAAGGGGAATAGTTAATATGTGGACATGTAGTTATCTTAGAAATATAAGCCAATCTGTTTGTATTAATGGTAAAACTTCAGAATGCATGTATGTTACATGTGGGGTTCCGCAGGGATCTATATTGGGTTCTGCGTTGTATATCATATATATTAATGATATGTGTAATGTATCATTGTTAATTAAATCAATTGTCTTTGCTGATGGTACTATTTTTTTTATTCGGGTAACAATCTGTCACTAGTGTGTGAAACATTATCAACAGAATTAGACAAATTATACAGATGGATTCAAGTTAATAAGCTTTCCCTAAACATAGCCAAAACACATTTTATGATTTGTGGCAATAGACAAAGTGAAAATAATCATTTGATCAGTATTAATGGTAAGAACATTAATATAGTTTACGTTACTAAATGTCATGGAGTACACATTAATTCCCATTTAAATTGGAATGAACACATTAGCCACATAAAACATAAAATATCAAAAAAATGTATCTGTAATTAATAGGGTGAATTTTGGGACAATACCTGTAAGACACGTATACAACCACTGCATATTATTCAGAAAAGAGCTATTCGGATTTGTGAAAAGGCCGATTTCACGGCTCATACAAGACGAATTTTTGTGCAAGAATTATAATATTATTTTACCAGCAAACATAATTTGGTATTTCCAGAGAGTAACTGTCATCATCATAACATCCGTATGAAAAATAGCAATTTCAAAATCAGATTTAGTAGGACTACTAGAAATGGAATGCATCAATATAAAAGGACCTAAGATGTGGAGTGGCCTGTGTGCTGACATTAAATTGTGCAATTCTCATTATCAATTCAAAAATATGTACAAATCTTTATCATGTTTTGATTTATATTGTTATTATGTGCAAAATAAAAACAACCGCTTTGTCAGTATTAATGGTAAGAACATTAATAGAGTCTATGTTACAGAGATATTTAAACTAACTGAAGGTATGGTAGTTGTACCATACCTTCATGTAGTTTAGAAATATATATCTTTATTTTAAGTTATATGTTGTGTATGTAATGTATCAGTGCAATTCCATAGTGTGGGGCATGCTATTTATAAGTTTATAACTTCTTGCATTTCCCTTCAACATTTTCTTATTGTAATATGCTTAACTATTTTTGTCATTGTTCCACTGTTTATGGTGGATTAGCTTATTAATATGCATGTTTACACCTTATTTGAAATTACACTTTGTACTTATGTTGAATAAATTCGATTCAAATCTACAAAATGCAATGTATTAAAAACACAGGTAGTTATTTCGAGTTGTTTACTGACAAAGTTACGTATTTACTGTCCAGATAACGCAGAAATATGAACTACTCTCCAGAAGGTGCAACCGTGCAAGAGTTTAGAACTAAAATACTACAATGGTGGTATACCTGATGCCCGGACCTTGATTTGTTGCTGCCTACGTGTGTACAAGCTAGTGTGAACACAACATACGTGAGCATGACAAAAACCTGTTGTTTATGAATATGTATATAATACTTGAACCATTAATGGAAATAATGAAAGTAGGTTGTTTGTGTAACGAAAGTGAAAAGTAACACATAAGCTCGTCCCCTTTGATACACGTAACATTTAACATGAATCACACAATATAAATATTACTTAGTTAGATATTGTTTTATTGGCGACAAATCTAACACTAAGGCGTCGCAAATCGAACTGATCTGGTTTAAGGGAACCAATATGCAACACAGCGAGCTCTGCCAGATCTTCTGCAAAAACACTTGATGTTTTTGCCCCTGATACGAGAGTTTCCACGCCTGCACTCGACCCTGCAGAAGCTGAAACGGTTGCTCCTAGCTCGGCATATCGGACGACCGTCATAGGTGCACCTGCTTCTGCAGCCACTACCTTTGCAGTAGCAGTTGCCTTGCGGGCAGTGAACCTCACTGTGATGTGACTCTAAAACAAGCATATTACTTACATACAGTTCACTTACTCACAGTTCTCTTCGACATAACACTTTTATTAAACAATGGCATATTATGTTATTCTTAGCAAGACACGTTTTGAAAAAAAACACCGACTGGAATTACTTTACGACCTATTGCTCAAATTATCTAGGCCACTATGTGCATGCTCGTGGAGGTAATTTAGACTGGATTGGTTCTGTTACATAAATGCGGTTAAATTGTTGTATACCCAAGACGATCGGATTCCTCTGAGTAATGTATCAACAACACTCAGCATAATAACAATAATAATAATGCGTGAACAAGGATACTACGACGTACGTCTGCGAGTTCTACGAAGAAGAGGATTGTCTTCTCTCTTGCTGCGTCCTTTAACAAAAATGAAAAGAAACATGATCTTTGTCGCCTGATATCAAATATATATAGTAAACCGATTATCGTTTGATGGATATCTGAAAGAGAGAGAGAGAGAGAGAGAGAGAGAGAGAGAGAGAGAGAGGGAGAGACTGAGAGAGAGAGAGAGAGAGAGAGAGAGAGAGAGAGAGAGAGAGAGAGAGAGAAAGAGAGGAGGAGAGAGAGAGAGAGGAGAGAGAAAGAGAGATAGGGGGTGAGAACGATGATGATGATGATGATTTATTTATTTATTTATTTATTTATTTATTTATTTATTTATTTATTTATTTGATTTATTTATTTATTTATTTATTTATTGACGATGACGATTTATTTATCGACGATTTATTTATTTATTTATTTATTTACGGATTTATTTATTTATTTATTTATTTATTTATTTATTTGATCGATGATTTATTTTATTTATTTATTTATTTATTTGACGATTTATTTATCGATCGTGAGTGAGTGAGTGAGTGAGAGATAGAAGAGAGCGCTTTAAACAGGATATATACTAGAGGACATACATTGAGGTATCCTCCAAGTGTTCTTGACAATGAGGGTTAGACCGACAGTCATAATACGGAGTGTCAACTATATTACATCGAGATGTTCAGGACATATCCATCATATTTTTGTTATTTTCGGGAAAAAACATAAAAATATTTCATTGCAAATCACAGTAGATACGATTGTAGGCAATAAACACATACCAGACACTTTCTCGCTGACCTCGCCCAGATTAACCGAGGAATCTTCGTCCTAATCAAGGCAGAAACCTCGAAAACACAATTGGTATTAACAATACAGTCATACTTTGTATCAAGAGTTACACGCAAAATTGTAAATACTTGTATGTCATTCTATCGTGTTCTCGAGCGATGGTTAATACGTGCAGTCTTATAACACGTTACACATGTACCGTTCACGTGAATATAGTTTGGTTCCCCAAGCATAATACACCAGCTAGAAGCAACCAACGACATTCATTTTCAGGTCCGAAAGACTCAGGAAGGTGATGTAAACGTGGTTTCTTGACTTTCTAAACAACAAAATGACGAATTCAATATCTGATACATTAGACTACCGTTCATGCGCTGTTACCATCAAAATACTGCGCGGCACAATAATTCCGATAATTGCGTCTTAACAAAGAGAGATTCCAAACGCCCCGATCTCAAGGCGTGGCACGTAGTTCTGTAAAGATCGGGAAGGGAATAAAGTTCGGGGCTCCTGCAAACACTGTGTAATGTTACATTGATAGTGACAACATAGTTACTCACACATTTCTGAACATCACCTGGTTACTACTATTTAAGGCGAAAAAAAAAATGTCCTACCGTATTCTCCAGCTTAACTGCATTGACGTCAACCACAGTGGCCAGCCCCACACACGCGACTAGAAGGATGGCGACGTTGCGCATTATGTCTGTAAAACATAGCAACATGGTGAACGCAATTAAATAAATATAAACCACCAAGACCCGTAGCGTATATGATTGTAGGAGTAAGCTTTTACTACCCCTTTAGACACCCGAATACACATCACAGTGAGGCTCCCGAATACACATCACAGTGAAGCTCCCTCAACAACATCAACTGCAGCCCTTTAATACCTTTAACTGCAGCCCGTTGAGACTTTAATTGCAGCCTCTCGGGCCGGATTCATTTTCCTGAGCCGGAGTGGGTGCGTACGCCCTCATTGCATCTCCGAGCCACCTGACCAGACGACGTTGTATGTCAGATTACATAACATTTAATATGTATGTGGTTAACTTCCAGAATACGTCGAAGCATAACAATTTACTTACCTGAATTAGATACATACAGTTCTTGCAATGAAATGAAAGAAAAGCGTTAGCCTTTTAAGTGTTTCGCAGATATGCCACACGCGACGGGTGTCGCATACTCCACTGTTTTCTTGGTGCCTTGTATTGGACCAGTGCCAACTAACAGTGACAGAAAAACGTCAAACGTATCTTCATAGTTTGTTTAGGCTATTTTGGACTGCTGAGAGTTTTTATATAAACGTTTTTGCAGATCTCTCGCCACACGTCAATAACTATGAACGATTTACTTCGGAGGCGCGTCATTGTTTTCAGTAGGAACGAAGAAACTGCAGCCTAGACACCTCCTGTTTCACAAGACTGGATTCGTATGTTTGTTACCAGGCACCTACGTATCTGAGTAATAACGTAGGTATTGTGGGAACCAGCGAAATATCAAAAGGCAGGAGAAACTCGTAAATAGCAGAAACCGTACCAGTGTACTCTCATACGCAGAATATACACTGTTTTTCAAAGTCTGGCTAGGTGGTAGGGTTTTCCATAGTTTACCTATTGAATAAAATGTGGAGGAGTGATCTAATAACATAGGTCCTGTATTTTGGTAGATGCTGGCAAGCTGACATAATTACTGAATTATTACACGTTAAGTGTATCATAAGTGACAAGAGTATTCCAGTACATGTCCACCGATACCTCGTCTAGCAATTCAGTCCATTATTAGCGACACGTAAGAAGCGATGTTTTGAATAACCGGAATGTAGTTCCATTGAGAAATACCAACCAGACACTGTCATTTTAAGCAAAAAATTGTTTTTGGACTGTGTGAGTGTGTATGTTTGTGTTTGTGATGTGTGTGTGTGTGTGTGTGTTAGTGTGTTAGTGTGTATGTGTTAAATGTAAATGTACCACTCGGGCGAACAGTGCAGACACTCGTTCGACTCGTGCCCAATTTCCAGGAATCCCAATATACTTAACCATTCGACCATTGTCACGAGCCGCTGAGCGGTATTATGTATTCGAATAATTACGTCTACTACCCAAACAGTCGACGAAGACCACCCAGAAGACCACTGAATTTTACGGCAAGCGATATTATTGGCTGAGCTTATCTTCAGAGTTTCGGCAAGCGATCTGCCAGGGTATTGAGACTGATGTAATCAGCAGCGCCCCCTGTCGCGCGAGGATGCCCCATCATCTTTTGATGTTAGTTGAGCCAAGAAGCGGAGAAGCTGAAGTTACGACGGTAGAACAATTGTCTACACCATTTGGCTCGGCTGCCTTTGGCGTTTTGTGTCCCCCCGACTCGAAAATAATTAAAATATGTCCGAAATGTCTTACATATGGCAATATAGTATCAATATACAATCAATGCTGTTACAGTCATTCTAACAACTGTTGTCGAGATCATTTGAGTATACTTCAACGTCCTCCCCTAATCTCTCTCTCTCTCTCACTCCTTTCTCCGTCACACCCTCTCTTTCTCTTTTCTTCTCTCTCTCTCTCTCTCTCTCTCTCTCTCTCTTTCTCTTTCTCTCTCTTCTTTGGTGTAAGTTTCGCCGCCTTTTGAAATGTGGTGGGTGGAGCTTAAGACATGAATTTTGAAAGTAGCACCTCAATCGGTTGATGGGTGAACTGCGTCGACGAACCAACATTGCTCGCCAGGTCTGTGTATTGATTTTTAGGAATTATTATCCGGAAACCATCTATATGTTTGAATATATGTTTCAATGTGTAGTATCCTATCGTTTAGTATTTATATACAACAGTTGACCATGTATGTAATTATGTGTATTACCAGTCCATTCTAATAATACTTCCACGACCATACATATATATCACATTTTGCAACCAAATTTCATTGGTTAAAAATACGCTATCAACTATTACTTAGCATTGATCAAGTTGCATGTAAAATAAACAAAAACACTACCCATTTTTTTTTAAAGTATATATTTTTTTCGCGAGAACATATGTATAAAAACGTATGTAATGTAAATGTCTCAAAACCGGACGACAGTTCAATTGACTGCTGGGGGGAGAGGTCGCTGTTAATGCTGAGGTCGTTCGTGCAGATGTTGGTGCTCCAGTGCCGGCCGTCCAAAATGCGCAGCTAAGAGTAACGACGACCACACATGTAGGGCCGTGTGCATGAGAAGCAACTGTAACATCAGTGGCAGGTGCCTCAAATGCCATTGCAGCGTATGGGGTAGAGCTTATTCCCGCCGATGTAGATTCCCGTAAGAGATAGAGTTGCAATGCAGTGATTATGGATTTTTTTGACATTAAACATATTGCAACTTAGTGTTGTTTATCGTGTGTGATTACTGTAACAATGAGAAAGGCTATGTATTTCTAAATATCTCTTTCTGTACATACATAAACTACTTTCTTTATATATCCGTGTATTACAATACTCGCGTATTTCTGTATGCATAAACAAAAAACATACTATTTCCATCGTAGATTCACGCACAGTGTCTATGTATATGTGGTTACAAAAACAATACAAATATGCTACCTTCATTAAAGATTTACGTATTATATCAACATCCGTAAACAACATGTTTTCATCAGACTCAAGTATGATGTTATATACAACAGTTGACCATGTCATGTACCATTATGTGTATTACCAGTCCATTCTAATAGGTACTTCCACAATAATGACCATACATATATATCACATTCTTGCAACCAAATTTCATTGGTTAAAAATACGCTATCAACTATTACTTAGCATTGATCAAGTTGCATGTAAAATAAACAAAAACACTACCCAGAACATTTTTTTTAAAGTATATATTTGTTTTCGCGAGAACATATGTATAAAAATTCGTATGTGCAATGTAAATGTAATTACACAATTAATTCTCAAAACCGGACGACAGTTCAGACATTGACTGCTGGGGGGAGAGGTCGCTGTTAATGCTGAGGTCGTGGTATCGTGCAGATGTTGGTGCTCCAGTGCCGGCCGTCCAAAATGCACGCAGCTAAGAGTAACGACGACCACACATGTAGGGCCGTGTGCATCTGAGAAGCTTAACTGTAACATCAGGTGGCAGGTGCCTCAAATGCCATTGCAGCGTATATTTTTGGGGTAGAGAGATTTCTTCAGAAAGGAATTCCCTACATAACATCGATTTTAGCGTCAGATATTATTTGCTACCGCAGAAATTATACTGGATAGAGTTGCAATGCAGTGATTAGTCTCTTTCTCTTCTCTCTCTCTCTCTCTCTCTCTCTCTCTCTCTCTCTCTCTCTCTCTCTCTCTCTCTCTCTCTCTCTCTTTCTCTTTCTCTGTCTTCTTTGGTGTAAGTTTCGCCGCCTTTTAAAATGTGGTGGGTGGAGCTTAAGACATAAATTTTGAAAGTAGCACCTCAATCGGTTGATGGGTGAACTGCGTCGACGAACCAACATTGCTCGCCAGGTCTGTTTATTGATTTTTAGGAATTATTATCCGGAAACCATCTATATGTTTGAATATATGTTTCAATGTGTAGTATCCTATCGTTTAGTATTTATATACAACAGTTGACCATGTATGTAATTATGTGTATTACCAGTCCATTCTAATAATACTTCCACGACCATACATATATATCACATTTTGCAACAAAATTTCATTGGGCAAAAATACGCTATCAGTGTTTGAAAAACAACTATTACTTAACATTGATCAAGTTGCATGTAAAATTAAAAAAACACTACCCACTTTTTTTTTAAGTATATATTTTTTTCGCGAGAACATATGTATAAAAAACGTATGTAATGTAAATGTCTCAAAACCGGACGACAGTTCAATTGACTGCTGGGGGGGAGAGGTCGCTGTTAATGCTGAGGTCGTTCGTGCAGATGTTGGTGCTCCAGTGACGGCCGTCCGAAATGCGCAGCTAAGAGTAACGACGACCACACATGTAGGGCCGTGTGCATGAGAAGCAACTGTGACATCAGTGGCAGGTGCATCAAATGCCATTGCAGCATATGGGGTAGAGCTTATTCCCGCCGATGTAGATTCCCGTAAGAGATAGAGTTGCAATGCAGTGATTATGGATTTTTTGACATTAAGCATATTGCAACTTAGTGTTGTTTATCGTGTGCGATTACTGTAACAATGAGAAAGACTATGTATTTCTAAATGTATCTTTCTGTACATACATAAACTACTTTCTTTATATATCCGTGTATTACAATACTCGCGTATTTATGTATGCATAAACAAAAAACATACTATTTCCATCGTAGATTCACGCACTGTGTCTATGTATATGTGGTTACAAAAACAATACAACTATGCTACCTTCATTAAAGATTTACGTATTATATCAACATCCGTAAACAACATGTTTTCATCAGACTCAAGTATGATGTGTCCACACTAGCCTACACTCATGCATGGAGCAACAAAAACAAGTTCCGAGCATCAGTCATCATCATTATTGTATTATGATTCTAAAAATTGCAGTGTAACACTATCATGAAAGTCGCTCACCACTCTACAACTTCCATATTTCTCCGACAGATTTAAAACAAATACGTAACTCCATAAATATAAACGAATAACTACCTTTGTTTTTAATGCATCGCCAATTTGTATATGTGAGGTAAACGGTCCAAGGATGAGAATAAGCATTAAACGATGCGAATGGAATAATGAAACATTTTATCACACTGCTGATATCAGACACGCTCGTAACAGATTCACGTTCAGTATAACATGTTGACACGATATGGACGACCAAGACGTCAATGGTGGTATCTTGCCCGCAGTGGTGTGTGACTATGACTATCAAGAGCTCCCGGGGTCCCCCCCAAAATAGACAAGAAATAAAATGGACAGTCTTGTAAACTGATAACAAACATTTTAACGAAATATCCTAGAATTCAACAAAAGAGATCTTACGCCTGGTTTCCTGCATCAAAATACAATAATCATAGTGAGAAGTCGTCAATGAAGCAGTGCGAGGTTTCTGTAATTATAGCATCAACATTATACGAACACAAATATGTTCATCCTCTTCAGCGCCAGGTCATGGTTAATGAACGGGCGAAACGTTTTCCATAGTTGTATCCAGCAGTCGGCAACGTTCTGTTGTTCTATATATATTGTGGTTACAATGTTCTTTTCAGAACATTATCACCAAACAGACCTTTGTATGTTGGCACTGACGGTGGTAACTTCCATGGTGTTTGTTGCCCTGAGTGTTTCTATTATGTCCCAAATTGAGCCCGGACCCACTTTAATGAGATCTCGAAGTCACAACTGATACCCAATCCCCAATATTGAGAGCCACGTTTGTATATGTCCATGTTGGTTTATTCGACGCTCCCACGTCTTAATAGTGGAATGTGCCACAGAAATGCACCTTGCATGAGTTCACCGGAAGGTTCCAACCATGTCACATAAGCAGGGTGTAATTACACAATTAATTAACCATGCACATACATGCACAAACAGAGAGGTTGGGGATTTCGACTCCCCACTTCCCTCGGTACGAGGGAGACATCTCCGCACCAGGAAATGTTCTTCCTCCTTATTCCTTATACAGGGACGAGGTTCAGGTACGCTACTGTAGAACAACTCGCACTGTTCTTTCTTTCCTTCGAATTAGCAGACCCCTCTCTCCATCATACAGCCTCACGCAATCGTCTCATGTCCCTCCTTATTTAACTACTCAGCTTTTTTCAGAACATTTTCGTTACCGACCTTTCTATGCTGGTATTGAGGGTAGTCACTGCCAGGTGCTTGTTGTCCTCAGTGTTGTTTACGTTCCAGATTGAGCGATACCGACATTAACGAGATTAATAATTAGTGAGGGAAGCACAGTGCCCAAAGTTGAGAGCCAGGTTTTACACTTCCTTGTTGGCTTTTTTCGACATAGCACGCACCCACGTCTTAATAGTGGAGTGTGCCTCAGATATACAAATTGCACGAGGTCATCGAACAGTTCCCTCCATGTCACATAAGCAGGGCGTAATGACGAAGTGGATTAATCATACATATACATGAACAAAAAATTAAGTTTGGGGAATTCGCTCCCCACGCCCCACGGTACTAGAGAATCATCTTCACCCCAAACAAATCTATCAATCCGTACTTATTGCATCTCTGATCATCCTTTGTTACCTTTATAAAAGTGAGGATCTGGTGCAGCACTGTATAACAACTGGCACTGTTCATTCTTTCCATATCTTCCTGTCAGCAGCCCCACTGTCCACCTTCCATCCTCACGCAATCTTCTCATGTCCCTCCTCACTAAGTCCTATCATATTTTTGTTGCTTTCCCCGTCTCTTGCTTCCTTGGTGCTGTTCCACCTCTGCTCTCTTAAAAAGTTTGCAACAGGAAGCGGACGTGTGATTTCATTTCACTGCAATAGAAAACCCCAATTAGAGATGTTGCGCTGATTTCATAGTATATATAAGGCAACAAGCACCAACACACTTACTTAAACAACTACACTTTTATTAGTTTTCTTTTTATGCAGGACATATTTATACGATTAAACCGGAAAGTCAGAAAGGAACAAAGGAAAATAAACTACATCTAACATCTATAATTTTTTATTAATTATTTTAGCAAATTCAGATATGGCTATTTGCTACGTAAGCAACTGCATTTTAGCAGAAATTATACTGGTCCACGTTGTTGCACGTGACCCAATCACGTATAATAATATTATCGTCTACTCATCGGTATGGAAGGGATTACGCCTGTTCGGATCCCATTGTTATGACTGATCGTGATTCTTGAAGTCCTGTTTCCACCTTTCTTGTCTACTATTGCTGCGCCTTGAGTTCAGCTGTTTTGTGGCGTTTAAGAAACATTTCTGTTATATTAATCGGCTGACAAATTACTTAGGTATTGCTTGTTTAATTGGTGTTTTGTGTACGTCTTTTGTTTTTATCTTTCTGTACGACCGCATGACCGTAGACAGCAAAGACGTTAGTGAATCGAGAGTAAAGTAAAGATAAGTTCTTATAAAGCGCAGTATCCAGTCATCAGGACTGCACAAAGCGCTTTACACTTTATTCCCTGGCAGATCTGTTCAATTGAACACCATCTCGACTTCTCTGGGAAGCATTCAGCCACGCTGCACTTAATGCGCGAAGACTATTCGTACACAAATATCCACCACTGTCTATAGCCAGATACTCATTCTTACAGCTGAGTGAACTGAAGCAATGTAGAGCAAACGAACTTTCCCAAGGTTCGACACCGCCGCACAGGATACGAGCCCGCGTTCTCTCAGTCGAGAGTCCGGAGCTCTTACCGCTGCGCTACTGCGCTCCACTAAGTAAATCTCTTAGAATCTGTTCTAACTAAAAGTGCTACGAATGTTACCCTCGTACCTGTATGCACAGTAGGGATAATGAACGTGTTTTTGCTAAATAGAACTTCAAACGTTACTCGAAAAGATCATAAACACGTTCTTTTAGATGGTCGTGCCTGTGATTTCAAGAAAGCGACACAGAATATATTTACTTTACTTTATGTGAGTCGTTTTTAAATTGTCCATGCAAGCATTATTGTCTCTCTATGTGTTCGTTTTCTTATTGCCCTTTTTGGACCAATGCCAAGTTGAACGTTGACCTTCTTGGTTCTAACTTCAAAAAAGTCTTGATATGTTATTGGTGTTTCTGTCAAGTTCATTTTCAGTCATTCTTCTGTATCTTATATATGTCCTTCTTACAGTTTGCCTTCCAAAACCACTTGATGTAACAATTCATTCTGGAAGCATTCGCTCTCCCTGATTGTGACAATAACCTTCTTCTGATGGTCAGTCAGACGGATCTTTTAATACTAGTTACGTACGATGGTGAAACTGCCATGACGCCTGTATGATGCAATAACAGGTCAGCAACCAGCTTCAATTAATAGTATACGTTTTGTATTGGTCGTACAAATTATGTGTTCCCCACATAATGATATAAAAGAAATGAAATCTTTGAATCCTGTCTTGTGATGTAGGAGGTGTTTAGAATGCGGCTGATTGTCCCTGTTTGTGATATTCCTGAAACTTCCCACGATGAGCACACGCACGAACGCACGCACGCTCGCACGTACGCACGCACCCACTCCCCACACACACATACACACGCACATACGCACATACACACATACACACATACACACATACACACACGCACATACACACACACACGCACGCATGCATGCATTCATGCTCGCACATATATATTACACTCCGAGGCCACCTATGCTTCAGCCCTCCCATATCTGAAATCAATATGTGTGTTTCCCGTTCCATTCACTCTTCGTTTGTAGCTCCAGTTTGCAACAGTAAATTAGCAAATGGTCGTCGAATTCGTTCGTCCCTTCTGCCTCACTTCACCGCTTTTGTCGTACGAGAAACAACAACAGCAACAACGACGACAACAACGACGACAACAACAACAGTGACGATGACAACAACAAATACAACAACAACAACGGTGACGATGACAACAACAACGACAACAACGACGACAAAACAACAACTACAACAACAACTACAAAAATAACAAATTCGACGACGACGACGACGACGACAACATCAACAACGAAGATGAGTACGACAACGGCGACGACAAGAACAACAACAACAGCAACAACAACGACAACGACGACAACAACAATAACAACAATAACAAGGAAGATAGGGATTAAAACGTATTTTATTACGATTCCGCACTCCTCTGTTTCCGTGTCTGCTCGGCTTCATTTTTGAAGGTAGGTCAAAAGTAGGTCGGCTGACTCTAACAGCGGTGAGAAATGTGTTGTAGTTAATGACCGGTGAACTCTTTGCACGCAAGAAACAGTCTTAAAAACCAATATCAACATCTAACATGCACACAACAGTCCTCGTAAACATTTACGTCTACTACTGCAGAATTTAAAAGTCAACACGTAAAAGTAGAACTATAAATAAGCAGACAAAAACTGGACAGTCTGTTGGTTGTGTCGCTACTAGGGCAGCGCCACCTAACGAACAATATTGGATAACTGACCAAATATCAACGTTAACCAGAAGTTGAGCAAACTGTGCCAGTATTGTGGATAGCCGTGTAGTAGAATCGACGAGCTTGGTACTGTGGCAAACATGCACACTCTCTTAACAAACTTTCTAGTTTAAATTTTAAAATAAAATGTTCTACTTCGATGCAAACATTATACCGTTATTTAAAAAAGGTTCCAGAAACAAGTCAGAAAACCATAGACCGGTGTGTTTATCATCAGTGATTTGCAAATTATCATAAAGTTAATTAAAGATCACAAGGTGGATTTTATTGTTAAACATAACTTGATAAACCCATCGCAACATGGTTTTTAAAGCGAGGTCATGCTTAACAAATATGTTATGTTTTGGAAGACATCATTAAGTGGGTAGATAACCAGTAGATATCGTCTACTTAGAGTTTCAAAAAGCTTTCGACAAACAAAGTACCACATCAAAGACTACTGCTTAAACTAAAGGCCCATGGCATAGGAAATGGTATAATAAACTGAATAGAAAAATGGCTCATTGACAGAAGACAACGTGTAGTAGTTGATGGGGAGGCTTCAAACTGGAAATCGATATTGAGTGGGGGACCACAGGGATCAGTACTAGGACCTATATTATTCTTAATATATATCAACGATTTGGATGATGACATAACAAGCAAGGTGTTGAAATTTGCGGAAGATACAAAAGTGTTTAGAAGGATTAAAAGTGATGGAGATAGACAGCATTTACAAGATGATCTCGACAGGTTGATCAAATGGTCTGAAAAGTGGCAAATGTTGTTCAATTTTGGGAAATGTAAATGCCTCCACACAGGACATGGGAACGAAGAGGTAGAATATACTATGGGGGGTACTGTACTAAGTATTACTGTAAAAGAAAAGGACTTAGGGTTAACCATTAGTGCTGATATGAAGGTTTCAGAGCAGTGCGGAATTGCAGCTTCAAAGGGAAATCAAATTCTTGGATTAATTAGGCGAAACATAACGTATAAGGAAAAAGAGCTAATAATGCCGCTGTACAAAACAATAGTTAGGCTTCATTTAGAATATTGTATTCAAGCGTGGAGACCTTATCGCAGGAAAGACATAGATATGCTAGAAAGAGTACAGAGGAGAGCGACTAAAATGATACCAAAACTGAGGGATCTTAGTTATGAAATTCGTTTAAAAGAATGTGGTTTAACAACACTAGAGACCAGGAGATTGAGAGGAGATCAGATAGAAGTGCTTAAAACAACGAATGGTTACGAAAATATTGATAAAACAATTTTTTCAGTTAAGAAAGATAGATTAGATATAAGAAAGTTCTCATTTTCACAAAGGGCTGTAAATTAATGGAACAGATTATCTGCCGATTGTATGGGTGCTAGTAGCGTGAATATGAACATAAAATCGACACATACCTCAGAAGGGCGGGATGCACATAGATAAATGGTTTGGACGCTCGATAAGCCAAAGGGCTTCCTTGCCCACTTGCCACCTAGAGTTAATTCTCTGGGTGCAATCTTGTTCAATCTTGTTAAATCTAGCCGATTTCCTTTTCCGCATGCCGTTAACACGCACGCACGCAATCAAGCAGACGCACAAACACACACACACACACACACACACACACACACACTCACATACTCACACACTCACACACTCACACACTCACACACGCATTTGCACACGCAGAAGCACACACGTACACACATACACATTCACACATTCACGCACACCCGCACACGCGTGCACACACACGCGCACACGCGCACACGCGCACACGCGCACACGCTCACACGCGCACACGCAACCACGCACACACGCACACACACACACATTGCTTAATGATCGTGGGCTACGTAGCATAGTCCATGTGCATTTAGCCCAATGAGTAGATAAAAAAATGGAAGTTGCTATATACCTGTAGTCCATCAACCAGTTCTTCGGACTACATGACGTACTTCACACTTCACTCTCTGACATACCTGATTTAGCATCATGACGCCTCTTAGTACTATACATATTCATAATGTGGAGCGAGTGCATTGCCTAAGTTTCAGTAAAACTTAAATCCGGCCGCTGTCAATAACCTTAGTTTTGCTAGTAATTATATTTGATGCAAGATATATTAAACGTTGACATTTTTCAGATGCATTGCTTACGGGTAACCCGATTAAACAAGTGCCAAGTCCATATTCACCACTGATTCCATCTGACACTTCATCAAACACATATGATTCCGGTGGCCTGGACATGCTTGCCTTACACCAAGAGAAAAGCAAGACTTCAAACAATAAAAAAGAGGAAGAGCATTGAGGAGATGACGTGACAGGAATAATATGCTTTGACGGGTGCCATCTTTATCAATGGCGGATGTAGGCTTGTCGCCGAAGGTAACAAGTTATATTTTTTTGCAATTGCTATCCTCCAATCTATTCAAAAACGTAAACACTGTTGCCCTACGTAACGTAGTTATTAAGATATCTTTACATTTGTATTGACGGTCGCCATCTTTAAAAATGGCGGATCTGAATGTCGTAGAAGTCCAAAAGTAACAAATCTGAATTCTTCAATCCCTAAAACATATATCTAGATACAAACATTATTGCTCTGTATAACGCAGTTATTACGATGGTTTGGGGACATTGTACATTGCATGCTAACAAAAAGCTTTACTCTTCGGGATCTTCTGCGTAGCCATATACGTCAACAACAAAAGTAGGTTGCCGAATTCAGACGACTCACCACACAGCGGTAATGTAGGTCGTACACTAAAATGTGTTTCCATTGCGCCGGAACGTAGAGAATAGTATGTATATATATAGATATATATATATATATAGTAACCTACTTTTTCTGTTGTCGTATATGGCTACGCAGAAGACCCCGAAGAGTAAAGTTTTTTATTAGCATGCAATGTAAGTATTGGCTCTCGTCCAAAGGAAATTAGGCAAATGCGTGACATAGAATGATTTGACGTGACGTAAAAGCTTATAGTCCAGCGGATATGAGTAAAGATTGTGCACTTTTTGATTAAAATAAGACGTATATATATATATATATATAATGATGAGTATTTACGACGCCACGCCGGTATAGTAATATTATGTTGATGTAAAGTGTAACAAAGTAAAGTACAGTTCTTATATAGCGCAGCATCCAGTCCACATGACTCCTCGAAGGGTTTTACACTTTACTCTCTGGCAGACTTGTTCAATCATATTCCACCTCGACTTCTCTGGGAAGAATTCAGCCAGCTGCAATTAATGCGCGAAGACTATTCGTTCACATCACTATTGACCAATATATATATAGCCAGGCATTCATTCCTATAAGTTAATGAACTGGAACAACGTATATTTACCGAACTTGCACCAAATGACATAAAAGAATATGGTAATTGGTTGGTGACGAACGATTTACTCCGACACTAAAAGAGTGGAGTAAGTACATCATAACTATGCTTAGATCGACGGGGTGCTACTAGAGTGATTGTGGGCCATATGCTTTCTTACTGATGAAAAGTTTGCCGTCATATATATGATAAGTGCTGAAGTAACGAATCAGAGCTTCGTCATCGAAACGATTTAGGTGCATTACACAGTTACACGCACACATCAATTTGTACGAGCACTTGGTTTTTGATGTTTCCTGCATAGAGAGAACAAATATATGTGCTGTAGAACTGCCAAGTTCCCAACTTGTAAGAAGTAGTGATTTTGTTATTATAATTGATGTTCCACGTATCATATGTGGTATGTTCATACTGATGTCCCACATACCGCAATATTTACAGCATCGATACATTATATATACACCTTTGGATATTCGAGTAATGTCTACAGTTCAGTGTTGATCACCAATATTTAATATTGTGTTGATACTAAGGAAGTAAGTTTCTTCAGACTGAACCCCGACATAGATCACGTATATTCTCCAAATGCCCAAATGCCCAAACTACTGTATAGCTCATAATGCTGTATGGTGTATGGTGAACTGTGTTGCCGTTGCACCTTTAAGTTTTACGCATAAAACACAGTCGAAACATAAATCGAATTATCTGATCACAAAAGGTGCTCGACAACGAACTGAGTAAACTAACAGTCCACATTCATGCAATCAACATATTTCTCTATGGTTCGCCCAAAACTCGAATACGCGAATTCGCGAGCGCCGCTTGGGAAACTGAAACACACAAAAATATAAAAGAACTAGAGAAAATACAGCCTCGAGCGGCGATATTTGTAATGAGTAACAACAGTTGGGAAAGCTGCGTAACATTAATGATGAAAGAAGTAAAGTTTGAGTCCTTATAGCGTCGCTGAAAGATCAGCCGCCTAGTAGAAATCTACACGCAGAGACAGATTTTCCTTTGACACACCACATTGTTCGCTCAGTCAACAACACGCGTGGCCATACTGCGCGATTTATTTAGTTGCCGGCCAGAACACAGATTTACGCCAACAACTTTTTCAACAGAACTATAAAGAATTGGAAAAAGTCTGTCCGAAACAACTGTGTCTGCAGCCACGGTGGACATTTTAAAACTAGACTGGGCAAACAAATCTAACGTTCCTGCAGTGCTATTGCACTCACTCATAGTGGCGTAATTTCTTGGGATTTTTGCCAATTAATAAATAGACATATACATGCTTACCAGAAAAAAAAGGATATGGATGTGCGATATCTTGCAAAAAGAAGATATCAGCACAGCCGGAGCATCCAGGCGAGATGGACGTCTGAATGAGGTTTTTTTGCGCACGCTGTATAAGTATAAGTATAAGTATAAGTATAAGGATGCACTTGGATACGTATTGGATCTGCCTTTCAAAGATAACTATGTATGGATGCATGTAAATATGTACGTGGTTTATTAACGTTAGCCACGTGAACATAACAACTGTATAAAAAAAACAGGCACGTGCATTGACGTTGTGTGACAATGTCAGCAATACTCGAGCTGTTAAATCTGAATAGAATGTTAAAGGTAGTAATAATTTGCGAAAGTAATTGCTGAATTGGAATGTCTAAATTGCATGTTAGTTTGTGTTGATATGTTATATTCGCACCGTGTGGAATTAACCATCTCATACAGGCGTGAAATGACGCCTGCAAGTACTACCTTTTATTGCTTGCCGACTATTTATAATATATCGTTTTGTCACACGCACACTACCATTTGTTTGGACCAGTGACTGTGTTCGCCTAGTTGTGTTCACCTTCTCGCCATACTCCAGTTCGGAATTCAAAATGCACTAGAACTTCTTTCAGTGTGGCAATCAATCAACTCCGTCCACGTTTCGTGAACAGATATATTATTTAGATGTGTTGGAGTGTTATTCTTGACAATGTTGCTGCTGACATTGCTGGGTCAAATTAACGTGAACCTCCCTTTCCGTATCTTTCTAGTCGTATTCAAACCCACTACTACCTTTATAAGATAAGTTAGAAAGTTGTGGGGCTAGCATCTCACGGTGACATCATCTCATTGTCGTCAAATAGTTTATCGTTAACGAACAAATTAAAGCAAAGCGTCATTAAATGTATGCATAAGGTTTTGAACCATAAGTCATCGATGATTGCTGTTTTGCTAATTTGGCAATTCCAAACCCTAGTCTAATTGTAGTGAACATCATCGCCATTATGTTATATATATGTACAATCCCACTTGAATGTTTTATGTAAGCTATTTTAACGTGAATCCTCTACAGCTGGAACTAGAAATCATCTTGCTTTCCCTGTAAGTGTGATAATTTCGTTGTTTCCCCATTCAATGGCATACTGTGACATGTATATGTGTTTTTGTGTCATGCTATTTTTCTAATTCAAGATCCTGCTTGTTTCAGATATGTCGGTAAATCATACTCGTCCATACGGATGCCATAAACACTGTTAAGTGCATTCGAATCATTACTCACACAATTGTATATATAAATAATTAAAATAATATATGAACTACTGTAACATTGTTGTTGTTGTTGTTGTTGTTGTTGTTGTTGTTGTTATTATTGTTGTTGTTGTTGTTGCTTTTCTTACGACAGTGAAGCAGTGAAGCAGTAAAGCGAAGCAGTTGGGACGAACGAAGGAAATGGCCATTGCTAATTCACAGAGGCAAATTGGACTTAGAAAGGAAGAGTGAATGGAACTGGAAACATTAACAGAAATGGCAGATATGGAAGGGCTGAAACGTAGATGGCCTTGGATTCTATGTGTATGTATATGTATGTGGAGCAAACGTGCTTGCCTGCATATGTGCGTGCGTGAGATTGTGTGTAAGTGTGCGTGCGTGTGTCTGCGTCAATCACAATCACAACACAGAGGGTATATGCAAAAACTCCAGGTCGCTACGACAGCGCCCTCTTTGTGGCGTGCAAGTGTCCGTGTCCATTTTCTTTTAATCACACGCTTTATTTGATATTATTATTCCCTGATAAGATGGTTGTTACTCTAAGTTCTGCCTCCCTTTGTGTGCGTGCGTGTGTGTGTGTGTGTGTGTGTGTGTGTGTGTGTGTGTGTCAGTGTGCGTGTGCGTGTGCGTGTGCGTGTGCGTGTGCGTGTGCGTGTGCGTGTGCGTGTGCGTGTGCGTGTGCGTGTGCGTGTGTGTGTGTGTGTGTGTGTGTCGGTCTGTGTGTCGGTGAGTATGTGCGTGCGTGTGGTTGTGTGCGTGCGCGTGTGCGTATGGGTGTTTTTGTTTGTGTGTGTATGTGTGTGTGTGTGTGTGTGTGTGTGTGTGTGTGTGTGTGTGTGTGTGTGTGTGTGTGTGTGTGTGTGTGTGTGTGTGTGTGTGTGTGTCTGTGTGTCTGTGTGTGTGTGTGTGTGTGTGTGTGTGTCTTCGTGCGTCTGCGTGTGTGTGTGTGTGTGTGTGTGTGTGTGTGTGTGTGTGTGTGTGTGTGTGTGTGTGTGTGTGTGTGTGTGTGTGTGTGTGTGTGTGTGTGTGTCGGTGTGTATTTGTGCATGCGTATGTGTATGTGTGTGTGTATGTCGGTGGAGGTGTCGGCGTGTGTTTGCGTGCGTGCGTGCGTGCGTGCGTGCATGCTTCCGTGGATAAGTTAAGTCTGAATAGAATGTCCATTTATTCTTAATCATATGCTTTCTTTTATATTAGTATTCCCTGATAAGATGTATTTCGAGCTGTCAACGTACATTACTCTAGTTACTCTACGTTCTGCCTGCCTGTGTGTGTGTGTGTGTGTGTGTGTGTGTGTGTGTGTGTGTGTGTGTGTGTGTGTGTGTGTGTGTGTGTGTGTGTGTGTGTGTGTGTGTGAGTGTGTGTGTGTGTGTGTGTGTGTGTGTGTGTGCTTGTGTGTGTGTGTGTGTGTGTGTGTGTGTGTGTGTGTGTGTGTGTGTGTGTGTGTGTGTGTGTGTGTGTGTGTGTGTGTGTGTGTGTGTGTGTGTGTGTGTGTCGGTGTGCGTACGTGTGTGTGTATGTCGGTGTGTGTTTGCGTGCGTGCGTGGATAAATTAAATCTGAATATAAAGTTAAAAGTAATGACGATTTGTGAAAGTAACTGCTGAATTCGAATATCCAAACTGCATGTTAATTTGTGTTGAGATGTTATGTTCGCACTGTGTGGAATCAGTCATCTCATACAGGCGTGAAATGACACCTGCAAGTTCTACTATTTATTGCTTGCTGACTATTTTATATTTTGCTTGTGTGCCTTTGATGAATATCGTTTTGTCACACGCACACTGCCATTTGTTTTGGACCAGTGACTGTGTTTGCCTTGTTATGTTCACCTTCTCGACATACTCCAGGTCGGAATTCTAAATGCACTAGAACTTCTGTCAGTGTTGCAATAAATGAACTCCGTCCGATATGCACGTTTCGTGAACAGACAATATTATTTAAATATGTTGGAGTGTTATTTTTTACAACGTGGCTGCTGACATAAATGCTTGTGGTTAATAATGTGCTGAACAAAGTTACGTAGAATGAGCAATATCGGCTTGTATATCATTATTAGTTATTAACTTGATCTTCGCTCAGACAAACTTTGTTTAAAGATACTACAAGTTAACGTCCCTTTGCACTCGCTCTGTCTAGTCTGTCTAAATGTATCCATCCCTTGTACAATGAGGATTCTTACCGATAGGAGTCGAATCGCCAGCTACTGCAGCGGGATCTTATAGCACATGCAGAAAACATAAGGTTGCTGTGTGAGTGTCACTCTATTGCCGAGTGTAACACCATGCACACAAAAACGTATCGCATTCTGAATCATACATGTTGCTGTTCTTCCTCAAGCCTGTCCACCTTCAAGTTCACAAATGTTAGGTCGCATAAGTATATTGCTCACACTGATAAAGAAGTGACAGTAGTTGTGTTTTATAAACCGATGTAAGTCATGATACTTCATATACGCAGCGCTGAAATGACTACATCAAAAGGAGGCAGACCAGTGTTATTGGTTTTTGCTGCGACGACTGCGATGGCTTCGTTGTACTTGAAAAACAGTCATCAGTTAAAACGTGAAATTTCAAGTAGATAAATATATATTTATTCATATAAGAATATGCAACAAAGTGTACCATTATAAATTCAAACACATGTGCTAAAAATAGTAAAATACTGGCTCATTAAAATAAAGGGGTCAAAATGTTTAAGGGATCATTTTTGTAATGACCATTTAACCTTATTGGAAGATTCATTTATTTACTATATGTCCCTTTAATATGACATGATGTTTTTTTATTTATTGAGACTATCCGTTAATTCATTTTTAGTTAACATTACTTTTTTGTGTGAAATGACACCTTGACAATTTTTTGAGAATATAGTTTAATTTTACAAGAAAACATCTTAGTGTTTTGAGTTGATCAATGAATGCTTTGACAAGATCAGCCATTTATTTGTTATCAACAATAGTATTTTTTTGAAATTATATCTTAGCTTAAAAATAACTTTTACATGTTTGGAATTACACTTTTTTGAGAAACCCCTTTTCTGAGAGTTATTGTTTTGAAATGATCTCTTGTTGTGTTGACACAATCAGCCAATTATCTTAATCAACTCGTTTATTTTTGAAATGATCCCTTAAACATTTTCAGAAGACCCCTTTATTTTATGAGACCCAATAAGTTTATAATAATCTTATAATAACACTGCATTTTGATATGTCCCCCTAAGTTGTTTGAGATGACCACTTAATTTAATCAAAATGATGATAACATAGTTAATTCCTCACTCGTGTCAAGTGCGGAATAGCAAGCTGTGGTTGACTCATTCCAACTGACCCAGGTCATCACATCACCAACCCGTGTGACCGTAACAAGAGAAACACTACTTGACCACATATACGCAACAAACCCGCAACAGGTTCGAGCCACCAAAGTTTGTATTTTCTGCCAGTGATCAATTCCGAGTGATAGTGTTACGCAAACGCAACTCTACAAAGACTGGCATGCCCTCTGTAATCTCATATCGGCAATATAAACACTTCAATCTGGATAATTTATTTGTGTATCATCTTCAGCAAATGCCCTGGTCAGATGTTTGTAAACACGCTGATGTAGATGACGCGTTAGATGCATGGATGACAAGTTGTGTCGGTGTGTGTGTGACAATTGCGCCAGTGAGGCGTCGAAACGTGAAACGAAAACAGCAGCCAGACTGGCTCACAGGATATAATGTTGCCACCATGCAAGAGAGAGACAAACACACGTCACAGGGGAGGTGGGAAAACTACACGATCTGACGAAACAAGGCGACCAGTATGACTCAAACTACAAAAACGTCCTTCTATCAACACGTCATCGGGGAACACACCAGAAATCAGAAGCAGTCGTGGGCGCATCTACGATACCTGTGGCCACGAGATATAACACCAACACCACTTATCATCAAAGATGGTGAACAGGAAATCACAGACACAGAGAACATATTCAACGAATACTTCACAAATATAGCCAGTTATTTGCCGTCAAGGGTATAAAACGTGGAACAATTTAGGAAATAAATTGACTCAGCTTTTAAGTTTTAACACAACTTAAAAAAACATTAAAGTTGTCATTACTTTCTACATATTTGTGAAATGTTAAATAAAGATGATGTTTAATTAAACCCGTGTATCAGTAACACAAGCACTATGGTAACAAGTGTATATACGAGTTGCGAATATTATTTTGTAATTTATTTATAATTCATGTTTTATTTATTCATTTTTTTTAGTTTGAGAAGGGCACAGCAAAATATAAGTCTATGACTTCAGCTATGTCCTTTCAGCAGCAGCAGCAGCAGCAGCAGCAGCAGCAGCAGCACACAATACAGTGCATGTATTGTGTTGTTGTTGTTGAATAAACTTTCATTCAATACGTTAGTGTCTGTCAAAACAAACAACAACAACACACACAGCTTAAACACTTCGTCAGAAAAGTGGGCGACTGCTGTTGACAATGGAGTCGTGAATGGTGCAGTGTTGCTGGATCTGTGAAAGGCTTTCGATCTTGTGAATCACACTGTTCATTTGGAGAAATTGGCCAAATACGGATGTTCACAACAATCGATGCGATGGTTCTCTTCGTATCTGTCAGAGCGCCAACAGTTTGCCCAGTTCAGGGGCAAATTGTCTGAACAATCATAGATCACAACGGAAGTTCTATATTGGAACACTGTTCTTTATTGTGTTCATGCATGACATGTCCCTGAGCACGAGAATGATAAACAGTGTGGACATGTATGCTGACGATTCCACCATCAGTGCCACGGGGAAGACTGTCCATGAAATAGAACTGAACCTTAACAATGATCTTCAGGAAATCTTTAAGTTGTGTGACAACAACAGGATGGTCGTTAACGCTGCGCAAACGAAGATCATGATCATCACGACTCGCCAAAAGTGGGAACATCTTGACAAAACTGATCTCGAAATATGCATCAAGGGAGACAAGCTTCAAGTGGTTGAACGTGAGAGGCTACTCAGGTTTCATATAGATCACCTGGAAATCTCACATGCACAAGACTCACCACAGGAGTGCCAGAAACCTTGCACTTCTCTGCAGAATAAAGAAATATCTTCCGTACCAAGCAAGGAAGGTGTTCTACAACAGCTTCGTCCTGCCACATATGGACTACTGCAGCCCGATCTGGGGCAATGCAAACTTGTCAGAGACTCTGAATACAGAGCTCTGAGTGCTCCACTATTGAAACAATTAAATTGGCTACCACTACTAGAGCGCGTGAAAAACAGACAGGCGCAGCGACTAGCTCCAAATTACTCATGTGCGCTATTCAAGTCTGTCTCGAACGTCTTGACAAGAACAACATGGTCAAATGCAAGAGGTGACTTGTATGTTCCAAGGGCACAAACCAACATTTTAAAGAACAGTATGGCTTTTGATGGCGCACAAGTGTGGAACAATCTCAATCCAGAAATAAGAAACTGCAATTGTGTAAATGATAAATTTACAAAGTCGCAAACTTTCACTCACAAACTCACAAACAAACCTGCAAACACACTTTTAAACTTACAAAATTGCAAACTTTCACTGACAAATCTGTAAACAAACGTGCGAAGTATGTAGTTTTGTTCAATGACGTCATTAAATTGATACGCGTGGTAATTCTGTTCAACTTGTAGACACAGTAGAACTCAGCAAATGTCACTGTTTTCACAGTAGAACTCAGCAAATGTCACTGTTTCGACAGTAAACTCAGCAATTTCCACTGTTTCAACAGTACAATTCAGCAAATTTACCTAGATACACACGTCAATTCATACATTTAAACTTACAAATTTGCCAACTTTCACTGACAAACGTGCAAACAAACCTACAAACCTCCAAATATACTTTTAAACTTACAAATTTGCAAACTTTCACAAACAAACCTACACATTACTTTTAAACTTACAAGATCGAACTTTTAAACTTACTAATTTGCAAACTTTCACTTACAAACTTGCAAACAAACGTACAAACATACTTTTAAACTTACAAATTTGCAAACTTTCACTGACAAATGTGCAAACAAACATACTTTCTACAGTAGAACTCAGCAAATTTCACTGTTTCGACAGTAGAACTCTGCAAATTTCACTGTTTCGACAGTAGAACTCTGCAAATTTCACTGTTTCGACAGTAGAACTCAGCAATTTTACCTAGATACACAGGACAATTCAGGCAATTCACCGAGATACATAGGTCAATTCAGACAATTCATCAAGGTATCTTATATTTTTACAGGACAGTTACGTGACTTCCGGTAAGACGTCTATTCTGACGTAGCGCCCCCTAGTGGATAACTCGAGTACGTTTGCACCTCCGTTACCCCAAGTTGTTATCATACATGATGGCGCCGTCTAGCGAATAAAAAATTATTAATTAGGGTTAGATAGAGATAAAAAAAGTGGGGTTAATCTCGCGAAAATTTAAACAACCCACCGAGGTGGATTGTATACATTTTCTGAAACTTTAATGTTTTTGTCCCTCTGGGACAAAACATAACATTTTCGCGAGAGCAAACATCACTTCAAAACAGTTTGCAAACAGTTTGCAACTGGGCAATCAACTGAGGTAAGTGCAAATGTCGTATCCCAAAAAATATTTCATGTATGTCCAGGCAGGAATCACTTCACGCGTGGTATATTAATAACAGACGTGAGTACGCAAACATTAACAAACACCTCTTTGTTAATACAGGAACCAGTCGACGTGTGATATTAATTAGAGACATAGGTAGGCAAAGAAATGTACAAATACGGTGATGGGAAGGTCTTAGACCTGTATGATAACCAGAAATGACTTAATTTGACCTATGTTTTCTAGTTCACTACCTATTCGTCAGGATTATTTTATATATCTTATAGTTCTAAAGGTACTGAATAGGGGAGGCAATGTAAAATTTACCTTATATGATTAAACATGGACCAAAATACCCGGATGTTTTTCCGACCCACATATCGATTATTACCGCTTTGATGATAACGGACCTTCAATATAGTTCTACCAAATGTTGGCTAACCGACTCACTGTTAATTTGATCAATTTACCACGCGTACCAATTTAATGACGACATTGAAAATAACTACATACAGGCGCACAAGATCAAAATGGCTGCTAATCTAATTACTATGATTACGTCCTAATTACCACGCGTACTGAATTACTATGCGTACCAATTTAATGACGTCATACCGGGCGCGAGCGCTCACCCACGCGACAAACAAACAAGTCCAGACACGTCTCCAGTACGGGTTTTTTCAAACACATCTCCAGTAGCGTCGCTTGATGCACGCCGAGAAATGTACCAAAGAAACTTCCAGAATTAAATTTAACGGGGAATTTTCCACTCATTGTAACACTAGCCTACACTTTTGACCTACGGGCCAATCAGTCTGGTGTGTGACATGTTCAAATGCTGTCCGGTATATTTTGTCTCAAACGAACCTATCATTTAACACGGGGAAAGGTCCATATCTTTTAACGTAGGATTTGTAGGGCTAAAAAGTACCTCGAACTAAAAATGTCACCGTATACCTGTACGATAAATTGAATTTACGTTTAACATGGGGAAACATCCCTATCTTCTAACATGGGGAAACTAATTTAGTTCATCAAAATTCCACTAGGTGGGGATATTTAGTTCATCAAAATTCCGTGAGGTGGAGCTATTTCAGTTACTGACCTATCCGCCAGGGAGCGCTATTTAAGTTGATCGAAATTCCGCTAGGGTGCTATTTTATTTCATCAAAATTCCGCTAGGGGCGCTATTTAAGTTTATTACCTTTCCACCAGGGGGCGCCACTTGACCTTTGACCTACATATTTGACCATTGACCTAGATATGCCGTCATTCCTCTTCTTCAACGGAAAACGGACTCGTCCCACCTGATTAACCTGACATACTACTTACAATACATCTCAAATGTATATTAGCTTACAAAGAATCGCGTTAAGGAAGTTCATGTGACTCGATTCCAGAAACATTCTGGTCGCCCTCGGTTCATCACTTCTTCTTTTTATATTTCATGCTCAGACTTCAGTGTTTACCAGTAGATGCATCACTTATAGTATAGAGTTTGTTTTCTTGTACTCTTAAATGGTTTAGCTTAGGCTCAGCGCACTGGTCCGTCACTTCATATTTGTCTGTTATTATTACACCTATGACTTTCTCCTTGTGTGATATTTGTTTAGGGTAATTTCTCATGAGGCTGTCATAGAGTCTCTTCTTGTGGCTGTAATGCAGTGCAACCATGCGGACCATACGTATCATAGAAATTGCCATTGTGGACGCTTGCACCTCCGTTACCCCAAGTTGTTATCATACATAAGTCTTTTTATCTTTCTGTGATGTTTTATACGGTAATTTAAATGAAGAGTGATAGTATTATAATATTATTGTGGACACTTTTTTTTTTTTTTTCATTTTTAAAATGGAATTAAGAAACACGTGTGAACTAGCTGAGGATGGCCGAAAAACTGAATGATGTGGGGGCAATAGCGGCACAGTGGCCCAGATAAAAAAAGATAAATTGACATGAAACAAGCCGTTATATAAAGACGGCTGACATAAAAAGCCACAAGCACAGAAAACCTCTACGCGAGGAGATGAGAACTGGGTTAGGCCCTGTGACTGCTTCATGACAACAACAACGTGATGGATGGTACAGAGGGTAAGTGCCCTGTAATATTGCATTAAAATTTACATCTGCTTAAACTAGTTACGCAAAATTACATTTTCCACACATATTGACTTTAAAACAAACTCGGCATGTTAAAATATATGACATTCTTTTATTACAATATTAAATAAAAATTGCATTGTAAATACTTTACACAACTTAGTTTATTTACAAAACTGGAGAACAATGTTGACAATGGTGTACACAATTACGAATCAAGAACAAATATGTTAATGAATCTCTTAGCAGTGCAGTAGCTATGTATATTTATGCACAGTAGTACACTTTTTTATTTGTTTTTAATTGTCTAACAATCACACATTTATCTAACTGGTTACATTAACATTGTTCCCGATGCTGGTCATGACTCATGGTGTGTTAAGTGCTATATCTGAAGATGTCCAAGGCAACAACCCTCAAGCAGCTGTGGGGTACAGTTGCAGTGGTCCATGACATCCAGTGGTCCGACTTCCTCCTGCAGTGGTTCATTTGCAACTGCCAGTAGATTGAGGTCATCAAGCAGACAAGAAGAAAGAATGGCTGATTTATGATTGTAGATCCAGAGTGTCAGATTCTGAAGGAGAACATTTTATTTTTAGTGGCCGCATAGTGAAATGAAGAAATATGGTGCAATCACAACAGTAGTAGCTGAAAAATAAAGCTTGTTATATAAATAAACCAACATGGATGCACCATCAATGAAACATAACATGAGAAATGGACCAAAAGTAAGTACCGGTTATCTCTAGTTTCAATAGCGTGTTACATCTACCCAGTTTTCGCAACAAGGCAGTTAATACACACTATTTATATACTTGACTGCAAGCGTATCATATAATCATTACTTGTACATAAAAACAATGCTACTTTCAACAGCTGCCATGTACATGCTGTTGAAAGTAACACTATTTAGTAAGTGTAAACCTTCAACGTCGGTGAAGAAGAATGATTTTCTTGACTCCGGTCGTATTGATCATGACATTGGATAGACGAAGAGCAGATCAGATATGCGTCACAGATTTCCTGAAAATTAAAGAATAATTAAAGTTGTTCGTAGCAAATTTTCTTTCTAATTTAACAAAATGCAGTTTGATAAGAATTGTATTGTATTTGTGTGTAGTTAATTAAATGTAAGGATACTGTCAAATGTCCGTTGTCGTTTTCGTCAAAATCCCGCAACTTAATTTTAAAATGGTCAAAAGCTCCCCATTCTAATATTCGAGTAGTGTGACATGATGTCAAGAAAAAGATGTAGTGACTCTGTCACTAACATATAAAATATGTAAATTCCCTGAATGCATAGAAGTACTGTTTACTGGATTCTTGGTTTGTTAAATTGTGCGTACAGTGTTTACCTCGCAATACATATCTAATAAAATATTGGTTTCAGGCAAATGCGTATGTCCTGCTCTTGATTACTCGTATTTCAATTTATCGTATTATTTACTGGTATTAAAAACAGATGGCCTTGACCCTTGTTTGAAAAACATGGACTGCTACAGTACTGCTCAGTCTGCTGGTCGAATCGAATGCTAGGTTTGACATGCTGTTTTGTAAACAATCTGAACACACTTTTGCGTAAAGTATCGATATTCTAAATCACTAGCCGTTATACAAATAATATAAATAAGTTGTTAGAGAAGTTGGTTTGAGTGACATACGACGGAAACACGCTTCGCAAAACGGGGGTCCACGTCCGCGACCACAACTACAACATTTGTATTTCTGGAAAGATCTATACTTTAGCGTGTTTGTGAGATGCAACGGGATCGTTCGATAATTTGTTATATCTCAAAGACAATGTTTACAACGCCACGGATAACCAAACGAAAGTCCCATCAACACATCCGATCGCAGAAACACAACGCCGATGGCAGCCATTAATTACGAAATATTCAGACACAACTGCGTTTAGGCCAGCGTTATCGTTTCGTTCCGCGCGAAGTCCGATACTTCTAGTTGTCTGAGTTCATACATAGCGATTATCCCGTCAAAGTCCAGACTTTTGTCAATAGTCCGAGACAACGCTCATTGTATCGTTTCAAAAAAAATCAAATTTTCCACATTATAAGAAAAGTCTCTCATGACGTAATCAGTTTGTCTTTGCTATTTATTTGTGGAAGATATCCATCCACAACTGCCAAACTTAGTATGGAGTCTGTTTGATATTCTGCAGTTCATTTATAAACATTGTTTAGCTCGATCATGATCGTTTACTTGGGTGTCGGGTGTCATAGTTTCATTAGGTCACATATCACACGGCATAGCGAGATATCGAAACTCGCTATAATAATTTTGATAATGAAATGTTAGACTAGATGACTATATACCTACAGAAGTTGGTGAACGTGGCTCAGATGGGATTCCTTTGACGTAATCTGCCAGACAAGAGTTCAATAATAAAGTGTAAATTCCACTGTGTTACTTATTATTTAACCAATTGTTCCAACAAAACCATGCATGTGTGAACAAAGTTACTTAGTTTCAGAATTTTTAAACAAATTCTAAACATCTTCTAAACTTTGCTAACTTATCAAGTTCCATTGTATATACCCCTAGATGCGCATATGGTAGTTTATGCAACATGCTTTGACATGCATATAACCAACATGTCTTTCCACCATTGTCTTAAGAGTGACCTGGTACGTTTATCATTTGAATTACGGATACATTTGCTTTTCCTAGATAATCAAAACTCGGGAAATGAAGCAGAAAAGTTAGAGTAAAATATATGTAATCAGTTAAGACTTTTGTGATTTGTACCATAAGCACAGCCAAACATTCAGGTTTGGAGAGTCACAATGATGGTGTAGCTGTCAATGTAGATGCGCAGTTAATTCGTTCGTCAGGAGCGGCTAGGCCAAGTCTTGTCAAAGCGTCAATGTCCGATACTTGAGCTGATAACAATGTGTGACGATATCACAATTAACGTGATAAACTGAAATGCCACCTGGCGAATAAGGTGTATCTTTGCATGCCAGTGGCTACACAAAAGCCAACGTCGTGTTGTGTGTGTTGACGCCATGATGCGCGTTGACCTGGGTGTAAACGAAACAAAGTCGGCAATAAAGTATTGTTATATACATCGACTTATGTATATATACAGTTATCGTTGTATGGTGTTAGTAATGGGATATTACAAGTCACAGTAGAAACCGAAGAAGACGCGTACAAGATGAGTGCAAGATTGACAGCAAAAGTTCCGAATCAACTCTCCTTGGAAAACAGATGAGAATCATGGCGGATCTTCAAGAGGGAATGGAGATACTATGAGACAGCGACGAAAATAGGGAAAGAATACGACTAGGTCAGAGTTGCAGGTACGGAAGGAGTAGATCTATATGAAACATTCCAGTGGCAAAAGGAGGAAGACAAGAATAAGATCGATGTCGTCATAAAGAAATGTGATGACAACTGCATTGCCAAGAGCAACGAAACCTATGAATCATACAGATTCTTCAACAGATCGCAAAATGCAGGTGAGACGGTGGAAGCCTATATAACAGCGCTATACAAGCTGTCAGCCACTTGTAATTTTGGGACTGAGAGAGAGACTGATTCGAGACAGGTTGGTCATAGGTATAATGGACGATCAAGCAAGAGAAAAGTTACTTGCAAAGGAAGACCTAAATCTGAAAACTTGTGTTTCCATGTTGAAAACATTACAAGTGACACACACACGTGCACAAGAAATAAGTACAGAAATGACCACTCATTTAGTCCGACACAAGGCGGCGCCAGTCAAGCCACCAGCTGCAAGTCCATACAGTGCAAATTATGGCAATCCTTCAAGAAAGTACAACAGATCTAGACGTTCGAGTACTAGCAAGTACACACCCACCAGTAACAGGTATATACAACCTTCTGGTGAGGGACGATCAGGATGTAGCAGGTGTGATGGTATACATACAAAAGGGAAGGACACGTGTCCTGCTCGTGGCGCCACTTCCCGTGTGTGCGGAAAACTAAATCACTTCGCTAAGATGTGCAGAAGCGCTGCTACTCATCAAAATTTAATGGTCGAACAAGCGATCATACACACAGTGGGCAGTGAACGTAAGACGAAAGCACGCGTAACACTGTCAATAAATGGCAAAACAAATGTGTCATTTCACATGGACACAGGGTCGTCGGTGGACATCCTGCCATATCAGGAATACGTATGTGCAACAGCAGATCACTCATGCAGCAAGTTGGAGAACACGAACATTAGACTCGTCATGCACAACAAGTCGGTAGTGGAACCGATAGGACTGGCGCGTTTGCATGTTCACCGCAAGGGAACACAGAGACAGATGCGTTTCGTTGTTGTGCGTGCCAATGTTGTTCCACTTCTGAGTTTGCAGTCATGTTTGCACCTTGACTTAATTCAGATAAACGACTGTGATACAATAAATGCAGTGACCATGAGAACATTCAGTCAGAACCGTGACAGAGGTGGTGACAGCCAACAGACAACGATGGAGACAACACAAACACTACCAACGACTGGTAAGACATGTCCATCGAAAGCAGACACGGTGCACATTTCTGTGATGAGTAAGCGATCACAAGTGTTACAGGACACTACACTCAGAGAATACCCGAATGTTTTCGAGGGACTTGGTTGCCTCGATGGCAACTATAGATACAGATTGATCCAAGTGTCAAACCTGTTGTGCATCCACCTCGCAGAGTTCCTTGTGCGTTACGAGAAGTCGTGAAGAATGAACTGACACGCATGGTAAAGGACAAAATCATCGCTCCTGTCACAGAACCAACTCAGTGGGTGTCGAGCATGATTGCAGTGAGGAAGAAGAACACAAACAAATTGTGGATTTATCTGGACCCTCGAGACCTGAATAGGGCAATTCAACGTTCTCACTACCCTCTTCCTACACTGGAAGATGTCGCAACACGACTCACTAATATCAAAGTGTTTTCGGTATTGGACGCCAAGAGAGGCTTCTGGCAAGTCAAACTTTACGATGATTCCAGCTACCTCACGACGTTCAACACACCATACGGTCGTTACCGGTGGCTGCGAATGCCATTCGGCATAAATTCAGCACCAGAGGAGTGGCAACGTCGAGCGCACGAACTAGCCGAAGGTCTCAAAGGAGTAGAAGTCGTAGCAGATGACTTCCTGTGCATTGGGTTCGGAGCCACAGTCGAACAAGCAACACGAGTCCATGATGCCAATCTCAGAGCACTACTGGATCGAGCGAGAACATGCCACCTGGTGTTGACTCCAGACAAAGTTCAACTGCGAAACAAATCAGTACCATTCATTGGTCATCTTCTCACCGATGAGGGACGCAAGGTAGACGAATCCAAGGTTGAGGCCATCATGAAGATGACTACTCCAACGGATGTCACAGCACTGAAGCGAATTCTCGGCATGGTTGGCTATCTTGCGAAATTCTTGCCACATATGTCACAAGTCTGTGAACCACTGAGACAACTAGATAGGAAAGATATGGAGTGGTGCTGGCTTGAGCAACATCAAGATGATTTGAACAAGATCAGAGAACTGATCACAGCAACACCAGTGCTCGCATGCTATGATGTAAAGCAAGCAATCATAATCCAATGTGGTTTGGGTGCAGTGCTCCTGCAAGCGGGAAAACCAGTATGCTACTCCTCTCGAGCACTCACAAACACAGAACAGAACTATGTCCAAATCGAAAAAGAGCTCTTAGCAATTGTGTTTGCATGTGAACGATTTGACCAGTATGTGTACGGAAGACTCATCACCGTGCAATCGGATCACAAGCCACTTCAGACGATCACAAAGAAATCGATGACCGATGCACCTAAGAGACTGCAGAGAATGCTGCTCCGCCTGCAGAAGTACAACATAGATGCCGTGTACACGAAAGGAAACGAAATGCACATCGCAGATGAGCTATCTCGGGCATACCTTCCATACAGCCATGCACATGACCCAGGGATCATGTGTTCGACATTGAACTGCAACAAATGGACATGACAGAAGATGTTTATCCGTCGACCAACGGAATACGCGAAATCATGTGCAAGTCACGTGAAGATGACGAAGTGAAAACTGCAGTTCGCTACACATTTCAGTGATGGCCGGATCGACGTCAAGCAGTCAACCCACTCGCACGACCATATTTCATTTGCCTTGACGAGCTCAGCACACAGGATGGCGCACTATTCAAAGGACAGAATCGTCATACCCCTTGACATGCGAGCTCATAAAGAAACTCCACTCCTCGCACTTAGGAGTCGAAGGATGTCTTAGAAGAGCACGTGAAGTGATGTATTGGCCAGGCATGAACCAAGAAGTGAAAGATGTCATCAGTGCCTGCAGTACGTGCAACGCGTACAAACAGAACAATGTAGAGAGCCGTTGTTGTCACATGAGATACCGTCACGTCCATGGTCACGAGTTGGAGTTGACCTGTTCCAACTTCATGGACAGGACTACCTCATAACGGTGACCTACTTATCGAACTTCTTCGAAGTTGTCAAGCTGTCAATGACAAGTGCAACACAGGTTATCACCAAACTGCGTATTCACTTTGCGAGATTCGGTGCCCCAGACAAAGTGATTTCTGACAATGGGCCACAGTTTGCGTGTGAGGAGTTCAAGTTGTTTTCAGAGCGTTCGCAATTTGAACATATCACATCGTCACCTCGTTACCCCCAGCCAAACGGAAAAGTGGAAAACGCAGTCAAGACGGCAAAACAAATCATGCGGAAAGCAATTGATGACAGGGTGGATGTGTATTTGGCGTTTCTGGACTATCGAAACACGCCTACAGAAGCTATGTACACATCGCCCGCTCAAAGGATGTTCGCACGTCGAACCAGAACACTGCTACCAACGCTGCCAGTACTGCTGCAGACCGATCCTGCAGCACAACGTGATGCTCCTGAACAACTCAAACGTAGAAAGGAGAAACAAGCCAGGTTGTACAATCATACGAGCAAGAAACTCAGCATACTACACCCAGGAGATGTGCGGTTCAAGAAGCCAAACGCCTCAAATGACTCACGAACATGGACACTAGCACGCATTCAGAAACCATCTGGCGTCAGGTCTTACATCATTGAGAGTGAAGGCTCGATATACAGAAGGAATAGACGACAGCTACGTGCTGTATAGGGATGATACTCGATACTCTCAACAAGATGAACCTGATAATACGATGAACAGACCACTGTGTTCAGACAACACGTGCGTAGACAACCAGAACGCACAACAGAGAGGTCAAGACAACGTCACGTCTCCTCCAAGCTGTGAACCTTCAGTCGACACGTCTCTACAACGTAATGTACCATCCACGGTAGTACATTCACCACGCAATGTGCCACCGAGGGTTATAAATTATCCATGCAGTGTGCCGGCGACTGTTGCACGACCAAGGCGTCCAGTGAAACTTCCAGCAAAGTTCAAAGACTTTGAAATGAAGTGAAAAGTGAAACATCTGACTGTAAAAAGATGGGGATGTGACGATATCACAATTAACGTGATAAACTGAAATGCCACCTGGCGAATAAGGTGTATCTTTGCATGCCAGTGGCTACACAAAATCCAACGTCGTGTTGTATGTGTTGGCGCCATGATGCTCGTTGACCCGGTGTAAACGAAACAAAGTCGGCAATAAAGTATTGTTATATACATCGACTGATATATATATAAACAGTTATCGTTATACAATGGACAAAAAAAAACTTGTCTGCTATTAAGGGAAATGCAGGTGTTCTTTGCTATATCCGGGCCGCTCATTCCAAAACTGAAGTCGGAATTTAGCCAGCCCGTCAGGTTTTCAAGTTGTGTATATGTATTAATGATACCCGGCATGCTATATTAGAGACATTATGATTGTATATCGCCGCATTGTACATCAAAGTTCAGTGCTTAGTAATTACGTTCACGTCATATTTAGATAACAATAATTGATCTCCAACTGCATAATGTGTAGTACACAAATCAACAACACAAACAAGTTACACAAGAATAAACTAATAACACAATTAGAACACGCTAACCTAATTTCAATACATTCAGTGTAGGCACCGTTTGGAAGAATTCAAATGTGTGAGGCACTTCCTCATGCGCTTGTGCGTGGGATTGGTCTCCCATTGCAGGAACCAGCAGTAATCACCCATCATGTTTGGGTTGAACCGGCCTTGTTACCTAGTTTCCATCACCGAAATTTCATCATGGAACCTTTCGCTCATCGTTTACCTCACCCAGATTGAGGTGCAATGAAACCTAGAAAAGAATGTAAGAAATGCTTTTTAAGAGACATCCTAGAGTCCATTCGCAGATAGGCTTTTAGCATGTTGTCCACTAATATAGCATATTGTTCAGCTCTATGGCTCCAATAAAGTTTTGTACAGTTAACAAAAATGCTTCTCATGCTGCAAAACTCAAGTGGTTTATTTTTGAACTCGCGATCACACATCACTTCTAGGACCTGGGACTCAACAAAAATGCCTGCTTTGAGTTTAACATCAGTTTCTTCTGCGCCAAACTTCTCTCTGAGATATTGGAAGCCGCAACTGTCGTGATCCATCGCCATTAGAAAGTTTTTCATAAGGCCGAGTTTGATGTGAAGCGGTGGAAGGTAGACTTTGTGAGGGTCTACCTATTGTTCATGCCTTTCAGGCCAGTCTTTTACAACATAATGATAGCTGTCATCAGTCCTAGCAGAGATGTTATATTTACATCACCACAAATGTTCCATTTATGATCTGAGTAATTAATCTCTTCCAAAATGATTTCCATCGACTCATACGTCTGTTTCATGCAGACAGCATGAGCTACAGGAATGGAACGTTTTTGTTACCATTGTTTAACAACACAGCTTTGAGGCTCACTTTGCTGGAGTCTATGAAGAGTCTCCATCCATCAGACAGATGTTCCTTTCCTAGCTCATGAGGCCACTAACATCAGTACAAAAACAAACACAATTTTCTATTTTAAAAAGGCAGCTAAGTTAGTTTGGCGATAACGGAAGAGGTAATTGTTTGTGTCTTCCTGTAGGAGATTCCATTTCTGTAGTCTGGAGCCCACCACTTCAGCCTTCTCCTTTAACAATGGCAGGCCTCTCACCAGAGTATTCCAATTATACTGGGTTGTCTCTAGGCAGCGTAGTGTAACTGAATTATATGTATAACTTAAAATCCTGATTTCAGTTTTGGAATCAGCATACTCGATTTAGTTAAGAAGTAATGTTTTATCCCTGTAAAAACCATTTGTTGTTGTCTAGTGTAAGTTGATGGGTATATTCTTCAATATCCCCACAGCCAAAATGTGTTTTATTTAACAATGTAATTATAAGTAATGTAGGACATTTGAACACTGACTGTACATTAATTAATATCAACCTTGTCTGTCAGCCTGTACATAACATAAACATCATATTCGCACAAAAACATTCAACATAAATATATAATGGTTAAATGTTTATTATACAACGTATGGATTGTTATGACTTTACAACACTCAGACACACACACACACACACACACACACACACACACACACACACACACACACACACAGACATGTGTTTAAACTGTGAGCCTTTAACTCTACAAAGCCCGTGAGGAACAATACATAAAGAATTGTAACAGTGCATTTGCCTTGTAAGGTATGTGTGCTTCAGTAGTCAAGTTAACGTATTCCAGATGGAAGGTTTGGGTATCACATCAGGCCTGAGGATATATTTGATGTGTCTATGTGCATTGTGAAGATAGAAAGAAGATGACGGAACTGAGAGAATGGATTAGCGTGAAACAACACCTAAACTAAAATGAAAGTAGTCGGAAACTGAATGGGATGGGCTGGACACATACAAGTAGTGAGCGAAGATAGACTGCCAAAGAGGAGCATGGGAAGCAAAAGAGGACGGCAAATGAAGAAGAGAAAGATCAAAGCTGAGATGGAACGACAGCATGAAAAGGGACCTGAGGAGGGCAGGTGTGAACTGCCAAGAATAGAAGGTCTTTGCAGACAACATATAGAGACCGGGTGAAATAACAAGACAAGTACAAAAAGCTACTGAGTGACATGGACCTCCTGCAAGGGAGAAAGGGGAAGAAGAACACCTAGATGCATTGTGGCTCCCATTAATCAACAGCTATGTGGTGTAGAGACATGCCGCTGCTTACACCATAATGCTCGGTTCGACCGACAAATGCACTGTCTCCTTACAGCCAAGTGACGACCGCGAATTCCCCTCTAACAGTAATTTTCTGATTCGCACAGTGGGTGGAGTCACCACATGATAAGTGAGAACATATTCCAACGTGTCGATAGGTTGTTGCATTCATCACTTGATAACTACGGCAATTTGATCCCTCAAACATAATATGTTGGCCTATTTATTGTTCAAACATAGACTGCCCATGTTATTACTTAAAACTGTCCCACTGTTTTTGGACCAATTAGCTTTCACCAAAATGAGATTAATACCTGTCTATCGGCCAACCAAATGACGAGTGTCGTGGTCATCATAATATGATTGCCTGACTAATTGCTAGGAATCAATTCATTCATTCCAAACCAATCAATTCATGCCAAAAATCCACCCAACGTTGCCATTAGAGAAATAAGCGTAAAGTAAAAGTGGTGTGTTTTGGCGCTGAGTATTACATACAAAATTTAAATGTCAATATTTCCGATCACATCCTCGAAATGTAGACGAATTTCAGGCTATTATCACAACGCCGGAAACCCGACATAATATTAATGCAAAGTATCCTGCTGTAGTAGTCTTGTTACGTTCATTCAGTGGGAGTTTGGCAGAATCACCATGATGACGAGGCAATGTGCGTTCATTAACTACAGCAGGTGATACCATAAAAAGCTGGTATTGTTAATGCCAGTGCGACCCGAATCCGATCAGCCGGTTTGTTCGAAAAACCCGGTGGCGACCCTTTCGGCCACGTGTTATGTCTACCACCGAATGTCCCTGCTCAAACTGCTATTGACGAGTACTTCAGACTAGACAAAGGCGGTTTATCAGTGTCAGCTGTGACTTTTTGCGATCTCTTCCAACGGTTCATATTATATTTAATTAAAAAACAAACGACGTTTATAACCATTTTAGAAATGATAACGTAACAATTACCCCGACGCCCCTCCCATCCCATGTAACGTTTCGTCACATACACCCGCCACGCCTAAGCTTAACAAACTTGATGGATGTCCCCTAATACCTTAAACCAATTACAGAAAATATTGCCCATTACGGTACCCCACGTTGTGCTATACAAGCATCATAATTTAGCTATGTTATAGCATAACAGGACTCGAAACACAATTTTTTTTTTCGTTGCCTGATCGTACGAGCCGGAATGATTGCTTTGGGGTTCGCGTTTGGTGTTTTTGCGTCCTATATTATACCTTCCTGCGATTATCGATTGTGATAAAGGTTACATTGTTCCGTTAACACATTTATACATATATCTATATATTTCGAACATGCATGTTCCTGTTAGTAACACACAGATAATCACTACATATCAGAAAACAATTACCTGCAGGAGGAGATCGTAAAACCGCTCACTGCGCGCTTAGCTAATGGTGTTTAATTAGAAGTTGACGCGAGATCTGCGGTTTACTTCAAATTTGTTGTCGCGTTCAGATTTGGCGTACGTTCGTGGCGCAATTTTGCTTTAGCTGATGGTCTCTAATAGCTCAAATTGATAGTGTTCCAAAATAAGTTACCAAGTGCCATTTTATGTTTTTCGTGAGCATGAAGGTGTTTTTTGTGAATTTCAAGTTGGGTTTTTGGCGAGTCTCAAGAGGGTCAAATCGGCGTTTTCGCAAGCTTCAACGGTTGAGGTACAAACCGAGGTTTTTAGAGACCATAAATGTGGAAACTTTTGGTGAACCTCAGAGGGGTGAAAATGGAGGTGTTTGGGGAGCCTCAAGGTGGGATTTTAGGCGAGCTTCAAGGTGTCGGTGGAAATCGAGATTTTTGGAGAGCCTCAAGGTGGTCCTTTTTAGTGATCTTCAAGGGATTTTGGAGGTTTCTGGTGAATTAAATATTCCCCACATCTTCCGATGCCATGATCCGAAAGAGCAGTGTTGCTGAAGCTCCGACTCAGTCCACCCAATATTAACTTCGTTCTGGCACCTATGACATGTAATGTAATAATTGTAAATCCGCCACTAAAACAGTATTAAAGATTCAACAATCAACAAATTTGCGGCCATTTGAAATGCAGTACGCATCATTGAGAAATATAATAATATATTTTGTCAACACGCAACGATATGATATATATTCCTTACATTTATGTTTTAGTTATTCTAAACCGATTACTGTTTACACATAAGCTACACAACGTTTTGTCACTTAATTTCTTGTTTGTATGTCTGTCGTCAACAGAGATTATCACTTCGTTCAGCTTTTGCATATAACTGAGAAGGGATACGTTGATTAAAGATGTTCTACTAACAAAATGTGCCGTGATATTAATCAGGCTTGAAAACAACAAAAACAAAAAACAACAGCAACATCAACGGCAACAACAACATGTAGGATACGTGAATAAAGCGAACTTTATTGTGTACTCATTGTGACGTTTTGTGTTACATCACTAACATCACCTCCATCGCCACAACAGTATAATAATATGTCGACGACGACGACAATGACAACATCACCACCACCAGCTATGACAGATACAACACCATTACAAACAACAAACACCACTACTACTACTACTACCATCACCGCCGCCGTCGCCACCACCATCACCATCGCCACCATCACCACCACCCACCTACCAACCAACACCATTACCACCACATCCACCACCACCGTCACCACCACCACCAACCCACCAACCACCACCATCACATACACCATCACCGTCACCACCACATCCACCACCACCATTACCACCACCACCACCACATCCATCACCACCATCACCACCACCGTCACCACCACCACCACCACCATCACCACCACATCCACCATCACCGTTACCATGACCACTGCATGCACCATCACAATCACCACCACCACCACATCCATCACCACCATCACCACCACCATCACATCCACCACATCTACCACATCTATCATCACCGTCACCACCACCAACGCATTCATCGCCATCATCACCGCCATCAACACCACCACATCAACCATCTCTATCTCCTCCACCTCCACACCCATCCCTACCACAATCACCATCACCACCGCCCCACCGGTGATAAAAGGCCGCTGACTTTTCATTCGGAAAGAACAAGTCCGGCTTCCAGACGCGCTCAATGTCCTTTGTCAACACGATCACGTGATCAGTGTCTCCAATACGCTGGTGTACCGGTCTGGAAGGAGGTTCCGGTCTGAGAGTAAGTTCCGGTTCCGTTTTGCGCAAGCGCAGTACATCAAATGCGACCCGCGGTGAGCAACGTGACCTCATCTGACCGATCAACTTTGACCCCGTGCCAGAAGTATGTGTCGACTGAGATCGTGGTGAGCAACGCGACCTCAGATGACCGATCACCTTTGACCCTTGTTCGACGCTCGCGGCGACTGAGTTACACAATTAATAATTGTTCGCTCGCTGTAGCGACCGTTACTCCACTGACCTACTTGCCCCCTATGGTGTTTCATACATGCCAAATTGACAGAGATATGTGTCATTTATAAATTGTTACATCCCCCCCAGGATCCCCACCCAGACGAATTTTTTAAAATATAAATCTACGAACCACCCCAAATGGGCCTGCTAGATTACATACACACTTTCAGCATACATGCCAAAATGACAGAGATTTGTGTCATTTGTGTTTACCTGTCTGATACCGCACCTCAGTCGCATCGGTGAGCTAATCCGAAAGAAAGAATGTCCAGTTATTTGAGAAGCCGTAACTACAAACACTGAATGGTTGGGTGCGGATACATTACATAACCCTTCGTATAATCACCTTTTATACAATTGTAAAAATTTTAATTTTAAGAACTTAACATAGGTTGGTAGCGTCGGTGAAAGACTGCATTTAGGGTTACAATGTTATAGAGGATAGTCAGGTAATATTGTCGAATACAACGTGTAATATTTATAACATGATTGGCCGTTCTTTATGAATAGATATGGTGATATGGACGTAAGTTTAAATGGGGTAATCTTACGGCGTATATGGATGTAGTTATAATGAAGATTTTATACTTGTTGATTTAGAGTATCACCTATTGGATGGTGTTAAAATTGTTACAATGACGTCAGTATCGGCAGGGATCACATGACATATGCTAGGTATAGGGTGGAGGTACTGAGGTTTGAAGGTAGAATAGAATCGACCAGTCCAGAACCCGACAGAGGAAAGAAATGTAATCTGGTCTCTTCGGTGGAGAGAAACCATTACGGTGCGGTTAGCAAACATGACGTCTTTACCCTGTGGTGGCGTTGACGTTGAATTTATCCATGCATATATAGAGTAGAAGAAATACCGGAATGTCGGGGCGGGGAGAAGTCAGACAGTGCACTCGAGGGCGGTAGACGCCGAGTAACACCTCGTGTAATAACAGTGCGAGAGTAGACGGCTTACGCGACAATGGAGAATTCACACCCGAAGAGGGAATTCCCGATGAACCGAGTGAGAACTACTTCGCTCGACTACTGAGGGACAAATTATCCTCAAGTTGACGGTGATGACGAAATGTGGCATCGTTCATTATAAACAATGTTCTCGCATCTCTACATTGCGAGTGCCGCGCAGACAGCCGTAGGGTGTTGAACTTTTATGCTTATATGGCGATTATGTTATATAATCTCTTGGTGAAATAGTATAGGATTGAAGAAATGGTCAATCCTTGTGTATCTATGGAATGTTACGATAGAGATGTGTGTACGTATGACTTTGTATGATAAGAGGTTAGGGAGGCTGACGAGTCTTCCTTGAAGAATCGCTGTATTTTGTTGTTTGAAAGATGGGTAAATAAATTTGGAAAATTCTTTAATTGTGTATAACTACTTCCCTTCTGATATATCTCGGAACCCGGGTATTTATTAGCAAGGCCGTTTCACCTAACGGTTCTTGACAATAATATTATATTTATCTCAACGCTACGCGACTGGGAATATTCGCTGAAAGCAAGTGTAGCGCTACGTCATACGTCTGGTAAGAATAATTCGTGAAATATTTTGACCAATAGACTGTGATACCCCGACACGTTTCGCCCAACCACACCAGACCAGGCCAAACTAGACTCCATCCAACTGCAGTGTATAAAATACCTCGACTGACACCGACTGCGTTATACTATAAGTGGACACTCTCTCCGACCACACCAGACCAGGCCACACTAGATCTGGCCACACTAGACTCCATCCGATTGAAGTGTATCCACCACCTCGACTGACACCGAATGCGTTATAATATAAGTGGGCGTGACAGCAAAATCATGTAAACTTGGAAACGTTCGAATAAGTCAGACTGACACCAAGTAGTTCTGGGTCCGTATACATGTAGACCGAATAAAGTTAAACGCGGATAGCCGCTATCCGCGGATAGCTATTCGCGTTTAACTTCTGTTCCCATTTCGTATGCACAAGTCGTGAATAGGTCGCGGATAACTATCCGGTCGTGTTTAAGTTTAGACTAGGGAATTCCCGACCACGCATGGGATTCTGGAACTGTTGATCTCACTTCCGCGAAAATGGAAAACAAGCAGACGACAAAAAGGCCGAGGAAACAAAATTTCACAGACGCCGAAATCATAGTATTTCTGGAAGAGATAGGAGTCGACCATTATATCTTGCTTAGCTCACACAATCAATCAGTGACAATCAAACACAAAAATGAAGTTTAGAGAAAGATAACATCGAAAGTTAGTGCGTGCGGTGTAGCCGAGCGGTCGCCGCAAGAGGCAAAAGATAAGTGGCGGGCTCTCAAAAGGGCTGTCTAGAACCAGCAGAGGGGCCAGCAAAAAACCGGCGGTGGGCCGGCAGAGAAGATTGCCGTATGAAGATATTATCCTTGCGATAATCGGGGATAATTCTACTCTGCTGACTGGAATTGATGGTAAGCACACGCCGCTTTTTTTACTTTGATTAAAAAACGCACCACTGTTAAATTTGGTGCAGCGAAGTTTATTACGAGAGACGAATGGTTTAAGGCACTCTGTAAACCTAGGCTACTGTGAAAGTGTCCTTATATGTGAACCATCATGCCAAAATGAGACGCTTCTCGAAAAACATGCATATTGCTTTTATTTCATGTTTGAATAGCGACAGTAAAAGGATACCTCAGTGTTACATATAATCGCATTATTCCCAGAGATACAGCAATTTGAATGTTAAAAATGCAAAAAATATGGTTTTGAGAAAAAGTACTTAAAAAGTGTTCACTCTAGATATTGGCTACGGATTATTTCACGGTGGAAACTCAATTTCCAAAAAAAATGGCTGTGTACAATTTCAGCACAAGAATAAGGAATAGAACTAGAAGCAAATGTTTTGCTTAATTCCAGTTGTTCAATAAATACCACTGTACTGTATTGGACATTATGTAATAATAATAAGTTATTATTATTACAAACAGTATTAATTGTTTATGAAGAAATTGCACATATTTTATGTTTTCTATATTTCAGTGCAAGGGACCAGCACCTGCACGGAATTTGAATGTATACAAGTCTTGGACACCAGTCTGAATACTTGTAAGTTCTCATGTGATTCAAAATAATAAACAGGGAAATCATAATGCCATGTGAAATTAATAAAAATACTAAACAAATTGGTGTTTAAGATTGTTGTTATATTTCATCCAATGCATAAGTGGCCATATTTGAGCACGTTTAAAAAAATGCAGTATTTACAAAATGTTAACAATGAACAATAGGGTAATTTCATGCCAACCCAGCCAGGTCCCCGGGTGAATATATCTTTTTTTATTAAATTTTACCCATTTGTACATCTAAGTAAATGGTGTTTGCAAGCAATGTTTAAGTCAGTGGCAAATTGTAGTTGTTTAAAAACGTATGGTTGTTTGAATGTAGGGACCATGGTATTATTGGCATTCATATTGTGGCATGTAGTTTTGTGGGATTTTTAAATGGGTTATGTTGACAATTTTTGTCGCCCCTGCGTTTCTCAACTGTCAGCTTCGTCTCGCCGATCACGATATCAAGAACATGTGTTTATGTGGCTTAGAAAGTGAAATATTTGGATAATGGAATTCTGTGGCGATTATTGTAAAATAATCGTAACTGAAAATCCTCACTGATCTTGGGTGGGGAACCGTCCAGACAAGAACAGTTAAAAGACAGCACATTGTATGAGACTAATGATTACATAAAAATAATAAATGAAAATAACTTTAATGTTATGTAAATTAATATTTATTATTTATGAAGAAATTGCAGATATGTTGTTTTATATATTTCAGTGCAAGAGACAGGTTTCCAGCCAATAGAAGATTGTAACGAAAGTCTGAGTACTTGTAAGTTGTCATGTGATTCACCTTACTGGCAAATCAAACGTCCCTCGCAACTGAAAACAGAGCATCATGTCCCATTTTGCACTCATTAATCACATTACAATTCTATGCCCATGTTAAGAACCTAATATCTTGCTACTGAAAAAAGATAACAGGCTCATATATACAGTAAGTGGGACCGAGGCCTTGATAATCTGCCTTCATAAATGATGTAGCTATAGCCACTGTCTATAGGCATCCCAAGATGAGAAACATAATATATTCAGCCGGTTTCATGACTTCAACAAATGTTCTTAAATTCTTCATGGGCGCTCCATATTATACATGCCTGATGTATACGTGTTGCCATGATCTCCCACCTCCCCCTAAACAAGCATGATTCAATCACACAATGTTATCAATGTATACTATAAATTATACAACCATTCATTCTACATAATGTCTTGTTGCAGCTGCATCCATTACATGTGCAACACAAGAAGCACCAGGAGCATCATGTGTCAGTGGCACAGGAGTGAAACTAAAGACTAAAAGTAAAACGGCAAATTTCACCAAAATCCAAGTGGAAAGTCCTTGAAAAAAGGGCTGGAAGACGAAAACGGCCTCTTTGCTGACTACCTGCGCAGCGAAATAGAGAAAAACAAGATGATGACTGTTTTGATGGATAACAAAAACAGAAAAGTCTTGCTTGAGATTGGAAAGCTTAAAAAGACTTCGGCAAGTGAAATGAGTGAACTGGCTTAGATTGCAAAACGACAGTGGTGTTGCTGCCCACACCTTATTTTATACACTATTTGTTAAAGATTGTGGGACTCTGTTTATCTGTGTGTCTGAGCATACCTCCGCCAGTGTTGCATGTATGTGGCCGACATTTGTTGTTGCATTAGCATGTAGTCAAGTTTTACTGTTTGTTGTACAATTGATTGTTGTGGTCTAAAATATTAAGAAATTCAGTCTTATTCCAACTGATTCAACAGTTAGTAATTGAGAAATGCAGTGTCCAAATGTAAATGAATTCATTTTTTATAACGATAATGCAATAATAAAACATCCTCTAAAAATGATGAGTGATCAAACACTGATACATCGTCATCAACAGTTATTGTTGTTTTCTCAGCCTCGGGCAGCTTTCCCAAGAGCAACCCGGGTCCGCTGCGAAAAAGGGTTGTTGCAGGACGAGGTTCAATCACACCGTTATCAAAAATAATTGTTTATTACTCGGTCTCAGGGACCTCTTTCAGCAGCAACGCGGGCTCGTTCTGACACAGGGTTGTTGTTTGCAGGACGCGGTTCATCCACATCGGAATCGGCATCTGAACTCCCCGAGGAGGGGTCAGGGTCACTGTCAGAGTCTGATGAAACCTCCACTCTCAGCCTCCTAGCACGGTTATGAAGCATAACACACACTGTAATAATCTTGCACGCCTTGGCAGGTGCCAAACGCAGTCTGCGAAGACAGTGCCATCTTCTCTTTAATACTCTTATAGCCCTTTCCACTGATGAAAGAGCTGAACTGTGTCGGAAATTGTAGGTTCTTTCTTGACGTGTAGTGGGGTTCGTAAGTGGAGTGAATAACCAGTCGCGCAGCATATAGCCACTGTCTCCAAGGACGACTCCTCTGAGAGGCTTTCTTTGGTTGTTCTCAGATGCATCGAAGATAAATGACACGCGTAGGATCCGAGAATCGTGAACACTTCTTGGCCATTTGGCAATGCAATTAATGAAGACAAGGTCCGCATCACATATAACCTAGGAAACAAACAATATTTAAAAATTAAATATAAGAAACTCAAAAAGTGCTTATATGCACACATCTTTTAGTGTATTCATTTGATTGTATTCATAATTAAACATACCAACAAAGTATATCAACTTATTTATTGTTTTTACCATGACCAATACAGTGAAGCAAATGCAGTTGTGTCTGTCAGTTTAGGCACACTAATACTACCACCTGGTAGTATTCAATTATGATGGTTACTTTTAAAGTTACAATGATTTAAAGGGTACACCCGTCAAAAGTAGTTTAGGATATAATAACTTATAATAAAGTTCACAGTGTGGAATCATCATAATTCACAAAATTCACTACAGCACAAGAAAAAAACCATTGCTCTTACCATAGCTAATCCAGTGAAATGAATGAATTTCTTTTTTTAGCCAAAACAATCATATTAATAATAGCAAACACCCGAGGTACCAAACTCTTCCACGAATATGTGTTTAACTCTGAAAAGAGCCGTTGTTGTGTGGCTCTGAAAAGAGCCGTTGTTGTTCTTGCATACATCTCATCTTGTGCTTCGGTGTCCTCGACATCGTCCAGTCAAATGTTGTCAAATCGGTCAAAAGATCACGATTCGAATTTTTTTATGTGAATGTGTGTGTGTGTCTATTTGTGTGTGTCTGGGTGTGCATACATACAATGATACATACACACACACAGACACACACAAACACACACACATGTTTGCTCCGAACATGAAAAACTCTTGCTGTTTTGTTTTATATTACAAGCTAATTTTTGTTCGTAGCTTCTCTTCGAATTTCTAATTCCAGGTGTAGCTTGGTTTAGTGCTTCTTTATAAATGTTGTAGTCTTCGTCATTTCCCGTACGTACAGTGTACTTCCACATCCCTTTTATGTACTTAATTTTTCTAATGGCTTCTTTCGATAAGTATTTCTTTCTGGACGACTGTTTCCCTTGTTTTTAAGGGAACAAATTTATCGACGATGCACTCTATTTCACTCTAAGATATTCCAGCTTGATGTTGCTGTCTTATTCTTCAGTGTGTTATTCCAGTCTATCTTTGCAAAATATTTCCTCATTTCTTTATATCTTCCTTTGTGGACATTTCTCCTGAACTGCTTTTTTATTATTTCTTGCTGATTTTACTTTGATGGTAAAATGTATCTGGTTGTGATCACTACATCCCAGTGGCTCACATAATTTTACATTGTCAACTAATTCATTCTGTGAGGACAAAACTATATCTAACACATTCACCCCTGGGTGGCTCTTGCACATGTTGAGAAAGGAAACTGTCTTATTTTAAAACTAAAAAAACTTGTGGTACTCACTCCCCGTACTCTGTAGATATTTCCATTGTATATGACCATGGCTAAAATGTTCCATAATAATACAGTCCCGTTTGCTAACTTCCCTCATAGCGTTTTGTACTTTTTCATTCTCTTCTCCGCTTATGTTTGGACTTCAATAAACTAACCCCACCGTTAACGTTGAGTTTCCTGTAACTATGTTACACCAAACTGCTTCTCTTTCTAATTTTATTTCTTAAGCCTGGATAGATTCTTTAACATATAAAATAACTCCAACTCCCTTTCTTCCTATTCTATCTTTCCTGAACATTACGTAGCCTGTTAGTCCCAATTCGGCATCTGATGTATCAGTGGTGGCCCATGATTCGGTTATATCTACTATGTGAGGGGAGGGTCACTATCTTCTACCATAATGTTTAGTTCACTTCTTTTGTTTTCTATGTTCCTTGCATTTAAACAAACGCATTTATATCCTGATTCAGAACAGTTTTCCAGGCTGTTCTTTGCTGATTTATTTCTGCTGTCTTTATCCATGCCTCCAGTTCCAGGCTTCTCTGTGAAGCCCTCTTGCGAATCTAGTTTAAAGTGATGCAGCCTGTCCCACTGTCAACAGATTGCAGCAAGTTCTCTGAGAAAACTGCTGCACCCTTTCCACTTAGATAGAGGCCACCTCTCATGTACATATCTTCCCTCCCAACAAAGTATCACCATAAATCTACGAATCCCACCCCCTCTTCTTTATACATCTGCTCAACTAGTGCGTTGATCGCCATACTCTGGCAGTTTCAATATGTTAGCCTCCTTCCTCCCATTACTGGAAAAATTCCTGAGAGAATAATCTGTTTGACTCCTTAATAACTGTCTGCACTTCTGTACTATCCCAGTTGTTCCCTCCCTGTCTGCATTATTTGTCCCTACGTGTACTAGTACAGACCCTCCCTTGCTATGCCCCAGTACCTTCTCTAACTTTTCAGTCACACGCTCTTTCTTAGCACCCGGCAAACAAACAATGACGTCCTCCCCTTCGCGTCTTATCTGCCTTTCTCAGAATAGAGTCGCCCATAAACACCCTCTCTTTTCTCAATGCCCCTCAATCACTGCCTCAGAGTAGCTCCTTCTCCGGTTTGCATCTGTCTGGTTGTAGTCTTGTTCTCCTGTCTTCTGCCCTCCTGTCACAATCTCGTCCGTTCCATTCTTTCCTGACGCTGTTTCTCTTGTCACCTTTCCTCCTGTCATCGTCCTTCCCAACTTCTCTTCTGTCACATTTACTCTCACTTCCTTTCTTCCCGTCATCTTTCCTCCCATTGCATTTCCTTCTCTCCTCTCCCGTCTCTTTTTAACTCCTACCTCTTTCTCCACGGTCACTTTCTCTCCTGTCACCTTCATGCCTGTCACATTTCCTTCCCGTCGATCCTCCAATTTCTTCCCCTCCAATCACCTTCCCTCCTCTCAGTCTCCTTTCCTCGATCTTCTTGCCACTACTCTGCTCCTTCAATCTCACAGTATTTCCAACTCTCTCCCTGTTGTCTTTCTCCATTTCACTTGTCTTCTTGCTGATTCTTGTCTTCATCCCCTTCACAATATCTACCAACCTAGCTACCTCTTTCTCCAGACATTCCACCTTCCAACACCCCACGCACTGAAAGGTGAATCCCTCTCCTTGGTCTCTGCCCATGACTTCTCACAACCGGATAGGGCAAAATCCATCCAACTGTGGCAGTCGTCGCACACCAAGTGTCTCTGCTTTGACTTGCCGCTTGCAAGGCGCCATATCAGAATTTATTTAATAATAGTAATCTAATTAGCTATTTAAAATAGTTTAGTCATCTATGTTTACACTATTCACTGTCTATGACTATGTAGTCTTTAACAAGACTGTTTACTGTACAAAAATGTTACACTTTACGTAAGATTGCCTTGTTTATTTCGGTTACAGGTTTTGGTTAACGTCACAGCTAACTATCTATCCTATCAGAAATGCTAACGTTACCGGTAGTGACCTAATTTAAATACAATGAATTACATTACGTTAGACTGCCTTATTTATTTAAGTTATTCCGCGCCCTAGCGAATACGTGGGACACTAATTACATAAACTCCCGGTTATCTGTGCTTAATATGCTTAATTTTAACAACAAAGCCACCTAAACAAAATGTATTGCAGGTACTGGCTTACACAGATATTATCTTATGTAAGTAGTTTTATGTTTGTTATTTTACCACCTATATATTCTACCACATAATGAGGTTTGTTAAATATGTTTTACAAACTTATCGTAGGCTAACTTACCCTATTATCACTCACTAGACTAAAGTGTTCTACAATATTTTATCTAACTAACTTTAAGCACAACTGCTACTCAATATAAGTTTACTGCTACGTTATGAATGGTATTAAGGCAATAATAATACTTATCAATGAGTAATTCCACTTGTTTATCAACTTTTCTGCACCAATAATTTCTACGATCTATCTCCGCAAACATAGTTTCGAAAATATACACTTTCCCCCTTCCTCAGTCACAGCCGGGAAGCCATGATTTGCGATCGGCGGCCGATGAGAAATTGTAAATGGACCCCACAGGTAAATGGGCCGGGGTCCCTTTACCAGGGGGTTGTATATGGAACCCCTTCTGAAAATGGAATTTTTAATGTTTTTAATGATTAAAAAAATATAAACATGATTTACTGATGTCTAGATACTAAAAAGGTTCGAGGCTATATTTGGCGGAGATAGATCGTAGAAATTGGTGGTGCAGAAAAGTTGATAAACAAGTGGAATTACAGATTGATAAGTATTATTCTTGCCTTAATATCATTCATAAAGTTGCAATAAACACATATTGAGTAGCAGTTGTGCTTAAAGTTAGTTAGTTAAAGTATTTTAGAACACCTTAGTATAGTGAGTGATAATAGGGTAACTCACTTAGCCTTCGGTAAGTTGTAAACAAGATTTAACAAACCTGATTATGTGGTAGAATATATAGGAGATAAAGTAACAACCATCAAACTACTTACATAAGATAATATATGTTTAAGCCAGTACTTGCTAGATATTTTAATTAGGTACCATTGTTGTTAAAACTAAGCAAGGGCGATAGTCGGGCGGCGTAACCTAAATAAATAAAGCAGCCTAACGTAACGTAATTGATTGTATTTAAATTAGGTCACTACCGGTAATGTTAGCGTTCGTGACAGGATAAATAGTCGGCTGTGTAATTGAAATTTGTAACCTAAAGTGTGCTGTAGTACACAGGAAACAGTCTTTATAAACACTAAGTTAGTTAAGTTATTAGATAAATTTTGATCGGGATATGGCGCCTTGCAAGCGACAAGTCAAGGCAAAGCGACACTTGGTGTGCGATCACTGCCATAGCTGGGTAGATTTTGCATTGTCCGGATGTGGGAAGTCATGAGCAGAAACCATGGAGGAAGGATTAACCTTTCAGTGCATTGGGTGTTGGAAGGTGGAGTGTCTGCAGAAGGAGATAGTTAGGTTGACAGATATTGTGAAGGGAATGGAGATGGGAATTAGCAAGGAGGCAGGTCGAATGGAGAAAGACGACAGGGAGAGAGGTGAGAATACTGCAAGACTGAAGGAGAATAGGAGTGGCAAGAAAACTGAGGAAAGGAGATTGAGAGGAGGGAAGGTGATTGGAGGGGAAGAAATTGGAAAATCGACAACAGAAAACGTGACAAGCGTGAAGGTGACATGGAAGAAAGTCACCGTAGAGAAGGAGGGAGGGAAGATGGGACGAGAGAGGAGAGAAGAAAATGAGATGGGACGAAAGATGAAGGGACGAAAGGAAGTGAGAGCAAATGTGATAGAAGAGAAGTCGATAAAAGGGACGCTGACAGGAGGAAAGGTGACAAGAGAAAAAGCGACAGGAACGAATGGATCTGAAGAGAATGTGACAGGAGAGAAGACGACAGGGGGGAAAGACAACAACCAGACAGATGCAAACCGAAGAAGGAGCTATTCTAAGGCAGTGATTGAGGGGCAATGAGGAAAGAGAGGGTGTTTATGGGCGACTCCATTATGAGAAAGACGGAAAAGACACTGAGCGAGGGGAAAGACGTCGCTGTTTGTCTACCGGGGGCTAGGGTTGAACATGTGACTAACAGGGTAGAGAAGGTATTGGGACATGGCAAGGGGGGGTCTATACTGGTACATGTAGGAGCAAATAATGCACACAGGGGGGGACAACTGCGATAGTACAGAAGTATAGAAAGTTAGTGAGGAAGCAAAAGAAGACAAGAGTTGAACAGGTTATTCTGTCAGAAACTTTGCCAGTAATGGGAGGAAGGGGGGGCAACGTATAGAAACTGCAAGAGGATGGCGATCAACGCACTAGTTGAGCAGATGTGTGAAGAAGAGGGGGTGGGATTCACAGATTGATGGGGATACTTTGTTGGGAAGGAAGATATGTACATGAGAGATGGCCTCCATCTTAGTGGAAAGGGGGCAGCAGTTTTCTCAGAGAACCTGCTGCGATCTGTTGACAGTGGGACAGGTTGCATCTATTTAAACTAGATTCGCAGGGGGGACTCACAGAAAAGCCTCAAAATGGAGGCATAGATAAAGACAGCACAAATAAATCAGCAAATAACAGTCTGGAAAACTCTTCTGAAGTGGATATAAATGTGTTTGTTTAAATGCAAGGAGTATAGTAAAGAAAAGAAATGAACTAAACATTATGGTAGAAGATATTGACCCTCGTATAATAGGTATAACTGAATCCTGGACCACCACCGATATATCAGATGCCGAATTGGGACTGACAGGATATGTAATGTTTAGAAAAGATAGAATAGGAAGAAAGGGACGTGGAGTTATTTTATATATTAAAGAATCTATCCAGGCTGATGAAATAAAATTAGAAAGAGAAGCAGACTGCGAAGAAGCTGTTTGGTGTAACATAGTTGGGTTAGTTTATCGAAGTCCAAACATAAGCATAGAAGAGAATGAAAAAATACAAAACGCTATAAAGGAAGTAAGCAAACGGCACTGTATTATTATGGGGGATTTTAACCACGGCATATACAATGGAAATCTCTTCAGAGTATGGGGAGTGAGGACCACAAGTTTTTAGTTCAAGATACTTTCCTTTCTCAACATGTGCTAGAACCAACCAGGGGTGAGAATGTGTTAGACATAGTTTTGTCCTCACAGAATGAATTAGTTGACAATGTCAAGATATATGAGCCACTGGGGAATAGCGATTACAACCAGATACATTTACAAACAAAGTAAAATCAGAAAGGAATAGTAAAAAGCAGTATAGGAGAAATTTCCACAAAGGAAGGTATAATGACTTGAGGAAATATTTAGCAAAGATAGACTGGAATAACACACTGAAGAGTAAGACAGCAACAGAATACTGGAATATATTAAAGAGTGAAATTAAGTGCATAGTCGATAAATTTGTACCCTTCAAAAAACAAGGGGAACGTTCCAAAAAGAAAAACTTATCGAAAGAAGCCATTAGAAAAAAGTATGTATAAACAAATGATGTGGAAGTCATATAGATGTACTGGAAATGATGAAGACTACAACATTTATAAAGAAGCACTTAACCAAGCTACACCTGAAAGTAGAAATTCAAAGAGAAGCTATGAACAACAATTAGCTAGTAATATAAAACATGACAGCAAGAGTTTTTGTGCGTACGTTCGAAGCAAACAGAAAGTTCAAGATAAGGTCGGTCCTCTAGAAGATAGTGCTGGAAATATAATATCAGAGGGATTCTTAATGGCAGAAGACCTGAATGAGTACTTTAGTTCAATGTTTACCAGAGAAGATATTAGTTCACTGCCAGTACCAGAGGCTAAGTTCAAGGGGGCAGATTCAGACTATTTAGGACAATTAATTGTAACCCCGGAAATGGTAGCTAAGAAAATAAGAGCTATGAAGGATAATAAATCACCTGGAGTGGATGGGATTCCGCCCAAACTACTATTGGAAATTGTAGAACAAATTAGCATACCGCTTGCAACAGTTTTCAATTTGTCATTAGAAGAGGGAGTGGTTCCTTTAGAATGGAAAGAGGCAAACATTATACCGTTATTTAAAAAAAGGTTCGAGAAACAAGTCAGAGAACTATAGACCAGTGAGTTTAACATCAGTGATTTGCAAATTATTAGAAAGACTAATTAAAGATCACATGGTGGATTTTCTTGTTAAACAAAACTTGATAAACCCATCTCAACATGGTTTTTTTAAAGCGAGGTCATGCTTAACAAATATGTTATGTTTTTTGGAAGATATCACTAAGTGGGTAGATGAGGGACCACCAGTAGATATCGTCTACTTAGATTTTCAAAAAGCTTTCGACAAAGTACCACATCAAAGATTACTGCTGAAACTAAAGGCCCATGGCATAGGAAATGGTATAATAAACTGGATAGAACAATGGCTGATTGACAGAAGACAACGTGTAGTAGTTGATGGGGAGGCTTCAAACTGGAAATCGGTATTGAGTGGGGTACCACAGGGATCAGTATTAGGACCTATATTATTCTTAATATATATCAACGATTTGGATGATGAAATAACAAGCAACGTGTTGAAATTTGCGAATGATACAAAAGTGTTTAGAAGGATTAAAAGTGATGGAGATAGACAGCATTTACAAGATGATCTACACAAGTTGATCAAATGATCTGAAAAGTGGCAAATGCTGTTCAATTTTGGGAAATGTAAATGCCTCCACACAGGACATGAGAACGAAGAGGTAGAATATACAATGGGGGTACTGTACTAAGTACTACTATAAAAGAAAAGGACTTATGGTTAACCATTAGTGCTGATATGATGGTTTCAGAGCAGTGCAGATTTGCAGCTTCAAAGGGAAATCAAATCCTTTGATTAATTAGGCGAAACATAACGTATAAGAAAAAAGAGCTAATAATACCGCTGTACAAAACAATAGTTAGGCCTCAATCAGAATATTATATTCAAGCGTGGAGGCTATATCACAGGAAGGACATAGATATGCTAGAAAGAGTGCAGAGGAGAGCAACTAAAATTATACCAAAACTGAGGGATCTTAGTTACGAAATACGCCTGAAAATATGCGGTTTAAAAACACTAGAGACCAGGAGATTGAGAGGAGATCAGATAGAAGTGTTTAAAATATTGAATGGTTATGAAAATATTGATAGAAATATTTTTTTTCAGTTAAGAAAGATAGAAGGACTAGAGGACATGAAGTTACATTAGCAAAGGAGCAGAGTAGATTAGATATAAGAAAGTTTTCATTTTCACAAAGGACTGTAAATGAATGAAACAGATTATCTGCTGATTGTGTGGGTGCTATTAGCGTGAATATGTTTAAAAATAAAATCGACACATACCTCAGACGGGCGGGATACACGTAGATAAAAGGGTCGGACTCTCGATAAGCCTAAGGGCTTCCTTGTCCACCTGCCACCTAGAGTTAATTCTCTGGGTGGCAATCTTGTTAAATCTTGTTAATGTAATATGTTTATGGCTGTACGTGTTACTTGGATGGTGGTTTATCCATAATTATGCGTGCATGTGAACCAATTTACAACTGTACATATGTGTTTGTATCCTTGCATTAGATTATATTTTACATAAAGAATAAATCCGTGTAGGCTGTCTGTGGTTATCTTTTATTTAATGCTATCAGAGGTATTGTTTATTGTGTTGTAGACTGTATCTAAGGCTTCTTTTTCCAAATTCGTGCTGTGTCTTGAATGTTTATATGCTGTTTTCATGTGAAATGGCTATGTGTGTTTCTGTTCTCTAGTTTTCGCCTGTTTTGAAAGTATGCTGGTAATGTTATTTGTTTGTCTATGTAGGTCTTCAATCTTTAAAATCGAGAAACGTTTAAATGTTAGTTCCGTGTGGGAGTTATATTTACTTTAAAATATTGTTCTTACAGCTTTCTTTTGCAGTTTGTTTATTCGATTACATTTGTATCCCAAGATCGTTAGACAGTAGTTAATGTGAGAGAGAATGATTCAAGAAACAAATGAACATATTCCAAATGTTCCGTGGTTCCTAATATTTGCATTTACTCAAAAAAACAGGCGTGGTGCTGCTAAGCGAAGACTGCAATCACGTATAAAACGTGTTCACCTTTTGTTTGGAATAAACTACTAAATGTGTACGCCATTGCTCATCTCTGGATACAATGCTACTTACATTCAGAAAACTTTAGATAAAGTGTCACAACAAGTGGTTTTAGAAGGCATTTTGTAAGAACGACATAGATAAGTTACTGAGGAAATACTGAAAATCAGTTGAGAAACGTTGCAGCTTGACTGAAACACCAATAGCATATCAAGATTGCTTTGAAGTTAGAACCAAACGAGCCAATGTTCAACTTGGCATTGGTCCGAAACACGTCAATAAGAAAACACATAATAAGAAAATAGTGGTTGAATGGACAATTGAAAAACGACACACAAACGACTCACATAATGTCATGTAAATATATTCTGTGTCGCTTCTTTGAAGTCACAGGCACGACAACCTATGACATTATGTTTATCAGTGGAACCATAGAGTTTGAAAACAAGATTAATGATTCACATAATTTATAAAACAATCTAACACTTTTCGAGAAACGTTTGAAGTTCTATTTAGCAAAAACACGTTCATTATTCGTACAGTGCTACAGGTGCGAGGGTAACATTTCGCAGCGTTTTTAGGCAGATCTGGGTCTCAAAGATTTGCTATCGATGCACCAACGTCTTTGTTGTCTACGTTCACACGGCCGTACAGAAAGATTCAATAAAGGGTTTGATAAGACAGGCGAAACACGTAAAAGTAAAAATGTAAGACAAGTCTTCGCAAGGACAACTCTAAAAACCCAGTGTATATTAATATGTGGTATAAAATTATGGAATTCGTTGGTCCCTCACATACAGTGTCAAAGCTTTTTTTATTTATCAGAAATTGTACAAAAGTAAGATGTTCCGATATCATTGATTGCTGGTTTGACATATAAAACAAAATTATTGTGGAAATAAAAAGTATTATTATTATTAAGCTGCATTGACCTAGATAAGTGGAACAGACACTCGAGTGATACGCACGTGTGAAGTCTTAAAATTGGATTATGACCACTGTATCTCTACCATTCAAATCGTGGTTCTGTGAGCGACCACTTTAACGTAATCGCACCTAGGTCGGTCGAAATTAATCCTCCAAAGTAGCGTTATATTGACGAGACGCAAAGTATATGCGATTTCTGGGAACTCCAGACAATGCCTCACCTATTCTGTTGTCGATTGCTGAACGACCCGTGCACAGTGGAAGACGCCGCCACCGCCATTGACCGAACAGTGCACGCATGCGCCACACAATGGCTGCACGTTAACGACGCAATAGAGAACGGATTCAGCTCCGATTTCTGAATTAACTCAGGTTCAATTTAGGCTCGCCTTACAAACACAGTAGACAGTTTGATTACTTCTATAATAATAACAATAATAACAACAATGTTACCAATAACAACAATGATAATAATAATAATAATGTGACAAGTCGCTAATGGCGCCACATCCATTACTAGAACAAGTGGTTTGGCACCAGCTAATGCAGCGCCCCGATGAGTTATTGTAGATTGAGCGCAGTGATTAAGCGTGGGATGTTTGACTTCCCCTGGAATACAAATCCAGTAGAAGGGGCCAACGGGTTTAGTATCTCTTTCGAAATGCACAGGTACATTGGGGTGATCGACATTGCCAACGTTTCGAAACGGAAGAAAGTGGATTCGAACGAAGATACTCTCGGAAACATGAACATAAACATGATTGGCACGCACCACTTCTTTGGATTGGCAAACGGGACCGTTGCTGTACATTTCCTTTTTGGAGAATTGCTGATCAGACTCAAAGACAGAGCTTTGAAATATCGTCGTCGACTTACAAAAAACAACTGCTACCATCGACCGCAACCGCATGCACTGAACTACGTCAATACAGTGATTCATTTGACTATTTCAGTATGACTCTTGTGTACTCCGTTACAGTGTTTGCTTTGATATAGCAGGTGTGAAGCAGCGGGACGGAACGACCGCTCAAATAAATGCCAGACATCAACAAAACGGCGTCAACACGGTGATTCAAACATCTTTTTAAGTAAGATATTTTTATATCTGGGAACCGAACAGCAGCCGGCCTCACGGGGTGGAGACCGGCAGTAGGAGGATTAAGTAATGCCCTTACGGATGTCATCGAGGTGCGCACATTTGGCGGCCATGATGGGGGACTGTACGTAGAAGGAACGATTGAAGGACAACCATGTAGGATGCTTATAGACACTGGTGCTAGTGTGTCTGTCGTAAAGAAGAGCATCCTGCAGTCGGTCAACATAGTTGAACAGCTACTGGGAAATACGCAACTGCAGACTGCTACAGGAGAGGTGACACCCATTTATGGCCGTGGAGAAGTGACGGTGGAGATTGGCGACTTCACGAATTGCCAGCAAGTGTTCGTGGCTGACATCGTAGACGATTGTATTCTGGGCCTTGACTTCATGAATGCTTTCAACTGTCGAGTAGACATCCCAAACCGTATTCTAGAACTGCAAAACATGCAAGTGCCCCTTCTACGGAGTGCAACTTGCCATGCGCCCCTCTGTCATCGGATAACCTTAAACTGCGATGTCGAACTCAAGTCGAGGACCTAGGTGATTGCGCCGGCTGTGATAGCGGAACACGCGTGCGATGGTCTGGGTGTAGTTGAACCAGTTCAGGACGCTTCTGGCGGCTTTGTGTTAGGAAGGACACTGGTTGACTGCTCGAATTATATCGTTCCAGTCCGACTTGCAAACACCACCAAGATCCCTATACATCTAAAGAAGGGTACAGTGGTCGGGAGCTGTCACGCAGTCTGCTATGTCAAGAAGGGGGAGACCGACACACCCAGCGGATGGGGGAACCTCCTACCTCCTCATCTGGAGGAGTTGTACAACAACAGCGACAAGGATCTGGACTTGGAGCAGCGACGCACGTTCATGGAACTGCTGATCGAATTCCAAGATGTGTTCTCCTCCTCGCCGAACGACATCGGCCGCACTAACGTCACGAAGCACACGATACACACGGGGGATGCTCGACCGATACGCCAGCCTCCACGCCGATTACCGCTGGCGAAACAACAAGACGCGCAGGTTGAGGTTGACCACATGCTGAAGCAAGGGATAATTGAGCCTTCAGCTAGCGCGTGGTCTTCACCCATCGTCATGGTTAAGAAGAAAGACGGTTCAACTCGTTTTTGTGTTGACTATCGCCTGCTGAATGATTTGACTCGGAAAGACTCTTACCCATTGCCACGCATTGACTCTACTATTGAGGCTCTCTCCGGTTCTTCATGGTTCTGCACACTGGACCTGAAAAGTGGCTACTGGCAGGTGAAGGTGGACGAAGAGGACAAGGAGAAGACTGCGTTCTCCACTGGTACCGGACTCTGGCAGTTTCGGGTCATGCCGTTTGGCCTCTGTAACGCACCAGCGACCTTCGAGAGGCTCATGGAACTGGTGCTTCGTGGTTCGCCCTGGACGACTTGCCTGGTGTTCTTGGACGACATCCTGGTGCACGGCAGATCATTTGATGACAACGTGCGCTGCCTACGAGAGATGCTGGGTCGATTTCGTTGTGCTGGACTTAAACTCAGCCCGAAGAAATGTAACCTGTTTCGTCGGGAGGTCGCATATCTCGGGCATGTCATCAGCGCCGACGGCGTGGCTACGGACCCGACAAAGACCGCTGCCATAGATGAATGGCCTGTCCCAACTACAACAAAGGATGTTCGCCGCTTCATTGGCCTTTGTACTTACTACAGGAGATTTGTGCCAGATTTCGCTGAAATCGCAAAGCTGCCGCCTTTCAACGTTTGAAGAAAGTACTGACTACGGCCCCAGTGTTGGCGTTTCCTGAGAGTGATGGTGACTTCATAGCGGATACTGACGCCAGTGATGTAGGGATCGGCTGCATCTTGTCCCAGGTACAGGAGGGAAAAGAGCGGGTCATCGCATATTACAGTAGGACCCTGCGAAAAACCGAGCGAAACTACTGTGTCACTAGGAACGAACTACTTGCAGTCGTCACAGCTGTGGGACAATTTCACCACTACTTATACGGCCGCAAGTTTCTTGTGAGAAGTGACCACGCCTCCCTGCAATGGCTATTGCGGTTTAAATACCCAGAGGGACAGACGGCCCGGTGGTTGCGGAAACTCCAAGAATATGACTTTAATGTGATCCATCGCGCGGGAAAGAGTCATACCAATGCTGACGCCTTGTCCAGAGCGACACGACCGTGTTTGGTATCAGAATGTCGCCACTGTCTTCGCAACGAGCAACGGGAAGAGGACACTACTGCAAAAGTACGTGTGGTGACGCACACAGAAATTGAGTCGAAGTCACTGAGAGAGCAACAGCTCGCAGACACCACTATCGCACCAGTCTTAAAATGGAAAGAACTGGGACAGCGGCCATGCTGGGCGGAGGTGTCCGCGATGAGCGAGGACGTGAAGATCTACTGGGCCCAATGGGACAGTCTTCAGATGCGCGAGGGAGCCCTTTACCGGCGCTGGGAATCGCCTAGAGGCGACATAGCTTTGTGGCAGTTTATTTTGCCCAAAACCGAACGAGCAGCGATACTGCGACAACTTCACGACGAACCGGCGGGAGGACATCTGGGTGGAAACAAGACGCTGGGAAAGGTGCGCCAACGTTTCTACTGGGCAAAATGTCGTATCGACGTAGACGCATGGTGTAGACGATGTGACATATGCGCAGCGAAAAAGGGCACTGGCAAGAAGACACGATCACCTCTGCAACAGTATGACGTGGGCTGTCCCATGGAGAGGATAGCGCTGGACTTCATGGGCCGTTTCCCAGAGACCGATGCTGGGAATCGACATCTATTGGTGGTAATGGACTACTTTACAAAGTGGCCAGAAGCATATGCGTTGCTAACCAGGAGGCTACTACTGTTGCGTCCGTGCTCGTCAATGAGTTCGTATCTCGATACGGCGTCCCAGCGGAGATCCACTCCGATCAAGGGCGAAATTTCGAGTCCGCAGTATTTACAGAGATGTGCCAGTTATTGGGCATCCACAAGACGAGGACAACAGCTCTACACCCCCAATCCGACGGCATGGTGGAGCGGTACACCCGGACACTTGGTCAGCAGCTCGCGATGTTCATCGGAGAGCATCAAGGTACCTGGGATCAGAAGTTTCCTTTGCTTTTGATGTCGTATCGGTCGGCCGTTCACGACAACACTGGGTACACGCCGAGTATGTTGGTGTATGGACGCGAAATTACAATGCCCGTCGACTTGATGTATGGGCGCCCTGACGAAGAGCCTATTGAGTACTGCAAGTACGTGACTGACCTACGTGACCGTTTAGAATCTGTTCATGAATTCGCTCGCTCACAGACCCAGCTGACACATGGCAGAGCGAAGCGCCACTACGATCTTCGTGCTGACCACAATCGGTTTGATGTTGGCGATCCTGTGTGGATGAACAACCCCCAGCGGAAGAAGGGCATGTGTCCCAAGCTAGCCAAACAGTGGGACGGGCCGTATTACATAGCTGACCGGATCAACGATGTCCTGTATCGGGTGCGACACGGACCACGTAGAACACCGAAGCTGGTGCACAAGGACCGACTGCGACGGTATCGAGGCGCGCCTGTGGACACCCGATGGGCTGCAATCGCCAGAGACAACCTACGACGACATTCTGGTCCGGGGCAAGAACAGTCGCCGTCGACCAGCAGACGACAGCCGTCAAGTGAAGCTGCGAGAGAACAGTTGTCGCCGACGGGCAATGGGTCAAGGGCCCTTCCGCGGAAGACTCGGAGAAAGAGGAATAGACCTGCACGATATCGTGACTGATTTTTCCCTAGTACATGTTTGGACTATAATTATGGTGACAGAGTTCCGTCACGTACAGATTGTAGTGTAGTATCTGCTTGAACTGCATTTAGTTAGACGGATAATGTCTGATTGTAGATGATATTGAGTGTAGATTATTGTTTGATAACTTTAGTAAGTGTCATGGGTGAGTTGCAATAGAAATCAGTAACCAGGGACGGTTACGGCTGAGGAGGGGGCAGTGTAACAGAAATCGTGTATTATGTTGGTGTACCGGGTTCGGCCGGGGACGTGTGGGATTCGGGGGGTGAAGAGGAGTGACGTAGTTGTTATATTGTGAGCGAATCGGCGGGAAAGTGTTCTAGACTGTGGTTCCGAGAATACCTCATTTGATTGTTGTTCATTCTAGTATGACCTTCGCGTAGTTGGTGCATGTTGTAGCGTCCGCTGTAGTTTGAATTTGAAGCAGCTGGGTACTGCTGTTGCGAAATAAAGAAGTTGCATTCGCCTCGGCAGTGTTTCCTTTACCGCACCGGACGACACCTAACCACCCAAATCGACGAACCCATACCGCTCGGGGTCCGGCAACAATACCCTGGTAGTAATTTCTCCACATTGTTTCACAAATAATGTCTTTAAAAATACTAAACTTATCTTTAAATCCCAGTGATGTCACGTTTATAATGACCTTGCGTCCACGTGTCGATATGAAGCTCAAGGTTTTACTGTTAGGTGACAGTAGTGTGTTATTTGTTGTCGAGACAAATTGTGTTTCGCGTGGTGTCGTATTCGTGGGTATCGATTAGCAAAATAAGTCGGTGTATCTCATCCAGGTTTGCAGTGCCGAACATTTCTTTTTTGAAACTTGTAAACTAACCTAAATGCAACATGTAAGTCAAATATATATTATGAATAATGTATATATGTAACTGAGTTATTTGCCATTAAAAGGCTTTCGCGTGGTATCGCATTTTCTGACAATGTTCATGTTTTTTTCTGATAAAGCTTATTTCAGTAAAATTTGACTGGGATTACACATAAATTATTCATGGATACATATGTACCTGTAGTATATATTACGGCTTACATATAATATACCTGTAGTATATATTACGGCTTACATATAATTTATAATAATGGAATAAAGAATGTTTCTTTCTCCGTTTATTGCACACGGAAAGTTGCGTTTTGCATAGTATCAGTGAAATAGCACTTACACGAAAATAATTCTAAAAAAATAATCATTCACAATTGCGCAACCATTTTTGCATATTGTTTACACACGTTTACTGTACATCATATGGCGTATTAGTCGTGCATATCATTTGAATTATGTTTGAATGACGGGACATTTAATGAAATAAGACAATGTATGTAGATATGTATGTATGTACGTATGTGTATCACAGTCATACTTCAACGTTTCGCAAAGAAAGTTTCCGAATGCAAAATTGGTTATTTCAAAGATTTCTATACAGAAAACGTATATGTTCACTGTTCAATTTAAAACGTTATATTCGACTAATAATAGGTATACACTCAGCAGTTTATGCATCGTTTTGTTTCATTATATAGGTATTTATATGTCATCAATTATATTGGTTCCATGCACCACCTCGTGATAGGAACATAAATGAACGTCGATCGACCTGGGATCGATTAGGGATACCTCAAAATATCATGGTTACGCCACGCATACCATTCCACCACCTAACATATACGTCGTCGATTGAGTGGCAGTCTAAACCAATATGAAACAATATGTTTGGACATTGCAGATTGACAAGACTCTTAATGAAGTAATATTTTCAGTTGCAACAGTAGACTACAAGGTGTCCACCCATCAGTTACCATCGCCCATCAGTGAGCTTGACTTGATGGCAGAGGGATACGGAGAGAAACGGTTCAAATATCTCATGTTGTCGCTTAGCGGAGAAATTATGTGTCAAGACAAAAACGACAAAATCGTCGCAACAACGGAAGAGGAAATGATACTGACTGGCAACTATGTAAGAAAATGGGACAATTGTTACAGAAGTCCTTTTCACTTTGTCTGTGAGCGACAGTTCTAGTAAAAAATGCAGTGTTTTTAACACGGCATATGAAACAGTTGCAAGGTTGTTATGGTCACGGTTTCTTTGGGGAGGGAGAGATATGTTTTCAGGTCAATCGGTTTATCTAAGCTGTATACGCAGAAGATACCTATGCAGCATGGAACAATTGCAGAAAGGCCGCGTGGTGTTGCAAACAAAATACTGCACACCACACACACATACATACATACCGAGAGAGGGAGAGAGACAAAGAGAAAGAGAGAAGAGAGACAGACAGACAGACAAAGACATAGAGAGAGAAAGAGGGGGAGAGAGATCGAGCAAGAGAGGGAGTGTCAGAGAGGATACTTTTTACTAAGCAAATATAAATTTTCAATGTAATTATGTTCTGATTAGCCTTTTCCGTTAAGATCTCTATATAATTTGTATGTAAACAAACCCATGAATATGTTATATATCTGCCTTTTTTCTGTTTCTGTCTGGAGAAGATCCCCACTTCGAGCACGCGCACGAATACATAGAACAACAGCGTTCCGTGTTGGCGGCGCTTTGGGCTGCTCGAGCAGCTGAACTGGCAGACAGCCTTCAAGGACGACATTGTCCTGCCCACCGTAAACATAACTCACAATAAGACCTACACAATGAAGCAATTCTTCATGCATTGTTCAGCGTGGGTTCATAAATTATCATTAAACATGTTCTTCTCAATCATCTGTGTCCGAAGGAGTAGATGATACAGAACACTTGATATGTTTGATTCTCTTTGGAGCCGGTGTCTAAACAGAAGAACACAAAACCAATGTCTAAATTGGCCATAACAACAGAACAAGTACTTTACCAAAACCGGGAGAAAACTGCAACGTTAATAACAAGTACAAATTTATACAGCACCATATCCATAAACGTGTGCACTATTGTACGCTCATGCACACATTCAGGAAAGTGCATAGTTTCCCAGCTGGCTACAGATTCATACAAAGTAGATTAAAGCAGTTCTTTGGGAATTACTTTATAAAGTATATAATTCCTCATTAATCCAGTTAAAATATGACTAATTACTGTAATGTAATTATATGCATTTATTTTATTAGAATTATGTTTTATTAATCATAAATGCCCATGACAATATATCAATATAATAACTTGGGTAAGCAATAAAAAATTTATGGGGTAAGAAAAACATCCTGCGGCTGTTTGTGTCATCATCAGACGGAGTGATTTAAAATTGTGGTTCACTGAGCATATATGCAGACTTATACTCAGGCTGCATAATTAATCATCAATGTGACAACAAGCTCAAAATTATTCGTGTAACACAATTATTTATCAGACATAAGACCACAATTATGCATAAAATGCAAGAAATAAGTGGCAGATAATGTACTTGTGGGAGAATACCACGTTTTGATACAATACATCTAGAATGTATTGCAGTTTTAGCTTACAAAGAATTGCTTTAACAACCTAAGATTTGGTTCACTGAATCCACGTATGGACATGGACTCAATGAACCAAACGTTAGGTTGTCACATGTCTTCTAGGCCTATCTTAGCGTAATACCATCTTCTTACTATAGCCAGATTACAGAAAACACCACAATATACTGAATTTACAATACATTTATTCACACAAAGACGCGGCTTGGACATATCTGAATCCAATATCACCTTGTATTTCGATCCTCCTCTTTTCATGGGTGCATGTTTCAAACACTCTGCCATTTCAGTCTCTACATCACAAATCGTTGCCTTAGGGTGATTTTTCAGGCATGCTCCTTGAAAAAAAGTTATACAAAAATGTTATGTCAAAGCAGGCTATGAATATATTTCAGATTATTAAAATGAAACAAAATTCACAAAAATATGCAGAAACACATTACTTTATTACAGTAACAAAACTAGTAGAAAACATAGTGGAAAAAATTAAGAAACATAATTGTAATAATCAACAAAAATAAGTTTGTTGCAATGAAACATTCCTTGGCGGACACCTGTTCATAATGATACAATGCCTACAGCAGACACTTGAAAGATCCAAATGACTAAATTATATGAAATATACTGTTCACGGCTCCCAGATTCCATTAGACAGCAAGAAATCAACTTACTTTGGTGCAAATGTTGAAACGTAAGCAACATTTCGACCCGTCTACAGTAGATCTTGTTCACATGACATCTGTGCGTGAACAAGATCTACAGTAGATGGGTCGAAACGTTGCACGTTTCAACATTTGCACCAAAGTAAGTTGATTTCTTGCTGTCCAAAATGACTAGTTTGCATTGTTCGCTACCTTTCCACAGCAGTAAACTGGTTATAATGGACGATTTTGTAGTCCCGACGATGTCCGATATGGACTGGGTTACCATATACATAGTACCTCAGAAAGGCTTGCAATTTACGATACGTGACCCACCACAGCGAACTGGCTATTATGTCCCACTGGTCTGTCCTACGCACAAACCAAAAATATCTTTCCTGGTCATGTTCCATAAATTTTGAAATGCAAATCTTATAATCTCTTCTTTCAATATCCAGTTTCTTTTCCTCGGCAAACAATCCAAAACTACTAAAATACAGGCATTGACGAACCCAGATTAAAAAAAAAAAGCAACAAGCAACATACAAGTAAAAATGACCTCGTTTCTCAAAAAATTGCATTTAAGTCTGCTTCAATTATAGCAATAAATCGAAGATATTTCATCAAATGAGGTATCATATTAAAGCTAATCATCTACTAAGACATGGGACCTATATTATTCTTAATATATACCAATGATTTGGACGACGATATAACAAGCAAGGTGTTGACATTTGCCGATGATACAAAAGTGTTTAGAAGGATAAAATGTGATGGAGATAGACACATATACAGTGTACAGGGTGATCTTCACAGAATGGCAGATGTTCTTCAATTTTGGAAAATGTAAATGCCTCCACACAGGACATGGGAACGAAGATGTACAATATACAATGGGTGGTACTGTACTAAGTACTACTGTAAAAGAAAAGGACTTAGGGTTAACCATTGGTGCTGATATGAAGGCTTCAGAGCAGTGCGGGATTGCAGCTTCAAAGGGAAACCAAATCCTTGGATTAATTAGACGAAATATAGCTTTTAAGGAAAAAGAACTAATAATACCGCTGTACAAAACAATAGTTAAGCCTCATTTAGAATACTGTATACAAGCGTGGAGGCCATATCGCAGGAAGGACATAGATATGCTAGAAAGAGTACAGAGAGCGACTAAAATGATAACAAAACTGAGAGATCTTAGTTACAAAATACGCCTAAAAGAATGTGGTTTAACAATACCAGAGACAAGGAGATTGATAGGAGATCAGATAAGTGTTTAAAATATTGAATGGTTATAAAAATATTGATAGAACAATTTTTTCTCAGTTAGAAAAGATAGAAGGACTAGAGGACATGAAGTAACATTAGTAAAGGAGCAGTGTAGATTAGATATAAGAAAGTTCTCATTTTCACAAAGGACTGTAAATGAATGGAACAGATTATCTGCTGATTGTGTGGGTGTTAGTAGTGTGAATATGTTTAAAATTGACATTGACACATACCTCAGAAGGGCGGGATACAGGTAGATAAAAAGGGTTGGACTCTTAATAAGCCAAAAGGCTTCCTTGTCCACCTGCCATCTAGAGTTAATTCTCTGGGTGGCAATCTTGTTAAATCATCTCTGGAAAGGTATAAAACTATACAGCATAATTTTGCGACTTAACTCTTTCTGTGGCCGGTCACATATAAACTTACTGTTTATGACTCTGGCTACTGGCAGCTCGATAAATGCGATCTTGCCCTTCTTCCCTTTCAGGCTGTAGCTGCACCACAAAGCATTTGTTCCGACTTTCCCCAAAATTCTGCGGACAGTATCCTTAATATTGTGCCCGCCCAGAGAAGTCAAGTAGCATGTCTGCAATACAGATAATGAGTAGTATCTGTGAAACACCTGTATGAACATTGCAAACAGAAATACAATATGCTTCTGTCATATATGAAATGACATGAAACTACTTGAGTTGTTATAATACAATATGCATCTATAATGCATATCGCATCAACTCAAAGGAAAGATGCTCTGCTCATGTGTGACCCCGGCATACCTCTATGACTTAGGGACTATGGCAATTACAGAAAAACAACAGAAGAGGGAACATGTTTGTGAAAACAACTGGGTCAGAAGAATTGCAGGAGTGAAAAGAAGTGATAAGCGAAGAATGGAGGAGCTGAGAGAGGAGGTTGAAGTAAAAGAAAGTTTTGAGAAGAAGCTGGTGAGGAGTTGACTGAAGTGGGCTGGGCAGGTGGAGAGAATGGGAGGAGAACGGCTGGCAAAGAAAGCAGATGCCTGGAGAGTGGAAGGAAAAAGGAGGTATGGACGACCTAGACTGCAATAGATGGACTGTGTAAAGAAAGATTTGGGAGGATGGGGGGAGTGGAGAACAAGAGCAAAAGACAGAGGGGAATGGAAACAGTTGGTGGAGAGAGCAGCGCAAGATCTTGAGGAAAAAGATAACAGAAATCAAGGATCGGAATCAAAGCCTGCCTAACCCCTGACAGACATGGAAACAAGAGGAGAACAACCCAAGAATAATTTTACTGTTGTCTCTAGCAAACACATGAACACAGACACCCTACAAAGCAATCACCTCAAGAGTTCAGTTTCCACCACAATAATTTCCTCTTCACAAGGGGCCTTCTCTCTTGTAAATACACTGTACATCTGCAGAATTACGGACACATATAGAACTATTCAATAACATCTGTGGAGAACTGGAGATTCCATCCCCAAACTAAATCACGGTTTCTACTGTCAAAATCAGCAATGCATACCAGTTGCTTCTTGAAGGTCTGATCAGCCAGCCTTTCGCAAAGCCTTCCCAGTTCTTCAGTTGTGTTAGCAGGAAGCACATCGTCCAGCTCTTCAGCTGCTTTGCTGATACCGGTCTGAGAGCGCAGCAACTGCATCATTTCAGCCACTGCTTCCTCCAACCCTTGCAAGCGCAACAGGATACTGCTCTGGAAATCTGTTGCAAAACAATTGTCAAGTAGACACTCTGTCCAGGTTCAAGACTCCTTAAAGCTCATTTAAGCTGGCATATTTCCGTGTTGCAGGACACTTTTTATGAAATTGTTTATTATATAATATAATGCTATCATTAAATTTAATATATTACAACTACGGTAGGTATTTATTTAATTATCTTAACATTTTAGAAACCATGAAATGTATCTTAGTTACTTAATATAGTATTTTTTATTTTAATCTAATATATCAGTGTATTTCTTATGATTCCACGTACATTTTATAATGTGTGTACGTGCCTGTGAACGGCTGGTCTCAGATGTATATGGCGCTATGGAAGTGTGAGTAACAATAATAATTGAGTTTTACGTCTTGTAGGTATTTACTGGCATTCCTCTTCAAAGATGACGAGGATGTCTCTTTTTATGTTCATTCATTTCCTTGGTCCACTCGCCTTTAATCTACCAACGGGGGATATATTTGAAAAAATCCTAGGGTATTTAGAGTAATTACTATTAGTGGAGAAATTGTTTGGCAAGACATTCGCCAGAGGGCGCCAGTATTGTGAATATACTGGAATATATGAAAAATTAGTACTGTAAAGATAATAACAGTTGCTCTTGGTTTCTTGCTCCATAGGTAGGTGTAAGCTAGCATATATTGTCGAGTGAAATAAAAGTCAGCCTAACACAAAATCTTTCAAGTTTTTCCAAGATGAAAATATTAAGAATCAATTAAGTACTGTTATCGTACCTCCACACGTGGAGCAATAAATCACTAGTTTACATTGGCACAATCCACTGAACTGGTCACTGCTCATTCATCTTAGGCAGGAGAAAAGTCATCCAGTAAAAAACATGCATATCAAAAACATATAAGTAAATAACTCTAAATAAATATTGTGTTTTCTGGAATACATCGCCAATTGACAGATCAGAGGCCAATGGTCGAAGCATACGAATGAACAAGAAAACCTTGGAGTCTTGAAAGAGATGTATGTTGTACCAACGAACCATTCTCAAGTACTAATTGACCTATGCATCCATCATTAATTGGGACACAGTGGCTCGGTGGATAGAACATCTGACTCTCAATTGAGAGAACCGGGTTCAAATCCTGTGCTGACGCGTCAAACATTGGGCAAGTTCATTCACTCTAAGTTGCTCTAGTTCACAAGCTGTATGATTCAATGAATGAATATGTAGCTATCAACAGTGGTGGATATTTGTGTATGGATAATCTCTGCACATTTATTGCAGCATGGTTGAATGCTTCTGGTTTATAGTTGTTTCCAGTGCTCTGCAATGTTCTGTTAACTGACTAGTCTGTATATATTGTGGTTACAATGTTATGGTCTTTAACTAGTCAGCCTTTTTCAGAACATTATCGCCAAACCGACCTTTCTATGCTGGCATTGAGGGTGGTCACTTGTCGTCCTAAGTGGTTCTTTTATGTCCCAAATTGAGACGGAACCGACATTAACGTGATCTCCGAGTCACGAGGGATACACGGTGCCCAATGTTGAGAGCCAGGCTTTTACACCAAATAGCATGAGATGGGAAGACAACATCAAAGAGTGGACAGGACTGGAGTTTGCCGACTCCCAGAGGGCAGTGGAGAACAGGAAAACATGGAGAGAGCTGGTTAAGAAGTCGTCAGTGCCACTCAGTGGCAGGGTTGGGTTCAATTACATTGATCAATTACAATTACATGACTGGATAATGTTCAATTACAGTTACAATTACTTTTCATTTCAAATTTCAAATACCATTACAATTACCATCCCAAAATATATTCAATTATAATTACTATTATAATTGTCAAGTACAATTATAATTGTCAATTACAATGAATTTTTGTTTTGCTTAAAACAATATAAACAGAACTAATGATATATCTCAGATCATGTCACATTTATATCATTACCACACAATTGGCTTCTCAGCACCTTGCTGCCCTCAAGCTTACTAGAAAATAATTCCACAGTGAAAGGATAGTGTTAGTGCATAGCCTTATTTAACTAAATTACGATTAGTACAGCTAGCCTGTGTAGCACTGGACCATAAGCCTATCATTTGTTCTTGGCCTCCTACTTGACATTTGTCAACTGCTGAAGCCTGCTACTGCTAGAGCTAGTGCTTCCATGGATCAGCTCTATATGCCCTCCCCAATGGAAGAGAAGCCATGTTTTTATTTCTCTATCAGTGCTTCTAAAGTCAATAAGGCAAATAAAGACCAGTTGGCACTGTGCCTGTCCATGGGTGACTGATTGTTTGGAAAGACACTGCTAAATGCTTTATGCAACATGCCTGTGCCAGGACAAGCAGACAGCTGTTATCTGCCCATGTTCACCAGAAAGAGTCACTGTCTGACAATAACACCCCCAAAATGGGGAGTATGAAAGGGAAGGTGATTTCAGAGAGAAACGGCCTTGGTTTTCATAGTGAAATAAAAAAACAGTTCTGGGAGTTTTACCCATAATTGGAGAAACGATGGGAAAGTAATTGAATTGTAATTGAACAATTAAGGCAATTACAATGGCCATTTACAATTACGACACATACACAAAATCAGTTACAATTACGATACTTTCAAATATTTCAATTACACTGTAATTGTAATTAATTACACAATTACGAATTATAATTGACCCCAACCCTGGTTAGTGGTGCCCCAATGATCCTTACAGGTTATGGGAAAGTGAAGAGTGAAGTGAATCATGCCTGCCTGGTCCAGGTTTTGAACTCATAGCTCTGGCATGCCAGACGGATATGCTAACCACTATACTATCATGCTCCCACAGAAGTCAAGACGGTGTTCAACTGAACAGGTCTACCAGGGAGTAAGCACAAATATCCACTACTGTCTCTCATGTACTCATTAAAACAGCTGAGTGAACTGGAACAACGTAGAGTGAATGAACTTGCCTAAGGTTTGACATGGCAGCACAGGATTCAAACCCGGGTTCTCTTGATTGAGAGTCCGAGGCTCTAGTCACTGCATCACTGCATTCCATACCTGTTAGTGGTCCGAAGCCTTCTTCCCTAGTAGAAACTGAAGACAAGGCACCATCCTCAGTTGTTAGTGGTCCGAAGCCTTCTTCCCTAGTAGCAACTGAAGACAAGGCACCATCCTCAGTTGTTGGTGTTGAAGAGTTACTTGTGCATTCATTAGACACCGCCTTCTTTGTCTTCATTTGGATGTGTGGCTCTGTTGGCCTTCTGTCCTGTTGGTGACACGTGATGTCAGATGGCTGGAATCCTTCATGGGAATGCCTTTCTGCTGCGTGATGTTTGGTTTTCACCAGTGGGTCTTCAGACTTTATAATTGTCAGACCTTAGTAGAGATCATAAGTATTTTCAGAATAATGTTGTATTTGACATCAAATGACAGATGAAAGTAGTTGTATTTAAATACTTCCCTAAAGTATTTGAAATGTTAAAATACTTTCAAATACTATTTCAAATACTTCGGGCATAGGTATCAATAGATGGCATCTTTTGTCTTGTTTAACGTATTGAGAGAACACAATTTTACTCTGTTATTTGACAACTGACCTATCCATCACGTGACTGATTGCCTAAAAAAAGGTCTGCCAAGCCATCAAAAGATAGTAATGTAATTCACACATATAACTGTCATCAACACTGTTGGCATGGTGCGAAATTTTTTTTGCAACGTAGGCAAACCACAACTTACTGGATATGTCAATTCACCGCATTTTTCAGTCAGAAATAAAGCAAAAGTTATTGAGATCATTACACTAATTGTTAGTTGTTACCTATGACCATGATGCAATCAGCAACAACAGGACTCTGTTGCACTGGTCTTGTTGTCTTTTGATTATGATTTATACGTTCCTGCTAGCCGCTAAGGTATGTTATAGGGCCAATACTTGTGTGAGCTGAAAAGACCTATTTGCTGTCTGTAGAATGAGGGGAAAGTAGGGACTTCACAAGTCAGATGGCATCATGTATTTTACAGCATACCAGACGTATAAACGATAAACAACATATCTTAATATGAGATTTGCCATTGTTGTTTCAACAAATTGTCTTATTTGTAAAAAGTATTTCAAATACTTCCCAAAGTATATGCATTGGTAAATATTTGCATTTCATAGTAATTGTTTTGAACACCCCAAGAGTATTTATAGTTAATATAATAGTTAATATATAATCAACATTTCAATGTATTTGACCTCACAGTTGGTTCACATTCATAATGTATACCTGGAATGACTTGCCAGTAGTCAGAGCAATCTGTTGGTCTTCTTTCCTTTTGGTTACCCCCTTCTTGCGAATGAATTTCTGCTGTGTGGTCTTCAGTCTTTATACTTGTCACACCTTTGTAACGATCAGAACAGAAACAAATATGTAATTGGGACAGAAGGAAGATATGGGTGTGATGTCTTGAGCTAAAATAAAAGATCTGTATGGTACAGCAAATGAGATCAAGAAGGGGAGGAGGCTCCTAGTGGAAGGCTTAGCCAGACATCCATCTGCCCAGTCTTCAAGACTGGCTTATTTTTAGGCTAACAGCCTGGATGACGGCAAACAGGCTAAGGATACAAACGAGGAACAAGGTGAGGAAACAGCTGGAGTGAGCAGACTGGGGTACCATGGGGACAGCATTTTGGTGGTAAACAGAAAGAACCAAATTTGACTAGGAAAAAAGAAATGGAGTGAAACACCTTGTCTCAAAAAGAAGTTGCAAATGACATAGGATGCCGTTGGTAACCCCCAAGATGCGTGTTGACAAAGAGTTGGGTTGTCTCAAGAAAAGACTTAAAATCTTTTAATAGCAAAAATTAAACTTACTTTAGAGTTACAGTTGAAACATGTTCCAAAGTAAGTTTAAATCTTGCTATTAAAATTTAATCTTGGAGCCTTGAACTATGTCTTCCATACTGAAAACCTTGTGTGAGGACCGTGTTCAGGGGAACAAGTCCATTCCTGAATTCCTGGATGATGAAGGACATATCTGTATCAGTAAGAGCCATTGAGGCACAACTGTCATTTCATAAACTGTGATCCCTTATATATATGCATGATCTGTGAAGTCTGATTAGTTTGTTGAACAATCTGTGTGATAGTGTGATCTAATAGATGATTATACATAATTTTCATGTTAATTATTTGTGTATTTCCACTTAAATAAAACCTGAAAAACCTGTTTCGTTCTTTCTGTTTCTTTTATTCCTGTTTCCTTTTTTCCATCTCTTTTTCCGTGTTTCTTTCTTTCCAACATTTTTGGCAGATAGGGATTTCATCAAGCACTCCCAATACACAGTCAAAGAGATCATGTGAACATTAGAAGATTATTATTTACAATCGCAATGACAACCTCGATCTAACAAATGAAACAAGACCAAAACTAGTAGATACACTTATCATGTGATTCAAAACAATTACTGTGAATATGGTCGCAGAACTGTTTCTTTGTGTGTGGATAATTTCAGTTCGCCTTCACAAATTATACCTTGTAAGATTTGGTAGTCATTACAACTCTGTTTCACCAGACTGACGGAAGCAACAGGTCCACAGGTTGGAGGCCCAATGGGAGACTGGCTGTTTGGAGACACTCTCTCTGGGCTGATGTTTGCAGGAGAGCATCGGGCATCTTCTGGTGCTGCATCTGAGGACTGCAACTGATTCCCTGTGGAGATGTACTGATCTTCTTCAGACTTCATTGCGAAAGAGGTGGTTCACTGAAAATACAACAATAACACCAATTATTATATTTTAAAAATATATGTTTGGAAGAATTGTTGGAATAATCATGTTTATAAGAGTAACTGATGAAGTACCAATCTACGTGAGCCGCATTTTCATCGTTGATGTTCTTAAGCCTAAAGTTTTCACTCTAAATCCACATACGCGAACACGATAAAGTGGGCGATATTAAGGGTATTGTGTATAAATTATAAACATTTCAGGCAGAACATACGTTTTCGAAACTAACATTAGTTTTCGCGATACTGGCATTACAAATAAAGAATTGCTGTACCATTGTTTCGTAAATCATAGGTAAAAATTCACGGAATACCATGACTTCCCACCATCGATAGCTAAACGTCGCGTCCGGCAGATACTGATGCTGCAAATAGCCCACATGAGGGCGTTACCAATAGCCTAAGCGAGATCACTTGACCTGTTGCCTAGCAAAAAGGAGCGTTAAGCCATTAAAAATGGATGTCGATACACTGTATGCAAGTTCCCATAAATGCGAATATTACTCAGACCTTGGCCGAAATTATCATCGGGGTGCACATTTATCAATCAACCAATTCAATTTATTTCCAAGGATAAAAAACTACAAAACAATATACATGCAATAACATATGGAACATTAATTTTTAGGGGAAAGGAGGGTTAGTTGATACACCCCCTCTTTCTTTCGCAACTTGAACAACATATAAACTGCTGCCATCTATTGTTGAATAAGTACATTATGCACTTCCTGTGGAAAGTTCAAGAAGTTGGGAGCAAAGGATCGAAGCACATAATAATGGTATCTATAAAAAAAAACGTTTTTCTCTCCTAAAGTAAAAATTAAAGTGAACAGGCGGTATATGTGCATTTAATGTGACAGCACTATGTAAATTTCAAACAAACCAATTATAGGGTGTATTGTTGCCCTTTTGTGTAGAATATTTGTATGGCCTTGAATCCACCATTTTGGCAAGTGCATGCATGTTTGCAATAGAAACCCTTGGATACACTGTATCAACTAACCCTCTCCAGTCATTCCATGCTGAATGGTCTTTCTTATAACCTATATGCCCTCAATATCGAGTCTAAAGGCCTTATACTAAACTTAATTACTTAATTGACTAATTTTCCACAAATAAAAGGCCTAATTAAATGCAGGTTAGTAGGCTACATCTGGCTTGATGTTATGATTCTAGCCTGGAGTGGTTTGGGATGATCTCTGGATCGATAGCCCTATGCCGCCAGCTTAGTTACTTTGATGAAAAACAGCTGATTAATACGAAAGCCACTTGTTTCCCTCCTTTATCTCGTTTTAGGGGAAATGCCGAACCACTACAAACGTAAAACCAACGGAGTCACCAGGACGTCACTTGTTGTGATGAAGAGGGCAGCCGAAGCAATGCCAGGGGGACAGAGCCTGCGGAGTGTAGTGAAGGACTTTGACATTGATAAAATGACTCTTAGATGTTTCATCATCAAACAGAAGAAAGATCCTGTTACAGGATATGCGGCCATTAAAAGTGTACATTCTGTGTTCACTCCGGAATGGAGAAAGACCATGTTTCATGGCCTTTCCATTCAAAAATGCTGGCAGTTAGCCTACACCTTTGCTGCTGAGAATAAGCTGATAGTTCCAAAGAAATGGGAATTGAATCAAAGAGCTGGCAAGGCTTGGTGGAAAGGGTTCAATTATAATATATAGGCACGTCATTATTTTGCAGTCCGATGTCCTGAGGCTACTTCGCTCGGGCGTGCCACCGCCTTCAACCGTCACACTGTGGGTGAGTTTTATGATAATCTTGGTGAAGTAATGGATAAATACCGGTTCAAACCGGAAAACATTCACAATACTGATGAGAGTGGTTGTACCACTGTACACAAGCCAAAGGACGCTGTGACTGAGAGAGGAAACAGGCAAGTCGGGTCTATTACATCTGCAGAGAGAGGGGAGTTAGTGACAGTCGTATGCACAATAAATGTTGCTGGAAATATGTGCTTCCTCCGATGTTAATTTTTCCAAGGAAGAACTACCAGGACCACAAGAGGAGGGCCGATATGATCCATATTGGATGTGCATCCCAGTCTGGGTGGATTAAGGAGGAATTGTTCGTTCAATATTTAGGGCACGTCATTCGTCATACAAGGTGCACGGTCGATCGAAAGATATTGCTGATTCTGGACAATCATGAGTCGCATATATCTTTGCAGGCCATTGAAATGGCCAGAGCAAATTGTGTTGTTACGCTAACCATTCCGCCGCACACATAACATCATTTTCAGCCCTTGGATATATACCCCTGTCCGCGATGAAATTGCCCTTCTAAAAAAGGAAACCTACTGTACCAAAAGCGAAGAAGACACTTTTTAAAGGGAAAAAGAAGACCGAGGCTAACGATTCCAGCAGTTCCTCTAATGAGGAGTCTGATGTTCCCTGTGATTATACTTCTGATGATGACGAAATTTCGAATGCCGAAGAAATAATCCAGGGAGATTTTGTGGTGGTCAGGATTGCTGGAAAATCTAGAGTCCTGCATTATATTGCACGTGTAAATATGGTGGATGATGTCGAATACGAGGGACTATTCTCCATCGGATGACCTGGAAGGTAGCGAGAGATAGTATGATATTCATTCCTAACCCCGAAAACAATGCGTCATTCCCAAAATCAGACATTGTGAAAAAAACTCCCCCAACCAAAGACAGTCGGGGGTTCTGCACGCCGTTCAGTTAAACTCACGTTCAATTGCAACCTGAGCAAGTGGAATCTGCAATAATATGGATACATTTATGGACTCAAGTGGATCAGTTGACATTTTTGTTGGCCAAAGCTTATAATCGTAGGGGGTTTATGCCATGAACGAGTCGTGCCTTCGCCAGTGTCGCCTGCAATGCTTAAACATGTGTTACAATGTGAAGAGTAAATATCTGGTGAACGGTTTTACGGTAGGGTTTGAAATAGGTTGCTTAGGAATGCCAGGACAGAAAGATGACAAAGTGGTAAACATGAAATCCGCGTTTGAGTTCCCACATGTGATAGATGATAAGTTATAGAAAGAAAAGTCATTGCAGCGAATCTTAGGCCCCTTTGATATACCACCAGCTGATCCTGCATTCCGAGTGTCACCTCTGGGGGTTGTTCCTAAGAAATTGCCAGGAGAATTTCGTATGATCCATAACCTACATCATACCCAGAAGGGTCCTCGGTGAATGATTACATACCATCCGAATTAGCTACAGTGCAGTATGCGACAATTCAGGATGCCATTTCATTTGTCAAATCAGCCCAGTCAATAGTATTCATGGCTAAAGTATACATTGAGTCAGCTGTCATGATCATTCCGGTGGCACCGAAGGACATACGTCTGTTGGGCTTCTGTTGGAGGAATAAATATTACATAGACGCAGTCCTGCCAATGGGTTGTGCTAGTTCATGATCTATTTTCGAAACATTTAGCACAGCGTTAGAGTGGGTGACCGAGAACAAGCTTGGAATGACAAAGGTGATACACGTCCTTGATGATTTCCTCGTGTTAGCTGAATCAATGGACAAGTGTGAGGTGGATTTGCAGGTATTTATGGATATGTGTAGACAACTAGGAGTGCCGTTTGCGCCGGGAAAGACTATGGGTCCTTGTACAACGATACCGTTTTTAGGTATTACACTTGATACCGTGTCTATGGAGGCCCGCTTACCGGAAGACAAGTTAAGCAAAGGCAGATTGTTATTACGTTCATTTTTGAGCAGACACAAAGTAACACTTTTTTGCTAAGAGTTCCTTGAACATCTGTGAGCGGAAACCGTCCTTTTGTGTCCTTAAATATTTATTTACCTCCCCCCCCCCCCCGAGTCTCATTGATTCTTGTATACACTGCCCATCGTTGCAATATTTCTGCCTAAAGTCAATAGGTAGGCCTATATTTCTTACATCTAATACTCCACCCCACAACTCTAACAACCCATGTTTGTTAAGCTTTGGGGTCCCTTGAAGATGATGTCAAGTGGTAACAGTGAAAAAGTTGGGTCTCGATCACTACCCATTTCCAACCTATCTTGGAAGCTACCCTGAAATATATTATATAGTGTTTCTCATCAATATCACGTGGTATTTAATCACCCACACCACAATCGTCATTGTATAGTCATATATGTCTCAATATGAACTTGTAATACGTCAAATTGAAGGTGTTCATCTGCTGATCATAATAGCATTCAATAGATATCTATTATGGCAGGTGCCCTAATTAGCATAGAATAACTATACCCCATTCTCACTCGTGACCGCATAGATGACATCATTATTTTTTCAAATATATAAAGTTCCTTTGATCATATGGCCTCTTTAAGATCAAAATAATAATGCATGACACATTGCAGCATCATATCTTTCATTTGATACCAGAACTGTCTTTCTGTCATTACAAATGGATTAGATATGATACTTCAAAATTAACCGTAGTCTCGCGGATCAAGAGGCGTAACCCAGGGCATTTTTTATTATTACACACTGTACTCCATCAGCAATGTATTGCTTAAATTGTAATGAAAAAGTGACTATAATATTGTTGTTTTATAAGTCATTTACGTTCTTTTGCAGTATCTAGGTACATGTTTGCAGCTGGAATACTAGTTTTCTTACATGTTTCATCATGGTATGCGGAAATCACAAGATTGTGTCCCATATTATATTATTTAAGTCTCATATTATATTATTTAAGTTTCAATTGCAGCTTATACGAATACCTCAGGTCAACTTCACAGATATCGATAAGTTAAAACGTTATTTAAGTTGGATAATGATAAATTATAAGCTTTACCTGCTTTGACCTGCTGGTATATGCATACCTACCGTTGTATGTATTTACCATTAAAATGAAAACGAACAGTTGATCAAACTGTCGAACCTACTTGTATAGTTCATGTAAAGGGCTTAAAATATGGAGAACTTCAACTCATGTCTGGTATGCGGGATGCAGAGAAGAAGTTGGCGAAATTGCAGGAGATCAAAGAGAAGAGACTTTCAGAACATCCAACTTCAACCCACAGGATGGAGGACACGTGCTAGCTCATCCCCAACACAGTGATGGAATATCATGGCTTCCATTGGGAATGCTACAAATGTTTCATCATGAATATGGACAGGCTGACGTCCGCCTCATCACCACCATCTGATGTCTCCACACCCCAACGTACGAGCTGCATAACTTCCACAGAAGGTGATAAAACCATCTTCAAGTCAGACTGTATTTTCTGTGGATCAGAGTCATAAGACGGTAAAAGTGAAAGGCACAGTCAAGGCATTAGTCAGTTTGAATTTTATTAATGGAAGACTGTGGTGACGATGGCAGAAATAAAACAGGATGAGAAGTTTGTCACAAGAATACGATCTGTTTGCTTGTGAAGCCACGTTCCACAAGAACTGTCGCATGAACTATTTGCAAAAAAACCAGAGAAATGGCGAAGTACAGATGAAGAGGCACGTGTTAACCAGTCCAACGTGACGGAAGCCCATGAAAAGGCATTTGACATAGTCTGTTGCATGGTGGAGAAGGATGTCCTGCACGATCGGAAGATGGTGAAATTGGCTGCTTGCAACAAGTCTACATATCCAACCTAGAGAATACAGAGCATAGTATTCCGGACTTCCGGAGTGAGAAATTAAAACTCAAACTTGAAACCCATGAACCCTTCAAAGGCTGACTGTCCTTCTGCGATATGGGGAAGTTCCAGTCAAGCGTAGTCTATGTTTCACAGATTGACATCAACACAGCCGTGAAACATGACTTCCAGTTGGGATCAACTGATGTTAACAAGACCACTGGTACATATTTTCGACAGACTATATGGGTTTGCTGAAGCACCTGATCTTAAATGGCTACCAACTCCCCGTGATTGTGACAGAATTGACACTATCGTACCAGACACACTCCAAAAATTGTTATGTTATGTCATAACTGGGATGGCAGCTCCCACAATATCCTGCACTGAGAGATTTGTTCTGTCAATTGGTCAGGACATCTGCCGGGCAACAACTAATGGATCGTGGAAGCTGCCAAAACACATCTTCATGAGCATGTCCATGCGTCATATGTTCAAATGTGAAAAACTCGTAATTCTCCTGAATAGAATGGGACACTGTGAAATCTACTCCTTTTCAATGGAGCTGGAGACAGCGCTAGCTGAACCTGCTATGCAGTCGACCACTTTTCTCTCCAACCAGATTGTCAGGTCACCACCAGGACCAACGGTATTCCATTCAGAATTTTATCATTTCGAACAGCTTCTGAATGATCTCACAGGAAAAGGATAGGATCAGTTCACACAGCTCATGGCATCATGTTACAGGAAATCATTCTTGTCCAATGGTGAAAACAAGTGTCAGTTCATCAAACTGCTTCTGAAGCTGTGGCAGAGTGATGGATACGCATCAAAACTGCATGGAAGACAAGTGATCTTCATATATGACTCTGCTGATTTTGACATATTATAAGTACATATTGAGACATATATGACTATACAATGACGATTGTGGTGTGGGTGATTAAACACCACGCGACATTGACGACAAATAACGATATTTCAGGGTACCATCCAAGATAGGTTGGAAATGGGTAGTGAGACCCAACTTTTTCACTGTTACCACTTGAAATCTTCTTCAAGGGACCCTAAAGCTTGAGTACCCTTGGCAAAAAAACTATAAATTTTCTATAGAAAACTACAGGATTTTTGCGCATAGTTTTCTATAGAAAACTACAGGATTTTTGCGTTTTCTATAGAAAACTACAGGATTTTTGCGTTTTCTATAGAAAACTATAGGAAATTTTCTATAGAAAACTATAGGAAATTTTCTATAGAAAACTACAGGATTTTTGCGTTTTCTATAGAAAACTATAGGAAATTTTCTATAGAAAACTACAGGATTTTTGCGTTTTCTATAGAAAACTAGGAAATTTTCTACAGAAAACTATAGGATTGTTGCGTTTTCTATAGAAAACTATAGGAAATTTTCTATAGAAAACTATAGGATTTTTGTGGCTTTCTATAGAAAACTATAGGAAATCTTCTATAGAAAACTACAGGATTTTTGCGGTTTTCTGTAGAAAACTATTGGACATTTTCTATAGAAAACTACAGGATTTTTGTGGTTTTCTACAGAAAACTACAGGACATTTTCTATAGTTTTTTTTATAGAATATTCTATAGGAAATTTTCTATAGAAAACTATAGGAAATATCCTATAGTATTTTCTATGGAATATTTCCTATAAGAAATATCCTATAGGCTATATCCTGTAAAAAATATTTTGTATGACATACTCATTAACAGACATGCACGTTAATCTTCAAATATTTGTATTATATTATATATTCAAATACATTAATCATACAGGCAATCTACAGTAATATCCAAGCATATTGAATGACCAAATAAAACAAATACAAAATAAAGTCTATTGAGCCTACATGTACATAAATGCAAGCAATGCTAATAATGACACCAATCATTTCTCAAATCCTTATGTATACATTATAATACATTATGAACAATTAAGTATATGATAAATACAAAAAAGACTATTGAGCATACATGTCAAGAAATTAATCCTTAAATACTCGTGAACAGTAATGAGCCATTATCTGAAATAGCACAGACTACATGTCACAATGACATTCACAACAGGGACAGCAAGACAAATATTGTTGGAAACATTAAATATATTACTACTAAAATACACATCAATTAACATCCATGTAGGAAACAAATTAAACATGGTAATACACTTTTTTCTTACATAGGCATTGGAACCTGCCGGGGGGCTTAGTTCCTAATAGTTGTGGATTAGGAGCTTAGCTCCCCAACATTTAGGAAGGGGTGTGCAGTTTGTGGTGTATGGGGGCTGGAGATAGGATTACCCCTAAGTATTGTGGAATGGGGTTGCTTATTTAGAGTGCCATAAGGTGGGTTTTTTCAGCGAGCCTCAAGGGGGTGCAGATCGAGATGTCTGGAGAACCTCAAGGTGGGTTTTTTTGGAACGCCCCCTTCCCTGTTCCAATGCCAGTGACTTAATATACACTGTACTCGGGTATACTACCATGGTATTTTTAAACAGGTACAACATGGTATTTTCATACATGGTACAAACACCAAAGATTGCCAGTCAGTAAGCGACATATCATGTCATTTTTGTACATCGCATCGTCAAATTATGTTGATAAACAACATATCTCAATATAAGATTTGCCATTATCTTTGCTATTGGCGGTTTTGTAAAAAGAATTCTGAAAAGTACCTTTAATACATATTTGTATTGAAATATATACTTTTTCATTTTATCATATTTTAACCCTTCAAGATTACTTGTATTTAAATACATGTCAATGAATTTGACCGATATCTGCTGGTATACTACCATGGTATTTTGAAACAGGTACAACATGTTATTCCATTTGATATAATCACTTGGCATGATAGTGTCAAGAGGGTAGGGGTGAACAGTTGATAGTGACTCTAAGCAAGATGGGTTGTTTATCAACACTTCTAGAATTTTAGATTGGAAACTGTTGTTGGGTCAGTCATTCTGACTGAACATAATTGGCATGGTTGAATGATTTTCTTCCATTACTTGGAACGCGGCGTACCACACTGTATTTATACACTCATGCATTATTACCAGTGCATAACAATAGTATATATAGGAAGGGTTTAAGGGTAAAATACAATAAACATCATGCGGCTCTGGTGACATATTTGCCTAGACAAAATTGCAGAATTGAAATGTACAGTAGAACCTGTCTTGAGTGACCGCCACTTCAGCCTAGCAAAAGTGGTCTTTCAAGACGGGTGGTCGCCCATGACAGGTCAATAAACATTGAAAATATGGTCAATTTCAAGAGGAACCGAGAAAGCAGGTGGTTATCCAAGACAGGTTCTACTGTAAAAAAATAGTTTGGGTCTAGATATCGGTCATTATGACTATTGCGCTTTGCCCTGAAACCTTACACATGTATCATATTTATTGGTCAAATAAATTGATTCCGAGTTCTGTATTGCAATATATACATTATAATTGTACAGAGTATGTTATCATAATATTCAATAATTCAGAATGCATACACACAAACATTATACCACTTATATTGGTATCAGTGCTGTCAGATTGGACAAATCTTGCTTTTGGACATCAGTGATGACACCAACCTGAAATAAATGGAACAGAACACAATAAAAATACAATATGTGTGGCTTATATTATACATCATAAATCTAAAAACTGGAACATTTTGACAAATACTTAATATTCAGCAGTCATATTACAATGTTGCACTGTGGTTTTATCTCATAGTATCCTCATCTACATGCCCAGCAGGTAGTAAGTCCACTACAGGATGGACTCAAATTAGCTCATTTATCCCATGTGTGGGATCTTTTACTTCCTCTGGCAGATAACAGTTAGAAGGGAGCAATGGCCTAGTGTATTTTCCAAGAGAACAAAATTTCCCAAGTTTTTTAAAACTGTGGCCGATAGTTGGATTTGAGTCCAGTCCCCTCGGCCGGTGCTTTATCACTTTGCCACCGGTTCCCATTATCGGCAGTAGTCGGTACCCATATAATTTTTGAACAAGTAGGTCTAGTACTGTGACAGTAATCTACCTTTATATATAATCACTATTATCAGGATTAGTAACATTAACAAACACACAACTAAATTGTTAATATTGTTATTATGAATCAAAATAAATAGTTGTTTAAATCATTGGCATTGCCATTAGGCATTACATACATTAGTATAGACTTGATGTTTATATCTAAAAATGTTAATTATATACCTACGGCTACACTAGTCCCTAGTTGGCTATGGCCTATGCATCACAAAAAAGGTAAAAAAATTGAACTTGAAACACACACATATCGATCACATATTTGCATTCTATTGTCATTTAATTTAGGGTATTTTTTAACAGTCTGAGTTGCATTTTACTTGTTTTTATTATTCATTCACGTGGCCATGGCAATGCAGTTGGTTACTTGGTACGTACAACGAAATGAGCGACAATTGAGGCAAATCTACTCTAGTAGGTCGAGGCCACTTTACCATCTGGCTAAATGTAAAATAATTGATAAGAAAATAATGCTCGGTGTGTACCTCAAACAATAATTGACATACACAAACAATATGGAGTGACGGAATGATCGATTTGGTATAGAAGAAAACGAGGGAAAATCGTTGCATCGATGCAGGTTGGAATTGGCGGTTACACAAACGGCTGTCTGTCTATAACTATTTCGTAATATTGTTAACAGTATTTTACTCTGTGGATCAAATAGTTATAAAAATAACACACAGCAATCTTTGGCAACGTCCTACCGTTTGTCTCGTGGCATGAATGGCCGAAATGTCTTCATTATAATGACTCTGTCCGCAATCTACCGACTTTGCGCTAGGCCGTCTGGCCTTCTTCTGTTTGAAATTAAATGTTACGCGCCGAAATGACTCACGGGTAATAACATTATGGGATGCGGTAGCGGCGCTGCCGGATTCATAACAATATATGCTTAGCTAAATGTTTCGGTATAAAATAATACAGTAGCATCGTTTTAGTTGACAACATACTGACATATATATGTATATGTAACATCCACCACATGTATACATAACAAAAAAATACATACATGTTTCTAAAACAGTGGTTAAAAGTTTCCACAGAATTCTATAGAATATTCTATAGTTTTCTGTAGAATCCTACAACAAAAACTATAGATTCTCTCAAATATATAGGATTGTATAGAATATTCTAGTTTTCTATAAAATCCTACAAAAAACTATGTTCTCTAAAAACTATAGGATTGTATAGAATATTGTATAGTTTTCTGTAGAATCCTAGAAAAAACTATAGGTTCTCTAAAAACTATAGGATTCTATAGAATATTCTATAATTGTCTATAAAATCCTACAAAAAACTATAGGTTCTCTAAAAACTATAGGATTCTATAGAATATTTTATAGTTTTCTGTAGAATCCTACACAAAACTATAGGTTCTCTAAAAAACTATAGGTTTCTATTGAATATTCTAGTTTTCTATAAAATCCTACAAAAAACTATAGGTTCTCTAAAAACTATAGGATTCTATAGAATATTCTAGTTTTCTGTAAAATCCTACAGAAAACTATAGGTTCTCTAAAAACTATAGAATTCTATAGAATATTCTATAGTTTTATACAGATTCCTACAAAAAAACCTATAGGTTGTCAAACTATATGATTCTATAGAATATCCTATAGTTTTCTGTATATTCCTACAAAAAACCTATAGGTTGCCTAAAAACTATAGGATTCTATAGAATATTCTATAGTTTTCTATAGAATCCTACAGAAAACTATAGGTTCTTTAAAAACTATAGCATATTCTATAGAATTCTACAAAATATTCTATAGAATTACGTAGGAAATTAAGATTTCCATAGCCAATTTATAGTTTTCTATATAATACTATAGAAAAACTATAGAATACTATATAATACTACAGAATACTATAGGAAATTTATAGTTTTCTATAGAATTTTTTGCTAAGGGAGTATTTTACTCTGTGGATCAGTTATAAAAACAACAAACAGCATTCTTTGGCAACGTCCTACCGTTTGTCTCGTGGCATGAATGGCCGAAATGTCTTCATTATAATGACTCTGTCCGCAATCTACCGACTTCGCGCTAGGCCGTCTGGCCTTCTTCTGTTTGAAATCGAACGTTACGCGCCGAAATGACTCACAGGTAATAACATTATGGGATGCGGTAGCGGCGCTGCCGGATTCATAACAATATGCTTAGCTGAATGTTTCGGTATAAAATAATACAGTAGCATCGTTTTAGTTTACAACATACCGACATATATATGTATATGCAACATCCACCACATGTATACATAACAAAAAAATACATACATGTTTCTAAAACAGTGGTTAAAAGTTTCCACAGAATTCTATAGAATATTCTATAGTTTTCTGTAGAATCCTACATCAAAAACTATAGGTTCTCTCAAATATATAGGATTGTATAGAATATTCTATAGTTTTCTATAAAATCCTACAAAAAAATATAGGTTCTCTAAAAACTATAGGATTGTATAGAATATTGTAGTTTTCTGTAAAATCCTAGAAAAAATTATAGGTTCTCTAAAAACTATAGGATTCTATAGAATATTCTATAATTGTCTATAAAATCCTACAAAAAACTATAGGTTCTCTAAAAACTATAGGATTCTATAGAATATTTTATAGTTTTCTGTAGAATCCTACACAAAACTATAGGTTCTCTAAAAAACTATAGGTTTCTATAGAATATTCTATAGTTTTCTATAAAATCCTACAAAAAACTATAGGTTCTCTAAAAACTAGGATTCTATAGAATATTCTAGTTTTCTGTAAAATCCTACAGAAAACTATAGGTTCTTTAAAAACTATAGAATTCTATAGAATATTCTATAGTTTTCTATATATTCTTACAAAAAACCTATAGGATTCTATAGAATATTCTAGTTTTCTATAGAATCCTACAGAAAACTATAGGTTCTTTAAAAACTATAGCATATTCTATAGAATTCAAAAAAATATTCTATAGAATTCTGTAGGAAATTAAGATTTCCATAGCCAATTTATAGTTTTCTATATAATACTATAGAAAAACTATAGAATACTACAGGAAATTTATAGTTTTCTATAGAATTTTTTGCTAAGGGAGTATTAATTGCAGCATGGTTGGACGATACCCAGAGAAGTCGAGATGGTGTTCAACTGAACAGATCTGCCACGGAGTAAAGATCTTTGAGCAGTCTTGAGGAGTGAATGTTGTGCTATGCAAGAACTTACCTTTAACTTTTGCGACCATCCTTAATATTGATTGCTGACGTTTATCTCTACATCCCATCCTTGCAAGGATGGTTTATTCTCAAACTCCTAGCACAGTACGCTACAGGCCTTGTTTTGTATCCACTGGCCCAGGACAGAAAAAAAAATATGTAGATACTGAGGTGCCTGTCAGTTGCTTCACTAACGAAGTCCACAAAGTCCAAGGTTCGCTTGGAGCGACGTCATGCTGACTTTTCCGAAGTTCGTATTTGTGCACATCGTCTACGAAATTAAGATAGTGACTATAAGTGATAACGCAAAGCTAAATGAAGATTTTTAATCGTGGTATCACTCTGCAGCCTGCTATTAATGCAAAACCTGAGACGTCACCGACCTATTTTCGCATTGGGCTTGATACTTAAGCTGCTGTCCTCAGCACATCAAAAGCATTTCTTTGTTTTGGCTGTGCCTGAAGCTCAGTGCTAAAGCCAGTATTGCCAGGATCAGGCACATTATACCATGATAAATGTGAATCTGAACACCGATACCATGTGTGTCACGTTATCATTATGACTGGTGATGACCGATGCTGATGTAAACAACGCGTTAGTGTGCGACAATGTGAACGCTGTCCAGAGTACTTGCTCTTGTACCGCCCAAGGCACAGCTGTACTACAAGATCCACCAGTGCAGCCATGATCTTTAGCAATGCTATGAAATGTCTGACAATACAACACATTTACTTGATGCCTTTCCATTATGGAATATTATATGCACTAGCATTTTATCATGCAGACAGTTGAGATTGTCTGTCATCTATAGCCAACATGTAACAAGACTCTTTATTGGGTGAATAATTAATGACACCTGCCATTCGTCAATCACGCAGCCAGGTGAGTAGGTACAAATGAGTTTGGCAGTGCATAGTACATACACATCATTTGTTTAATTAGTTATAACAAAAATGTAACAAAACATTTATTTAAATATCAAATAAAAAGATTAGGCTTGTCCTATTTTTCTAGGTAGGGTCGGGTTACTGGAAACACGATGGTGGTCAATCTGACTGAAACCAGTGGCCCGGCGGGCCAATAAAATATGAAAACTGGTGGCCCGAAAGACTCAAAAAAGGCACTGTGTTAGTGCTAATGTCGAGGCCTGCGCCATGATAATTGACAAAAAGTGTAAGTAGAATACCGATACAGCCTACACTTTCATGGCGCAAATTACTTCTGCAAAGTGACAGAGAAACTTTGTAAATTGTAGTAAAAGTGTATTTATTGAAACTGGCATGTATTCTTGCCCCGCCATCAATACAGGTTCCTCCTTAGCACCAAAACAAACATTCATTACACAACTTACACACACAGTTTAACGATTGCTCATCCACATAGGACACCGGTACAACCTCACTGCTTGTAACTTGGTAGCACAATGTTCATAGGACACCAGTACAACCTCACTGCTTGTAACTTGGTAGCACAATGCACATAGTTTAATTGTTTAACTGTGGCTAGTAAAAGATTGGTTGCCCACGTTCAACATCCTAGCAATCACCAGTAAGACAAAACAACTATGTTGTTACAATCAAACTGATAATTCAGTTACAATACTTGACAGAATCTGATTTTGTGATCCGTTATTTTTGGCATGTACATAAAACAATAACTGCACCCCCGCCACTTACCTAATGCAACACAAGTGACACACCCTAACACACTGACATGAACTCTTCCATTGGGCCCTACCCAGTCACACGTTTTAAAACTACAATCACACGAACCTTGAACAGTTAGACTGACAAGCGAAATGTCAGACATGAAAGCACACATCTTTATCCAAACACGATTACATATAAAACTTTACACTCATGCAAAACAACGACGATATACTGTTTCTGCTAACATGAGAACGGTTGATGGTTCTTCGCTTTCTATAGAACGATCCTCTCAGCAGGTATTGCCATCAGATGGCGAAGACGCATCCGTCCCCTCTTCATCCTTCAAAACATCAACAGCACTGATGCACGAAAACAGATTATGTTGCTGTTAAACATACACAGTTCAGTCTAATCAGTTCCAAAGTAAATCCCAATTATGAGGCACAAGTTATATCTACTTTGTAAAGAACAAAATTAATTTTTTAAATATACAGTAAACCTTAGATATAATGAATTTCACTTATACCAAATATACGAATTGGTCCCAATTTTTTAATATACAGTAAATTTAAGATATAACTAATAAATTGGCCAGTCCCGAGCTATTTGTTATATCCGAGGTTTACTGTACTTTGAACATTACCTGTGCAATCTGAATTTGTTGGGAAAATATTATATTTACATTGCATGCAGAGGGAAGCAAACAACTTTACAGGCATGAATGATGAAAGTGTTAATATTTGACTCCAATAAACATTGTCCACAGGCAGTAGAAATTATCGACAGCAGTTTGCGAATGGACTGACGGTAAGGTAGTTAGTCATAGTAAATTGATAACTGTAAAATTTCACCTATAAAAATGTGACTCAGTAAGACACAATTGTGTAATAAAGAGTTAGAACAGGATAGTCAGTTGCTACATTTGTCTTATTGGATATTCAGCAATTCAGTAAAATTGCTGCTAGCAGGGCAAATTTTTTGGCTGTCTCTAAAATTCAGGTAGTAATATCCCCATGATGAAATGATGCTCTACACAGATATTATGATGAATTTCAAACAAAGAAAGAAATGTCCATTTTTCGAGGAGACAACTTGCTGAGTGGGTGGAACAGGTGTAGCTCCCAACTTGTAAGGGAGCATGGGTGAAGAGGTTCATCAGACTGGTTGGGTAAAACTAGTAACATTTCAACTTTTTTGACAGACTATATTCCATGACGTTTTGACTGCTCCCTGCAATCTTCATCAGACGGCTACCATTAGATGGTGACATGGTAGTTAATTCTGCACAGACGTATCACTCGTAAAGCCAGCTTGAATCCAGATGAGTACCAGTATCAATTCACATCAGAGTGATATGCCAGTGCAGAATGACTACCATGTTGCCGTGTAGCGGTAGCCGTCTGATATAGATTTCTGCGAACAGTAAAAACATCACAAAACAAAGTAAATTGACCGAAATAAAGTAAAATCAATAGTACTAAGTGTAAGGGAACAAGAGGAAAGAAGATGACCTCTTCTATAATTTCATTATTCCTTCTATCAATTCCAGAATTGTTTTTTGAAAGATAGTTGCAATTGAAATATAATTTTTTTAAATTGAAATTGAATATTTTGGAGCAGCAGCCAGGAGTCAATGAATTTGACTTAATCGAGTGATGTTGAACGAACAATAGTTAATTTTTTTATCATATCTAATTAAGTATGATTTTGCACACATTTTCGAATAAAAATAAAACTGTTAAAACGATTTGGAATAAAAAAATTCTTAAGATTTTTTGTTTTGAATTAATTATTTGGAATTGACCTTTTGGAATTGACTATAATTGGAATCGACAAAACGGAACCGCCCCCATAGTTGCCCATATACTGTACCTCTACTTCCTCTTCAGCTTCCACTGCATCTGCTTCTGGATTCTTGCGTGGCCTTCCACGTCCTCGTTTCACAGAAGCATCACCACCCGGGCCGGGCTTCTTTACTGTGCCACCCTGCAAGAGAATCGGCTTTTATCAAACAACAGCTACACAAGTTAAAAGGAGAGTGTCTGCTCCTAGTCTTTCATTTATTAATTAATATAATGTGCTTATACTATGTTGAAGGTATACCGCCCGCCACATTGTGTTTAGTAAGCCGTAACAACGTTCGCAATTTGGAAGGTATGAATAATACACAAAACATCCAGTTTTAAAATAAGCTTTATTGGCAATACTGCCAAGGCGGGCTGAGTTAACTGCAGTACCCTTTGATGTTCAATGATTTTCCACTTTGCCACGTATTACACAGCAGACTTCCTGTAGCAAATTACGATGGTGGCAAATGTTGGGTAGAGGAACAGACTGCCTTCCTTTAACATACTAAATTAACAATATTCATGCAGATGAAGTCAATGTGAACCTGGTAATATTGTTATTTATGCAAGCATTTTTATTTTGTACTTTAAGCGACACCAATTTGATTATTCGGATTACGGACCCATCGACGTTGTTTTTAACAAAAACGGAAATGAAATGCTGAACCAATGATTTTGTATCGATTCATCAAGCATATACGCATCATACCGAACATTGTATATTAAACACTGTTTCATTGGTTGTCACGCATCTTTAGTCTACGATCCAACGAATCTGCATAAGTCTAACTTGTCATTAAATGATTTAAACCATGGCTGAACCAGATGCTGCAGTGTGGTTTTGTATCAAGAAATTTAAGTTTGGCGCTGCTTCCCAATAGGAAGTAACAAAATTTAAATTATTTGACACAATCAACAATGTCATTTCCCGTATTTGTAGTGACGCCGCTCTGATATCGAAAAAATGTGTTGGCGTCGAATGCGGATGACATTTGTCGAAATGACAGCGAGCATCCTTGTGGATGTTACATGAGCAATTCAACGTTGGACACATTTATTTTCTTGAACAATGACAACGTTAGTGCCACTGAAATGAAGCGAAAAGACAACCCAAAGGCTGACATTTTACACACGATGCAAAAATCAATAAAGAAAATAAACTGCCAACTCTCAACACAGGCAAAACCAATAACGTGCGCATGTTTAACGCGCAACTCATTCTGTCTACATGCAAAAATCTTAACATCTGATTTTGGCCAATCAAGTTAACACGCTGGGAAAACGGGTTGTAGACACTTTCTTCAATGTCAGCATCGCATTGCATTACTTCGGAATAGACTAATGTAGTTATATTTGGAGGTATGACAATCAAATTCTAATTATGCCAGTCAAATTAATATTATCGCAGTAAGATATATCCTGCCTCTAATCTACACGTTTATGGCTGTAATGTTAACATACCATAATGGCATCTGGTAAGTCTGGTTATCAGTACTTGTTATTCTAAATGCTAAGTCTTCAACTTTTATTAAACTTTCACAAAAGTATGTGTCTAATAAGTTTTGATACAAGGCTAAATAATTTGTTTAGCAATGTACTGTATGGCTCATATGACAATTCATGTATTTACACAAAACACCTTTATCGTGCAATTACTTTTATTTTTATTCCCCCCTCCTCCCTAACAAAAATCCGTAACCCTAACAATCAAATTGGTGTGGCCTTATTTAATTACCAATCGACATGCAGTAGAGATTTGCAATGGCATTGGTGCATGTTTATTAATTAATAAAGACATAAGTAGTACAAGCTGTAAGGTATGAGCAAACGTACAAATTGCATATACGACTAAACGTCACACAGGTGCAGCCACACACCAGGCAATATGCAGCAGACCGATTCAGCACGTACCAAAATGTCCAACGTTCGATTCTCATAAGACAGTACACGACAAGAAAGGGCGACTCAGGGCATAAACCTAGTGGCGGGCTGGCGGCAGTGCAATGAAACGGTGCAGAGTGCAGACACCTGCCCCACCCGCACCCCAATTCTAAAATAAAGCCAGCGACTTCAGGGAATCCCAACAATCTCATGAGCAGCATGGTGTATTCAAATAATTACTTCTACTCACCAAACATTACACATAACATGGGCAAACTTGTTGGCTGAAACAAAAATGAGCCAAACACTCTGGCAAACAATATCACTGGCTAAGCTTAGCTTCTGTCCGAATCTGTGCTGAATTTGCATTAATAATTCAAACTTGCATGCTTTGCCAATCAAAAATGCCAACTGCAAGCATGAGGGAGCAATAAACGAAAGCCTCTTGCCAGCGACAGAAATGTTGTGCCTTCTTATACCGAAAAGTACAATGAATTATTATCTAGAAGACTAGAAAGCATCCACATGGTGGTGCCATCGACTGTATTATTGTACCTAGATAGCGTTTTTAAAGCACATTCTCTACTGAAAAATCTGGCTTTAAGCGCGGTTTCAGTGTGCATCTATAATCTGTTAGGCAGTGCACCAATAATGGGAACTATATGGTATTTGTAACGCAGTATAGCGAACCACTTGATGAAAACTGTCACATTTTAAATGTCAGAGTATGAATAACATCAGGGTTATATATATATAGCGTCCCACTTGTTGATGAAAATTGTTACATTTTAAACGGCAGTTATAGTGTACAAATAACATCAGAACATACCGCCTTCTTCGGTCGACCTCTCGGTTTACCACTTGGTGCTTTCTGAAAGGAAAGCCGAAGCCGTTTAACAGAAATATAACCATACAAGAAAGCAATTGCATTGTATACTGAGAGCATGCTGTCAACTTTTAACGGATACAACGTCTCCTCACTCATTGTCTCATACGTAAGCTTGATGAATATTTCTCACAGACACTGTCCGGTGCCTGCTGATAAACATTCTAGTATGTATGCAAATTGTATCATGAGTCCAGATAACTAGGCAAATTTTCTATTGGTGCCTGGGACAACTTTTCTATCTAAGCGGTTTTGAATTACATTGTTCTAACAGAAAGGTTTATTGTAAACTGATCTTCCAGATGATTATTACTGACACTTTTTAGGGATATTTGGGGGTGCTTCAAGATTTCAGTTTCATTGGTGCATAAGGATTTCAATTTCCTTGTTAATATGAAACGTGTTTGGCATCCATTTGTTGCGGCTTGGTGGAGTTTTTGCTAGATAACAGGTCACGTGGTGGATAGGTCAATTTGAATTGTGTTTACATGTAGTCCGATTAATTATTTACAAGGAAAAGAATACATTCAACTAATTTTATGATTGCTCCCCTCTGAATCATGGCCCTCAGTGGGTTTCACCCTGGACGGCCCTCAGTGGGTTTCACCCTGGACGGCCTGGAGTTTATGAGCGTTTACATAGCAGGAAACACTGGGACTGTGACTGCTGCATGGCTACAGGGATTAATTAGTGTTTTGAAGCAGTTCTCAGGCCAACTATCTTTGCATAATGTGTATTATATTATAAATAGTTCCAATGACAAAATTAATAGTAACTGCTTCAAATGTAATAGGCAACATTGTAATGTAATTTACCCCAGGCCTTTGTCTAGTAACATACATTTTGTTGGTGAATTTCCACTAACATAGGCTAATTATTAATTGTGTCTCAGTGCCCCCCTGGGGTAAAATGATGGGAGAGGTGGTAGGGGTGGGCTATGCGAACGCCACAGGCATGAAGCATGGCTAGGGGGGTCCAGGGGCATGCTTCCCCAGAGATTTTTTTAAACTAGCTTTAAAATGGTGCATTCTGAGGTGTTTTAACCTTTACTCTTGAATATAGAGGGAATATATAAAATAACAAGACTACTTGTAAATGTAGTAATCATGATTGATAAAAGTAAGTTATCATGATTGTTTCATCGTGTTGAGGTGTGGCTTCCACTTTACCACTAGTACTCAGTTGAGGTGTAGTTTCCACTTGACCACTGGTTCTTGGTTGTGGTGATGATTTCCTTGCCCTAACCCTAGGCTTTGTTACCACGCTGACAGAGTCAGTAAAAAAGTAAAAGGTAAGTTCTTATATAGCGCAGTATACAGTCCTAAGGACTGCTCAAAGCGCTTTACACTTTACTCCCTGGCAGACCTGTTCAGTCGAACACTCTCAACTTCTCTGGGAAGCATCCAGTGTTATCATCTGAAGACTCTTTCATCATTGCCTTTAAATTATTATATTATATTATGGTGAATTGGTGGTTTATGTTTTGCTAGCATGCTATGCAATCAATTAAACAGTCATTTCTGGAATGCCACAAAAGTATGTTACTTTCTGTTTACCTCTTTTATAAAACAGTTTATGATGTTTAGTATATCCCTATTTCTGTGCAAACATAATTGTCTAGCCCAAGTTATTGATAACCCGTTAGTATATACGGTTTGGGGCAATAGGCGTCTGTCATGAGATGTGAACTTTGGTGGTTTATATTCGTACGTACTTCACTCAAATCAACTTTCCCAAAAGTTTGTTTGCACAACGTTGTGGGAATATGACATTGTATTATATATTTAGCACAACGATATCTTACGAATCCCATTCCTTATTTTTCTATAAAAAAATCTGACATAGAACATTAGTTGAACAGGAATTGAACAGGACTTAAAAGGAAATAAAAACAAGGTATTAGCTAAAATTCGTTTTCCATATGTACACAAAGTTTAACATTGTATGTAACATTCGAGAACATTAAAAAAAATACAGAAAAATACATTTGTAACATAAATTCGATTTTAAACCTGTCTATGTAGCAATTCCCACGGAAAATAAAAAATCTAATGAGCTAGGCGTAGGCGATCACACTCGCAGCAGGCCGACCCTTTCTATGCATTCAGAGCATTTTTACAAGGTTAGTTTTGGGGTCGATACGAGCGTCAGAATGAGTTATTGTGAAATATTCCGATGTAATACAAACACTAGTCATCATAGAGGAAGGTTAGTTATCTTACGGTTCCACATGAATTCAATTTTATTCAAAACAATCAATGCGAATGAGCCTACAAGTCGAATAGGACCTGGTATCGCCGAGCTTGGGCTCGTTTTCAGAATAATGATATCGAATGCAATATCACTAGAATATCGATGTATGAAGGAGGAGTTGTACAATTTATCATAACAACTTAAATCGGTCAGCGAATTTCTGTCGGTCCTGCTAGCTCAGTTGGTAAAGGCGTTGGTTCCTTGGCATTTATTTTGCAATCGGGCGACGCCGGTTCAAACCCATTGATTTCTTTACACTTTTTTTTTTTATGTTTTCACCAAGTAATATAAACCAAATCATTTTGTATACTATGATGCACTGTTTGTAAATATTTTTGTAGTAATTGTTTATTCGCCACAAAAATGAAAATATGATAATTATATATAACGATGTTTCTAAATTTTATTTATCCAGACAGATCACCATTTGTTTAATTTAGGAACATTGTTATATAATTCCCAGCATAAAATGTGGAATTTCTAATCCACTGAATTTTTTTTTTTTTTGTTGGCTTGGTGGACATGGAAATAGATAGCAGGATGTAATATAATATGAATTCAAGCCATAGATGTTTTTATTCCCTTTAAGTTATGGGCACTTGTGTTGAATCCGGACCCGTCTCGATTTCGTAGTTATAACTTGAGATTTGCCTAACTTTGATACCCGAGATAATTTCATTATTCAACATTATCCTATGCATATTTACCTTTAAGAATATTGCGTCTTACGCCCATTTGAGGCGTAAATAGTAAGTCGGTAACACACGGCCGCAGCGGAGCAAACTGGGTCTCTATTTTGGCTTCAAAGGGGTCCGGATTCTATACAAGTGCTGACACGTTTTTACTCCCACTACCATCATAAACAAGAAATTCAACATCTGCTACACCAGAATTCTGATTTAATGTGGGCACATACTATAATAGTAAAATTGAGCACCCTGCAATTCAGCTACTGTTTTCTGTTTTTTTCACCTCCGAGTTCCACATGTCTCCCAAAAGCAATTACCCGTTTGGGCGCCATGTTACATGAATGTCTACATTTCTTGCACGTCGAAACTCCACAAGGTGTCACCATTGGAGACACCGGGGACACCACGGGAATATTCCGTGATTGGACAACTGACAAGTGATGTCATTCACGTTGTCCAATGGAGTTAATTCCAAGAGGTAAATCCTAACCAGCTCTAGTTGAGCAACTTTAAGATGACTAAACGATGTTGCTACAAATCTGCGATTTTGCAGGAATATAAGTGACTTTGTGGTGTCATTTCGTACCGCTCATCAACGCTGAATATATCGCGAAAGAACGGAAGAAATGGGCACACGAAATAGCTACGACGCAGCAATTTCGGCATATTTTGGGCGAGGCGGCCCGCCTCGCTTGTCACACACCAGGGGAACACTGGTTCTAAAAGGCAGATTAATATGCATAAAATGCACATTTACTTGTACCATGCAGGCGTAGACGTTGGAGTTACTATTTCCAAGCATATCACTACAACGCAATTTAGACGCATGCCGTTAGTCACTTCAGACACCCCAACTACCAAGAACCACAACGTTTCAACCAACATACCTTAGGTGAGATTTTTGCCTTCTTTGCTTCCGACTCAGAGTTCTACAAACACAAAAGGCTGCTTGTCTACAGTGTAGTTTTGCACAACACGCAACATTTTAGGTGCTGTAAATCAGAATAGAATTAATAGAATGTAACTGCATTATGACTATTATCTTGCCTCTGTATTATCTAACTACTATTTAAGGGTGTGGGTAAATGCTACTGATTCGTAATGAGAGTTGCCAGGCTACGTACAAGAAAAACTGCGACAGACTGAACAAATGTTCACTGGTTTTGTGAATCACCGAATATTTTAGTGACCACTATAATGCGATGCTAGGATCCTCACATGACAAAAATAAAACATAATTTTATGTACGTACGACTGGGTACGTTCCTTTTCCACAAATGATGTGCCATAATTTCAAAGAGGCATGTATTATATTTAATATAAAATGCTATTGTTCTGATTGAAACAAGTACTCTAACAAAAGACATACGTCTACTTCTTTCTTTGGCCGTCCTCTGGGTTTACTTGGTGATGACACCTGAAAGAAATATAAATATATAATGAAATATTTATTGTAACACTAATCATTCATAGCGTTCATTCATAATGATGTTACACAAAAATATGGTCAAAGTGTGCACAACTTTAGTTGACTTCTGTATAACAGCAAAACATAATTTGCTTCACTGACGCATTGCTGTTGGTGGCTATACAAGCTGTTGATGTAAAATGTCATTACATTGCGGGATTTGCAGAGTGTAAATCACTGATAACAGGATACTGATCAATGACTGTTTACACAAATCAACATAGTGACACCCTTACATACTACAGCAATTTTTTATCAATGTCACTGATTCCTGATGAAAAATATTTTTGAAAACATACCTTCAATTCTGCTTTCGTTGGTGCTTTCTGAAATAAAAATGTTAGTTCCATCTCACCAAATCAAACAGCAGAAAGGTTTATTTCATGTTACACCAATGATTACATGTAGACCGAGGGCAGTTAAAAAAACATTTCAAGCCATATTTATGTTTGGTAAAATGCTAGACTTTTTTGGAGATCTTATTAAATGCAACCTTGAAAATAGTTACGAAATAATTACTATATTGACAGCTAATCTATAACATTTCGTCAGTAGGTTTTGAATAAATTTGACAAATTTAATGGCAAGGACCAGTTAGCCTCATTTTTTTATTTTTGGGGAGGCACCACTATAAGGGCAAGGAATTTGTTTCGGCAAGAACTATTTTTTTATTTCTGAGGCACGGCGACCAGTTGCCAGGGCACTGTGGCAAATAGCTAGTACTTGATCAGTATGTACACTATCTAGATCCCCCAATTGGTCACTATTCAATGTGATACTCTTCTATTCTGGCTTAGTTAATTGTTCATTTAAATGTCCGCATTTTTTATGTACCCTGTAATGTTAAATTTGCATAATAACACAAGAAGAAGTGATCAAAACATACCTCAGATTCTGATTTCTTTGGCCTACCCCGAGGTTTACTAGATGGAGATTTCTGCAATAAAATGACATTAAAATTAGCCCGTTTTTTACACCTATTCTGGAAAGTGTTAATTTTAAATAAAACTTTATTATTTCAATTAAGTAAATAAATCAATTTAACAAAGCATTAAAAATAGCTACAATTTACCTTTATAAACCAAAATTTAACACCGAAAACGTCAACACAGAAACATGCATAATAGTATTGTGCATTCACATGAATAGTCCAATTTTTATAATCACTTGAATTAATGTTTGGACAAACATCATATAAGTTAATAATTTGTCTGGCGATTTCACCAAAGGTTGCACAAATAAGTAACCATACCATACTGGCTACACACCGGATATTAGGTACCATGACGGCAGCGCTAGGTTTGCTATTCAGCAAAATTAATTTGAGGATGCACCCAAATTTAATAGCAACTCAAGCATTAGTCAAAATCTGTTCGTCAATGGGATTCAATACTCATAAAATGTTTTTAAGGAGGATTTCTGTGTCATCTGTCAGAGAAATATATTGTTCCTGAATGGAGGTACACATGAACAAATCATTTTTTTTGTAAACCTGAACACTGTAAACAAATACGTACAGGGCCTAATTTAAGCCTAAGGTGTTGTTTAATTGCAAAAACTCAAGGCTATCCAAACTCCATTTCAAATTGGAAGCTAGGAAGGTCTTTAAAATGTTCACCTGCCCACAAAATATTTGTCCAGATTTGTGCCAAGGCCCAATTATCCCAATATCACGCATTCTCCCCTCTCCGCATACATTTTTTATTTATTTATTCCTAAAGTAAAAATATTTGCAAGTAATTATGTTTAAAATTGCAGATAACACATATTCCTAGTAATGTTCCAAGATTCAAGACAGATTGGCCATTGCAACACTAGTCACAGGTAAATGCAAGTTATCCATAAGCATAGGCTCGGCTACAGACTACGTGTTGTGTGCCTAGAGCCAGAGGCTGCCATTGGCATTGTGTCATGACCTACTTTTGCGGCCGATGTTTGTTTTTTGCGACTGCACTGTGTCGCCATCTGCATTAAATTTACTTTAAAATGGCATATATGCACATTTACATCGCGCATAAAATAATGTCATTACGAAAATATAGTAAGAGCGCATTCGATGTGACTAGATATTTTATTAATCAGACTGCAAATGCTAATAACTATAGTAGTAGCACCTGTTTTGTTTAGGATGGCGGCTTCCCAACTTACATCAGTTTTCGGTTTTGCGGCGACATTTTTCTTCGGCCGTCCACGTCCTCGTTTGACAGGAGACGCATCACCTCCAGCACCAACAGTGTCTTTACCGACTGCTGCACCTTCGGATGCGCCCTCTTGTTTTGTATCGGAAGGCATGATGCGTTTATAGCTGCCTCAATTATGTAACGAATCTTGCAAACACAATGGCTAAGCACGACACACGCAACATGCAGCAATGGTAATAGTAATGGCCACCACCGTAAACGAAAATCCCGCGCTAACTTCTGATTGGCCTATAGTAGCAATAAATATTTTATTAAATAGCAATGTCATCATTAGTATTTCGGTGTATATAAACTATTTCTTACACCAACAGTTATTTTGAATTCAATTAAACTTGATAAAGGTATTATAGGCAGATCGATAGTATAGCCTAGGGATTTTGCAGTGGTGGCTGTACAAATACTTCGTTACAATACTTATAAGTAGTTTTTCAAGTAATTGGCATGTAACGAAGTACAATTTTAATAAAGTACTTTTACTTGTAACTAAATAGTTTTATCAAAAGTAGCAATGCTTTTGACAGACAAGACAACGTGTAGTAGTTGATGGGGAGGCTTCAAACTGGAAATCGGTATTGAGTGGGGTACCACAGGGATCAGTATTAGGACCTATATTATTCTTATATATCAATGATTTGGATGATGAAATAACAAGCAAGGTGTTGAAATTTGCGGATGATACAAAAGTGTTCAGAAGGATTAAAAGTGATGGAGACAGACAGCGTTTACAAGATGATCTTGACAGGTTGATCAAATGGTCTGAAAAGTGGCAATTAAAATGCTGTTCAATTTTGGGAAATGTAAATGCCTCCACACAGGACATGGGAACGAAGAGGTAGAATATACAATGGGGTGTACTGTACTAAGTACAACTGTAAAAGAAAAGGACTTAGGGTTAACCATTAGTGCTGATATGAAGGTTTCAGAGCAGTGCGGAATTGCAGCTTCAAAGGGAAATCAAATCCTTGGATTAATTAGGCGAAAAATAACGTATAAGGAAAAAGAGCTAATAATACCGCTGTACAAAACAATAGTTAGGCCTCATTTAGAATATTGTATTCAAGCGTGGAGGCCATATCGCAGGAAGGACATATAGATATGCTAGAAAGTGTGCGGAGGAGAGCAACTAAAATGATACCAAAACTGAGGGATCTTAGTTACGAAATACGCCTAAAAATGCGGTTTAACAACACTAGAGACCAGGAGATTGAGAGGAGATCAGATAGAAGTGTTTAAAATATTGAATGGTTATGAAAATATTGATAGAAATATTTTTTTCAGTTAAGAAAGATAGAAGGACTAGAGGACATGAAGTTACATTAGCAAAGGAGCAGAGAAGATTAGATATAAGAAAGTTTTCATTTTCACAAAGGACTGTAAATGAATGGAACAGATTATCTGCTGATTGTGTGGGTGCTAGTAGCGTGAATATGTTTAAAAATAAAATCGACACATATCTCAGACGGGCGGGATACACATAGATAAAAGAGTCGGACTCTAGATAAGCGAAAGGGCTTCCTTGCCACCTGCCACCTAGAGTTAATTCTCTGGGTGGCAATCTTGTTAAATCTTTTTACTTCGTTACTTTCGTTTACTTCGCGATGCATTTTCGTTACAATATTTTCGTGTCTATATAGTCAACAGGGGGATCCTATCGCCTATTCACCAACCAGGTCGCAATCGCATTTGTATACAAACCTCGTTTTGGATAGCGCGTCAACGATGATCGACCTCTCTAAATAAGACATAATTATATACGTATACGTACGGCATGACGACTATGGTCCCCTTATTAGCCCTTAATGTAAACAATGCCTTTTTCCTAAAAAAATCTGAAGAAACTTTTGTGAAATATAGATCCCTATTTTAACTTCCTACCACTTATTTATTTCATGCTATGCAACCAAATTGTTGGACAAATTGGTTTTAGTGAAATACTTGCAATTTTCGTAAGATATAAACCTGGTGGCGAGTAAACACTAGCTGCTATCAACGCCTGTCGTCCGGCGGTTATCATCAAGTGAAAGAGACTCTATTATTGTAAGTGTGCTTGGATGGGTTAATTATTAAGGTTCCAGTAATCGAGTTCGAGTAAGGATCAAGTAATTAAAGTAGTTATTTTAGTCTCGCATTTTGTGTGCCTGCACGCTGTAATGTTGAAATTAAAACGTTGAATTGTACTTTTACTCTTTATATTACTTCAAGTACTTTTGAAAGTTATTTTTACTTTTGATTCAAGTGGATTTTTTCAATGTACTTTTACTTAAGTAGTTTTGAGGTGAGTTACTAGCTTGTACTTTTATTCAAGTACAAAATAAAAGTAGTTCAGTCAACACTGTCCGATTTTGCACACCTTCTCCATTTCTCCTGTCAACAAAATTAAGTTGCACGATTCATCTATGTATCACGGCATAGACTATATCGCTACTATTAAAACTATTTATTTATTATAATCTGTATACCATTATTGGAAGTACGTAGAGCCAGCCAGCCAGCCTTCCATCCTTCAATATATATATATACAGCCAGCCGGCCAGCTGTGTGTGTGTGTGTGCGTGTGCGTGTGTGTGTGTGGGTGGGTGGGTGTGTGTGTGTGCGTGCGTACGTTCGTGGGTGCCTGTGTGTGTTTATGTATGTGTGTACGCTCATGTTCACCCGTGTGCGTGAATGTTTGAGTGTGCGTGTGTGTGCGTGTGTGCGCGCGTGTGTATGCGTGTGTGTGCGTGCGTGTGTATGTGTGTGTACTTTCGTGTTCGCCCGTGTGCATGAATGTTTGTTTGTGTGTGCGCTTGTATGCGTGTGTGCGCGTGCTTGTGCGTGCGTGTGCGCGCGTGTGTGCGCGTGTGCATTCGTGCGATCATGCATGCGTGGCATGCCGTGCATGTGTTTGTATGTTTACTTGTGTGTATGTGTGTGTGTGTGTACGTGCGTGCGTGTGCGTGTGTGTGTACGTGCGTGTGTGCGTGCGTGCGTGTGACTGTGTGTTGTTGATTGTACAATTGTTAGTAGTTATTCACTTTGTTTATACTGCTGTTATTGTTAGTATTGTATCCGCTGTTAATACTAGCTCTCACCGTTTACCTTTTACTCGAGACATCGCTAGGTATGCAACTGCTGTTGACTTTGCTGTTGTTGTTAGTTTGATATCAGTTGTTACATGTTACATATGTTGTTAATTATGAACGAGCCGTTATTGTTAGACATACGTATGCTGTTGATACTACAATTCTTGATGGTTATATTGTTTGTACTGTATCATATGTTGTTACTGCCGCTATTGCTAGTTATATTATTTATTTATTATTAAACATTTTAACGCCCCATGTATCCGGATGAAATACCTGCTCAAAGGCAATACGTGTGATACAAATATATATGTAAACTACATTACATACATGCATGCAAGCATGCATACATACATATACATACGTACATACATACATACATACATACATATGTACGTACGTACATACATACATACATATATACATACACACACAGACAAGACATACATACATACATGCATACAATCATACATACATACATATATACACATACATACATACATACACACATACACACACACACACACACACACACACACACACACACACACACACACGGAAAATCGACCGAGAGAACCCGGGTTCGAAGCCTGTGCTGCGGCGTCGAACGTAGGGCAAGAGTTCCCAGAGAAGTCGAGATGGTGTTCGATTGAATAGGTCTGCCAGGAAGTAAAGTGTAAAGCGCTTTAAGCAGTCTTGGAGATTGAATGCTGCGCTATATAAGAACTTACCTTTATTTGTTTACATACATACTTACGAACGTACTGTAGTTGTACATTGTTATGCACATGCACCATGCTTCGATACTGTTATCGTAGCTTTCAGATAAGATAAAATAAGTTTATTTCATACATGTAATAACACCAACACGAGAAAGAAAAAAAATATGCTGTTGACTCTGCAATCAGTTTACTGCTGGTGACGCAATGTAATGTAGTTTACATATATATTTGTATCACACGTATTGCCTTTGAGCAGGTATTTCGCCCGGATACATGGGGCGTTAAAATGTTTAATAATAAATAAATAATATAACTAGAAACATCGGCAGTAACAACTTATGATACAGTACAAACAATATAACCATCAAGAATTGCCATTGATGTTGCTGATGCTGTTGTTGTTTAAATACTGTTCTCGTGTTGGTACTGCAGTTGTGCACCTGCGTTGAAACTGCTGTCTACTATTTAGGATCCAGCAATGGTGTCAATGGCCAAGACAGGTCACAAAATTTGTAGAAGTCTCGGAGATTTGTGTTTGAACATAATCACAGATCCATCTCCTCCCTGCTTTCTTCTGAAACACGGTATTCATGATTTTGTACTTTCTTGCATGATGTTGGCCATTCTACCAAGGTGTCGCCTCTTTCGTTTTTCACACCTATGCCAAATTTGCCTGTTGCCGTTTCCGAAATGTGTGTTCTCTACTTGCGCATTAAAGTCTCCCATCATTATCGTGTAGTGGGTTGGCTTTTCTAAGGTCTCGTCCAAGTCGGTGTAGAAGTTGTTTGTGTCTTTTCTTAGTATAATGTTCTTGGTGCATATACTTGTACTATCTTCACTTTGTAGCGGTTTGTTATGCATAGAACACGTTCTGCTGCTCTAGGGCTGATGCTGTTAACCCTCACTATATTGTCTTTCCATTTCTTGTTTATGAGAAAGCCTACTTGGCCGTTGTTCGCTGTGGAATGGTACAGTAGATGGCCGCTTTGTAAGGTAGTTAAGCATCCTCTTTTCTTCTTGCTTCTCCGATCTCGATCACATCCCATACCAACTTTGTTTCCCTAAGTTCTTTCTCCAGTTCTTAATTGTATTTGTTCATCTTTTAGTAGTGTTCCTACGTTATGCAGGTCCTGTATGTTGCTATATTCAGTCCACTTACCTTCTCTCGGCGGCTCTTCTTGACCCAAATATTCTTAGCACCCCATGCACGTAGCCGTAATTGACCCGAACCGTCTCCTTGGTCATAGACTCTTTCGATGCTGCTGGGGACTGGGGGCCTTGGCTTCATTGTACTTTGCATGCTGGTGTTGTCGGCCTACCCTTCCACACTGGCCGGTGCGGGTTACAAAGGTGGTACACGAGCCGAGTCATGTGGACCTGGGAAAGGCCTTTGTTCCGAGAAAGGTGGTAGTGGCGGCAACAGTGAGACGGGTGAGGGGTGTCAAAAGCAATACGTACGAGAGAACAAAAGGAGGTGTAATCACTGACCAAAGGACCGCACGTTGTGGACTAAGAGTTGGGTCCATTGAGCCACGTCACATGCTTCCACTAAATAACATTATTTGGACATTTGCATATCCCAGCCTCACACGTTTCACGGCCCTCTTAGATATATATATTTATTATATATTTATATGATAGTACAGTAATTATTGTAATGTTAGAAATTGTCTTACTTATTGGTTCAACGCTGAAAAGGTGAAATGTGGCTCATATGTCCCAACCTACCCTTAGAAAGAGATACACCGCAATTAAAAACCATGCATGTTTTTGATGTCGACGATTATCATCTTCGTCTTCCTCCCTTCCGACCATGCAGTACCACCGTGCTGAGGATGTAGGCGATGAAAGTTCGTTTTTCTCATTGTCCATCGACTGGCAGAAGTCTCAGGACGCGACGTTGGAAAAACGTCATAACATAGAGTGATAGGCCGCTGTTATGCACAACGAATACAATTTTAACACTTTACTTACCACCAACTGCCATTAAAGGTAAAGGAAAGTTCTTATATATCGCAGTATCCAGTCATCGGGACTGCTCAAAGCGCTTTACACTTTACTCCCTGACAAACCCGACTTCTCTGGGAAGCATTCAGCCACTCTGCAATTAATGTGCGAAGACTATTCGTATACAAATATCCACCACTGTCCATAGCCAGCTGAGTGAACTGAAGCAATGTAGAGTAAACGAACTTGCCCAAGGTTCGACACCGCCGCGCAGAATTCGAACCCGCGTTCTCTCAGACGAGAGTCCGGAGGTCTTACCGTTGTGCTACTGCGCTCCACAATTACTATATTATCCGTTGATGAGCATATTTGATCTCGTTGTATAAGATAGGGCGATCGTGTAAGTGTAGTGCCTGTGGTAAAAACAGCCAGCAATGCGTCCGTACGAGCGTCGTTATGCAGCGTCAGTCACGTTAATAGCGATGACGTTGTACGCACATATGCCACGTGATTACGCGCTTCACATGAAGTGTTTCGAAACGAGCCGTATGGTACACAAAATATCTCATTCATGCGTGTGTTGCGAAATGTAATTGATAACGTATATCCACTTGGGAGAAGAATGACATGCATTTATTATGTTCTCACCTTATGTCTAGTAGTTGAGGATGGTGCAATTAAATATATAAACGGTGGATCTTCCACCTGTTTATGAGGATAACCTCTGGCCAATTTTAATATACAATCTTCCAACCACTGATTTCTACTTCTTTTTGTTCTTCGTTGTCTCCTTTCTTCTTCTTTTTTCTATTTCTTCTTCTTCTGCTTCTTCTTATTCTTTTTTTTCTTTGTTGTCTTCTTCTTCTCCTTCATCATCATCTTCTTCTTCTTATATTTCTTCTTCTTCGTTGTCACTGTTTTTCACCTTCATCATCATCTTCTTCTTCTTCCAATGTATTATGCAGCTATAGTACTTATAGTAACACTCGTAAACGACACGGAAAGAACTGAGTGATATGTCATCACCACCCTGCCAAAAACCAAGGGGATCAGGAAACGGATTATGTCACAGGATGCATGCATTATACGCATAGCGGTTAGTGTGTGTCAGTTTTACATACTGTCTTATTATAATTATAATATTTTATCAGTGTGAGTCTGCACTGCCAAATAGGCGAGTTATTTTCAGATAAGACCGCTTTACGCCCCTACTGACGCATTGGGATGAGACCACATTAGAGTTTTCCATAGGCGGCCATTATAACGTTTCCTTCATTTCCTGCAAATTTTAATCTACAATTTTCTTTAAAATTTAACACCATATTTAACCTCTAGCCATTCATACACATGCTGTGCAAAATTCGTGAAATTCTCATACCTCATTTTCCCACAAACCTCTTTCCAACCTGGCAACCCTTCATTTCTGCTAGAAACATACAGTGATTTGCCCTGATGACATCATAAATCCAAATGACACCTGTATCTGTACGCAGGAAAGCACCAACTGACAGCTGTCATCATTTAAAAGCTGTGATACCACGCTGCAGAAAAAAACATTCTGCTCATTCAACACTACACGAGTCCTCACAGAACTTCACACAAAGAGCATAATGCTAATTATATTAATGTGGTCTTTCTTACCCCATTCGACCATGCCTACTTTATGTCGCACTCTCCCCTATTACGACGAGACCGACAAAAGGTGGCGTCAGATCACGGAGGCTGGATAATCTAGGCACTGATGGGGTCATGTTCTAGTTAGACTTCTTGTCGGTTGCACACGAAGAAAAATGCAGTGTATTTTTGAGAAATGATTTTTTTTACAAAATTCACATGCTGTGCCATAAGTGCATTTGAGTAGGGAGATTTTCATGTGTGATTGTAGAAGATGTTGACTGTAAAATGGTGGGTTTCTAGATGATTTGAATAAGCGGAAGGATATTTGGCAGCAATATGCCTGTGTGATCTGTTTGCGGAGTAATTCTTGCCGGCATTTGTAAATATTGACGGGTGTCACACATACAGGCATTTTACGAGAGCTGGAAGTATGCAATTTTTGTTAAAATCTATCGGCATGTCAATGAGATGATGATAACAGCAGGTGAGAAGTTTAAGACATTTTATAGGTCACGTTTTCTTATAATCAGACAAAACGTTAACATGGTCGCCTATGGGAAAACCAACAGTGGGCTGACCCCTGATTGCACAGATCCGACAGAGGGCGTGAACGAATGGGGTCCCTGAACGAATGTCGATAAACTGCATGACGTTGAAACATGGCGAACGCGAAGTTGTTTTTGGTACTCTTGTGTGTTTTTGTTTCTGTTGTCGTTGTGCAATGTTTAGATGTATATGCCAATGTCAATCGACGCAATGTCAACACATTTAGTATGCGCCATAATGTCATAGATAGTGATTTTCGGAAAATCACCAAAAGGTCACTTCGTAGTAAACGTGACGCTACGGCAACGGTTGGACTGGGAGATGACATCTGCAAACAACAGGAAGAGCGTTTCCTACGTGGAAAAAAAGACGGATTTTCACATAATGTAAGTATGATTTTAATTCATCAGCCATAGTAGTTTTATTTGTGTGCATTTACATGCCATTGAAAGGACGTTCTACAACTACCTTGTCAAGTCTCAGTCTGTCGTGAATGGTGAAGTGAAGACTGAAGGCTCTGAAGCTTGTTTACTTCAAAGTTTAGGCTTTACTATCCTTTAGCTTTAGCCAAAGAACTTTGGTCTAGTTTGATGTAGAAAAATATAAACAAAATAAGTTCAACGTCGTGAGATGGACTTAGTCTTAGGAGTAATGGGAGAGAATAAGCTAGTATATAACCAAATCCAGGATAATAATGAAAGCTAGTTAACTTAACATACTACATAGTCATAGATTATGTCATCACACATGACAAGGACTCAAAGTCAAATGACTATCGCCGTAGTATCGGTGACTCTTGATTTGGTGATTCACCAGGCATATCCCCAGTTACTTAACATTTTGTGGTTCACTGTTTGTCTTAATTTTTCACAGTGTGTAAGTTTGTATAATACTACTTCTACGTGTATGGAGTGACATACTGAATTGGATACTGTCACTTTTGGAATTGCAACAACATAACCTAACGAGATACTGGGTGATGATATCCCCAGTTTTGTTTCAGTTTCATAATATGCAAAATATATTCCAAGGTGACCATACAAGCAGACTGAATGTGAAATTACTCATCAGGGCTAGAGCTTAATTTTGTGGAATACTCAAGCCCATGGGACTGGAGGAGCATTTCCCTCCCCAGTGAGGCAAGAGTTCCATTTAGGGGGAGCAATTCCACTTGATATGTGATGTTTTGAAAAAAAAGAAAATGCCAGAGCATCCCCAAGTGATATGACAACAGTTAAATGAAGTGTTGTTTGATATTCCAGCCAAAACTGCATGCAAAAACTCCAACAGTATAACTCCAACAACATCCCGGCCCCTCCCCATCTTCTGAAATCATCTCGGAGGCTCTGGCATAAATCTCTGGGCCTGGGATATTTTGTAGAAATCTACAATCACAGGTCAAAAAACTCACCCACCAAAAATCAAATGGTCATCATGTGGGGCATAAATACTTATAAATAAATGTTATATTACCTCTAGAATTCACACTATGTAGATGTTTAGTGATATGATTATTCTGAAAACGAGGCCAAGCTCGGCGAAACCTAGTCGACTTGTAGGCCTATTCACATTCATTGTTTTGGATAAAATTGGATTCATATGGAACCGTAAGATAACTGCTGTTCCTCTATGATGACTAGTGTTTGTATTACATCGGAATATCGCACAATAACGCATTTTGACGCTCGTTTCGACCCGAAAGCTATCCTTGTAAACATGCTCTGAATACACGGAAAGGCTCGGCCTGATGCGAGTATAGGTCATATGTGACGTCACATCTCGGCATCCCGAAAAGCGCGCCAAAAATATGCATATTCGAAAATGTCCAGCTGCACAGCATAAAATGTGGAATTTTTAATTCATTGAATTTTTTATATTTTTTTGGTGTTTAGTCCCTTTAAGTATTCACTATTTATGTTAACAAACTATCGGAAGAAATGGAGAAGAAAACTGTATGTTTAATATACTAGACAACAGCGATAGAAATAAGCCAGAATGTTTACTTGTCCGCCGGACAAGTAAGTTTTTAAATCTAGTTGTCCGCCAACATTTTAACCATTTCAGTACGTACGGTTTTCCGGCCGCACTGTCTGTGGCGCTTCAGTATGACAGGCCAGTTTTCCGGCATTGACGATGTCTGCTATTGAAATCGTTTTTATTCGTAATAATCCACAATGTGGAGCCACTTGTGTATGGTTGTCATGGCGAATGAATTAGCTATTCAGCAGTGGTCATCGTTTATTATCGCTCAATAAAAGTTTACAGTGATTTTCACGGTTTTTAATGATGGATTATCAAAATCTGCGGCGGCCACAATGGCGGACCGCATTACTTCAACTAGCGATTTACCACCGTATGTTTTGGACAGATTATTTGATAGTTTTATCGAAGAATCTTTGTCGGATGTTGACGATCGACATGATGACGATGTCGGCGAACTTAGTATACAACCGAGTTCAGCAACTGCAAAAACTTTAAAATCTTGGTGGCCATCTTGGATTGTTGGTTACCATGACGACAGAATGTAAAATGATATGGCTCATTTTATTCGCTGATTATCATACTTTCCGAAAATATATAACATTCCTATTCATAAAATACATTTTTGTTGCTCAAATCTTGACTTGAAGGGAGGTAGTCCATTATGTTGCATATTCACTGGGAATGCAGTATTCAGTGGTCACAGCTGATCAGGGCTGTAGTACTGAAATGGTTAACTTGTCCGAGTGGTTGTGAAGGGGAATCGAAGCTTCGGAAAAAACGTAAAATGTCTTATTTTTATGACAACAACACAATGTTCCTGCTGTTTCGTTGCATGTACATCTGAGTACATCAAAGACACAATTTGATTTAATCTTCAAATTTTGAAATTGCTAAATTATATTTGCAACTATTTTCCGGTCCATTATTATTCATCACTAATATTAAAAGTAGACACGTTACATGATGTATACCAATATTTTAGTGATGCTGATATGAACGCTTTTATTAATAACAAATAAGTATTACGATGATAGGAATGAGACAATTGTTTTCCTTGCTATTTGTTTTATAATGTTGCCAAAACTATTTATGTTTTATGTGGTATATATACATAACATATAACACTGCTGTAAAATGTTGGCATCCGTTTGTCATTGAAGATGCCACTCAACCAGGAACACAATCAATGCAAAACCAGGAAATGTTGTCACAAAAATCATAACAAACTATATAATCTGATAATATTTTGTTAAACCTCTATGAACTTCAATATTAACAAAGTTCTGTATTTTACAAATGAAGATAATATTCAATTGATCATCAGTAAACAAACGCATATTTTTTCCTAAATGTTACATTACCATTTCAATGATAATAAAACAGTTTTAAAGGAAAACAAAAGGCAACGTTGTGGTGTTTAGCACCTAAAAGAGTTAGCACAAACTAACCATTTGCATCTACAATCAAAATTTTCAGTTCAGTGGTTTACTCGGAATGTAGTCTTAAAGTGGAAGATTCTAACGAAATCTGCGATAACATGTAGACTGCCATCTTACTGATGACGCGTTCATTTGGCTAAAAGCAACCAATAAACGAGCAGCATTATTTTTGTCGTGTACGACACACTGTCTTGTGTAGTTTGCGTAGTTGGTTCATGTTCATCGGATGCGGTTCGTTATATTAGTATAAGTTGAGCTTACAGTGAAAACGTGACTTGCAATATGCCACACTGCTCTACATACTGTTGTAACAATAGTACAGCGAAGGATAATGCGCTGTCTTTTTTGTTTCCCTTTGAAACAACCAGAAGTGAAATAGTGGATTCACAACTGTGGACGGGCTGGTTGGAAGCCTACGAAATATAAGCACTATGTTCAGATCATTTTGAAGAAACGTGCTTCAAAGGAAATCTATATCGTCAGTTAATGACAGAAGATCCGACAAAACGTCGCCGACGTCGATGTTTGATGCCAGGTGCAGTGCCTACGATATTTAGTCACGGACCTCAGCTGTTGAAGCGACGCATATTTTCGATCAAACGCGCCGCCGCCGAGAAATCGATCGCAAGAAGGTTAGTACCGAGTTACTTGGTATCCAATTAAAATCTGTTGACATTTGAGATGCAAGATATGCTGGAGGCAAGCCAGAACAGTACCAGAATGTACTATATTGCACCACAAAGAGTTTAGACTTTAGTCTTTAGAAGATAGCAAAAGTTAACAGCAATCGAGTCGCGTGAGCGATATTACAGTAACGGATTAACATGGGCTGGAATGATTGTCGTTTATAATAACATTGCAAAACTTACGGTATTTTGTGTTAAATGAACAAAAATACGTTCTGCATTCAATAATATTGCATTAGATATTGTCATATATCGAAATGTTTGGCCTATTATTTATGTCATGATGTTATATAATTGGACTTCGTATATAATTATGTGTGACTACTGTTTATGTGACGAAGAATATCACTATATACTCTATTGTAAAACGTTTAAAATGGCTTCATTTGTATTTAGTAAAATGACATAATGATACTCAATTTTAGTTAAGAGGATACAACCCAGGTGAAAGTGTTTTTTTTAAGAAAAAATACTAATTTTTTTATGCCAGATTATGATAGCTTATGTTTACTGTGAAAAGATATCATTTTACAATAATTACATACTTTTAAACCACTCTTATCCATGGAATAAGGGTGTCAATATCAAGTAATTTTTATCCATTATGCCACATTTGATGGCCATTTTCTAAAAAAAAACATTTAAATTCTGCATTTGGAAGGATATCTCTGGGAGTAATTATGTGATCTAAATATAGTTATCAATACGCTCACCAGATACACCATGTTTGTATTATAAAAATACTGGCATCACTCAATAATCATATATTGTTGAAATATCTTTAATAATATACCATGTGCATACATCTTCACTAACTTGTTTTTTTGTACACTAACAGCAAAAACAGGTAACAGCTGTTGTAAAAATATCTTGAATTTGGATCAAAAATATAAATAATTGTAATTTGCATTTCAGCTCGATCACCAACATGATATGGCACATGGGGAAAGGCATCAACCGCAAGTTTACTGCGAAGGCCCGAGGCAAGGGATGCGAGGACCTCCATCATTGGATACAGAATGTATCAAACCATCTGTGGTGGTGTTGTGTAACATGCAACGGTGATGCACAGTTGCTGGAGTACCGGGTAAGTACCAAACTTGATATGTATTCATTTTATACCTGAGGCATGTCCAAAGCAACAAGTAACCTTTAGATTTGCAATCAGTAGACGATGAGTAGGGACCACGACCCAAGTAGTGTAAGGTGAATTCCAGTCACCGACTTGAATCCCAAATACACTAAATCAGCTCCTATGCATAACTAACATTATAATAAGTTTTCGAAATTACTGCATTTCATAGGCACCCAACTCGTTTTTTTCAGGATGGCTACTCAAAAGTACCAGCCAGCATGACTACTACCTTATCAGTAAATGTGTTTATTCAGACTTCCAAAACTGATAATGTAAATGCTGTTTACATGTTATGTGTTAATATGTGGACCACCGACTTATGTATGGGACCAAAAATGTTACATAGTCAAAGTTCTTGATGACCAACTTTTCAGTAGTTTAGTTACTCAAATGTGAGGGGGCGAATACTCCACAGATGGATAGTGCCCATTCTGTATCACCCTACCTATTCCTTGTAATCAGTTGCTGTGTACATTTATGAGTACAGTTACTTGAGTGTAATAAATTACATCTCCGTGTAATAATTACATTCCAGAATGCAATTGTCTGTAATGAAATAAATAAGAGCACTTGTGTCATTATCACCAATTTTATTAAAGAAATATAAAATCAAAACAAGATATCAAAATACAGTGACTGTATATACAGTAGATACGTAAATTAAGAAAAAAAACAAGTTGTAATAAATTATGTGAAGGAATGTGATGATGGAATGCCTTATTTGTAAGGATCAGTATCGGTTTACTAATGTACCAGTATGGTTACCATGATTGGCCATTGTATTGTTACTAAAAACAACCAACACTTTACACAAGAAAAGCACTTTAAAGTTCACTGAATGCTACAGTCATAAGGTAAATAACAGCAGCTTACTAACAACATATAGACTGGTGTGTTACACCAGTTGTTTGCAGACATTTTATTAGAATACTGCATGCACTATTCTTCACCGTAGGAATGAAAGCTAGATTGATGCTGTCTGCTCTGGTGTGGAACTACCGACCAAGTCCCAGCCCAGACAAACCTGTTGAGACTGGTGTCAAGTGGTCCAAAAGACGCAAGCAATGGGTGCTGCATAACAGACCAAAGCAGGTGAACCCACATATCCACCTACAAATGCTCACGGATCGAGTGACAGATGTGTTTATAAAGAAATATCACACTGCATGCGATCACAGTCACTGTGGCAGATGTCCCAAAACCAGAGAAGGAGGATCTGCTGGCAGCAAGAGTCAGTCAATTTGTAAAGAAACAGTAAATACTGCCACCACCAACCTACACCTTCATAGGTCACATGTACATTGTCTAGTTTAGTTTTCAAGTCCAGCGTGGTATCCCTTGTGTTGTCCCCCATCGGGGGCAGGGAACCTTGATCTTATTCCATGGCTGGCGCATGCTGGTAGAACTCTCTGTACCCTTCATCCCAGCTTGCCATGGATCCACCAGGTAAACTGTCTGTATGCAGCCCACCTGAGAGACCTGAAATAAATTAGGCTCAATTAAACATCTGACATTGTAAATAAATGACATATAAAAATCGGTTCTATAACAACACCATTCCTTTATATAAATTGTTTACCATTAAACATGTGTTCATCTGGAATAAGGCAAATATTGATAATTTTGCACTACAGAAGAAAATATGATGGTGCAACAAACATTGTATCTATACGTTATGATAATTTAAGTGGAACCATTATAATTTGTTCTGTAGTGAGAGAGTATCACTTTATTCATACAGTAGAATACAATAAAGTGTGAAACGATAACCCAAGTACATGTGTGAATACAGTAAATAGCTATGTATAGTAGTATATTGTAGCAGGCTAAGGTAAATAATGACTAACGGTTAAAGTAAGTCATATTGAAAATGAACACATTTATGTAGGATTACTTGCTGTTGAAGGGAATTTTATGTTGTAATTATTGTCATATTAGGGTGATGGTCATCATATTTAAATTAGTCTAGGGTCAAACTAGTGTGGTTCGTCTTTACATTTAGAAAGGGTGAGTGGCGTTAGCCGGGCTAGTTTAGACAAGCATACGATTGAATTAGTTGTTTTGTTGGTGGTTATATTCCAAGAGATTTTAAGGAGGTTGTCAGTCTTAGATTTGTTGGGTTCAGATACATAGCCTCTGCAACCTATTTCAATGCGTGTTAATTCTGATTTTATTCCATTATTGTTTACATCATGGATTAGTGCGACATACTTGTTAGTTTTGAATACATGATCTTTCTTGATGATAGGTTCAAATGGTAGTCAGTTCAATGATGTGAATTTGCTTAGCATGTGGATGGTAGATGACATATGGTAAGTCCACTAAGTAATTTCCATGGAAGATTGTTAATAATTTGGGCATCAGGCATAAGATTGCTGATAAAATTATGTATATATATTTGTATTGCTAGTGCTACTATGGTGTTGTATTGTGTTCATTATTAATACATTTCAATAAATATTTAACAACACATTTCACTGGTCTTGTAACAATGCATGCACATATATATGTACTTGTTTGTTGGATGGCGTAATTCCCATTCTGCAGCATCACCTGCTCCAAACAAAGAATTCTAAATCCCCTGCTGTTTGTAATGCACAGCAGTCCACCTGTAACAAAGAATTAAGCATTTAAATAATAGTTTTACACGAATGTTAAGCAAACATGGATTATTATTCTGAACAAATTTTACAAAGAATGCATCACGATCCTCTAACTGTATTCATCCCAGTATTATACCTGGGTCCATAGAAATATCATGCAGATTAAGGAAGGCCGTTTTGAAATGTATCAATATTTGCACAAAACGGTGGTCATTTTCTTTGTCACCAAAACAAATGGGGACTCTGGCTGAAAACTATTCAAGGTATATGTTATTCATAAGAGCCAATGTAAAATTTGGGCAGAAAAATTGCAGTATGCATAAAGTTAAAAATAATCTATCTACCTGCCATGTGTTTAAAAAGTAGTACTGCCACATATTGTTCATACATGCATAGTCATTACTGCGAATGTGAAGAGTGTCGACGGGAATAGAACAAAAGGGGAGTTAATTCCTGCTTATTTTCTATCATAGCTCTGCCCTGTACAATTTTGGTTCACACGAATCCTGGAACCATTCAACTACATTTCTTTTAAAAAGTGAGGGTACAGCCATGGGTGGTATTCGAAAATGGACATGTCAAAGTTCAAACACTGAGTCTAGTGGCACTGAGAGTGAGATCTAACTCTAAGTTAAACGTCAACCAATCCCAAATGTAAGACAAGTCAAGTGACGTGTCCTGGCCCGAGCTATCATCTCTCGCTGTTCGTACGCAGCCCGGAACTTAGGTTCATCGGTTATTTAAACAATAAACTAAACAGATTAATAATTACCTTCACCAACAGCATTGCTGTCTAGTGGCAACCGCCTCCTGGCAGCAGACATATTCAGTTCTTGTTCCTGAACAAGGAGATCGCTGCGTCATTTTCCACACCGACACCAGTCAATTTCATCTCGGCATGGTATGCGCCTCGACATTTCCACTGCCCGTGGGCCTTCCTGTTCGTGCCCACCGACACGCGCCTCTGCCATATCTTCCAACACAGGCCCTTGTTTTTGTGGTTCAAACCGGTAACCAGCTGCTTCGAAATCGATTTGGTTTTCATTGTCTTCCGAAGAATTGGAAAGCCATCTTATTTACACAGTCACTGTGCATACGCACATAGTTTAATTGGTAAACTTACCATAGTGCCATCTAACGGAGTTGGAAACAAATAGTACGCAGAAAATTTACGAAGTGAGTTACGACAGTGTGACGTCACTTTCTTCTAACAATGGCGTAGTCCATAGAAATTCGGTAGTTGTGTGTTCAAAAATGTTTTCCTGGTAAACCGCTGACGTTTAAAATGTGATTGTAGTTGGAAATTGTTAGTTTGTATTAACTCTTTTAGATGCTTAACACCAAAACGTTGCCTTTTGTTTTCCTTTAACGGTGCCTGAATTACATTTACCAGGCGGAAAATAATTTATAGTTACGTCGTAACGTTTCTGCCACGCGCAGACCGCCGTAGTTGGCGCAAGCCGACATGTCAACGGCGGTTGGCACCCTGTCCCCGGCCACGCGTCTTGCATAATTCGGTTTCGAAAACTCACAATTTATGGTTAAAATAAATGTTATATAGATACAACAACACTTCTGAAATTTAATTAATATTCCGTTTATTAACCAGCACCATAGATTTACCGGAGAGCCAGTTACAAGTTTTGAAAATTGTCACAGATCCGGATCGGCTAACATTCGATGACTTGGAAGACTGCCGAGTCCGTGTGGGTTAGGCGTAATAATGGTTAAAACTATATATTATTCATATAACAGGTAGCAATACAAACTATATAAAACTATCGATATAAAACTATTTCCAGAGTTCATCAAATATGATCCGTGAGTGGAAGCAAGTTGTACGTCGGCCAAACTGAACGATTTACGATTGTGTGAAATACAGCCTCGATCAACGATGGCTGGTGCCGAGTCTGAGCTAGGTCGGTGCGCTTAGCGGATGACCCTGTTAACGCAGGCACTAAACTCGGTCGAACACTGACGTAAAACACATTGGCAGCGGAACGACAAGACGCCGACACACTAACAAAATTGGAACGCCCGCGATTGCTAGCGAACTTCATTTATGTTTGAATTTCCTCAGATAAAAAGTTTGCAATGTTGCTATTTAATGTAAATTTTCACTTTTCTACCGGATAACCATGTAGAGTAATTTTACTTGTCCGGGCCAAAAATCACTTTTCCCGGACAGACAGACAAGTGCTATTTCGAACGCTGAGACAATATTATTAGCGTTACCACAGCGGCTGTTGGATCTGACCAGTTCTGACGCTAAACTACGACACGCCACCGGTCAAGCAGCCCTTACATCATTCAGTCCGCGTTAAATAATACATATTTAATATCACTAGAATGACAAGATAATGTTCTTTACAATGGAACAACGTCTTTAATGAAAACATTATTATAAAATATTCCTTTATTTGATGAACTTTTTCTTCATGATTGAGCGATGATGCGCGCCAAAAATGTCATGCCGACGGTGCTCCGCGACGGTACGGTTTTCACAAAAACAGGTCGCGGCAAATTGAAAACCCGCACTTGTAAACCCTTTTGGATTGTCATGAGATCTGTTCGACCAATTAGAAGACGTGTTCGTCTTCACTGCAGATGTTGCACGAAGTTTTTGCTGTACACCAAACAAAAGTTATGTCAAATTATCATATAAACATAAATTTGTGGTAATGTTATTGCTTAAAATTCAAGTTCATGTATATACACACCTACTTGTCAGTTTTACACTGTTCAGATGATTATATGTTATGTTATATTTTAAAAGGTTTACAAGTGTGGAAATCGCATTTTGTGCGACCTAGTTGCACGGTTTTCAAGAACGTGCTAAAAATAGTAACATCCGCCTGGTAACATCAGCATGTCGCTAGATATCCTCCAGGCGAACAACCACGTTGCGCTGGTTGTCCGCTAGGCGGATTTGGCGCCTAGCTGTCATACAGGCAATCCCTAATCACAGTACGCTGGCTTCACTTAATAATTGATTTTAGGCTTGAAATTTAGGAACCTGTATTCCAACCTTACTCTGTTAAATATAAAATAAGAACTTATTACATTGTTTGTTTGCTTACTAGTAGTAATAATTAGCCAGTTTAAGATTGGTATTTCCACCATTATAATATTCAATTATTGCCATAATTATATTAGTGGTGTGTATAATTATATATTAATTAATAATTATATATTCCTACGTTTATATAGCTATTATAACAACAGTGAGTAACAATACAATTTGAGATGTTGGTGCAGTTATTCGTTATTCTGTGTATTTAAATGCAGGTATCTCATGGACTCTCATATAGCTAAGTATAACTAGTATAGTCATTAATTATGCAAAGTGGGAATTAAGTGATATCTCTAATTATAGTAATTAAACTATTTATGTAGTACTACAATAAGAAAACAAAATGGCGGACAGTGTAAATGTAGAATCCCCATTTGTTATACAATTTTTCAAAAGCATAATTTTACATTTAGACATAAAATGATGCTTTTGAAAAATTGTATAACACAAGTGGAGATTCCACATTTACACTGTCCACCATTTTGTTTTATGATAATTGCATAATTAATTATACAAATGGCAACTAAGTGAGTTCTGATGAAAATGTTTGTGTTGTACTATTTTACTACATGCCACAAATATTAATGATGTGCTTTTGGAAAAAAAACATTCAAAAATTGGGATTCTACATTTAATATGTCCGCCATTTTACGCCACTAAGTAAATCAAATTGTGGTAATTAATTGATAGCAATCAAACAGTTTATGCTGTACTATTGTAAACGCCATTACAGAGTTAATTACATGCTCAGAATAACAATTTCTTCATAAAAACATTGGGAGTCCTCATTCAATGTGGCCGCCATTTGGTAATAATTATGCTAATGATGCACCAATGTTGCAAAAATGTTGGCATTGGAATGAGCTATAATGAAACACGATATGTTACACTTTCTAATACGCTGTAAATATATTTTAAAATTTAATGACATGACGTGAATTGCATCTTGTTACAATCTGTGATCCAATATGTCGGCCATATTATACAAATTAGATAAATGAAAATGCAAAAAATTCATTCCCCATGTAAAAATACCTATACATGCAAAATGTGAAGTAATTACCTCAATTAATGACGTGTCTGTTGTGAAAACAATTACAACAATTTTAAAATAGGGGTACACCCTGGAAATACTGTCATCCTATTCTTTCTGTGTTATTTTTCATGCTCACCGTTCCAATGAATACCCCTGGGGCACTAATCTTTCCAACTTGATAACTTTGTCAGTAATTATCCGATTTTCATGAAATCAAAAACATTTATTTCAAAAGAAGAAGCTCCTTGCATGCATAACAAAACATGTTTAGGTAATGCAGTTTGTATTTTTCACGTGGTAATGCTAATATTATCGAGAATTTTAGTAAATATGATTAAAATTCACCCTTTCAGCACTTACTGTATTCCATTGATCACTTGGGTATTATATAAGAAGATAATATGTAGAGACCTACTGAGTACTGTTGTCTGGCCTCACTGTTTACTGTACCTAGGTACGTAGGAAAGATTGGCATTCTTTTACGATTCTGTTAGAACATACAAAATACCTGGGTCAGCATTCCTTTAGGTTGCATTACTCAGTCACCCATATATTTTGGCTAATAATTTGTTTGTATTTTTAATGATATTTTCTCAGAGCTCTGTTCATTTGCCACTTTCTTTTCTTTTTAAATTGCCGTGAAAAATGATTTTCATCACCAAATTTGCTTTGTCATAGTAACTATTAAAAATGTTACCTCCGCATGGTGCACAGTGTGGCGTTATACTACTTATAGCAGTTATTATATACAAGTAATTCAGCTTCTGAGTGGAAGGGAATACGAGAAACCAATATATGTGCTGGCATATTCGTAGGTACATGTGAGGAAAATGAGCATTTGATGCATCACAGCAGGGTCGTGGTCAAAGAACCCCTAGGCGCTTATTGATCAACCATCGGCGGGGGCATTTCGATATGTCAGCCATTAGGAACTGTGAGATTTCACTAGAATCTCCCACTTTGAAAATTAGTTCTGAGTATACCACTGGCATGATATTGCTGATTGGAGTTGCAAATTGTTAGATTGTTTTAAGTCTTTTACTGTAGGTGTATAGGTCCAGACAGTTTCCTTTTGCTTCCTTTTAATAACTTCTACGGTCAGCTGCTTTAAACATGGTTGGTCTTGGTTAGCTGTAAGCACAGATATTATTTTGTGGCGCCTTAGTTGTCATAAATGTGCCACTCAGATGTTGCCAGAATGTCGTTACAACATTATTGTTTGGAGAGCATTAATGTATGACCAGTCGTGCAGAGAAATATAATTGAAGATGTAAGCACTGATCTATGGGTGTTTCGAACACAAACCAGTATTGAAACCTGAAATTAATTGATTAATCCGTCACTAGAAATACCAGTATTCTGCCATTATGTCGGAAGTCAAGCAGCACTGTTAGATTGAGTCAAAAATGTACCACGATTTTGCAGTTGACATTTTGACAGTTCTTTGTGCTGACTTGGAGAACCATGACAACCAATCTAGATCAACTACACTTTTTCTGAAGTAATTCGACAAGTTCCGTAAATCAGAATGTTATTTCACACCTGCTTTGGGCAGGGCCAATGCAATACAGTAATGTATAGTGTAAACATAGACAAATAAATAACACACTGGGCTCTGTACATAGCCTCAGTACTGGAGTATAATATTTAAAAGTCATACATGTATGTGATATGCTGCAGTACTGATATAAATTGTATACCATCAAGGCAGTACCGTGATTGGATTAGGTAAATATGGAGATCTATTGTAAAACGATGTTACCAAATAAAATTGAAATAATTGAGTATCTAGGGAGATGCAAGCACCCAGTGTTGCTGTGTCCGTTGAAGCACAACCAGCCTCTGCAACAATTAATTGGTGACCTAGATACTGCAAAGTGTACATGGTAAACACATTCCTAGTCCAGTCATTTTAGCATATGACCTGCCACAAATTGCAACAGAAAGTTTTTCAACGATTTTATATTCATAAATATATTATGTGTAACATACTAAAAATAGAAATAAATCATGGGTGTGAAAACACCCCAAAAATGCATAAAACCAAATGGCCACCACGTATAATACAAATCGCCACAATTCGCAGCTTCATGAAATTCTTCATGTGATGAGTTTTTTGTTGTTCCAATTGTTTCATTATCTCAGTCTTGTTCTGTTATATCGTGTGGGAATTTTTCTTTTGTATGGGCATTTTGACGTCATACAGACACTTCAAAGGATTGCGATGCAATAAGTGTGTTGTCAGCTGCATCAACAAGAAGATGTGCTCGTGGGTTTCCCTGTCACGATCTGTTCAACTGCTTTAGGGGCGTACTCAAGTTCCATTAGTTCCTTTAGTCCCCAACCATCAGATGTCCAATGTACCAAAGAAAACTCATTTATGTGTGAAAACCATGAGGGCTTTCCACCAAAGAGGCTGGTCAAACGTGATGACCGGGGTAACACCATGGCATCGAGCATGCTCACACACAAACACCGATGTTGAAAATATGCATGTGGCGTCACTTGAACTCATGTAAGTCATCAGAAGGAACATTACTGATGACTTCTCCAAACAGGAGGGACATCTTTCAAAGAATGTCCAGCTGGTCTGTCGGGTCACTAGTTTCTGGTATTCTACTGCTGACAGGCCGTGTCTTTCTGGAATAGATTGGGCTGTTCTTATACCAGGAGAGACTTAGCAATTATTCCCAATCCGTGAAATGCTCCACTGCCGTCAAATGTCCGGATGTTGTGGTCCACATTGTCTGCTGCATATTGAACAAACCCCAGTGACGTGAAATCGGGTATGGTGGTCCCTTGTACAAATGCCGCATTCTTTTCAAACTTCTGCATTTCACTATATGGACAACACAATACATGGCTGTTCAGTGTGTCTGTCTACAAGGATACACGATGCAAAATGATGATGGATATGTACTTCCAACCCAACTTGTAGTGGCGCAATCAGAACTCTTGGAGAGGTTGCCTGCATAATCGCCTGTCCAACAGATGCTATCATTAGACGAACATCTTTCCCCACAATTATCCCTTCCAGCAGGCGTTTCAGACTTCCTGGCTGGAAGCTGATGCATTCCGCTTCAGATTCCATTTCATGGTAGGATGGATATGACACAGTCAACGTTTTTACTTATTTTATATAATCCCGATTGAGTTTTGTAGCAGTTTCTATAATGTTTATTTTCTCCATTTCAATGTCAACCTTTTCACGTGTGTATGAAATTCCTGAAGGACAGCACCTTCGGTGCTTTTGAACATGACTACATTTGCCTTTCCATTGATCCGAGTGATTATTATCTTGGTCCCAAAATATTCTTCGAGCTTTGCCCTCATATGAGTTTTTCCATATGGTTCACTTTCTGAGCCGGTCATAAACATCAGCATTTTTCTAGCTAGATCATTGGTAGTAATCTCCTCCTCATCATTTTCTTTCAGAAATTTGACAACCTTGATGAATGCATTTGTTTTTTCTTCGTCAGTTGGTCGTCCGATTTTCTTCTTCTTTGTTCGTCGCTTTCATACTTCTTTGGGATGTCTTTCGTTGTCCGGAAAGTTATGCTGCATGCTTGATGGTACAGGACATCAGCAGCAGGCAAATCATGCACATGTAACAACGTTGCTTGCACAGAGTCGGACCATGCATCATGTCTTTCATGACATTTCAATAACACATTATCTTTGAAGGCGATGGTTCGTATTGGAACAGCGTCAGATTTTGTTCACTTCCTACCACACTTGGCTTCTTGGCCACAGAAAACGCAGTTTTTGTCAAAACTGAACTGTCCTTCTGCCGATCATAGGACAAACGCATTAGTGTATATCCGAAAGTATTGGAGAAGGTTATTGCAAATTGACTCCATGAACACATTTATTCACAGCATTTATCAAATGATCTACAATCTGCATATAAGCGATTTCATTCAACTGAGACGGCTCTTCTTAAAATACACAATGACATTGTATGCAATATGGATAATAGCAAATTGACTGCTCTCACCTTACTAGATCTATCAGCTGCTTTTGATACAATAGATCACGACTTTCTTTTACATCGCCTTAATAGACATTTTGGTATATCTGGCATGGCTCTTCAGTGGTTTAGTTCATATTTTTCAGACCGATACCAAAGCATTAACATATCTGGCTCATTGTCTTGTCCAGAACATCTTCTATTTGGTGTCCCACAAGATTCTGTCTTTTGCCCTGTTCTGGTTAGCTTATACACTACATCCCTTAGTCGAGTCATAACTAATCATAATATAAATCATCATTTGTATGCTGACGACACACAGGTGTATATATCACTTTTACCAACTGACACACAGACATCTCTATCAACTTTAAATGACTGTCTCACCGACATCTTGCTGTGGATGGAAGCAAATAAATTGAAACTAAACTGATCTAATTATTATTGGCACAAAACAACAATGAAACAAGGTTGTTAACTACTTTCCAGTTAAATTGCTTGGTAATGATACATCACCATCAGATACTGTTCGTAATCTAGGTGTTATCTTTGATAATGATTTCAGCTTTAAGCAGAACATTTCTCAAGTATGTAAATTCTGTTTCTACCATATACATGATTTCTGCCGAATTCGGCGTCATTTGTCTTTATCTACTGCTAAAACAATATCAGTATCGCTAATTAGCAGTCGTCTTGACTACTGCAACTCATTCCTAAACGATATTGCTAAAAAGGACTTAGCTAAACTCCAACGTGTACAGAATTGTTTAGCACGTGTAGTACTAAAAGCACCTCGTTTCTCACCATCTCTGCCCCTACTCAGACAGTTGCATTGGCTTCCAGTTACATATCGAATACATTTCATATTAGCCAATATCACATATCGTACCCTTTCTATGCAACACCCATCCTATTTGTTTAGTTTCCTACGTTTTTTCGATATCCCCAGGAATTTCAGATCATCTGTTTCACAACGACTTTTTGTTCCGAAAACCAAGCTTAATATCGGCAAACGTGCTTTTTCTGTAGCTGCACCCAAACTCTGAAATAAACTCCATATCGCTTTAAAATCATCTGAGACTATAAATACATTCCGTAAAAAAATAAAGACTTATTTATTTGAAATTGCTTTCCCACCCTAACCTTCGGCGGTCCCTTGCTCTAATGACGACTCTTGCTTGTCCCTGTTAACGATTTTGCCCAATTATTTTTGTATGTTGCGTCTCTGAGCTCAGATTCCTGGGGATTTAGGCGCTATAGAAGTTTGTCATTATTATTATATGTATTATATATTATCACCAACAGAACAGCTAATGTAATAAATTATTCACGTTTCGTCAGCATATGCGAAGCAACTCGAACGAACGACGCAAACCATTTCTGGTTGCTCTTAGATGTTTTTTTAATTTTGCATGCGTGGACGATTTTAATATATTTAAAATCAGTAGCATGTCTGTTCTTATAAGATATAACATCAACTTTTAATAACAGTATATGACCAGTTTATCAACTTACCTCACCGGGAATAGGTACCTACATATAACATGGCATGATTTGGCCGTGGCTCCGGGGGGCATCTTAACATTCAAAGTGATCATTTTGTGTTTAATTTATTTTCAAAATATTCATATTAAACTACTATTACCCAATACCTGGTTGATTCAATGCACATGGTAAGGTTTTTTACCAGATCAGCAGATATCAAATATGTAAGAAAACCAGGTAAGATTATCTGTACATCTAAACAACAAGTGCCCTTATAATGATTAGTAGTATATTATGACGATTTGGGGGTCTACATTTTTTGCGTTTCTGGGGGGTTTGCCCTCATATGATTCATTTCTATTTTTGATATGTCATAGTGGATACATAACTGAGTATGTTCCACACAACGTACTTTCTGTTGCAATTAGTGTCATGTTGACCCATTTTGGTCGTAAAATGACTGGACTATCTGGCTGTGCTACAGCATTAACTTGGTCAGGATTAGGATCACCCAAATACAGTAAAACTAGGCCAATGTTTCAGCAGGTTACCAATCGCTTGCTTGTTCTAGTTCAAGCTGAGCGTGCTAGCAGAGACACATAGAAATAATAAATTCAAAAATTGTATTATGGATGTGAAGCTAAATGCTTACTGTGCATGCTTCTATACTTCTCCTTCACAGTTATAGAACATAAACCAGATATATGTTGGATGTGAGGGGTCTGTAAATTAACATTGTTATGATTGATCAGTTTTGTCAACAGTTCGTCAGGTCATGCTTTCCTCCATGAATCAGACAGAGACCAGTGTGTTATTTATTTGTCTATGTTTACACTCTACGGCATTGGTTCTGCCCAAAGCAGGTGTGAAAAAACATTCTGATTTATGGAACTTGTCGAATTACTTCAGAAAAAGTGTAGCGATCTAGATCAGTTGATCAGGTCATGCTTTCGTCCATGAACCAGATATCAAACAAATTAGAATTTAATTTTCCTGACGATTTAAGTTGGAATTGAGTTTTTGCAAGGTGGAATTAAAATTGACAAAAAGGAACTGACCCATGACTCCACCGCATTACAAACAACGAATAACTAGAAACCACATTGGCGTCATACCTATACTTGGTGTATATGATATTGGTTTATTTTAAAAATATCACTTTTGTTTTATGTTTACAGCATGCCTTAAAGAATGAAACCAAGTACAGCATGTCACTGGTTTGGCCGGGCGACAACAATGGCGTAAGTAGTACCAAGTGTGCACATTAGAAGCATCTATTCTGAAATGTATGACTCTTGCTGAACATTATGTGACAAAGGTTATGTACCTACATTATTTGTAATAGAGCCCGTTATTGTTACAATTTACATAGCGCAGAATATAATTATAGATTTATGACATAATATTTATGACATAAACAAGTTAATCTGTCATCAGGATATATTTGTTGCTCCATTGGGCCTTTGGATTGTTTGTAATAGCTGCTATTGCTGTTCAAACTTGTTTATTTCCACTGCGTTGTGGATTTAATAAATGAGTTGCTGCTGACTTGATGTATGTGTAGTTATTAGGGTCTAGCATGTAATTTAGCTGTTTTTGGAAGCCATGTTAATATGGCTTCGACTGTAAAGCTGCACAGTGTAACTATTACTGGGGTTTAATCCATATCCGTTTTTAGAGAAATATGTCATTGGACCTGTATCTCATAGGCAGGAAAAAATGAATCAAATTAACAATTACATATACCCGTTTTTCCCCCCAAGATGATTGTTTTGTCATGTGCGCATAACTGAAGCATAGCTATATGTACCTGTCTGCTGTCACACTCAAGTCCAGAATGTTGGTTGTGCAAGATGTTTTGTATTGTTTATTTCGTCAAGTAGCACCTGCTTCCAATGGACCAAACGAACTGGCATTATTGATGTCATGAGGTATTTTTCCTGGCATGATGATTTATTAAGTATTTTTTATTGCATGTATATTGTCATATATATGTGGTTGTCCTGCACTGTCAGATGACTGATTAAATAGTGATGTATCCTCAGCCAGCCTATGAGTCACTACAGGTCGCCTTTGTTGTCAGTAAATCATGCAGTGGTTGTGTTCTTTCCACCGTTCGGCATCGTTCTATTAACTGAATAGACTATATTATTGTGTTTACAATGTAATGGTCTTATGAGGTCTCATTCTACTAGTCGGCCTTTTTCAGAATATTATCGCCAAACCGACCTTTATATGCTGGCACTGAGGGTGGTCACTGCCAGAATGCTTCTCGTCCTCAGTGGTTCTTTTACATCCCAAATTGAGATGGGACCGACATTAATGTGATCTCCGAGTCACGAGGGATACACAGTCCCCAATGTTGAGAGCTAGATTTTTGCCCGGTCCAGGTTTCGAACTCAAGAGTGCTGGCATGCCAGGCGGATATGCTAACCACTACACTAGCCGTGCTCCCTCCTGTGTGATCTAGCCTAGGCTGTGTATTGAGGATCTGCAGTGCTTAATGGTCGAAGAGTTCATTTTCAAAACCAGACATATCCACTTTTGCACCTGTATAAGACAGTGAATCTCATAAATTATATATACCGTATTCGTTCTAATCAGCGCATATGTCCTAATTAGCGTACACCCCCATTTTTGGCGAGTGTTCAAAAAATATTGTTTTGATTGAATAAAAATAACTGGGATAATACAAACACAATACATTAATAAATGGTTACAAAATTATTATGTTATGATAAGAATGCAAGGGTATAAATTCAACATTATCCCAGGCATATTTATGTTTATGTACAGCCTGATACGGGAATATTTGCGACTTCGAGTTTTAACGTAGACCTCGGTAATTAAAAATTAAGATAACATACAACTTAATTACTTACAGTGGATTACGTTGCTTGTGTAGGGCACCGTTACTTATACAGTAATCGTTTGTACATCGGGTGGAATTAGCCAGGTGCAGTTAAGTCTGCTCTTGCATTATCCAAATCACCAAATGACCAACTTGGCCGGCAACAATGTTGTGTCTATTTAAACGTGGCTCATTTGGGTGTACGCTTAATAGGGACGATTTTCTGACATATTTTAGCATCTCAAATATTGTTCAAGCATCTATATGTATATTTCTTTCAAAACCACATGCATATAAGTGCAAAGTAAACATTGCAGTTAAGTACATAATGAAAGTAATTAGATTGCTTTCATGTGCTGATGTAAACATTTTAGTGTTGTAAGCCTACCAGTGTGAATTTATTTTATAATTTCATAATATTCTACCCGGTATTGTCTTTAATTACCTTAACAATATTTCTAAATGTTTATACATTTATATGAATTTGGTTTTGAAAGTTTAACAGTGAATTTATTGTAACACTTACAGTGTAATAATGCATATAATTATTTGACTACCCGGGTATTTTTTCTGCAGAAAATCCTGATGGTGACAACTGAGGAATTCTTCATTTTTGCAAGGCCATCAACGCTGTACCGAAGGTAGTATATTAATCTTGATCACTACTTCCTCTCTGTCAATATTATCTCCAAGAGCAGAAACATTATCAATTTCTCCACACGGTTGTTTTTTTGCCAGAAGGGATCATATACTTTTTGACCAACATTTTTTTACATATAAAAATATAAATACAGTATTTTTAAATTACAAGTACAAATACATGTAGTTAAGATATTATAAAATACGAATATATTATGTTATCATTCTGAGAAAATTATTATCACCATGAGCCATAGGTCTCAAAATTGCCTTCAAGTATGAACCCGTTGACAAGGAATGTAACATACAACTAGGCAAAGCAGCAATACCCATTGGAATACACAAAGTGAGCCCGGTCCAACAAGAGGGCACATCAGGTTGACGTTTGTTATGATGCAGAAACATGGGCAGCATTCTGCAAATGGAAATGCAAACTAAAACAGTGTTTATCTATGTTGGTTGCGCACGACCCAAAATCACCAATCTTGAGATCTTGTAAAAGTTACGATGCAGCTTATCAACACCATCGTGCAACATTTTGGCAAGGTACAGTAGTCGATTTTTATGTGAACACAATCAAGATTAGTAGAAATATCAGCATGGCTGAATTGTTCCCAGAGAAGACAAGGTGTCATTGGAAAGAACAGCTCTGCCAGCAAATGTAGTTTTTAAGCACTTTGAGCAGTGTTATAGACTTGATACCAGGCTAAATAAGAACTTTTTATGTAGTTTTGAAAACATGGTTTACATTGCAGTGTATCAGAACTTCAAATTCGGTACAAAGTAGAGGTAAACAGAAGACTGCGGAAAATAAAACTGCACACTTTTTGATATAATAGTGTGCAATGACAGGTTGTGTACAGGTTTTTCAGACCTGTGTCAAGTCTAAATGACCTCTAAATATCGCCTCTTTCTATATGTTCACTCGCTTCCCTGGCCAACAGTCTCTGATCTATGTGATTGTCTTGTTGTAGTGACGACTTTGGAAGGACATTCCAGAACATCAATGACAAGGTCGGCCGGGCAATCATTCGCAAGAACAACGGTCTACAGAAGAACCCCCACCAAAATGAATTGGTTAGTGCACTTGATGTGTTCAGGTGTCCATGGCTGAACTAACTGGTGGCTGTCAACTTTCAAAATGTTTACAAGAATAGATTACTATTTGCGACCATTGTTTGTTTCATTTGAATATTTTGCCACGAAAATCACTTGATATTGCATCCTGATGTTAGAAGAATTTGTAGTATATAATCTCAAATTAACCATCTTCAGACTTTGTGCCTTCAAGTAGACTATAGTAGTCAGATTTATTTGACTGACACTGCAGTAAAAGATTAAATTCATGAATGTTACCTTTTATAGGTACACCTAAGATCTATGGAAATGACAAATATTACCTGTTGCAGGTGTACCTAGTTGCACACACTGACACCGCCCAATCACACCTGTGGATCACTAAGGACAGTGGAATGTCTTTCAAACAAGTGAACCTGACCTTCATGCTTGACGGTGAACTTACATTTCACCCCGAAGCGTCTCATGTGGACTGGATACTGGCCCTGTCTGAGAGTGAACAGGTAATCTATGCTCCCCTTAGAAGATCTCTTCAAAGAAATTTAGATGTTAGAATTTTCAAAAAAATTCAGTTGCACCTATATTAACAATGCAGTGCTGCAGTTTATTCTTCATTGCTTTATCTAGCATCAGAAACTGTATAAAACAGGAATTTGATAGATCACTACATTAGCCGTTGTTTTCTCACCTTCAGACGTGAAGGTTTATTGTGCAATTTAGTTGGTATTTTAATAGAGTGAAGCAGCACGGGAGTCGAGTGCATTATGCAAATTGACAGGTGCATTATATTTTGAGCTGATTTGCCATGCTGAACACGTCTCTTGTGCCATCAAATTTTAGTTACTATATAAAAATTGCATGTTGAAGTTTTTTGAGAAAGTTCAGTTGCACACGATGGCATGGTTGTGAAGAATTTCATCTTATATGAAGTGACAACTGAAGCCTTTGAGTGATCTACCAGTAATATATTATACTATGCATAAAAAATGTAAATTGTGTCACCGGCAGTGTATGTGAACGTTTAAGTGTCACGGTTGTTGGGCAGTCAACTACACAGCTTGCTGTTTCATTATGACCTATACAAAGTGGCAAGATTAAAAATGTGTTTATTTAACCCATATTGTAAATACCATAATCCATTATTGGGAAAATTAGGCAGAATGTTGCAACAGTTAACAGATAGATGAGTATGTAAATAAATAGCGTCAGTGTTCTAAACAAATTGAACCGAGTCCATTTACAGTAGATTTGTTTGTTAAGACTCGTGTGTTTGCTTTAAGGCCCTTTACCTGACAAAAGATGACGGTTGCACCTGGAAACGCATCAAGGACACAGTTTCCTCTATCAGATGGTAATGTTATGTTCTCAGTATATGTTTACTGAACATCCGTTACCTGTGCATTAAGAATGACTGTAAAATTTGCACTCGCGGACCATTTGTACACACTTATATAGCGCAGTATCCAGTCCTCAGGACTGCTCAAAGTGCTTTTACACTTTATTTCCTGGCAGACCTGTTCAATCAAACACCATCTTGACTTCTCTGGGAAGCATCCAGCCATGCTGCAATTAATGCAAGAAGACTATTTGTATGCAAATATCCACCACCATCTACAGCCAGGTACTCATTCGTACAGCTGAGAGAACTGGAGCAACGTAGAGTAAATGAACTTGCCCAAGGTTCGACACCACAGGACAGGATTCAAACCTGGGTTCTCTCGGTTGAGAGTCCAAAGCTCTAGTCACTGCACGACTGCGCTCCACATACATACACACACACACACACACACACACACACACACACACACACACACACACACACAAACTACATGCACCCACAACATGTACACACGAAACGTACATATCACAAGTACATTGTCACATCAGACATCGTCAACCATTACTTCGCCAGCTTCCGCCAGCACATGACATCCGAGTCATTTACAGTATTATTTCTTGTGCTTCAGGACAACAAATCCCACAGATCCTGACGGAACGATCTACGTGAAATCAAACTCTCCTGGCTACTTACCGGGCATGTTCAACAACGGTGAGTTGTATAGTCAGCCTATTGTCAACCGAGAACAGCTGAACTCGTCTTTTAGAACAGGTGAAACAATGAGAAGTTTGTTGCACAGTTGTTGATATAATGTGAAACGGATTAAGGCTTTGGATTTAGTCCTTCCAGTAATGCACGTTGAGTCAGTTCTTTTATGTGGGAAATTTATTGCAGGTTGGCATTCTGTTTTAATCTCATGTGGCAACAGTAAATATTGTTCACATACAGCTGTGTGTTACATGACTGGTGATTTCACCACAATACTTTTCCAATACATGTACGGACGAATCAGAGAGCAGTGTTTTAAATTACTGAAGACCGACTCGGTTACACCACAACGCAGTGATTTTGCGAGACTTACCAGCATGTATGCGGCCATGTTACAGTGTTTAATGATTACCTGCTTGAGAAGTCGACCGACCTAGGCAGTACGTGGTCAGTATTGCATCGACATGTGCACAGTTTTGGCCAGCAGGGAAAGTTCTTGTACTGTTCCTTCAACAGAGATTCAGTGAGTACTGTGGTTGCTCTGTATTCACATTCAGATAGTAATAAATAGGCACTCCTTCAGTATGAAATGTACGCCACAGGCTGTATATGTAATAATGGAATATTCATTACCTCTGTAATTTGTTGATCTGCCTTTCGTATATAAACGTTTGTTTGTATTAACTGGTTGTACAATTTGTGTGTTGGTTCAATTTATGCGGATAGTTGGAACAAGTGTTTTGAATAAACGACAATGATGTGTGTTGTTCTTAGTCAATTCAGCATCATAAAAGCAGACGTAAATCGTATATTCATGAACTGTTCCATGCGTGTGTTTTTATTTCTCCAGTGATACAAGTTTTATTAACTGTCACTTTGCGTTGTAATTTGAACCTCCATTGCATGTGGCACAGGATGGAAAACGGATAATGGAAGTGTCTACAGATGGTGGAAAGGTTTGGAATGAAGTAATGCTGCCTGCAATTACTCTGGATAGGGTGAGCGTTGTGTGGTCATCTAGTCATGTGTCATATCTCTCTCTCTCAGGATGTAGGATGAATCTTATGATTATGTTATATTGGCAATGTTGTGTAGACCTGGCATTAATATAGTTTCTGAGTGATCAGTAGTATTTGTGGTCTTTCTGAAAGGAATTAGTAAGAACTTTGCACTTTCGTAGTCCCTGACTTGGTTGTCAAGGGGACATACGCAACACAGCAGCTGCCATTCTTGTCTGTCAGTGGCTACGGTGAAGAGCTTTGGCACGAAGAGGGCCATTCACTCCTTGACTATTTTCATACAGTCATAAAAAGTTATTTGTATTAAGGTTATATTGACTATTTGCAGAAATACCAACAACCAGTCTGTGTGTTTTTTATTTAACTGTTGAATACTGATATGGTAAATTGTGGTTACTGGTTACTGTTGTTGAGTCTTGGTGTTGAATACTGAGGTGAATCTAGTGGTTTAAGGTCTTTTTTGATGTGGAGTGTGGGGTGTCGCTGTTGCAGTTCTATGCGATCCTTGACATGTCAGAGGGGCAGATCTTCATGCACGTTGACAGCCCCGGAGGTGAGTTCAGAGGTCAATGTCATCGCCAGCCTTTTTATAGGACTGCTGATGTCACACATCCGTGCCTTATTCCTGACTACCTTCAATGTGATATTTGATATTTCTGTCTCCATCCCTCTGACTCTCACCCACTCTCATCTCACTGTACCCGTCACTCTCTTTCTCTACCCTCTCTCGCCCTCTGTCTGCCTCCCCTTTCCTCCTCACTCCCTGCCTCTCCCTCTCTCCATTCTTCCCTCGCTGTGTCCCCCTCTCCATCTCTCCCTGCCTCTCTCAACATCTCTCCCCATCCCTCTCTCACTCTTCCTGTATCCCTCCGTCTCTCCATCCCTCCGTCCCTCCCTTCCTCCCTCCCTACCTCCCTCGCTCCCTCCCTCCCTCCCTCCCTCTCCGAACTTCACTAACAGGTGTTTATTCACCCTGAAAGGTGAATATTGCTTTTCACTTTAAATCTACCTACACTTTCCTCAGACCAATAATAACAGCCCCGGAGGTGAGTTCAGAGGTCAATGTCATCGCCAGCCTTTTTATAGGACTGCTGATGTCACACATCCGTGCCTTATTCCTGACTACCTTCAGTGTGATATTTGATATTTCTATCTCCATCCCTCTGACTCTCACCCACTCTCATCTCACTGTACCCGTCACTCTCTTTCTCTATCCTCTCTCGCCCTCTGTCTGCCTCCCTCTCTGCCTCCCCTTTCCTCCTCACTCCCTGCCTCTCCCTCTCTCCATTCCTCCCTCACTCCCTCTCTGTGTCCCCCTCTCCATCTCTCCCTGCCTCTCTCAACATCTCTCCCCATCCCTCTCTCACTCTTCCTGTATCCCTCCGTCCCTCCCTCCCTACCTCCCTCCCTACCTCCCTCCCTCCCTCCTCCGAACTTCACTAACAGGTGTTTATTCACTCTGAAAGGTGAATATTGCTTTTCACTTTAAATCTACCTACACTTTCCTCAGACCAATAATAACATTTCTGATACTTAGATAGCTAGTCATGTCCAAGAACTTCCTGGTTCAGCTACATTTTACAGGGTTGATCAAGTCACCATAAACGAAAAGTTATTCTGGCGGGCCATAACAAAATGCAGTTATGTTACATATCAAAAATATTCTGTAACTGTGTATTTCATATAATGCAAGTTTTATTTTGAATTTCCCGCAGACACTGGCCACGGTACTCTGTACACATCGGACGCAACTGGCATCGTGTACTCGGAGTCTCTCACTAAACATCTCTACCCTAACTTCCATGATATCACAGACTTCTACCGCGTCAAGTCGATGCGCGGAGTCTTCCTTGCCAGTCAGATTCAGGAGGATGCCAGCATTCAGACGAAGATCACCTTCAACCGCGGGGCTGACTGGCACGCCATCCTGCGTCCAGTCAATGTCCCATGCAAAGATGAAACTAAGGTCTGTATATGAATTTGTTTATTTCCGGTAAAAAAACAAGCCCGTACATACAAATGTGTATAAAAACTATGTCAATTTTAGAAAGTTAATAAGTTAGACATATAAATAGGTTAACAAATTTAGAAAGAAATTATTAAATATATAAAAAATAGGATATTTTTACAATAAAGTGCTTATTTGCCCAACTTGTGTAGTTATTAGATCTTATTCTGTAGCCTGGCCATGAAGGCAGTTGTGGCTTATGTTAGAGTAGAATGTTTCTTTAATAAAATTATGCTCTTTGAACTGTGACTAAATGGCCCATACATGGTATTTGATTGTATTTGCTATTTTTTTAATAGTATTTGTTATGGAAAAGGTCTTAAATTTTCTATCTTAAAAAGGTCTGAACTCAGATCAATCCAATCCCCCATTGACCAAAGCCCCACACCTCATGAATAAAGTTACGAGTTTCTTGTTGACAGGAGTGTACCCTTCAAATCCACAACACATACAGTCTCTCACGGGAAGTCAAAGGTCAGCCACCCCTGTCGGTTGAAAATGCAGTTGGCATCATTCTTGTTCATGGTGAGTGTGGTACAGTAACAATATGTTGATTTTAATTGCAACCGCAATGGTTGAAAATTTCATGGGAGTACATACAATGTAAATTTTAAAGACGATAAATATCTGTTGACATATGACTTTTGTAGGTCATATGGCTGAGTGACATTTACTGTTGTATGTGACATGTTGACACTTACTGTTATAGATCATGAGACATTGACATCTACTGTTGTGGGTTGTGGTGTGTTGACACTTATTGTTGTAGGTCATGTGCCACATTGATG